>CM050648.1:3958752-5158752 GCA_027574665.1 Rhynochetos jubatus | reverse complement strand
GTAGGAGTAATGTAAATCAAGGAACTCTAGTTATCAGTTTCCTAAATAGCTCTAAGTTCACTGATACCAGAAAAAATGCTTCAGATAATCAGCAAGCCAAGCAAAAATATTTCTGTTTTATGGAGTTAGCAGCGCAGTTGCTTCTAGATTTCAAAATGAGCATTTGGATGGAGTGAAATGAAAGAGGCAATTGGAAAGAAATTACCTGAACTGAAAATGGAAATGGTTTCAGACCCAGCTCTGCAATCCGCACTGAGACTTGCATCAGCGTTTTTATTTTATCTTATGCTTTGAAACGGGCTTCATGTGATAAAGAACCACAAACACTCCCTGGTTTGGTAGAATTTGAGTATTTTGGTATTTATCAACAATGGCAGCAACAAAACCACCGCTGACGTTTTGATTTATTCGCATTCCTAAGTTTATAAATGTTTAGGCAGACAATAGAAAAAACTATTTAGAGATACGAAATTTAGACCAGGAGTTTTAGCCCAAGACTGCACCTCCATGCTATTAAGTTCTGTGCAGACTGAAGAGGTTAATTCACCAACGGGATCTACCACACCTAAAGCTGCCAGTGTAATGACAGTATAGAAAGCCTTCCTTTCCTTCTCGTCTCCTTGGAATGGGTATTTGGAAGGGGGCTGTTTTGGGATGGGGATGGAAGTGGTTCTTTCCCATAGGTTGGGCCTTGCACGCTGAGTTAAGGAGCAGCACATGAAATACATGATTTTTTGAAGCTGCAAATGTCTGTTAGTAAGACTGTGGCAATGTGGTCTGCTTGTTCTCAATAATCAAACGTTACTGAAGGAGCTTGCTTTCACACAGCAAACATAAATAGTACAGTCAGAAAGAAAACCCATTCTCTAGCTTAATGCTATGCTGTTCAGTAGCTTCTCCTCAAATTAGAGCAATTAGAAGCTCTCGCATTCATCCCTCTATAGATAAAATACACTTGAGGGGATCCTGACCATGTACTGCTGTGAAATTCTCCAAGTTGCCACAGGTAAACATAGAGGTAGAAAACCCCTGTATTTTGAGTCTTTAGCAACCTATCAGCAACATCCAGTAATGAAATAATATTAAAACTCTGGATATAAGTCGGACTCTTCTGTGACCAGGTACTGGCAGGGGGTTGTAGATCTTGGCTCTGTGAGAACAGACCATGGCGGCCCTGTGCCAGACACAGCTGGCACCAGCTGGCTCCCGTGGCCCCAGTGCAGCACACAGCTGAGCCCCTCAGCCAAGCTGGGGGTGTCAGGGGGAAAAACAGGCTTCAGAAATGGACAAAGGTGGCACAGGCTGAGGAGGAGGAAGCCAAGGAGGGAGCAGCAGCAGAGGGACCCAAGGTTGGAGGAGGAGGAGGGCAGGCGGTGCTGCAGGCCCGGAGCAGGGATCCCCTACAGCCCTGCAGAGACCCCACTGGAGCACAGACCCAGCCTGAAGCCCGGGGTGGGGGGGGGCCATGCTGCAGCAGGGGGTACTTCCTGCAGGAGCTGTGGCCATGGAGAGCCCAGGTGGGAGCAGTTTGTCCCTGAAGGACTGCAGCCTGGGGAAGGGCCTGTGCTGGAGCAGGGAGACATGTGAGGAGAGAGGAGCGGCCAAGAGGGGCTGTGATGGACTGACCCCAACCCCCATCCCCACCCCCACCCCCTGTGCCCCTTGAGAGGAGAGAAGTTGGGAGTGAAGGGGTGAAGCTGGGCCTGGGGAAAAAGGAGGTGGAGGGGTAAGGTGTTTTAGTTTTTGTCTTTGCTTCTCACCATCCAATCTACTTTTGTTGGCAATAATCAAATTAATTTTCCACAAGTTGAGTATTTTTTGTAAGGGTAACTGATCTCCCTGTCTTTCCTTCAACCTATGATCCTTATCTCTTATTTTCTCTCCCCTGTTCTCCTGAGGTGGGGGAGTAAGAGAGTGGCTGTGGGGGCAGTTGGCCAAGGTCAACTCAGCACAAACCTCCTCAGGAAATAATTGCTTGTGTACTCCTCTGAGTAGTAAGGAGAGAAGAATTTACTGGATATTAGTTGGCACTAGATACATTTAATTCTGTGCATGTACCTGTTCCACACACATCTGAAGTTTCAGTGCCCCAGACTATGTACCAAATACACATGGTATTCTTCAGAGACTGTCATGTGGCCATGGACGAGACAGAAATATTCCGTATGGTGTTGCTACTGTACCTATAAAAAGGCTTTAATGAATTCTTACTTCATACCATCACAGAAGCATAGAAATGTAATGCCTGCCACATTTTGTTGCTCTCAGCCTCTCCCACAGTCTGTCCTCCCGTGTCTTTTCCTCTCTCATTCTGCACTGGATAGCTGTGCTCACCTCTAGCAGGCATGCAAGAACATCCATCGCCCATCTGTTTGATTTTAAATCAAGCATTTTTTCAAGCTGTTGCTCAGGCTGCCCAGCAGCTCTCGGAACTGTTATGTTGCTTTACTCCCTCCTTCAAGCATTTCCTTAGTGTGATGCCCACAAAGGCTTCACAAGGGGAATGCTGTTGACATGTTAGAGATCACTGCTTATCGCAGTGAACCACAGCATCTCCTTGTTTTCTTGAGCGCAGCCAGCTCATTCAGTTATTTTCTTCCACCTTTCACACAGATGGCTATTTCTCAACATGGTCTCCTGTTTTGTCCTGTTCCTTGCAATGCAACAGTTAGCAGCATAGCAGAACTTAGGGGTTCTGCAGTAAATAATAATTAACTTCATAGGATCTTTGGAAAAGAAATAATTTTGCCACTTGTTGTGGACCGTATTTTCTAATTTACTTTTCCACATTAGCACTTATTAACTCTACTCTTTCAAAAAACAGATACTATATTTTAGGTTTCTCCTTATTTTTCTTCCCTCCTTTAAAGTAAAAAAATATGAATTTACTAATATTATAACAAAACCTATTTCTATATATTAGAGATAGACACATGGAAATATAGTCTAGCTTGAAGATACCAATGGCACTTTTACTGTCAAATAGGATTGATTTATATCTGTGCCTAGTGGCTGTGTTTTCAAAATCCTCACCAGGATTCATGGTCATGGATAGAAAAAGCAGTGCTATTTTAGGTTGCTGGAAGCAGGTTATTTACAATGAACACTTTACAGTTGGTATACATTGTAGGGGCTGTTGACCAAATGAACCTTTAAAGGAGAGCAATTTCAAGCCCAGTAAAACTCAGACACATGACAAAACCTAAAGGGAAAAAAAAAATCTTAGGTATTAAGGAGAAAAACACTCTATTAAATCACATCGTAACTCCTTGCTCAATATGTGCAAGAATCCTTCCTACAGCCACAAGAATCAGAATCTTCAGGTTGGAAGAGACCTTTAAGATTACCAAGTCCAAATGTTAACCTAACACTGTTAATACCACTCAGCCATGTCCTTCAGACCCTCATACCTCCAGGGATGATGACTCAACCACACCCCTCGCAGCTTGTTCCAATGCTTTTGGAACCCTTTTGGTGAAGAAGTTTTTGCTAATATCCAATCTAAACTTCCCCTGGAGCAACTTGAGGCCGTTTCCTCTTGTCCTATCACTTGTCACTTGGGAGAAGACACCAACCTTCACCGCTCTGCAACTTCCTTTCAGGCAGCTGTAGAGAGCAATAAGGTCTCCCCTGAGCCTCCCCTTCTCCAGGAACCATCCCAGTTCCCTCAGCCGCTCCTCACAGGACTTGTTCTCTAGAGCCTTCCCCAACTTTGTTGCTCTCCACTGGACACTCTCCAGCAGCAAAATCTGTTACTTGTAGTGAGGGGCCCAAACTTAACACAGCCTCACCCATGCTGCGTACAGGCGCACAATCACTTCCATACTCCTGCTGACCACGCTTTCCTGATGCAGACCAGGATGCCGCTGGCCTTCTTGGCCACCTGGGCACACTGCTGGCTCATATTCATACTGTTGTCAACCAACACCCCAGGTCCTTTTCTGCCGGGCAGCATTCCAGTCACTTTGCCCAAAGCCTCTAGCGTTGCATGGAGTTGTTGTGGCCCAAGTGCAGGACCCTGCACTTGGCCTTGTTGCATCTCATACAATTGGCCTCAGCCCAGCGATCCAGCCTGTCCAGATCCCTAGCCTCAAGCTTCCCAATAGGAAGAATTTTCCTTTTCCTTTTGCTCCTAATTACATTCCTTTACGTCACACAAAAATGAAGGCACACAATGCAGAAAAGCAAAGTTGTAACAATGGGAAATAGGTATTACAGAGCAACCAAAAGCAAAATTGTTACTTACTGAAATTATAGAAACTCAATATCATAAATTCCAGCTACCTTTTGCAATGCTC
Source organism: Rhynochetos jubatus (assembly GCA_027574665.1). Classification (NCBI taxonomy): domain Eukaryota; kingdom Metazoa; phylum Chordata; class Aves; order Eurypygiformes; family Rhynochetidae; genus Rhynochetos; species Rhynochetos jubatus. The sequence goes on along the minus strand of CM050648.1, from coordinate 5,154,454 downwards.
TAGAAAGAGCCCTAGAGACCTGTCAACAGAGGCTTCAAATCAGGAGACAACATTTGTTTTGGAAATTCTCTCTCTTTCTCTGAGTAGCATCTAATTTCTGGGACACAGTGTGACATAAACCATAACAAAGAAAGTTACTCAACTTCAAACCCGCAATAACACCGGCACCTCCAAAGATCAAACCTCAAGGGGGCAAAGAAAAACAAACGAACATCAACAGTTTAGCAGCCAGTTTCACTTAGTTTCACATTTTCAGCAAACAAATTAGTGTTTTAATATTCCCTGGGCAAATTACAGTAGTTGTGCTGTTAGATTTCAAGACACACTCAAAATCTTTTTCCTCCTCTCAGTTTTGTGTTAAACAACTCATCTGGTTTGGGTCTGATCCAATAAAACTAACCCACATCTTTCAGATATCCTTTAAATGCAACATGCTGGAGTTTTAAGATAACTTTATGAAATGAATGTGCATTCTGCTCTTCCAGCTCAGAAAATTGTGGATCCAGGGTTTGTCCGCATGACAGTGTTTAGTAATCTAAATGTGTGTCCCTTAAATCCTGCCCTCAGATGCAATGAGGAATATGACAGTGTTCCACGTTTCTTAAAAGCAAATTCCGTTATGGCATTTTATCTGTGACAATAAACATTCCTCAAATTAGTTTAATTTAGAAAGAAAGTATTTAAATAGATTTCTTCAAATGATATTGCATTTTGGTTTTACCATTCTTATCACATGTATAGCTTATAAGCACAGTGCTTCCATATTGCTTTGGCACAGCATATGTGCCAGTGACCATTAGCAGGATGTAAAGCAACATTTGGATTGGTAGTTAGCACAAACCTTGCTTGGCTTCTTAATAACTATAAAAATTTATCAATATGTCATACTAAAGCATGCTGCATGTTTGGAGGTGTTCCAAGGTTGTATTCTATAACTCACGGAGATAGAAAATACTTAGTTTCTTAATACAGGAAATAATTAAGGCAGAATTCAGCTGAGCAAATGTAACTGATTTTCACCGGTTTTACATCTCCCTGTGCTCCTTCCAAGTTCAAAGGGGAGACACAGCTATTCTTTGGTCCTGAACCAGACAACTACACAGGCCTAGTAACTCAAGTCGTGCAAGTGCCTGTTACTACCATGTCAGTATAAACACAGACTAATACAAAGGGATTGGATACAGATATCTACATCGACTAACATGAATCTTGTCCTTATTGTTTCTGTTGGCATACATCTTCCTTTCACCAAATATTACCTGAGTTAATTTAAAAAAAAATTCTTTATGCTTATATAAACAAATGAGAAGTGTCTGAAATGAATGCAAGGTTATTATTTACTTTCATCTCAACTACTCAAATCACAAACCTTGTTTTGAATGAAAGAAATTTGTTGATTTGTTTATTTCTACAGCCTATAGCAGTAATATGCCTTTCACCCAATAACCCTCCTTTGGGCCTCTTTAATGACAAACGGTGGATTGGTTTTGAGGGATTTTTAGGAGTTTGTTGTTGTTGCTGGGTAGAAAGGGACAGGGAAATAGCAGCCTGTCATAATGTAGCATCATCAAACAGTACTATGTGATCTTAACCTGCCATGCAAACTCTTGACAGGTCAGGAAGTAAGAAATTATATGCACGGTCTTTCTTCTTCCCTGACGTATGAATCCAGGTAGATCAGTGGGAAAATATCAGGCAGAAACATTTATCATTCCTCTGAAGATAATCTGAGATTTCAGGTTCCTATATATCAAGCAGAGAGAAGGGACTTAGCTTCTGTTCGTGATGCAAAGCGGCCAACCTCCGACCCATCAGTTTGACTTAAAATAATTGGAGTAGGGCAACTAGTTCAGAGTTATGAATGTTTCCTTTGAGAGTTTGTCCCTGATTCATAGACATTACAACCAGCAGGTAACATTATATCTTCTTCCTCTCTGACCTATTGTGCTTCCCAGAACATATAATTGCATTCCTTTCTCCTACTGAAACCCCAGTCATTGTGTTTGACCGTGAACTTCCCCACCAGCGGTCGGGAGATTAAGTTTATGGTCTTCCCTTTCCAAGAGGTCACACATGAATCTTTCCTGGAAGATGCTGGAGCTTCCTAAAGGAGCTCTGACAACCTCAAACACTAAATTTGTATGAAGAAATAAAATTGATCTTGGAGGTAAGAGCCATGGCAAGTCTCACGTACACATGGTTAAACTCTCTTACTCCCTAAAACAGTATAATCTCATCCATAGTGTCACTGCAAGCAGTTCCTAGTTATTCCACTCTCTAAGACTGGCAATGCATATGGTGTGTCACTGACTGTCAGCCATCCTAGAACTGATTGTGAAATCTTTACAGATCTAAATACTATTTTTCATATTGTCCTACTCATTTTCTCTTGAAGGAAATGGAAGGGAAAGATGGAAGGGGTGATTCCTCATGAGGAGCCAGCTACTGTAGTTGTCTTCTTTGCCTCTTTTATCAGCCCAAAAGCTAAAATAACCCATTGTAACACAGAGGTAATGTGCTCATAATGGACATAAAGACTGATGCCTTTGATTTTCTGGCTTTCCTTCCTGAAACATCTGCTGGTAAAAAAACTTCCCCGGGAGATCTCAGCAAAAGCACTGTCTTCCCCCAAAATAAGTGCAATTGCAGATATAATTCAGAAATGGAAAAACCCATCATGAAGCCAAAATGTTATCCAGAAGTAATTATTTAACAATATTTTAAATATAGTTAGGAATTTCCCTCTGAATGAGAAAAACTAGCAGCCAGGAGTACTAGGAGAACTATTGTAAGCTCTAAAGACCCAAAGTTGAACAATAGAAGCAACTTAACTTGCTCACTATGGTTCCTAAAAACGAGGAATTACTTTTTTAAGGACCTATGGACCTGAGCACAACGTAGGTGTTTTCTGCAGTTCGTAGCATTAAAACAGATAATGCAATACGAGAAATACTATGTTATGCTATGCCATGCGTAACATAACATAACATACTAAATAAAGCACAAATCCAAGAGGGTGGGAGACTGTTTGACAAACTGCATAACAACCCTACTTAGAGAGGAAGGACTGTATGTTGGTCACTTCTGCAGGGAAATTTCTTGCACGGCAAGAAAACGAAGCAGAGTCTGCAGCGGGAATGCCTATTTTGAGATCCTGTGGGAGCAGGAGAAGGAGAGAAATTAGAATATTTACCTCTATATTAATTATTCCTTATTTTTCTTCCCCCTCAGTCCTAATGTTGTTTTTATGCAGCTATTTGCATTTATTAAATTATAATTTATTTCAGATAACTGGAAAGGAAAATACACATCTGAACGCCTTGTACTTATGAAAGTGAAAACCAATATCACAACAAAATTGCTAATATGATAAAAAATTTATATCTAACCAAGGCAGAATATCAATCCTGCTTTCTGGCTCACATTCAGTCTTATGAAGAGACAGAATGAACACTTTAAAAATATATTCATAACTAACACACTAGCACAATCCAGTGAGAACAAAAGTTTCTTTTTCCAGGACCCAAAAAATATCACCAGGCACTCACTCTAGGAAGAGTCACAATGCTCTCAGACATTTCACTCCTTTTGGGAATAAAGCAGAAGATTCTCCCCATCGCACAGGCTCTTTAATGACAGGTAACGCAGTGGGCATGAGCTGTGCTGGGATAGAATTTCTGACACTGCAAGTGCTGCCCAGGACAGCTCTACAAATGCCTTCCTATGTGCTCCCATTTGCCAGCCCTATTAAAAAGGAGGATGCCAGGGCAAAAGGAGCCTCACCAAAAACTCACTCTGAAAAAATTTTACATACAGGAAGATTAAGTGGAGTCAATGTCATATTTTTCCCCATCTGTTTTCACAAATAAAAGTATTAATGGACAAAGAGGACTCAAGGGTATAAAGTACTTGGGCATGCATTTACTGCATTTGCAGCCAGTGACAATCAGGTGTCTGAACTTGGTCTCATCATGACTGGGAAATGGTCACAAACAGCTGACAAGCAGTGGGAAAGACAGGAAAAATCTCTCATCTCCCCAGATATAAGTGGTTCCAGAATCACTTCCATCATTTAACATCACTTACTTGACTTGTTGGTGTTCACTGCTACCTACCAGCACAATAGCACAGTTGCAGGCAAGAAATGAGTACTGTTCCTCAGTCTCAGAGGCAGCTAAGCAGCGTGTACAGTACTTCCAGGGCAATTATGTTACACGATTCTCTAAAATAAATTCAATTATTAAACAACACCATATGTCACTTCCCTCCAGCTGAAAACACAACATACGGTTACTTTGTTAAAAAATCAAACCCTGCTGGATTAAATAGTATTAGATGTCACTAAAAAGCTTCTTTCTTTGCTGCAGTATGGGGTCATACTGTAATCATAAGCTTTGGTAAACTTTAACCTTGTCTCTGAGCACTTGTTCAACATTCTCATTTCACTCTCCCACCCGCAAAATGTCTGCGTGCATATGCTCTCGCTTCCGTGTTTCTTCCCTTGTCTAGAAGTGAACGCATTCATGAGCTAGCAGCAACTGCCATGCAGCTAACGTGAAAATTCAACACTAACTGCACCGGGGGCTGCATGGTGTCCCTGTGCAGCCCCCAGACCTCACAGCTGGGAGAGCAGACCGCACACTAGTAATGGGTGAATTCTTTTCCCTCCCACATCTCCTCTTTCCACGTCTGGGAACGCCACTCCCAACCTCGTGCTCAAGCAGCCTTGCAATACCATCATCCACTCTGCTGCTCACTTTGCCCTCAGCGCAGCATCTGGATGCTCAGCAGGTCACTTCACTTCCCTGCTTTGCAATTACAGAATATCAAACACTCTTCCTACTAGCCCAGCTAAATCATTCATCCTTGCCCTGATCATCTCCTGCCTCAATTATTGCGACTCCTTCCTACCTGGAATACAATTCCCACATGTTTCTTTCCAGCCCGTTCAAATCACAGCTGCTAAAATTATCTTTCTAGTCTAATAGTATGGAAACATCCTTCCCTTCCGACAAAGATACATAAGCTTTTACTTTATGGATTCCTCCCCGCCGACCAACACGTCATGTCTAACAACAGCATGTGTATGTTCTCAGCTCTTCAGTGATCCTTGCCTTGTATCTTGGATTTCATTTCTTACCATGGTCCTTTGCTCCTTCTTTAAGCCACCAAACCCACAGCCTTTATTTTATCCTCACTTTCGCTCTCATTGCTCCTCTATTATCCTCCCTCAATCTTCCATAGATGAAACCGCAGAGTATGTATTACTGCAAGGTTTTCCATTAAAGGACTTTTCATTACAGGAAAAGCTCAAGAATTTCCAGACAAATTGCTTTATATAAAAAAGTGGAAACATTCAACATCTTATAATCTTAAACCCAGTGCTTTATAACAAGAACAGATTTTGGTATCTAAAAACTCTTCCTATTTTTCTCCTTTGCAGAAATCATTACCTGGATCACTTACTATTTCCTTTGGGTTTGCAAGGACACATATTATGATATGAAGAAACATCAGCAACATGGCTTGGCAATTTAAAAGCAAGTTCAAGTACTTCAAAATCTGTAAGACACATGCTCTCTGGCATTCAACTTTTACAACAGTCTCTTAGTAACATCCAAACAGTTTTTTAATTTCTGAATTCACGTTTATGCTAAACTTGCAAAAATTATAAAAAGAATAAGAAACATGAAGAGACTAGGAGCCTACAGTGTCACTGCTTGATGCTGCAGTTTGAAGGAGGAGATGTCAAAATCTTCCAAAAATACCACTCCCGTTCACTCCTGCTTTACTCCTCTGCTTATGAAACAGATACTCTATGGAAGGGAGCAATTACAAGTGCTATTTCCCAAAAGAAATTCCCAGGGAGGATCACAGCTTTGGTTACCACATGGAATTTGGCAAATAAAATATGGTCGCTCATGTGGGAAACAGAACAGGCAGAATAGAAAGGAAGAGACATGAAACATCTTCTGTGGGGAGAGAGGTCCCCAACGAGCTGAGACCAGAAATCGTACCTCCAAAACTGAATCAAGGAGACAGGAGGAATGGAAGTACAGTCTCTAAGCTAGAGATAAGTACATTTTAAAAACTACAACTAAGAAAAGACAGTAAAATAAAGATCACTGTAAAAAAAAAAAAAAGTGCCCTACAGAGAACATGGAAGTTAAGAAAAGAAGAAAAGCATAGGAAAATAACATACAGTTATAGGCTTCCAGAAGAGAGATCCTATTAAATATTAAAGCAAGTCCATTATTCCCTTCTGGCTGGTAAGAAACATACTGAACACTGTAGATACAAGACCTCCCACCAACGTAGGGTGAAGAGGCTGGAAATAAAAACAAAGTAATATTCTTAGAGATTCATCACATCTTTATTTGGTGCCCCTTAAAAATTATGAACAAGTTTTTCAGGACAAAGAGAAAAGGATAAAGAAGAAACATAAAACCAGAACTGGATACCAGCATGGCTGTGATGAAAAGCATCCTTAATTGATAAAGCTTCCAATCCTAAAAACCATGGACTGAATGCGATCTGGAAAGAATCTCTTTAGTCCTGGAATTAAAGCACAGGCAGATCTAAAATTTTTTAAAGAAAAGAGACGTGAGAAACAAGAATCCATGTCTCTAACAGCAGAAGACAATCTGGAGAAAATAATAGGATGCTAAGCTTCAGGAAAAAAAGGGACAATGAGGCCAGTCAGTTCATTAGGAATAGCAAGAAATATCTGATAATCAGATCAGAATAAACAGTACAAGGTTTTGGACATGTTTTACAAAGGATTACGTGAAACAGATACACCTCCTTTACACAAAAGACAACTAACCGTCCTATGGATTGATACCAGCTTCAGTAAGAAAAAGATGAGAGGATGAAGCTGGATAATCCAATTATATACAAGTTCATATCTAAATTTTACATGCTTTAAAAGAGCTTTAAATCTTTATAAGTACATTTCTTCTATAAAATTTGGCAAAGTAAAAATATTTCCTTCTCCCACAACTAAGAACAGTTGTACTTAGAAACTGCAATAATGGCTTGTTATATAAACCTGTTGATAAAAATGTTGATGCAGACATGTTTACCAAAATGTCAACAGGTAGAATAAAAACTATACTAATTAGATTTATGCACTTAGAAAACTATCTATGGTAGACAAAAAAACCCTGTAGGTAATCGTAGGAGGTCCTTTAAGCTGCTCTAAAGCATGCATAAAAAATTACTCACTGTGATATAGGCACTGAAAGGTACAAGTGCTTTCAAAGACTAATTAGATAAATCCATCAAAGAAAGTTCAGCATGACCTAATAAACACAAAGCGGTGGATACAACCTCTGGCTCAAAAAGTGCCCAATAAGCAGTTTTCCAAAACTAGAACGGCGCACATTTGGGAAAGTGTTATTTTAGACTATACTTCATTCCCTAAAAAAGACTCATGCTACTGGCCACTGTCAGAAAAAGGATACTGAGTTATGTTGGGACCTCTGGTCTCACCTAAAACAGATCTTGGTACTCTTTCTAGAACCCAAAAAGCTGAAAGGAAAAGAAATATTTAACTGCTCTTTGAGGACACTTATTTTTCATTGCAACTTATGAGCACCTATTTTTAATTTGTATAAAGGCCTCAGACCTGCTGAATGGGAATACAGGAGGCTAAGGGGGAGACTTATTGAGATTTGACATCCCACCAGCTCAGACACAGTGGAATGCTACTGAGAAGTTCAGCAGGAAAATGTAGAAAATGGCTTTTTATGTATAGGTAGGCGCTGGGCAGAGAACAAAAGTGGCAGAAGGGCATCTCATCCTGAAAAACTCAGATCACTGACTAAAAAATAAATGAAAACCCACTTTCTTTTTAACGTGTCTTCACACCCCTGCCCAAATATGAGAAGTGGTGATCTTTTCACATCTTCGTAACAACTTTAAGGGATGCATGAGCTGACCCTTTACGGACCAAACCTTCTTGGGGAAGTATATGAAATCTTACTAGAAAAATATACGGTAATCCAAACTGGATACTTTTATTTTCCAGTGATTTCTAAGGAAAAATGAAAAATAAATATGGAAGAGATCTCTATAGACCCCCTTCTGAGGGACTAAAATGCACAGACCAATAGTTATTTTTATTTGCTGCTAGACTATGAACTTTTCAAATGTAAAAGGGATGAGTTCCTTCTCTCGCTGAAAACTTTCTTTGTGCCGTGTTCTAAGAAAACCTCAGAGCTAAAAGCGTATCTTAGTGCCATCTGCCAAATAGCCAGCTTTCTGGACTACTCATTGCAAAGACTGAAATGCAGCCTAGCTCTGTGTTTTAAGGCAGTTTGAAAAAGATCCAAATGTGTTCAGGTTTTAAATGTGTTTGTTACCTAACACAAAAAATACCTACAGTAAAAGAATGCATAACACCTGTCATTTTTCATTCCACACAAACATTTGTCTGTAACCATGTGAACTTGCAACCTCCCCTATTCAGCCTACAATTGTCTACACTGGAAAACATTCAAGTTTTCTGTTTCTTCCCTAAAATGTAGTAAATTACCTTAAACATGTCTGCAGATGAAGAACTCCAGATTTTTCCTTTTTATTTTTTCTCCCACTGACCCTCTGTCACTGGGTGACAGCTTCCAACAAGAGCTGATTCTCTCAACCTTAAGAGTAAATAACTTCGATGTGGGTAAGTTTTCTCGAAGAGGTGATCACTCTGGTTAGATCAATTACTGTAGCTAGCTAACACAGACATCGAAAGCTTTTCCTCAGATCCTGAAGTACAACAGAAGAATGGCAGCAATGATCCCACAAGCCACAAGATTGGCCTCATGTTGAAAGACACTGAGAAGGCAGATTCTACCAAGGTTGCAGAAAGCGTTGCATCTTCTATAAGAATGTTTTCACTATGTGGGTTGGGAAGGTCTCAGAGAAGCCAACAAGGTGATCCTGTAGAGGTTGGCAGTCTGCATTTTCTTAACTGGTGTCCTGCCACGCTGCAAAGCTAGGACCTATGTTTTTCAAGAAAATGAGGGTAAGGGTTTTTTTACATAAGAGAGTAAACCTATGAGATTTTCCATTTTGTCTGAAGGATCCCAATCATCACTGAGCAAATTTCCAAATCATTGCTAGCAAAAAACTAGGAAACCATTCGAGGTGGCCTGAACAGATGCATGACACTGAGGGATTATTAGTCCCACACGCCAATGATGTGTATATATATCATATCAGAAAGAACTGGTGACAATGACACACAAGATAATTAAACACCTTGTAGAACAGCTGTGTCCAACCAAAGGATTTCCATTTTGTTTTTATCTGTGCTGCAGATAAACTTTATTTTACTCAAATTTACCATGGCTTACACAAGAAGTATGTTGTAATCACTGCTTAACATTACAGGACACTTGGATGTGAGACGCAGATACATTTGGATGCGTGGGGTGACTGATACACTCCACTCAAAAGATTTTCCTGGGCTCTTCCAATCTGATCTCATGGCCATGTGTTGAAAAGCAATCTAAATTCACCCTAGATCGGTACCTCTGCTGTGACAGTCAAGATCTGGAAGTTTATTGCACTGCCTATGGCAAAGCACAGCTCTCTGCTAATGTGCCCAACCACATAAAAACCCCACATCGCCTCGACAGAAACATTTTGACAAGCACCATTTACACAGCACAAATCTGTGTGATTTTAAGGGTTACCTCTAGGCATTAGATGAGTCAGCTAACAGAGGCAAATTTTTTTCTGTGTAAACTTAATTATGTGCTACAGCCCGTATTCCAGATATCACAGCCAATCTTCGTGACCACGCACTTTAGACTCTGGGTTTTGGTACACATGCTGAACACAGCAAGCGTATCTACATTTACATATGCCCAGGAGTTGTGGATGCCCCATCCCTGAAAGTGTCCAAGGCCAGGTTGGATGAGGTTTGGAGCAACCTGGTCTAGTGGAGGGTATCCCTGCCCATGGCAGGGGGGTTGGAACTAGATGGTCTTTAAGGTCCCTTCCAACCCAAACCATTCTATGATTCTATATAAAAATTTGCCTGCAAAGTTACTGGGCATAAAAACATAAATTGGCTGTTAATCAAGACAATGAAAAGGTGGCTAATTTTGTATATAAATTCATTGTTGGAAAGAGGACAAGGTATTTTCTAAGTTTTCTACATTTTCTAGTCATTACTGTTTATTCAGAGTGACAAAAAAAAGCTTGACTTCTACCTCTGGATACTCAGAGAGTAGTTTAAGGAGTCATTAGCAGGGACTTCCTAATTGAAAAGAGAATTTCTCAACCTGTAAAATGAAAGAGTCCATTTCAGATCTACATCTTGGCTACTCCCAGTCTAGTAGCTCTGCTAATAATTCCAAATTGCCAGACATACATAAACTTTTACCGGCATGGATGAAGCAAGGCCTAAATTAAACCCCGATTCTGGGTTTCTCTAGGAATTCATAGGTAAACTGGTGGGACACACAAATGGGAAAACTGGGATAAGAGGAATAGCAATGATGAGACATCGTTAAACAAGCTGTGGCCTTCAAGGCATAACACTGACACAAATGTCACGCCAGAAAAAGTTGAATTTGGTAATTTATGAGAAAAAAATAGTACTCCATTTTTGAAAAAGGTACTCAACACTATTCCACATTTCATATACTTTGACTGCAGCACATACTAGAAGAAGGGACACAGCAAACACCCAAGATGTTACTGAAGGAGGCAGCTTTGGAAAGCTGAACCTGCTTGTCATGTTTGATATTAAGGAGTTGGATCCTGGCCAAGAGACACTTCTTTCACCAGATGAGTTTCAAGGGTTTCTTTGTCTTACAGGTACAGCAATGCTTTATTTCATATCAAATCAATAAAACAGTGTGAGTGGTGCAGTGCTCGTAGCTTATTTTGTGCTAATTCAAAGGACCCAAGGGAAAAAGCTGCAGAGATTGACCAGAGATATTGGTCAATATTGTTGACCAATAAACAACTATATTGGTTGTTTTAAACCAGTTGTGAGATCTGGCAATTGATTAAAAATTTAAGCTAAATACCAATAACTAGCACAGGAAATATGAGGAGACATCTTTCAAAAATTGGAATTTCAAAACATATTTTGTAAAAAAATCCTTTTTCTCTTACTTGTAAACTGAAGATCTGGAAGTGGCCCTTCACAACAACATGCTGTACTTACAAAGAAATAATGTTTTGTATTTTTATATGAGGCTAAAACTTAATCTAAGATTGAAAGTTTACAAAATTGAAAGGAAACATACGGCTGTTTTAAACTGCCATTAGCCTAATTCAACTTTATCATTAGCTTAACTGAGAGGTTAACACATTTCATATTTCAAATTACCCACTCATATCTCCTACAGCCATGCTGAACAAATACCATATAAATCACAGAGCCTGACAAGATTTAATAGAAAAAGCTGCTAAATGACCTATAAATATAACATATTACAATGCATCAGCTGGTGCTGCCACTTTCTTGGAAACAGTGGAAGAAATTAGGATTGTTGTCCAATACCCTTTTCCAAGTTTTTTACATGACCATGAGATTAATATGCAAAACCTAAACCCAGGAAAGGAATCCCACATTCCATGTTTTACATCTGAGCTATATTTCCATAATGTGTGGAAATTTAGAGCAAGACTCCAACACCTTTCCCTGTTCCAATCATCTGTGATCTGTCTGAAGCAACAGTTCACCTCTTTGACAAGTGCACTTACGGTTATTTTAAAATCACGATTCTGAAATCCAGCAGTTCTGCAAACCCAAGTTGGTCTGAATCTCATTCCCTCTTTTCTGGGGGAGGCAGAATTTAATATTTATGATCTCTGATCCTGAAAGGGAGTATTTGCAATTCTTCTGATACATGTTACTGGGTTAATCATCTTTCTCAAAATTTAAGTATCTTTTGTTCATACAAGGTAAAGAAGGAGACTTACTCATCTTCACAATTAATCTTGAATTTTAATCAAACCTATTAACTGCACATGTCAAATGTTTGTCATTTTCAAAGCAGCATTGAAATTACACTTACTAATAAATGTTACTTATGCAGACATTTCCCAGGGTTATATTGCAGTCACAGTATACATAACAAGATCCCTATGCTATTTCATTTGGCATTAATATGATTTATTATAACAGAAGTATTTTATTCACTCCTCTGTACCACCAGCAGCATGAAGATCAATTTCACTGTAGAACATGCTGGTGTGTTCTGTACAGTACGCGGTGAAATAAATGAGCTCGCAGTGACATACACATACTTTCCCTTGTCTTCCTTAACTCTGCCTAATAAACTCAAAATGTACTATTTATGCTTCTCTTATTCTGATACCAGACTAGTCAAATGAACAACTCACATGAATAAACACAAGGATATAAGAAGCGTTTGAAAGATTGGACGCCAAATTAGCAGGGGAAAGGATATCCTTCCCTATGTTATTTGAATATCTAATAAAAGTACATGATACGAAGGACACTGGAGATGATGAAACTGACTGCGCTGAAAAACATTCCTAGAAAAATAGCCTTATGGCTTTGCGTGCTAAGAATCCATAATGCCATACTTAATGCATCAATTCTGCTTTCCCCTAAAAGTTAGTGCTTCATGATCAACCCAGGTTCTAAAAGGGATCTAAAAGTCAACGTGCATTATCATCTTCTCACTCAGCATCACCAATAGTAAAGATCTCACAAACCCATTCTAGTTACCAGTTACATCACGCAGCCCTTAATGCCTCCAAGTGATTTGCAGTCAAGACACCCAATAATATCACTAAATACCACCACTTTGGGGGTAAGATATCCAGCCCTCAGATACAAGACAAAATTGCCCAAGAGTCAGAGGACTGATCCAAGACTGAAGAAAATGCAAGATGTCAACAGCCATACCGTCACGTTCCAAAATAGATGGACTTCTACAGCTTGGCCTTTGCTAACAAAAATATATCATGTTAATGAATCATTCACTTAAATACTTTCTCTATTCCTTTACACCGCTTATTTTCTTGGGAACACGGCAAGAACACCACTAGTGTTTATAACACAAGGTGTCGCGATGGATGCAATATCGGTAACTGTATCAAAGGGAACAAAAGAACATGTTTTTCAACAGTCCCAGCACAGTCCTTTCAGTAAGGTTATAAAAACCTCATGATGGTGATGCACAGGCATTAGCTGGCTCTCCTTGGCGAACTGGCTTCTGGGGTCCTGAGTAGTAAGAAGCAGAAAAAACACTTAGCTGCACAAGTCAGTAGATGTAACTATGTGAAAAGCAGAGCCATGAGCAAGCTTTGAAGCGTGGCATACAGATCCTTTCTAGGTAACAGCGTGAAAGCAGGTATTTGCTGATGCTTATTATATCTGCAAAGGTAACTCCAGCTAACTTAAATAGCAGTTAGCTCTCTCCACAACAGTATCTAAGTGTGCCAATGTCATTTCAGTTTTCCTTACCATTAGTCTCTAGGGCAGGAGAATAAAACACATTAACATTGTGATATTTGGCTATTAGTGCTTTCATTTGTGTTTTGGTGAGTTCTGTAGAAATGTCAGCATGGAAACTTTTTAATCAATAGAGGGTAAAAATAGAGTATTCCCACCAGGTTCAAGATAAATTAAAAATAAACTGCTTACACAGTGGCTTCAGATATGTTAGTACAAAGCACTCTGGTTTACCTTGTTAAAAAGTGATATGAACAGCAAACAGGTCTCTTGACCTGGGAGTCCAGGTAAAGAAAAATTACATGAACCAGCTCTTTTACATCTTTTATGTTTTTGTCAGTCAGCATCATCGCAGCCTTTTGAAAAGCTAGAATCCAGAAACACTACACAACATCAGAGACAGCACCATCATGCAAATACTCCCATTACACAGATATTGATTTATTTTGTATTATAATAAATATTATGGAAGCTTCTTGATACTGATCAGCTTGCAAGCTGGTAGTCAACAAGGAACAAGTATAATGACCAAATCTATAAAGAAGCATTTTTTACAATCAGATAAGTGCCAAAGCAAAGCATGAAAATGCCAAAGCCATGGAGATGAGGACAATCATACAACAGATGGATGTTCATATGGGAAAAAAAGTCCAGCTAGACCCCTTCCTCTACGAATTAACACAGCGCTAAAGCCGAGGTGGCCATATGGAAGCACTTTAATTTGCATGCTTTGGAATTTCAGTGAAACACATGATTTGCAGAATTATAATCATATGCATAACTAGCCCTTAGAAAGCCACTGAAATAGTAGAATTGGAAAAAAAAAAAATAAAGCAAGCACTGCCTTATATCTAAATGAAGAGAACAAAAGGAGTGGTGTTTAACACTAAACCCAGATGAGCACGCCTGTGGACAGAAATGACAAGCTTTGGCCAGAGAGATAATTAACCTTTGGCTGGCAAAGGCCAAAAAGATTTCCTCTGCATTTTCAAATGCACTATGAACTGCCTGATTCAGGCTCCAAGAGGTAGAAAAGATAGAGGACAGACTTGCACCAGTTGTGGCAAGATGCAGTGAAGGAACCCCAACAGGAGACACTGCTGGAGACCAAGGGAGGTGGGAGGGAGAGGAGGAAACCAGACATCTTCTGCCAGATGCTTTGGATAGACTTTCTCGCTTGGTCCAAGTGATAGTCACACACACTCAGCTGAGTGCAGAGGCATATTACACATATATTTGCATGGATCTCAAAATGATCAGCTCAAACGTTCATCCTTTTTTGGATGGACTTTGCCTCCTTTTTCTCCAGCCTTTCCAAAAGTTCCCCTCGGGGGTTGTGTGCGCTATCAGGAGATTTCTCAAACCACTTCTACTCAGTTATTTAATGCAGCTGACCATGGCCTTCTGTGACCACCCCAGCATATGCATAATTGATTGCTATTGATATACCTTGACTAGACACGAAACAACTCTTCGGTATCTTAACAACATACAAAAGGCTGTTCTGCACAATCATTTCTGCGAGAAAGTTTCTACTGACTATCAATAAATGTCTTATGTACAATCTGATCACTTCTCAGCAGGAACAACTCAAGAGATTCTTCGGGACACTCTGTCAATCAACCCTGTTAGGCAGAAAAATTGGACTAGGCACAGCAGGAACTGCTGGGCAAAGCGCCTCTTTCGCACCACTCATGCTACAACCTGGCAAATGATGACCTGAGAGCGCAAATTCATCCAGAACAAAATCTAGCATTCTAAAAAGGGTCTATAAAAGGGATAACGTTTTTATTAGAGCTCTCAGGCCACCAACATGCCTACATTTAAAGTATTAATCATTGTAACTTCTTGCATTTGACAGGTTTAATTGGTCATACAGTAGTACAGAAACAGAACTATTTTAATCATCTGTCTTAAATATTTTTTTTTTTTTTAAAGAAAACTTACCACAAAAAAAACACAGTACAAGTAGCATTTATTCTCAAAGCAACTGAACAGTGGTGAAGGCAAAACCTCTCACCTCTTGTAGAAAGAATGATTTCTGTAAGAGGAGGATGATAGTTTAAACATGTAAGTACTTCAGAGTAACTTCCCAGAACTTGCTCTGTGTGTCCAAACATAGAATGATTTGAAATTTGTCATGATATTTTATAGACACAGAACTGATTCAGGAAATTCAGACCAGTATGACTACATCTCTGGAGAAAAGCAGATTAAAAAAAAATATCTACACACAGAACCAAAAAGGACGTTTTTCTGATTGCTGTGCACAGAAAGCTGTTAACTGAAATACATAAAATTACATTAATTTAGTATGTATTTCAGAAAAAAAGGAAGTATACAAGGCAGGAAGACTGGGTGACAGGAGTCTATTGATCAAAATACAAACTAAGAGTAGTGTAAAGCTTCAAGGGGTAGACGCTTCCCCACATGCCCAGGCCATCCAGTGTGCAGAGAAGCACATTTGTATCTGGTTGACTGATAAAAAGGACATAGAAAGAATGTTACAGATCAGCCAGCCTTATAAAAATACATACCTTTATCACTTCACTTCTTTTTTCCCCATTTAGAATAAGTAAGAAAACACTTTTTATGCTGAAAGAAGTTTGTTTCATTTTTCTCCTGCAGAAGATACTGAGCAAGGATGCTAGAACGTTGATTCACTTCAAGAGAAGCAGACGGATGTTTTTGGTCTGATTATCTGATGTACCACATACCAATAGTGATTAACTATTACTACTTAGCATATGAAAAGACAAAGTCCAGAAGCACAGCCCATTCATTACTTTGCTACTTCACATGTACTTTGAATGAATATTTAAAAAGTGCTGCATCCTAGTGGTGATGGATGTGAAAGAGTAATCATCAATTTATGGGCCTAATTACGCTTACTATTTAAATAAGATGAGGGGTGGAATTTTGGAAACACTTTTCCTTCATGCATAAAGGCATGCAGAAGGAATGCAACACACAAAGGAAGCTGCCCCTCACTCATCTACCTCAACAAACGACAGGTAATAGATACATACACACACAGACATACATACGTAACAGAAGTTATCCTAAAATCTTATTCTCCTCTCCTATTTCTTTGTCTTCCACAATGACACAATCACGTTCAATAAGAACATCCCTTCCAACCCTAACCACTGGTTTGATAAAACATCTCAAAAATACACAGAGTTACATATATGCCGTTTACGCCTTGGATCACGTAGGTTGCACACCAAAGACCTGCAATTATGTGGGGTTAGATCGCTGGCCATGTCAGTCTGAATTTATGCAGTGTGCATACACATTACACCTGTTGATACAAAACAGTATGAACGTGGTGTGTGTAC
Source organism: Rhynochetos jubatus (assembly GCA_027574665.1). Classification (NCBI taxonomy): domain Eukaryota; kingdom Metazoa; phylum Chordata; class Aves; order Eurypygiformes; family Rhynochetidae; genus Rhynochetos; species Rhynochetos jubatus. The sequence continues at coordinate 5,137,669 of CM050648.1, read as the reverse complement.
CTGTATACTCACGGCCATCTCCTTCTGGTAATGCAGGCATAGGTAAGAGAGAAGTGTGAATTAATGTCACACAATAATAAAAAAAAGCTTCTAGGTGAGAATATATTCATGTGAGCTATATTCCTCATGAAGGTCTTAACCCTGAAGGATTAAAATATGTAACATATGCATTTATCTATTTGGGATGTAGAAAGGAGAAGAAAAAGCAGTAGAGTTGGAGGGATCAACACATGCTTTACTGTACCTGTAATTTAATTTACTGCTTCACTTTAAATTCAACCCATTCCAACTAGATAATCCTACGTACATTTTGAGCTCTAGGTGGTATAGGTGGCAGAAACAGTCAGACAGTATTATGATCTTTTAAAGGGGACATGGGAAAAGCCACATTCAGGAAATATTATCCACGTAAACAGAGCACTGTGATTTGGTATCAGCTTGTTGCCTCCAAAGGTACTTTATTTTGGAGGTTTTATGGCATCTGCCTCATTAGCCAACCAACTATAAATCTGTGCCTTGTCATTCAGGACCCTGAAATGACACACCTTCCACAGACCTCCTTGAAAATATAGGATCAGCCCTGAATGGCCAAGGGTTCCCCACTCCTTTCCTGCTCCTAACATCAGTATTTTGAATATCTGATTTCTTATATACCAAGCTGATGTGGAGGATGAGCACCTTCTGATGAGCACATTCTGAAGATGACTCAGCACTGGCTTTCCAGGAAAAGGTGTTTAGACAGTTTAGTGATGACAGGTATATAAAGTGCAGGCACAGAGGTATTCACATGATATATAAGGAAATAAAGTGAAGCATCTAGAACAAGATTAAATGAATAGATTAGACAGACTGCTGAGTCTATTTTTAAAGTTCCAATAATAACCACCTATGAGAAAACAAATTATTAGAGCTTCAGGAGATCAAAGCTAACATCAGCTGTCCAGCACGCTCCTGAGATTTAGGGACACTGACAACACGGAACAAGAATTTAAGATCCATTTTGGTCATCGTTTCACATACTTTAAATTCTTGCTTTCTTGATATAATATAAACTATCCATTGCCAATGTAATTCTGCTGCCATGCTTTCCCTACCAGCCACTAGCATTCGCTTTATAGTTTTTTGATAATCCTGAGAGAGTTCCAGGACTACGTGTCTTATTTGGGCTGGGTTTGCAATGCACAGAGATGTACCAGTTTGACCCCATCCAAATAAGAGATGTAATCACCAAGCACACAGCAGTTACTTCTTCACATGGAACAGCATTATGGATGTTACCCCATTGCGAGTACGAGTTAACACATACATTTTACTACTTGTAAAGCCTGCAGAGTCTTAAAGAAGGGGCAAAATAAATGAGGGGGAAAAAAATCTTTCCACCCTAACTGCCAAATCTTCTGTTCCTTGGAGACAAGCAGTAGTATTTCTGGTTTTGCAGAAGCAGCTCAGAAATGTGTGAAATATAAGACATGACTGGACAACATCCATGTAGCTCAATGCTGTATTTTAGTCTGCTTCTTTTTCCGTAGAGAACAGAAGGGCTCTTGCAGAGCTTAAGGGCAGGTGATCAATGCCAGGCAAAGTGCAAAACTCTCCCATCCTGTGACACAAGCTGAACAAATAATTAGCAAACTGCAGCCCAAGCACTCAGTGGCGAGTGCCTCATGAAGCTTTCTCCTCCTCTTCCAGATGGATTAATTTTTCAAGATAACTTGCCTTTCTTTTCCAGCGGGGAAAGAGTGGGGACAGACTTCCAAAAATAGGCTAGCCTGTCACAACTGCTAACTGTCACGCGGTGCTGAGATTGGAGCTGATCTCTTGGGGAGGCGGCTGAGAACAGAGGGGAGTAAGGAAGTAAAGAGAAAGAGTAATTCCTCTTTCCAGAGACCAGCCAGAAAGAAAATGAATAGGCAACCTGCAATCAATCACAAATAATACATAAGCCAGAAATCAGTCATTTTGAGTAAAAATACATAAATGCATCAGTTTACCAGCAATTATTAGCACAACTTCTATATTTTACAGCATCAAAAATGATCCCCAAATGTACTCTCTGTCCAAGGTCTCAGCAGGACAAATACAAGATCATTGTCTATTTAAACAAATTGACCCAGCAAATTAAACCAAAATGCTCTCTTTAAATTCGATTTTCAAATGCTGTCCTAAAAAGGCTCCTGTCCATGTGGCCTCTGCAGTAAACAGACACACTGAAGTCACAAGATGACTAGAAAAAATTACGTTTAGCCTTTTGTAGGATGGGGTACCATTCAGATTATATAAATTTAAAACTTATTTAGGAAAATACATATATCTATCCCATTTAAATCCAAGCAAAATTTGCTCAGCACTTAATATTTAAAGTTACAAGAGACACAGGGAAAAAACTAGAAACCGCATCATTATTAAATGGACAAGAGTATAATCTCATTCAACAGTGATCTTAGCTCTGTGCATCTAACGCATTCATTTTATTAGGAGGTCTGAAGCGGAATATTTGAAAACAGAAATCTTATTAAGAATGTCTTCATCATCCTTGCTGGCACTTTTCCTTCCCACTGCATGAAGGAAATGTATTTTGTCTGTATAATCTTTGCCAATAATGGAATAATTTTTTTTCATTGCCTGCCGTAGTGACATGCTGTTGTGGAACATTAAATATTCACTTTGTTACGATGCTCAGGTGTATTTCTGATGCATGTGTGTAAGTTGCTAATAACACAATCTTAGCATCAGGACCAAAAAGACAACATAAAATTGGGTATCATCATTAATTCATAAATTTAATTTCCCTTTTCAGGTTTAAAATACAGCCCACTTGTCCACAGACAATAACAGGGTTTTGTTGTGTAAAGCCATGAAACATTGATTTAATAAGACCGAGATACTGAGCAACAAAGATTATTTAATTTTTTTGAGTACTGACCACACCTAGAGGCCCCAGTAGTGACACAGATGTGATTCTAGGTGCTGGCTGTACAAACAGTTCCAGAGTGGTCTCTGCACAACAGTCATCTCCTTCCTTTCCTTCAGTGTGCCTACTTCTTTATTTATACTTCTGCATAGCACTATCATGAAATCTAACAAATGTGGTTTCTAAATTTTATTATTATAGTATTTCTTGAGGCCAATATAAGTGTTGCTTTGCTCAACACCCGAATGTGCAGTACAAACACTATTTATTATCCCTTTCTGTGGGTAAATACTTTGGCACTGCTCCTGCGTTGCACACCAAGAGGAGGCACCTCCCATGCTGGGTCCAGGAAGGACCAAGAGAGCAACAGCTTCAATTCCTCCTCTTCAAAAGCTGAGTCAAAGCAAGTTCTTCTGCTAAATGACTATGGTAACCCATTAAAATGAGGCTGATTTTATAAGCAACAGTGATGAGTAAAGACTGTGCCAATGGACACCAGCATTACAGAAAACCAGGGGCTTTAACACAGGTGTATAGCAGCTTTTTCTCCCCTCAAAACTTAAATTATCAAAATACATGCCTACGTAAAGGAATAGTAACTAGTGACAATTTTTTGTTAATGTCAGATATAATATAAAAATAATTCCAGTAAGCCACTCCTGAAATGAGAGTCTGAAAACTAGCACATGAGAAATACAACACAGCCATTAAACAAGCCCTCGCCTGGAGCCCTTTACGCTCACACGGTAAGTGTTTATGAAAGGTTTTATGAGAGCTTTTGTAGGGCACATCCATATCATAACAGATACAGAGATTACTGTCGGAGAGAGTTCACTAATAATACACATGGCAACTTGCTGTAAGCCAAAATACCACAGCAAAAAAATCACACAGACCACAAAACAGCTGAGATATGAACAAAATAAAAGCTTCCTCTGGGTATAGAAGAACTTCATCTGCGAAGAGAAGGCGACTGGAGTCCTAAGGCAATTATTTTGTTATCTAAAAGTGGCTTTCAAAGTCAGACATTTTGCCTCAAAACCCGAGCAAAAGCAGTGTTTAGATGGCTGCATGTAGGTCTGTTGTAACAATTTTCGGATGCTAACTTGTCTAATACGAGTAGCCTGGGGAGAACCAACATTTTGTGTATATCACTACCTCTTCGATAGTCTCCTAATGAAAAATTAGACCTAGCATTAAATAATCTTCTGTTTTTATGTTAAGGATACCCATGAAATAATGGTGGGGTAATAAAAAGGAGGGAAAAAAGCCAAACATCTCTAACAGAGAAGTTGTAAAAGACTATAGCCTTAAAGCAACTGATTCTGCACAAAATGAGGCATTTAAAGACAATTACTGCAATTTCTTCTCTGATTTGAATCTACTTAAAGGTACTTCTTTCAGGCCGATGGCAAAGAATAAATACTGAAAGTACAACATGGCCACTTTCTAACTTACCTCCTGAAACACCTTGGCAGCCTCAAAAATTGGCACATCCCCTGACTTCAGCTCAGGGACTGATCCTCACTGAGAATGTCCATCTTATAGAGTCATCCTGATGAAAGAGCCACAGCCAACAAACAAACTGCTGGATGACGTTTTGAGCAACCTGGTCTAGTGGAGGGTGTCCCTGCCCATGGCAGGGGGGTTGGAACTAGATGATCTTTAAGGTCCCTTCCAACCCAAATCATTCTATGATTCTTTGCACTGATGGAAAACAACCTCTCGATTGGATGTTTCGGGATGGAATGGCAGGATGAGAAAGATGAGTCTGGGGTACTCAGTCTGGACACACATAAAAAATACTCCTCCAGTTATTTTCTCAGGTCAAATCTAAAGGTAACACCAATATGCTTTTCCCAAAGCAAAATACCAATTCATTACCCTCATTGAAATGTACTGCTGGTTAATATTATTTGCCAATTATCTGCTACCACCTCTCCATTACTGAGACAGCAATGCATGTATCACAATGGGTTTTGAGTGTGTGGCAGAGTTTTGGCTACTGAAAACCAGTGCTGCACAATTTACAAAACCAGACGGTTATTTCAAGACAAAATTGCCATGAAACACCGTCATTTAAATAATGAATGGCTATGCTTGCTTGCTTGATTTCTTTCTCCTAAAATAATTTTTCTTGCTTTTTGTCAGTTGGCAACAAATACATCTTAACATTTGCATTTCAAGCGAGAAGAGAAATCCAGACAGTTGCTCCAAAAGGACTGGAAAATGTGCTGTAAAGTCCAATATGTACAAACCCACCAAAGCCATCCAAGGGAACGCATTAGCAGGTTGCCAGAAGTTCAGGAAGAACCCCGGCTTTGCTTAGAGGATTTGGCAATTGCTCTTCTCTCCCATTTGCAAACACTGTTCAGCTATGTCCCAGCCTGCCACACCCATTCAAACCCTCAGATCAAAATGCAGCACCTTGTTCTGTTCACTCTCCAGAACGCACAGCAAAAGGCACAAAATGTCCCTCGCATAATTTGTGGCCAAAATGGCCCCAACAGGGCCTAACTTCCAAGTTTGGGGTTTGGTTTGTGTGTTGGTTTATGATTACTTTTGGGGGGTGGGAGGTGGTGCATCAGTTGTATTTTTTGTCACTAGCAGTCAGTATAGCAATCACCAGTGAAGTTTTCAAACCAAGAGTCTCCATTCAGATGTCATCAAATAGGTCCAAGTCTCCAGTGTAATTATGAAAGCTAAAAACTGGCTCAATGGATTCCAGAGTTTCTGGTTTTGGAATACTTAATAACTGCCTGGGACTTAGGCAAAAGGAGACGTGTGGCAAGAAACCTTATTTCAATTGCTTATACCACTGTAGGAGTGGGTAAATTTTCAGCAACAGATGTTAGCTCTGTTGCTAAACATACAAAACTTGTACATATGTTTGGGCAGAAGGAAAAAAATAATTTTTAAAAATCAGCTTTTGTACAAATATTTGGCTACGAGATGCCTATGAAGCCAACTGGTCAAGCATTTTGTCTGATAATTTGAGTTTGCTGCCTCATGGACTCAGAACATCCAATTCAGAACCCACCTCACTCAATCTCTTTGCGTATCATGGGCATTTGTCAGAGAGGTCCCAGGTTGAAAGGCCGCAGCTGCAGCATGCTCTGCTTCCTTCCAAATGGAAAGGAATCCTAAAATCTACCTCAAAGGCAGCTTAATCACCCCTTCGCTGCAATGCGTTACCAAGCTAACAATAAATGAAAACAGGGTAAACAGACAACACTACTCAGGAATACGCCTGGATCATCAGAATCTCAGAGAACAGATGATGTTAAACATGACTTCTCCACTGTTACCCTACCACCACATCAGAGAGCACCACAGGTAATTTACAGTGTATGCTGGCACTTCAATAATGATATGTGATAAATAATAAATGTAAGGCACAGGTAAGAAAGAAGATTGAGGAAGTGGACATGTGGATTATACAACTTCAAATATACATGCACATGTGTACACATGTATACACAGAGACAGTATAGATCCTCACACACTGACTCTCGGTATAGATGCTGCCGTGTGTAGGTGGGATGCTTTTTAAAATGGTGTCATTTTATCTCTTTGTCTCTAAGACGATATCCTTGTGAGAAGAGATAAAATATTCAAATGGTTTAATTGTTATTTTCTCTTTTTCTGAGTATTCAGCAATCCCTCAGTGAATTATTGTTCACTGTATTCAAAGAGGTAAAATAAATCCACCACGGGCTAACTCCTAAGATCCTCTCACCCACAAATAGATCGTAACTGCTTCCCACTTTCATGCACAAAAGCGTACTAAAAAGGAAAACCTCAGACTTTAAGGTTACACTGAAATGAACAGAGAAGTAACCTTCCAAACTAACACACGAGGAACATTAGAACCATAGAAGAAAGCCACAATATACACAGAGAGGTGATGAAAAATATTTAATGGATAAGTTCTACAAAAGATTAGTGAAAACAAAATTGAGGAAATCCAGGTGTAAGAAAAGGGAGATTTCTTATCCATACGGTTTTTTTTTTAGCTGGCCCATCATTTTAATTATACATGAATATATACTAAGTTTGGTTAACTTGTACAGGCAGGTGGGTGAGATGACCTCCAGAAATCCTCCTCTTCCTAACTGAAATTATTCTATGGAAAGGAAGCAAGTACATTACGGGATGAAGTGAGTAAATCCCTGCAGGGAAAACATCTTCTGGATTACTTGTATATTTTATAGCAGTATGATGCAATGGTCAGTCCAGGAAAAAAATCTGCCATACTCAGAAATTCTACGAATTCAAATGTTTTAATAATTGTATATATTAAGCCCCCCTTTTTTTTTTTTTTATTTTTTTTGCATTAAGGCAATCTTTCAGAATGAAGAAAGCTTTCACAGTATCATACAAAGTGGATGATTTTAACGGTCTTTCAAACACAATGCCAGAGACTGGGCTTACATAGATTTGAGGGAAGAAAGCAAATTTAGAGCCTACTATTTATTTCTCCCTTATTTTTCACTTTATTCTCCACTTTATTCCAGAATATAACACCAATTCTAAGAGATTATAAATGCAAAAATGTAACAGTAATGCCTATTTTTTGTGTCTCTAATATCCATGCCAGAAAGAAGTGAAGAAATTAAACCACAAATGCGTCTGCAGCCTCATACAACTGCTCTTTGCACTTATGTTCATAATAGTGCAGTAATTCAGAATGGCTCTTGGCTACTTTTTTCCTCAAAACCTAAAATAAATACCAAGACAAGTCAGCAAGATTCAAAACAATCCTCCCTGAGCTATGATCCTACATCAAGACAAAAAGATAATATCCTCAAGCCACAGTTATTAAAGAGAACCAGCAGAAAGCAGTCCTGTCAGGGGCAGTCCCTCAGGGGACCAAAGCCACAATCACAGATAGCTGCAGTACCCAGGAGATGGCAAAGGTATAAAAGCTCGTGCAACTGCGAGCGTACCCAACACCTGAAGCTTCCCCAAACCAAGTAGGATATAAATCAAATCCTTAGGGTACAAAATCTGGCGTATTTTAGTATATGCGCACATACATGCAGACACCATAAATTCTGGGGAAAAAATCCCACAAATTGCTGTCACATGCTCTACAACCATTGCTCGCTTTCACAACATCCGTTTCTTCACGACTTGTTGCCTTTTTCTGCTCCCATGACACGTACTCGTGAACAGTGACAGTACAGATCATGAACCGTTTTTCATCTGGCGAATAAGAAATACCGGTAGGAGTCCAGGCTGAAACCAAACTGTCCCTTTTCGAGGTGTCCTGCGCACAGGTGCTGCTCAGCTGTTTGCAGCACCTCCTCTGTCAGTGTATCAGGGCCTATTTTAGTTTGCAAAACCAGCTTCAGACTCCAAAACCAACCGCTCCAGTACAGCCTGGCCAACCTGGCAGCCAGACTTCAGCATCGCCACTTTAAAACAAGAATCTCCGATATGTTTTGCTATTTAGGAGCATACTATGGTTGGCTACTTAAAGCAAATCTGATACATTTAACCTACCCCAGCTAGGAGTTTATAAAGAACTTCAACCAAGCAATAGAAATTTACTCCTTGGATTCTTCACTCGCATACACTGCTTACCCAAGTATAAGGATGGCTTCAAATTCAGCAACAGAACAATTCATCTCTAATTAAACCAATTAGAATGGTGTCACTTTTTTTCTTTCAGGTTCATAAAAACGCTGATACCACTGGCTTTGGAAGGACAACTTACACACAGACATTAAACCTGCCCTTTAGTACCTGGCTAGAATACAGCCAGTGATCAGGAACTTGCAGCACCGTAGTTCTTCCTGAGGCAATTTATCCCTGTTTTGTTACCTAGAAAGTCAATCAGTGAATGTAGTGGTTTTCCTCTCAGGATCTGGACTTATTTTAAAAACATGATTAATGGGGCATAACATAGTACCGGCTTTTACACGTGACAGAAAATAAAAATTCAACCGAACACACTCTACTTTAAAAAATGCATAAGGGTAACTAGAGCAAAAACAAAGCAGATGATGTTCTACATCATCTCAGATCTGCTCTGAGAATGCATTAGCAAACTAAGATATATTTAGTAAAAATTAAGGTGGCACTATATGTCTGATTTATTCAAAACCTCATAGGGAAGGAATTAAGAACTGAAAAACTTTTTACGTTCATCCCTGCTTTTGTGTTTCCTGAAATGTTAGCAACCATGGCTACCAGACGTCAGTAGGCTCTCATTTTCATCACCAAGAAATACCAAAATGTAATATACTCCCATCAAACTTGTTCTTAGTGTTGTTTTTTTAAAAAGAAGCTTCATATACTGCAGTATCAGCTGTATCAACAGAAAGGTGCTCCCACACATCCTACCTATTTTGCCTGAGAACTAGTGAAAATACCGCTTCTTAGCCTGCAGGGTATATTAAAATTAGGAGTTACTGTGGTAAAAATTGGGCAGCATCAGTCTTAAACAACCTTGGGACCCGGGTCTAAAGTAACACCTGGACCAATGAAAAGAATGACGACGCACCTTTTCCTCAGTGCCCACCTGGTTTGGAAACAGGAAAATTAATAAACAAACACATGTAACCCCAGTGAGATTTCAACAGTGGTTGTAAATGCTGTGAGGTGAACTCTGATCACCTTCAAGCACATCCTGTTTTTCCCATTTCAGGGCAGAGCAGTGTCTGCCAGATAACAGGCTGCCTGTCTCCTCTCCTCCCTTCTCCCAGAATAGGTGTCTGCAGCAGCTTAATTATCAAGTTACAAATAAACATATTCAGCTTGGTGCATACATTCAATTACAGATAATGAGCTCTAGACAAAAGCTATTGAAGTATAACTGATACTCTACGAGCCGGTACACAACAAGCAATGATTAAACGATACAAACTAGGGACAAGAAAAAATATTTTTATTCTTTCCTTGAAAAGCAGGCAAAGCAAGGAGATTTTCTGGGGAAAATCTGACAAAGTGGTAATTGTCAATACCTCTTATTTTCTCTAGTCTTATCCATTTTTAATAATATTCCAGTGAAAGTTCAAGTGGTACTCAAATTTTTCAGTCCTAGTGTTGTCACAGTGAGATGTTTACAAATAAAAGCTTACAGTGTTTGCTAAAAGTTGAACTTCATAGCACAACAAGGATGCACTGTAATACGCTACATGCTTGCAAATAAAAGCTAAGACAAAGTGAAGCCTGAAGGAACATTTTGGTAACTGCAGTAATTTTAAAAGTCTGTAGTGATAACCCAAATAAACTCCAAATATTAGAAAGTCAGAAAATTCAGACTTACAGTTCACCTTAAAGGAGATGGAAACGTCAAAAGTACAGACAGGGAGAAATTAAGTCAGTGGAAAACTCACATCTCTCCAATGTGTCGGGCACAGGCAGGAGCTGCAAAATTAATCTTCTCCTGTTCCAGTACAATTTACAAATAGCACATGTAGTGCTTTAAACACATTATGGCTATGAAAATATTTTGCTCTCTAAGGTTTATGACATAAGGAAGTGTTTTTTACATTACCCTTTTTCCTTATGAACTGAGTTTTCATTTGCAACGGTATATGGATTTGAGGATTCCTCATGCAAACCTTATCAAAAATATACTTTCTTTATCTCCTCAAAAACGACTGTTGCAATGTTCCATCTGAAAGGTTTTCTGTAATCCTTCATACTGGATTTAGCTTATTCAGATTCTAAATATAAAATTATCTGGAAATATTAACTATTGCTTCTTCTTAGTATCTGCCCAGTGGTTGCAAGTTCATTTTAAATTTTGGTCAAGTCAGTTCAGGCTGCACCCTCCTGATAGCACAAAGTTAAAATCTCAAGTGCTGCTTCCTACTTCCAGCACTGAACAACTCAGCACAGAGAAGAAGAATGATTACAGATCACAGGGGGCTTTTGCAAGAGGTATTTCTCTTTGTTACCTATTGCTAGAGGAATATTGATTTCTCTAACCATGACCCGTGGCTAGCTTTTAAAAGACTGCAGCTATGACCTACAAGCATCCCACCCTGCTAACTGCGGGAGAGCAGGCAGCACTGAACAGTGGACAGGATTTAGCTTGCAAACTCTACTTCTTCCAAGTCAACAAGGACACTGACAACTTGCTACAGCTAAAAGTGACAAGTTTTCCTCCCTTTCAGGGTAAGTGCAAATAAGCGCGATGCACCGACAGCCAAGTTCACCTAACGCAAATTAACATTTTCCAGTAATCCTGGAGCATGTTACTCTGACAAAAAACCAGCTGCTTTCTCATACATATAACCCAGCTGTCAGATAGCTACAGGATCTTTGAAAATACTTCTTGCAAATAACTTTTTCAATAACCAATACTCAATACAGCCTATACACGACTTTGCTGCATCTTTTCTTGGAGCCGTAACACTCTACTCGCGGGGGGTCAAGGCCAGATGACTTACTTTCCCACCCTTACTGTTACAGCTGATGACTGGAGGTGTATAGAATCATAGAATCACAGAACGGTTTGGGTTGGAAAGGAACTTCAACACCATCTAGTTCAAACACCCTGCCATGGGCAGGGACACCCTCCACTAGACCAGGTTGCTCCAAGCTTCATCCAGCCTGGCCTTGAAGACAGCCAGGGATGGCTGGAAGTGGTGGAAGTGGTCACAGCACCAACCCTGTGAGAGTTCAAGGAGTTTCTGGATTACTCTCTTAGTCATACGATTTAGTGTTAGGTAGTCTTGCAAGGAGCAGTGAGTTGGACTGGATGATCCTTATGGGTCCCTTCCAACCTGAGACATTCTGTGATTATATGACTCTCTACAACCCTTCTTATGTTATGGCATACTCTAAAACTGGTAACTGACTGCCATCATTCAGGTCTTATCATAGGGATGAACAAATTTTTCTTGGAAGATACAGTCAGGATGGTTGCACATAAAAAAAATATGACACAGCTGGCCTCACATAGGCTGTCATTAAACTCAGCAATCAGTGGTTAGCAGTTGGAGAGAGGTAACACAACAGCCCTTTACAAGAGTCAGAGATTGGTATTTGGAAGATATAAGTTCATAAGAACTTCTGAGGAGACTTTTAACACCCTGCTGGGCAAGTGATTTCTGGCCTGACCTGCTGTTGCTGAGGTGCTGGAGCATGTCAAGAGAAGGGCAACAGAGCTGGGGAAGGGTCTGGAGCACAAGTCCTACGAGGAGCAGCTGAGGCAACTGGGGGTGTTCAGCCTGAAGAAGAGGAGGCTCAGGGGAGACCTTATCGCTCTCTACAACTACCTGAAAGGGGGTTGCAGAGAGGTGGGTGTTGATCTCTTCTCCCAGGTGACAAGCGATAAGACAAGAGGAAATGGTCTCAAGACAAAATGGCCTCAAGTTGCAGCAGGGGAGGTTTTGATTGGATATTTGGAAAAATTTCTTCAATGAATGGTTTGTCAAGCACTGGAACATGCTGCCCAGGTGAGTCACCATCCCTGGAGGTATTTAAAAGACATGTAGATGTGACGCTTGTAGACACATGTAGAAACATGGCTTAGTGGTAGACTTGGCAGTTAATGACTGGACTCAATGATCTTAAAGACCTTTGCCAATCTAAATGATTCTATGATTCTACATTATTTTAAATAGTCTATTATTATGACATAATTCTAAGCACATTCGTGCCTTTAATAATCTCTGTTCCCACCAAGGTTGCACAGCTCTTTTCTTCCTTAATTCTTCCATGTAACGTAAGTAAGACAGAAAAGCACTATATCTGCTCAATGAAATTACAGGGTAAATTCCATTAATTCCCCCAAAAGCAAGACATAGATGAGTACTTGAAAGTGTTAATGCATTTCCTGGGCCTGGCAGCGATGGGAAGAGATTGCAAAGATGCTTGTCAAAATTACTTTTTCTTGAGCTAAAATGTAGTAGTCACCGAGGAACCAAGTCACAAGAATGATGAAAACTTTTCCCTTAGACCTATTAATTATCTCCACTTCATTTTATTTATAAACTGCTTTTATTTGTGCATTGTTTTTTTATGTATGGAAGAGGAAGAAGTGGAAACTGAAGCCAGAGATGATAGGAACTGTGGCAAACCAAGGTGGTATTTATTCTGCTATGAATAACGTGATGATGAACAGAAACAATGAGCACCAAAGAACTGTATCTCTGTCAAGACCTATATTTCCAGCTCCTGGTCACTGTCATATTTACTGTATGCAACCTTAGAAATAATTTGGGGTCAATATTGCAAAAAGTGGGAAAAAAATCACATGCAGTGTATTTTAGACTTAATTCCTAGTAATAAGATTACCTTTTAAGTAAAACCAACCCACTAGAATAAATCTTCAGCTACTGGAACAAGGTGATGTCTAATGCAAACACTCTGAGAATGAAGCACATTTATAAATGAGCTTCAAAACCTCCGAAGCTCTATGGAAACAAAAGCAAAACAGAACCACAAAAGCTGAAGGATGAGGTATGCAAATTGAAGTGCAAGCAAATAAGGTTTAGCATGGGATTTGCCTGGAGTTGCAGTCAGGTCTACAAGGATTTAGGAAAGAGAAAGAACCCTTTTACTCCCAGTTTCAGCAAACTAGTCCTGAAGAGGAACTCTCATGAACTTAGATGTGAGCTAAACAGAATTATAGTACATGGTAGAGGCCACGTAAGAGAAAGAAAGGTGCAATTAGCTGAAAAGCTGAAAAATAAGACTGAAGATGACAGCGAGGCAGAGGAAGTGAGGCTTGATTTGAGAGGTGAGAGCTGCACAGACCTTCGAAAGTGAAGCCAAAGCTCTTGATACCTGACTGATGATGAACTGGGATCCATGTGTGAAGTGTTTGATACTGTCAAATACATGAGGGAGGGAGTTCACTTTAGTGATTTTAGTTCCTGTGATATAAGAAAGGGACAAAGTGTCTCAAGGGGGCCAGTAAATAGCATTTATGAGCAGCTGAGGGACCCTATCATGAATGTCTCCAACAACATGAATTCTCTAATGTCTTTGGCATCCTGCATCCTGTACTGTCCACAATGCCTGGGCAATACACTGAATTCAGCTCATTTTAAGGAGACAACACTCAATAAATACACCTGGGATACATTTCTATATCTGCACAAACACACCTAAGAACGGTCAAGATCTTTGGTAGCTCACTGGAGTCGTAGCCCTTCAGAAGGAGAAATGAAAGCTCTGTAACAGCCCTGGATGAAGTAATACACAATAATAACTTTGCACAAATATAAGGGTCGAAAGCAAAATTCATGTGTGGAACAAGTTAATGTTACTCCCCTTGAACTGGATTTGGGGGATGTTGTCACTGCTCATGGAAGTAGTGTGTCTTGTACTGCTCATGCTTGAGAAGAGAGTAATTCAGATTGTTCAGATACTGCACCTGCAGCTTCTGTCATCAATATAAAATAACATCTACTTTATAAATAAGGAACCTTAAATACATTTCCTCTCTTTTCTGTAGAAGTTACATGAATCAAAAGGAGATGTAGCAAGTAAAATAAAATGGCACCCTCCGCATATTAAAATAATTGATTTCAACCGGTTATTTATTTAAAATATGCTCTTCTAATTTTAAAATAAGTCCAAATAAATGAAAAAACAATACACAGAGCAGTTGCAGTCCTGTTGTTTGATGTAGTACTAGGAGGAAACTATAGCTGGATCTACGACGAGAAATAGATGTTACAATATTCACTCTCATCATCTAATTTCTGTTTAGTGGAAGCCACACACACCTGGTCAGATGGGTTGCCATCGCATGGATAAACAGATCCAGGTAAGCATTGGAGAAGCCATCAAGCTCAGCTGGGAGAAAATATGGAGGTGAGAGGTCCATCTTCAAATATTGCCCCTCATTGAGAGCAAAATCCTTTTAAACAGCAGGGAAGCAGTTTTATTTCCCTGAAAGCCACAATACTGATTTGTCTCTGAGAGAAAGGCAAGTATCAGCCTTCCTAAAGCAATAGTCACAGCGTGAAGAACTGGTTCCACCTTCACTGAATTGATAGGACAGTCCCAAAGTGTGAGAGTCTGCTGCTCCCACCGTCCTCAGCATGAAAACTCTGTATCCGGAACTCCACACTTCTCTGTATTTTTGGATCAAAAAAGTATCAATTACTCAAGAGAAAAGGAGAAGACAGTGCAAATGGCAGTGATACATTGTGAGGACACCACGGGAGTGCAGAGGACAGAAACACATGAATTGCAGCCTGTGCTACACAGACGTTTAAAGCTCTTTCCTCGCACAGGAGTTGCTTAGAATTGTATTTCATTGACCCATTAAAACTGCTGGAAGTGGGCTAAGAGGGAACACAGCCACAAGCCACTTTGCTGGCTCAGAAGTTATTACCTTCCAGATGAGTTCCTCAGACCAGGTAGGTTGAAAAATCTCTTTATGCTGTGGGTCGTGATGACAATTCCGCTTGCAAATGCATACAGCCAGTCTTCCAAAAATTATCTAGTGTGGTTAAGCACTTCCTATGACAAATGACTCCAAATCATTGAACAACTTTGTCCAAAATTCTCCTTATGTCTTCTGCTAATAATAAGAAATTCTCTGCATATTTCACAAGTAGTTCGGCCATAAAAATATCTACTTAAATAATCAGCAGTGAGATCTCTCCACTGGTACACACCAATTATTCATTACTATATAATCTCAACAGCTTGTTTGACATGCCAGGAACTTCTCTAACTTCCCACAAAAAGTCTGATAGAGAACTTTTAAGCACACACTAATTAAGTTTAGTCCATATGCTAAAGCCTTCCTGCTTCCTCTTCCTCCACCCCTAAACACAACAAATCACTGAAAAATCCATCAGATAAGTTTGACTAAATGATTTCTCAATTTATCACCACACCATAGTTTCAGTCTGTTAGAAATGGCTAAACTTCATTGTGTTTGCACTCTTCCCTTTCCATGTGAATAAAAGACAAAGCAACTAAAGTAAAATTCTGACCTGTTGTCTGCACAGGCATTAAAAATCTATCGTATGTGGTAGCAAATTTGCTATAATTTGCTTGATTTTGCTTCAAGAGGCAGAATTTTAAATGGACAAAATACTTACATGAGTATTTAGAATATGAGTGCCACAACAGAGGGAGGAGAAGGAGAGAGATGAGGGACTTCAGCCCGTTAACTGGGGCAATCAGCTTGGCACAGGCACCATTTTCAAGGACATCTCTTTGGGTGAGAATAAATCAGCATTAGTTGCATGAGATCTCACTCACCCAGTTGTCACAAGATGCCTTTGCTTTGCTGAACTTTGGAGCTCTCAAATGTAAGTAATGAGAGCTGCCAACCCCAGCTAATTTCTGCTTTCTGCCCATTCCTGTGACTGTTTCCTTCTGGAGGGATCAGTTTAGCCCAGTGTATCAGCTACACTAAAGCAACCAACCAGCCAAACAGAAGATCTTACCTGAAGAACTGTAGCAACTGAATTCTGTTACTGTAAGTTAAATCAGGATGTGAAAGTAAGAGGCTTTTTAAGAATTAGACAGCCTTCCCCCCCTCCGCCTTCTTTTCCTTATTTTTGTCATCAGGAAAGTTATTCCCAGAGAGGGTGGTGAACAGGTTGCCCAGAGAAGCTGTGTATGCCCCATCCCTAATTGTCTTCAAGGCCAGGCTGGATGAGGCTTGGAGCAACCATGGCCGGGGGGTTGGAACTAGATGAACTTTAAGGTCCCTTCCAACCCAAACCATTCTGTGATTCTATGAATCTATGAACATGCCTTTGTCCTCCCCAGCGAGGATCACGTGAGTGCTTGTCTTCAGCTCACATCTGAACAATAACATCCGCAATGCAAGTACGCCGTGTTTTTTCCCAGGTTTAATATGCCTTCTCCTTAGCCCAAGATGTCAGATGCAATACTTTCAGTGGGCTACAGAACAGTTTTAGAAAAAAAAAAAAAAAAAAAAAAAGGAAAAGAAGAGCACACAATGTTTAAAGTTAGTTTTAAGGAAGAAGGGCAGGTAGATGGGTCCCATTTGTATAAAAAAAGTTGACATAATCTCTGCCAGCTGTATAGATCAAATCCCTGCTGTGTGTGCAAGCATCTAAAACTGGATAAAGCAGGTGATCAAATAGTGCCAACACACAAGAACACCAGCAGAAATAAGAAACTTTCCACTCCTCCAGTGGCATCCTTAAGTCTGTAGGCACACAGCAGCAAGACCCCACAGCTGTTACCACCACCACCACCTCTAAGGGGTGAAGGATGCAGGGTTGCCCATGAAAATATCCTTTGTTTCCCATCCCTTCTCATCACTGTCCAGTAGCTTAAGTAAAGGCCAAAAGAGTATTGCCAAATAACTTTGCACGTGCTAACAACCCGTCATATGCCAGAGCGGTTCAGCTGTACATGACTGCATGAGGAATGACGCTGCATCTCCAGATTGCATTTCATGTTCTGTTATACCAGAAATAAGCAAATCATCCACAATCACATACTAAAAAGGTATGGGAAAAACACATTAATTCGATTCAACAGCAGTTGAAACAGCTGAACAGGAGACAAGGCTCCAGTTGTGTGCAGCCCATGAAAAAAAGCACGAAGGATCTTCTCAAAAGCACAGGTCTAGATGTTACAGGCAGATGGCTTTATGTTTTGTTTTTTTTCTTATCTTTTTTTTTTTTTTAATTAAAAATAGCTATTTGTGATTAGCCATCAATAACGCAGGATGCATTTGGAACAAGTCATTCTCTTCATTCCAATATAAAAAGTGACAGAACAATTCTTTACATTTTTATGCTAAACTGAGTTACGGAAAAATTCTACTAACCTAAAGCATATTGCGCTGTGTCTAACTAAATCACTGATTCCAGCAAAGAAGGCCTTCAATGACAGCTCAAAGTCATATGGCCTATCAGGCAACAAAAATAAAATATCTCTAAAAATCAGAGCCTGGATTCAAGATCCTTCAATTAATAGTTGACCAAGTTCTTAAATGGGTATTAAGAATCTGATTTGATTTGCTGATAAAACTATTTCTAAAGATCTCTTATTGATTATATTAATGTCCTTACAGTATTAGACATGGGTTGGAAAATCTTTTTATCACATATTACAGTGCAGGTCAGAACCCAAAGAAATACGTTGTGAAGATCACATCAGTAGGAAGAATAACTGAGTGTATAACACACATTGAGAACTGTCAAAAAAGTACGATTTTTATGAAGAAACACAGTCTTTTTAAGTATGGCTTTTGATGTCGTATAGCACTGCCCCATATGTCCAACCGAATGCCATTTTTAAACCCTGAGGATATATTTAGCTCAACATACATCATCCTACTGTCGTCATTTCATTGAACAAAGCAAAACACAGCATCATGCTAAATGATGCATCCTCCGCTTGTGTCAAGAGCACAGCAGTGAAAGGACTGCAATACCAATGAAGTTTAAATGTGATCAAATAAGCTAAAGAAATAAGCTGAAGATGGCAGGATACATATCAATGGATTGGAATTATGAAGTCAAGAATAAAGAATGGAAACATAAAATATGCTGACATACGAACTGTATCTGTTCCTGACTAATCTTCGCTCCTCTGCCATTCACATAAGGCACCATCTGATCTTTCAAGTTTCTGCATGCGTGATGAGCTCTTGGCTACAGCATGGGCTGGTGTGGCCAAATCTTAGCGATTCCACCTGGGCAGGACAGAATGCAAGCTATCACTTCCGACTGGCACAATTTCCTATGCTCAGAGTGACCCTGCATGACAACTATATGCCTCATTACACCAGCCAAGAAATTAATGTACATCAGTAGCCCAGTACAGTTTATTGCCATCTCAGTAGAAGCTTGAATTCAGTTACCGAAATTCAAAACAACGCATGAGGTTTTTGGAGTTTGGTTTTTTAAGGGCAACATTTAGCAACAAATAAAATTTAACGGTTTTGGCTAACAACTGCAGATACCTTTTGTTATTCTGTACTTGATTTTCATCACAGCAAACCATTTGTTCATCTCACCTTCCTGCTAATAAACTGTCTTTCTGACGCTGTGTTCTTCGAAGCATGGTCAATCATCCTGTACTGGTTTGTAAAGAATTAAGTCCCCTTTCCTCAGTGAATTTGAGTATGCAGTTCTTTTCCTGCCACACAGGAGCATCAGGAAGCAAAGCCAACTAATTCAGCCTGCGCTGAAGGACAACACCAAGTAAGACAGTTCTTGGCATGTACCCACATAAAACTGAAACTAGGCTGTGGTGGGTTATTACCCAATTTTTAAAGTAGGCTGCAAAATATGGGGTTTACTCAATTTTTAAGTAGGGTATAAGAGGTACTTAAAGATGCACTTTAGACAGATACTTCGCTGTCTGACAGTACTGATCAAGCTTAAGGGGATGATTTTGTCCAGCACTTATCCACAACAATCACTCGTCTTTATGTTGAAAAAAATAATCATAGAATCATAGAATGGTTTGGGTTGGAAGGGACCTTAAAGATCATCTAGTTCCAAACCCCCTGCCGTGGGCAGGGACACCCTCCACTAGAACAGGTTGCTCACAGCCTCATCCAGCCTGGCCTTGAACACTTCCAGGGATGGGGCATCCACAGCTTCTCTGGGCAACCTGTGCCAGTGCCTCACCACCCTCTCCGTGAAGAAGCAAAAATATCACCTGGTAAACAACAACAGCACAGCAAACTGGTTTTTAAAATGAGAGTTTGAGTAGAAAGTATAGTATAGCCACAGGCTTGCTCGTTGTCTTGTGGGCAAGGTGAAATAGGCCTTGGTGCACTTCAGGTGTCCACACCAGACAGCCACTATTTGCCACAATAGTTTGTTCAGGGATTGTTTTGAGACAACAAATAACTCACCAAAGCAATGCCAAAAAACACAAGAGCAAACAGCAGAACCATCAAAGCATGGTTCCACAGGGACGCGTGTGCTCTACTTCTGCGCACCTCTCCCTCATAAGGTCATCCTCACTAAGCAAGGGTGATTAAGTGCTGAGGTTAATTTGATCCTATAAATTACCTGCTGCCAAACATGACACTGAACAGGCAAATTTTCTAGCCTCTTCCCAAGTTTGCTAGTATCTGGGGTCTCTTCAAATTTTTTTGTAAAATGGTAGACCTTTAAATTACATTTGAGTACTCCTCCAACCCTTTTAAATCTGGTTTAGGTTGCCCAATAGGGTAAAAATGTACTTGGGGGTGAGAGATAAGTGCAAGCATAGAAAGCCTCATTCCACAGGATATCAGTCTAAAAATACAAATAAATGCAGCAAATTGCAACTGAATTCATAGTAGAGACGTGCAAAAATCGAATTTTGCTCTCAGCTGAGATAACAGCCTAAAGGCTTGACATTAAATGAAATCCCTTCACCCATAAATCACCTTGGTCAGAAAATACATGCTCCTTTCAAAATATATTTGGAGAGAAAATAGTTAATTTTGGTTTATTCCTTGGATGTCTCAATTAAGACACTTCTACTAAATAAGCAAGGTATTTTCTGTATTGATTTTAGGGATTAGCATTACCATTAGCTTGATGTAAAGTTCATCCAGTTCTTCAAATCCAACTTTATCAAGGTTAGAATCAAAAATCATCCATACATGGACTTTTTTCAATTTTTACTGTATTAACTAAGGGTAGGTGGTTCTCTCTCATTTCTCTCCCCGGCAAGCATTTTATTTCCCTTGTGCGTTTTCAGAATACATATGCCATGGCCTTTGTTTTCTTCTAAAGCTAATTAAAGCTTTAGTTTCTTTTACAAAAAAAAAAAAAAAGGCTGTTTTCATAAATTATCTATTTAAAACTTACCATATCTAAATCAAGCATTTTCCAACATAGCAAGGGGCATAACATGCATACAAGCTCATTTTTGGAAACTGTCCCTGCCCAAAGCACAAGCCAAACCACTCTCCCGCCTCTCTGGGCAAATCCATTCTCATCACCAGGAAGAGGCTGGTCCATAACAGCTTTTCTAGTACGGACTCACTAATTACTGCTCTTCTTCCAAAACCTTTACTTACATTTTGCTATTGTTACTCAATCAGGTAGTGAAGGTTACTCTACACAGACTGTGCTGTGTCAATCTGGGAGATCACTTCAGCTTTCACTTAGGGATTTTTTTAAGCATATCACAGTGCTTCAGATAATTAAGGCAATTTGTAATTTCATGGGACAATAACATTTCTGCAGTGAAATATTCCCCTGTTGACTTTCCAAACAGGTCGTGAGTCTTTGTGAATGCCAGGCCTTCAATTGACTTTATGAAGATTCGGTAATGTGTCCAACTCTAGCATAGTTTGCCCAAAATTCATGACTTTGGAAACTTTTGACATGCATTGGAAATCATTGCTAAGGGCCAGGTTACCCACTTCCATTCTGCTGTGCTGCCTGCTGCTGTACTTTAACAAAACCTCAATTTCTTCAAAAGCTCTTGTTTTGCAGTGTCTGCCAGGCAGCAGTGCTACTGCGGTCTCCAGAGCTCCCACGCCTGTGTATTTTCTGCCTATCTGAAACATCACTGATGTGCCCAAGGGGACCTTGAACTCTGCTCTTCTTGTAAGCAACAGAATTAAAATCCAAACTTCCAAAACAACATACAAATATAGAAAAAAGTCAGACTGTGGAGATAGGTATAGTCCAGGCTCTCGTCCACAAGAGAAGACTGAGCATTGCTACGATTGTCAGTGTACCAGCACACCTGAGGTTCAGATGAGTCTCCCATCTCAGTTCAATCATCTTGGCCATCTCCTCACAATGTAGCAAGGGTGTAAGAAGAAATTGAGACTTTGGGGGTGAAACATCTGAATTTCAATTGGAAGAAGATCCATAGAGCAAAGAGGGGATGGTATCAGAGTGATGAGTATAATATATATATTCTCTCAGAGGAGGGAAATGGGAAGGAGAGGAGAGTCTATTTGGAGAGGAAATACTCTGTGCCAGGTATGCTGCCAGAAAAACAAGCTGTGATAGCAGCACTTGTCATATATACTAATTATTTCTGCTACCACCAGCACAAAACACGTAAGACTGAAAACTAAACTAAACAATCTAGGCACAGGAATCATCTTCTGGTCTTGATTGCCAGTTCCTTCGGACAACAAAGACTCAAAATTTCAGGACATGAGTAATTTCCAGGGAGTTACACTGATGCCCATGGCTTCAGATAGAGAAAACATTCCTATCAGGAAGAGTTGGAGGGCAGAGCTTTCTTGACAGCCCAAGGCATACAAGTTTTTTTCTGTAGCACAAATGCTTAGATTTGCTACCCAGAATGCCTAGATTTGCTATCAAGAAAACCATTTTTTTATAAAGTATGGCTTGACTTATTCTGAATACAAATATATTTTCTATAAAACTGAACTCTAAGAATACAACAGCGTTGCAAAGTAAGAGTGCAAGGACTGCATGTACTATTTACCTTGTGTATATGCATTGTCTATGTGTGTCACGCAGCATCAAGATGACATACAGTTTTCCACCTCATTCTGGGAAGTATTAAATATTTAAATCATGGGCGACCCTTCTGTCCCAACCACAGCAAAGTGAGATTTCCCATGCGAATGACTTTCTCCTTATCAGTTCCTTCATGATCCCTTTGCTGAAGAAGCCTCCGAGTCATTAATGATATCCTTTCTAAAGTACTGACTCCCGCTTGGAGAAACACCGGGATGCATGTAGCATTTTACAAACAGATGACACCACTGCTTTGAGAGTAATGTGCTGAGATGAAACACTTCGCCGATGTTCAGACAATAAATACTCCCCTTTTCCAATCACAGTAATTCTGAGCTATGGATGCTACAGTAGCATGAAACATATCAGACCACTAATCCCAATTTTTAACTATGGCAATATGTTTTATTTTTTTTGTTTTCTGTATTGCATAACTGCCTTGATTCCATTAAAAGCTACCATAGAGGTAGACTTTCTGAGGTTAGCTTCCCATAATGTGCAAGTAAATCACTCCAATGAGCAGCCAGGCTTGGCAAGAATATAACACGCTACCTACATATAGCACCCTTCTTGCTTCATTCTACATATAGCTACTAATTCCATTTAAAATCAGACTTTGTGGACTTCCAGGTCTTGTTCCATGCCACTCCTGCACATCCGATGAGACACAACAATTGCTTCAGAAGCTTTTGGGGTTTTTTACTTTTTTTCCTTTTTTCCAATAGAAAATATTCAATTTGTCCTGTTGGCCCTGCAGGTGTAAATGCTATCAGACAAGTGCTCTTCTTTATCATGTTCTCAGGCTATTGACAAAGCAATTAATGCCAAAATTCATACATTTTATGCAGACTTTTACTGGAACAAGTTCTGAAGCACTTTAAACACTTCAAACTGACTGCATAAACTATAAACAAATTCTGCCTTTCCCTTCGTACTTACTAATTTCTGCCTCTGTAAGAAAAGCCAGGACATAAGCCTTGGTGACATGTTGAATTTCAAGGCTTACATGCAACATGTAGAGGACAGCTAGACGTCTATGCAGAAAACAAAACGTAATTTCCTCTTGGGAGATTCCTTGTGTCCACAGGACAGTTAAAGAAAAGTCTGCTTATATTTTTCAGTCATTGGTATAAAATGGTGATTGTGGAACAGAGGAAGAGAGCCTGGATGAAATAAGGAGAAGGTCTCACCCCTCTGAACATTTAAGGGGCTTTTAACTGATTTGGTTTGGGTTCGATTGGTTAATGTGCAAGAAAATCCCAAGTTTTACAGTAATATTAAAAGGGAAAATAAAAAGGCTTTGGTGTTACATTTAAGCATCCAGATAAAATGCCTGATATTCTGAAGTCTTGAGCATTCAGCAAGTCCCAAAATAATGTTTGCTACTGTAACAGTCACAATTTCTGCAGTTTTTCTTGGGTTTTGTTTTTGTGGGTTTTTGGTTTTGTTTTGTTTGTGGTTTTGTTTTTTTTTTTTTTTTTAAATCCTTGGGCAACTTCACCGCACAAAATATTTTTACCAATCATAATTTCAGCACTGTAATATTGGTAACAATGATTTACATTAATCTATAAAAAAACCTAAAAAAACCTAATGTCACCCGAGCAGTCTTTGTTATTAACACACTATTGTCATTTTTCTGAAATTTAAAGTTGGTTTAGGGCTGCCTTCCAAACTTGAAAATCATTCAGGCAAAAACACAGTAAGATCAATATTAAAAAACAACAACAACAAACACAAACAAACAAACAAACCAACAACAACCAAATAGAGCCTCCAACGGATGTTGCCATCTACAAATTGCTTTATTTAAAATTAGAGGATATACAAAAACAACTGAAAACTTGCCAAAAAATCCCCATATTTACAATGCAGTTAGCTATTCATGCAAACACAGCCTTTTCAACAACACCAGCTTGTGTAGAGGTATACATAAGCAGTATGGCAATTTTACAGTTGGACTCAATGATCTTAAGGGTCTTTCCCAACTTAAATCATTCTACGAGTGGGACTGAACAGCTATGGTGCTTCTCCTTAGCTGCCAAAGATACAGGACCTGAACAGTCCTCCAGCATCACAGCTTATGGGCATGACCCCAAAGCTTAGCAAAGACATGAATACAACTTTTACGCTAGGTCTATGTTATTTTCCTATTAGCAAAGATAATCAACCCAGACAGAGAGAAGAAAGAAGCTGCTTCATACAGGAACAAGTTCTGGAAGGATATCAAACCTCTTCTGGTCTTTACTTGGCACCCCAAGTCACTAGGCTAGTCCCTCTTACATAGCCAAAGTAAAAACCAATTAATAAAATGCCAACAAATTCTTGAAATGAGAAAATGGCCCTTCAGATTATGGTTTCCACAGACTTAAAGAGAAGCTACCTTCAAAGAGCAGCACCCTCAGCCCCAAAAAACAGATGCCTCGTGGCCACTGTGAAGGCCTGCACAACCTTAGGTGTAGAAACTTATACTGGAGATACCGATAAACTGGGAATATGAATTTTCTTGCTGTTTTCTTGCAGATTCAAGTCTTACGTCACTCTCGCATAACAAAAAGCTTTGTTCTCTCTGTTCCACATGCCCTTTCCAATTGCTCTCCATCTGGGTAAGAGTTCCCCACCCTGAAACCCTGCAGGAGCTCCCTCGGGTCCCTTCCAGCCTCCCTAAGCAGCAGCTGAAGAAGGGGGAACATGCTGAAACTCGTTTTGAGTAGCAATCTTCCTGACCAGCAAATTGGTTAAGTAGAACAGATAACATCATTTGGGTTTTTTCTTATTTTTTTCTCCAAGAAAATGGGTTAGAAACCAAGATCACACACCAAAGATTTTCTCCAAAGTCTAGAGCAGTCCTGCACAGGTGTTGGCAGTGGAGCTCTGCACATTTACTCTTCCACCAAGCCTGAAACTAGAATGCAATTTGTAGGGTGACACATTGTTTTTTATAAGACCAGCTAACATCTTTCTACAACACAAATTTCCTTCTTTCCTTCCTTTTCTGTGATTGTCACAAACCAACGGACAACTGCAACACTAGGCAGAATTGGTCTTAATGAATCTAATATTCAATTAGGCTAGCTGAAAGAAGAGGACAGCTAGCCCCAGCAAAAGACAGAGGTGTAGCAACAGGGCTGGTGATGAGAGCTTAAGTCAGCCCCTGCAAAGGAAAGAGAGAGAGAGAGAGAGAGAGAAGTCAATTAGGAAGCTCTCTACTGAGGACTGGAATGGGCCATAAAACCACCATCTCAGAGAAACCTTTATTTGCCTTTTGCACAAACGCAAATAAAAACCTATATGCCTTTTATCAGCTGCCAGGAATTTTAGCACTCAGATTCATCTTCTGGAATTATTTTGTGGAACCCTCTTGGAAATCAGGAGTAAGGAAATGGTATAATAACAATTATTTTCCCTCTAATGAATAAGTGCTCCTGCCTGACCAACAGTTTGTGATGAGGTCCTTCTGTGCTGTGAGGAAAATTAACTCTGTCCCAACCAAAACCAGCACAGAGTCTCATCCTCCCTCTTCCCCCGACACCCACAAGGCATTACGCTCACTGGTAGAAACGCATAGAGCAGGATACACATTCAAAAGACTCATTTCATGATTTTGCAGAGAGCATTGACAATCGTTAAGTATCAGCAAGCTGTGCTCTGTTCTTAATTCTGGGCACTGACATGAAGTTTCCATTTGGTAATGCATCTGCCAGTGCCGGGCAGGTGCTTGAAAGGTGGGAGACAGGAGAAGTTCCGCTCTTCCAGCAGATGCTGAAATTATTCAGTGATTCCAATATTTATTGCAATATATGCTGTGTGCGATCACCAGCTGTGGTCAAAGGGACCTTCCATTTTGTGGTGTGCCACGTTTCTGGGTGTATTGCAGCATCTCGTTAAAAATGCAGCTGGATTCCCTGGAGGAACATTGTTGGAAGTCGTGTTCAGGTATGCAGAGTTTTGCAAAGCATGCATTTTATGTCATCCACAGCATCTATGGAACTGTTAGCTGTATAACATACCTACAGACACTTCTTTCTAGCATTTAAGTGTTCTATATGGCCTTAATAGGCTAACTGCTAGTAAAAACCGTAGCTGTTATATACTAGAAAAAATAGCTTCAATTTTTAAAAATCCTTAGCCTCAGTCTCCTTTAGATGCTTTTGCTTCACTTTGTTTCTAAATGTGAAAAAATAAATCTTGTCTTTTTTTCCTGGAAATGCTGGTAGAAACTTCATTCTGTTTCCTTTTGTACTAAATACTGTAGATAAATAGCCTGAGAACAAATTAAAAAAGAAAATAAATAATTCATCCTATGACCCTTGATTCTGCTGACACCAAACTACTTCTCAGTATATGTATTTCTTCCTCACAAATCTGTTAATCCCTGCAGCAGTCTTATGTTCATTAACTTCTTTTTAACACTACTGTAGATTATTTCCATGCAGTTGGAAAAAAAAAAAAAGGTGCAAATGGAGCAGAAAGCAGAGCAGGGAATACAGAAGTTTGTTAGTTTAACAACAAAGCTCCGGGAGCAATAACATTTTCAAACAAATGCAACACAAAATCCTCCTACACTACAGTAACAATCAATCTGTTTGCCTAGAAAACGTCTAAAGTTCTTGTAAGGGAAGAAAAAAGTAAGACAGACAACTCAACAACACCGGGAGATGGAGTCTTAGCAAAAACTCCCTACAGCAAACTGCAGGCACAAAAGAAATCTTCCAATGAAAATACCACACATTCAATTAAAACCAATAATTAGCATTCCTGTCCTTATTTCAGAAACACTGATCCCTTTTGCACGAGTTTTCATGCAGGAAATTATTAGAAAATACTAATTAACCCCCCAAATCGGGGTTTTTTTTCCAAGAACTGTACTCAAAGAGTTAAGACTTTCTGGTAAAAACTGGAAAGGCGTAGGAACTTGGAAAGCTCCAACAGTACCATACGTCAGAAGCAATCATCTTAATCTCATCCCCAATGCATTAACTACACAGTAAACTACAAATAAGACAATATTTCTATGCTTATGCCTATAAATTCATCCATTTTCACAGCAACGATAAATGAGAACATATACACAATTGAGAGAGACAGAGAGAGGAGATTATAGACGTACAGAAATTATAAATAATGGTATGAAGAGTGAACATATTGCCTCTTATAATAGAACCTGTGCCCTTGTTTCCCTAAAATAACGTTCCGTGAAAAGATGTATTTCATTATAAATGCTACAGGTTTAAAATGAATAGCTTCCCCAAAAAAGAAATCTTTAATAAAGACAGATGCCTTGCAGATGCATCACTGCCTGTTCATTTTTCTCCCTTCTAATTAAAAGACCATTCTAACTTCTGGCTGAATTTTTTTCCCATCCAAGTGCAGTGTATTCCAGAGGGTTGCAATGACATGACTCTGCACACGCATTCAAACAGGATATCATATCTGCGTAACAGTGACTTCACCTCAGACTCCAATTTACTCTGTAATGTATTATATGGCAGAGATTCATTCAGCTGATTTCCATAATGACAACAGTAGCTGAAAAAATGTACTTGCCTACTAAATTGAAATGTGACATCTATATCAAGGTAAACATCCAAGTCCTCTAAATACTTTATTGGCAGCCACACTATTTTAGCTTCAAAATAAATTTTCCCCAATAGAACCTTTTATTTTGTTTCAAATCCATCAGCTCTTCTTGCTTCTAATTCCCAGAGCTGCCCCTTTGAGTTTTTAATCTTATCTTCCTACTGTGAAAGTGCTGTAGACCAGCACTTTTAAACACAATAATGCAACAGTTTTTGAAAGCTATATAAATCGTGTGAAAGACTATCCTATTAATTCCCTTTCTCATCACCAATTTTTCTCTTTTATTTACAGGGCTTGGGGACTTTAAAATTCAGTTACTCCAAGGGAAGGAAGAACTTCAATTTCACTGGGACCTCCCCTCTGGCTCTTGACATTTTCAGAAACCTGTTGGACAATAACATGCGGGTCAGCCCAGACATGGAAATTATGCTAAGCCTAAAACAGATCAATTCTAGTTTGTAGCTCTCAGATAATGACTTTGTGCCCGAGGCACTTTATAGATACACTAGGAAAAAAATATATCTATCTTCAGAGTACCAGACTGGTGGTACTAAGAAAACCCATGCTGGAAAAGATGATGATAAACTGATTAAAGAGCACCAGAGGGTAAAGAAGCAACTGGTTGCTTTATTCTACTTACAAAGACCAATATCTTTTTGCCAGCTAGGAAAGAAATTATCCTGTGAGCTGTAAATAGACAATTTTCCTGGTTTAGATGCAAATATCTAGAAGTAACAGACACAGAAGAACTGTGTTAGAATACCATTGTTGAATTCAGCTAATTAACTGAGTGAAAAACTAATGTTTATTGGGAATTTGGGTTTTTTTAAATGATTTCTCAGAAGAAGAAAAGGATTAAGATGATGTCATACACACTCCTGAGCCACTCCTGAAATATTTTATTTTTCTTCTGCTTTGAGTTAGGAGGACTGACCTAAGCTATCTGGAATTATTAATATTAAAAATAAACTAAAAAACTTGTCTCTAAGGGAGCAAGCTCTTGCTCTTATTATAACCTGCACAAGCCTGATCCAGGCCACAAAACGCCTCCAACCAACTGGATAAGAATTTTCCTAGACCAGACTCCTTGTTTCCTTAGTGGTGCAGTGGCAGCTGGAAACCTTCTAGGAAAAGAACTTCTGCATCTCCCCAAGCCCCCTTAAAAGAGATGTCACACGTAAAAACCCCATGCTTGCCTAATCAAAATAAAAACCTGATTTTGCTAGAATATATGATCTTACAAACACTAACATCTGCAAGGGTGGTCAACTTACAACACCAGATGACCCCCACCAGCACGAAGCATGATACTCCCAACCCCTCATATTCCCATTTGAGGCGGTGTCCCCATCTCATGCATTTCCCTAATTTCAGACACTGATGGCATTCAGTGCCTTTGCGACTACCTAGACACTTTCAAAATTTCACAGACTCAAAAGTTTCTTGCCTGGGTCCCATCCAAAAATAAACCTTCAAAGATATGAGTACCCTTGGGCTGTGCTCAATTCCTCCTTGTCACACATTCTGGTTTGCTGAGAGAATTAATTGGCTTTGTGGAGCATGAAGAAACAGAAATGGCAATATGTACCTCAATTAGACTCTATTTTTGAAATCATTTTTAAACTTCATAAATTATGAGACTTTCAGGACTTGTTGAATCAACAAGTTTGCTTGATTCACTTCAATCAAGCAAGGCTAGGGACTCATATTGTACATGCTGCAGTTTAATACTAAAATATACCACCAATTCAAACTTGCTGTAAGCAACTTGGAAGTGCACAGTAAGCAGATCTAAAACGCCCTGTAATTTTCAACTGGCAATCACCAATCTGGTAACACTGTAAGAGGCTTCCTTAATTCCACCGGTGTTCAAATTCATGAGCCAAAACACATCATAAGGTGTCTTTTATTGCTGTCAAGAACAACGATACAGATACTCTTATTTAGTTTTTTGTGACTTATTGGGATCTTCTGAGTGTCAGAGAAGTGTTTGCTTCACTGAACAGTAGATTGAGACTCTCATTTTTACAGTAGAAAGACACAGCACATAAAGTAACAACCTTAGAACCAGCAGTCGGAACCCACTGGCACTTTATAACCAAATTTACATCAGTTCTTAATTATTAGACATTTTTAGCATGGCAATGATAGAGGATGAATGCTCCAGCTCAGAAAGAAAATGCCACCTTCTGCCAGAAAACTGAGACTGATTTGCCATGCTCTGCCAGTGCATAAAGTGAATATATATGGATTGAGAAGGAAACACATGATGTGTCACCGACAAAATAATCTAGTATCATAAAAAGACCAGTAGCTACAGCTCCACCAAAAGATCAATAAATGTGCGAATAGCAGCCTTTTTGGAAATCTCTGCTTTCCCTCCAATAGGTGGTGAGAAGCTCCATGACAGTATTTACTTCATGCCACCAGCTTCATTAAATGAATCAGACTATCCTCATCCACCCACAAAGCCAACTCCAGAAGTCTGTGGAAAACATTGATTTTTCTTGACTATGTTCAGGTCAAAGATGCAATACAATAAAATAGTTTAAGACGACCACTCCCTTTCCCGCTTGTAATTAGAGTCTTGAAACTCTGTTTCTAGGTCCTGCTCTGGGATCTGTTGTCAATACACTCTGACCTAAGGCAAGCAAATTTCAACACTCAGGAACTTGCTTCTTGCTGTAGAACAAGCACAGTTAACTCATCTCTCAGAAGGCTGGTTGTTTGGCTTTGAGCCTTTCTGCTCTTTCAAGTTTTAATGACTGAATAAAACCCATTTCAGTTTGAGTTCATTAGATAAACTGCATCTGCAAGTAAAACCATTACATGTGAAAGATCATGCATCTGAAGATCCACGCTAGGAGTTGAGTGTCCTTATATGTCAAGGGAGAGGAACAGGCTCTACAGATCATGATTTACAGAAACCGCCCTCCACCACCAGTGGGATAAGATTTTCTTGCATTGCCTCCCCTGGGAGGACCCACATATTTTCCTGAAAATTGACAATGCTTTGAACAGCAAGAGACACAGTAAAGAAAGTACAGCCCATGACTGCAGTGTGCTGACTGCGCTTGCCTAACTCTGTGATTCCAAGGTGATTTACTTTTTTGGGGCACTGTACATCCACCAGCTGAGAGTTAAACAAAACTTCCATCTTTCATTACTGTCCTGGTAATCACACAGCTCTGGAAGGAGACACGATTCATATGCACCAAAAATATCTAGCCTATCACATGAAAGTAAATGTTTTTTCTCCCCTCTTCCTTATAGAGAACAGAGGAATAAAGGGACAGTTCTTGAGTCCTAAAGTTGGTGCCAACTCTATATATTTTTTCAGTTTTGGGCTAATATTTTCCCAGCATTACTCTAAGGAGCAGCTGCATCCCAGAAATTGTGAGCATCAGCTATGCAGAGTCTCAAGACTATTTTGAAGACAGAAATGCTATTCAAGAGTGAAATATTAAAAATATAGGATTTCAAATCTTCAGACCTCATTTTTGCTAGGTAGGATACAAGATGCATATTCAGGTCGTTAAACTGTCTCTTCAGAATATATTTATAGGAGTTGTATGAGCAAAAAGAGTTCCTGCAGAGGCAGGGAGTTTGATTCCCATGGAAAAACACCTGCTTCTCCAGCCAGCAGAGCAAGCCGCTTACTTGAGCTCTTGTGAAACCTCATTGTTAACACTGGGCTGCCACTGCTTCATTTCATACTTAAAGTCAACCCTACCATCTGAGTAGTGACAGGAATGTAATCTATAGACATTTACATATTTATATATACACACCACAAAGCTGCTTTAATCTTGTTACCAGTGCCCAGGCTGGCCACATTGGGGTTGCACCATGGGTTGATTCACCTCCATCTCCCACAGCAGGATCGAAGTACAGCATCAGCAAGCGCACACAAAGAGCTCCTCTTCTACTTCCGAAGCAGAAGTGCTGCCTGAGTGTGGCCTTTTGTACCATTAAAAAAGTTCTGAGTGACCAACCAGAGATATTTTTTTTCCAGAGGTGAGAAGTCACAGTTTGGTAACGCAACATTCCATTGTTTGCAAAGTGCTTTTCGGCTTCTCACCCAAGAGATACTAGACACCCACATGCTGTGCAAACTCTCTGTGTCCTGGTGCAAACAAGACCGTTTCAATTTACAAAGGATGCAAGATTTAAAATCTAGGACTAGTGAAATTTTTTTTTTAACAGGGTATATGAGGCAGCTTTCAAAATTGTTCAGGAAAGCAAAAGGCTACCAGCAATAAAACAAGCGGAGAGAGAATAATACTATGTCACCTAATGAAAGAGCAGCTCTGAAGTCTGTTCTTTTGGGGTTCTTTCACCATAACTAGGTGTCTTGTATGCCCTAAGCCTAGAACATTGTTTTCATACCTATCTGGAAAAAAACCCTGCATAAATCAGTACTCATAATGCAACAGTAATGTATTCAGCTTATTAAAACTGTTCTTTTATTTAACTTTATGAAGAGATCTTAAATACAAACACAGGTTCCAATTCACTGCAAGTAGGCGAAGTGCAGAAGGAAAAACAAGAACATGCTGAAAGCTACATTTTCTTTCCAACCATCAAGATTTGGAACTGGTTACTTTAAAAAAAAAGTATTTGTTAAAGTTTGAAATCAACAGTAGAAGATGCTGTAGAAAAGGCTCCCCCTCCTCCATGCGAGGTTCTATTTGCCCTCTGTTTTTGAAAGAGAAAGGATTGTAAAGTTTAAAATCAACAGGAATAGAAAAGTAAAACAATACTAAAAGAAGCTGCATATTGTTGGCTGTACAAATACACACCACACACACATATTAACAGTTTCACAGGATGACCTGAGTTTAAAATAGCTAACAATTCTTTAGCTCAGACGAACTGAACAAACTCTTAGAATACCTGAAGAACGAACAACATAATTATTTTTAAAAGTGAAAAAAAGAAACCACACTGAAGCACCTACCTTTAACGTTTGCATGAAATCGGCAAACTCTACTCACTGATTCAAAACATTTTGTCAGTGCATACATACAAGGAATTAAACTGTTATTACTTTTGCAAGATGCTCAGATCCAACTAAGACTCCAAGTCAAGACTGTCACCTTTGCAAGAAAAGCTTATAGGAAAAGAAGAACAATCTCAATTTTCTGAAAAGTAAACTCCATTTTTTCTGATCCACAGGCAACAGGACTGTTCCTGCTTACATGTACAGGTACCAGTCCAGAAGACTCTGAGCTCTGCAGGGCGTCACAGATTCCTGTTTATGGCCATATGCTTTGGTACTGGGATCCTCCTCTCAAACCCCCATTCTTTCTGGACTCCTCTCCTCACTTTATCTTGGTTTTATAGTTTCAATATCAGTTAGCTGATTTTAACTAAAAATATAAACAAGTGTTAACATGTAAACACAACAAAGACCACTAAACGCTTAGCGACCTTCTGTATCATCACCTGTTGCTCAGATGCAAGCTTCCAGACGTGGGTTTTGCTCTCAACAAGTCTTAAACCATTATTTGAAGGAACTTTTAAAACCCAGAGCCGTCAGAAAATCTCTTGGGTTGCTAAATTCCAACACGACCAGGCTTAGGAGTTCTTTGTTTTCCTGCTCTCTCATTTATCCTTAGATGCTTCCCTATAACCTCAGCCTGTGGTCTCTGAAGAAAGGGTAAAAGTAAAAACTTTCTATTGCTCCTTTTTTAGTCTTCTGCAGAAACCAAAGCATAATTTTACCACCTTCAAAATAGATGTCAGAACCGTAGCTTACTGCACATCCCGCTTCCACTGTGAATTAATAGCTCCAAATAAAGACATTCATGTTCTGCATCTCTGCTGGAACACAACCATAAAACACGATGCTGCAGAAAAGCCAAAGGTACCACTTGCCATTACGCACTGCCAGACTGGGCGTTACTAGAATGCAACACTAACAAAAGCAGGAAAGCAACCAGCAGTTTCTGTCACTGATGTCAACTGGTCTGTGAAGAAAATATCTACTTGTATTTTGCTTGCGTGGCAAGGTTTTGGTAGCAGGGGGCTACAGGGGTGGCTTCTTTGAAAAGCTGCTAGAAGCCTCCGCTATGTCTGACAGAGCCAATGGCAGCCAGCTCCAAGATGGACCAAGGCCAAGTCAACAACAGTCATGACACCTCTCTGATAACATGTTTAAGAAGGAAAAAAAAAGTGGAAGAGAGCGGATTTTGCAGCAGACAGAGAGAGAGAGCAAGATGTGAGAGAAACAGCTCTGCAGACACCAAGGTCAGTGAAGATGGAGGAGGTGCTCCAGAGGCCACAGCACAGAATCCCCCCCAGGCCTGGGTGAAGACCATGGTGAAGCCGCTTGTGCCCCTGCAGCCATGGGGGGTCACAGTGGAGCAGAGACCCACCTGCAGCCCATGAAGGACCCCACACCAGAGCAGGAGGATGCCCGAAGGAGGCTGTGACCCCATGGGAAGCCTACACTGGAGCAGGCTCTTGACAGGACCTATGGATCTGTGGGGAGAGAGGAGCCCACACTGAAGCAGGTTTGCTGGCAGGACTTGTGACCCCACATGGGACCCACACTGGAGCAGTACGCTCCTGGAGGATCGCATCCTGTGGAAAGGACCCTACACGGAGCAGTTTGTGAAGAGCTGCCTCCCGTGAGAGGGACGCTACGCTGGAGCAGGGGAAGAATGTAAGAAACTGTGCCGATTTTAGTCAGGCCAGAATTCATTTTCTTCACAGTAGATGGTACAAGGCCATGTTTTAGATTTGTTCCGAGAATGGTACTGATAAGGTATTTTTTTTAGTCTGTGCTAAGGAGTGCTTGCACCGAATTCAAGGTCTCTCTCAGCTGTGTTCCCAACTTTCATACTACAAGCAGTGTGGGAGTCACCTGGTTCAGACAGCTGACCCAAACTGACCAAAGGAGTATTTCATTCCATAGCACATCATGCTCGGTACATAAGCTGGGGGTGGACTGGGGGGCCACAGCTTGCTCGTTTCCTAGCTCACTTGTTTATTTAGCTCATTTTGTTCCTGCGTTAGTCAGTTGGTGGGTTGCTTGGCTCTCTCGGTTGCTCTCTCATGGAGTTCACCTGGACTCTGGTGCAACCATTCTCTCAG
This sequence comes from Rhynochetos jubatus, assembly GCA_027574665.1. Taxonomy (NCBI): domain Eukaryota; kingdom Metazoa; phylum Chordata; class Aves; order Eurypygiformes; family Rhynochetidae; genus Rhynochetos; species Rhynochetos jubatus. The sequence goes on along the minus strand of CM050648.1, from coordinate 5,102,695 downwards.
GCTCGCTCAGACTCCACTGTGATCACTCTCGGGCTCTAGCTCTCGGGCTCACTGGCTCTAACCTAAATCACCTGAATCACCTGAACCTACAGAGAACAAGCCTTGCAAGAAGGGCAGCAGTGACTGGACCTCAGCTGGCTTTGGAAATCCAAATGATTGCACAGAACACTCCACCTTTCCTGTCCTGCATGACCACAACAGTTGGAACCTGATATCATGGACTAAATTAACTTAATGGACATTTTGGAAAGATGGTCCATAGACTAAGGGACCATCCCATCCTAACCCTATCTGTGTAGGATGGGATGGGAAAGGGGGAGCTGGTTAAATGAGAATGTATTGGATAGTGTGGGAGTTGCACAGAAACCCTTTCTCTGAGCAGCAGAGACAACGTGATGAACTGACCAGTACCCCCATTCCCATCCCCCTGTGCCACTCAGGGTGAAGAGGCAGAGATAAGCGGGAATGAATTATCTCTTCCTGTCCTTATCTCAAGCTGCAAGCCTTTCACCATTTCTCTCCCTTGTCCAGATGAGGAGGGGGAGTGATAGAGCAGCTTGGTGGGCACCTGGCCTCCAGCCAGGGTCAACCCACCACACTACTGAGTAACTGAACCTTGGGAGATATTTCGGAGACCAGTGTGAGGAGGTGTATTGGAAGGAGAGTAAAAAATAATTGGAAATTGCTGGTAAAATGAGTCAAAGCAAAGGAACAGCTCTCAACTGCATTAAACCCTTGTACTTTAGTTTATTCCTATCATACACAGCAGCTACAAAAGGCAGACTGAATATATATCACTGAACTGGAACAGCAGCAGCTTTACTCTGCCTCTTCCATTTAAAATCATCATGGTGACAGAAGTGGCTTAAGGTTGGAAGAAGTACTACGAGAAGACCTAAAATCTTAAAAAAAAAAAAATATCCATTTGATTATCCTAATGGACAGTGCCAACACCAACAACTTTCTGGCTGATATTTCTGCCAAGTATTATTTATCTGCAAAAAAGTAAAAGCCACATCCCTTTCTGTATGCAGCAGACATGTTGTTAACATCTGCATATTTTTCAAATTATTTAAAGAAGTTGGAAAAGCCAGCTATCTCCTAATAAGATAGTATTCTCTCAAGAGTACTGTAATGAGAATTTTCATAATCATGTGACAAAATTCAAAAGTAATCCTTCTTGTTTGAAAGGTATCTTGAGCGTGCTGATTTGTATCTTCATATTTCAATAATTCAACCAAACACACATCTTGATTCTTGAATAAAGAATAAATAAAGGTGTGGGAAGTTAAACAAAACCCATTTTGATTGCATCATCATCCAGAAAAATCATTAAATAAATTCATTGTTGCAGACTCTATTTAGCAGTGATTATTTCTAATCCCAAAAGAGCAGGAACTGGCATTCAGATCACAAGGGAAATTGAAAGCCAAACAGCAGCTGTTTTCTTGAGCTGCAGCTAACCGAGATGCAAACATGAAAACTCAGTATGATTCGGTGGCTCCATAATGCACAATATGTCTGTTTAAGGAAAATCCTAAACAAGGTATCTTTCAGAAAGGATATTTGTGTTGGAAGTAATGGAAAATACTTCTTCATAATGGTTTATATGAAAGGAAGGAAGCCAAGGGAAGTCCTATCCCTGGTACTACAAATGGGCTGGTTTTGACTCAAGAATATGAAAACTGACTCAATTTCCTCAAGAATCTGTTCCTCATCGTCCCTGTATTTTGGGGTGTTGACTTTTCATTGTGCTGCTTTTTGACCTTTCTGCATCTTCGCTCTCCAGGTCTACAACGCTGCCCTTCAGGCAGAGACATCGAGCATAATGGTGTTCAGCCTTCCACCAGCACCTTTCCTCCTCCACTCCCAATCGCGCTGTTCTATCGGAAAGGAATTTGTGTCATGAAACATTTCTCTAAACAAGAACTATTTGTAAAAAACTTTCTCTATTAATTCCTAGCAGTGAATTTAACTTAATTCTTTTAGAAAGAGATGTAGTGTGGTCGTATTTTATTAGAAGCAAACTTCAGAATATGAAATATTTTACAAGCTGCAGTTCAGACTTGCCAATACACTAACCACCACTTCCTACAATTTCATTTATAAGCTTTACAATATTATCACAACCTTGATGCTGTAGACATGCAGAAGAGCAATGAGACGCAAGAAAAATTAAAAATAATTTTTAAAAAAAGTGTAAATGTGGCAGTCATACTATGACTTACTGAATTGTCCATTATTTACTCTACCTTGGCCTTACATAAATCCTTTTATAGTCATCATATATGTCAAAGAAAGATGTGCTTTTCAGACCATTTATGACTAGAAAACACTGTCTATTAAATGTATGAAAGAATTCGGGTTTTTCTTTGTTGAGATTTCTTGTCAGGGCACATCTTGATTCTTTGGTGAGCAGAAGCTAAGAGCAGAAATGTTGTCAAGTCTCTGCCTCAATGAGATGATAGTTCTGATGTGACCCTCTCCAGCTAGCCTGGGACAAGTGCTCCAGAAGAGAAGGCACTCAGGCAAGAAGAAACAGGTTACTGCCCTGCACTGGGCTTAGAGGAAAACCAGCTCTGACATACAGACTTTCTTATTTTCTAGTACCCTTCATCAAGTGCCACAAGCGATTTATGGTCAGGGTTACACTTTACATGAGTTAGGATACTACTAATTGGACTAAAACTGCCACTTGCCTCCTCAAAATGAATCACAACAAATGGAAACAGAGCTAGTTATTTCACTGTCCTATTGCAGCAGACCGCACAGGTCGTTAGGAAAACCAAAGAAGAAGCGATGGCCCTGCTGCTCTCCCTCTCTCTCACAGATCCTCACGATTTCAAATGGATCTTGCAGGAACTCCACACTTTCTAAAGCTGAGGACTAAGAGACTGCCCAAGGCAACAGAGCAACAGTTATGAGTTGGACAGTGAACCTAGAACTGCAGTTTCTATCCCTGCACTGGAGCACCACCTCTATATTTAACAGTGAACAATTCTCAATCAAGGTTTCAACAGCCTAAACATTCTTTTATCCATGTGTTTACTCAGATAATCTTGATATCTTCTTGCCACACATAAATGAGGCCAGATTAAAGGTCCACATTTGGATTAATTCAAGCAAGATGCTCCCAGAATAATGTTTTCCTCTAAAAGATCAGAATTAATTAGCCCCAATTTATTTTAATACATGAGGAGGACAAGATTATGCTTCTGATCCTCCCAAATTTTAGTCACTTAATGTGTGCCTCACAAACAAGCTGGCACACACTGACTTCGGGACATGGTGTTACACTCAAGGATTTGTTAAGGACTAAGTCAACGATACAGATCAAAGACAACCTCTGGCAGCCCAGGACTCTATTGAAGCAAGAAGGCTGCCTTGGACAGGGGGAAGAACAAGCTGTTGTAACCAAAACTTAGCTGCATCCACGTGCTCAGGGCTCAAATTCCGATTTGTCAGTGAATAGGACAACAGTCAGAGGGTTAGATGTTAACATCAAGGGGAATTTAAACTTTAACACCATGCTTGGAATAGTAGAACTATTTAAGATGCAAATCTATTTCTAAAAGGTAACATATAACATATGGTCAGGTTGTGAAAACAACTTTTAAATCCCCTTGTTCTTCCTCTTTCCCATATGACCTTTTTTCCTTTCCCTGTCAAAAGCATCCTCACTCAGCCCTTCTGTCCTACCTAGTTTCCTGCACCTTTTGCCTAATTTCTTGATAGGTATCTTTCTTGGTGGAATCTGCTATTTATAGAAAAGAGCCATGAGGACAGAAGACAGGGATGCATCGATGAGACAGACCCTGCTGTGCTGCCAGGGTCTGTAGCTGAGGCAATCACTGCCGAAGAGCGGAAGGAGCAGAACTCAACTGCTGCTCGTTGTGGTGTTAAGTTTTACTACATACTTAATTTCATCCTTTTATGCAACGCTAGCAAAGCTCTCAGAAACATTGCTTATGGGTAGCTATGGTTATTCAGCATTGCTGCGTGTCCTTTCAGAACCTCTGAAAATCTCAGTTATAAATAAGCCCATGAAAACTAGGGAGCTGAGAGTTAGGGTTGATGCTGCCTTAAAGGACCAATTTCATTCTGGTTTCTGCGGCTCCCTGTCGACAGTGGGAAAGAGGAATTAAAGGGAAACACATTTCTCCAGTTCTTGATGCTCAAGTCAGGACCAAGTGTAAGCATCTTAATTAAACACATTACTTCCAATACAGAAGTGGCGTGAAAGTCCACTCTGAGTTCCCATATGATATAGATGCCCGTCAGAATGCTCAAACCACAGGTCTACCAAAACATTATGATTAGGAGCTAGTTCCAGTATTCTAGGTTTACACCAGCGGTTTGAAACCCAGCTACCTCCTCTGCCATACAAATGAATTATGGGCAGTATCTAAGCTGTAACTGCAATGAAAAGGCAAGTGTTTGTTTTGGTAATTAATGCTCTACACAAGAGTCAGGCAAAAGAAACACTCTAAGACCAAGTTCAGTGTTTCAATATAGGCCATTTTTATCAACTTTACCTGATTTGAACGCTCAAGTGCAGCAGGCCAAAGGTGATGTTGTTGCGTTGCTTATATAGGCAACTCCCTACGTTCCGGAAAGCTGTAAGACACCACTGGGCTGATTTAAGTAGAATTCAAAGACAGACTTGTGGTACTTTTTCTGTAAGTATTGAGGCACATACACAGAATAAAAATAATTTGCTGTTCAGCTTCTTACATAAGCTAAATGATAACAACTAAATGATTGAATGTTGGAAGGGGACTTTTACAAGGGCCTGTAGTGACAGGAAAAAAGGGTAATGGGTTTAAACTGAAAGCAGGGAGATTTAGATTAGATATCAGGAAGAAATTCTTCACAGAGAGGGTGGTGAGGCACTGCAACAGGTTGCCCAGAGAAGCTGTGGATGCCCCATGCCTGGAAGTGTTCAAGGCCGGGCTGGATGAGGCTGTGAGCAACCTGGTCTAGTGGAGGGTGTCCCTGCTCATGGCAGAGGGGTTGGAACTAGATGATCTTTAAGGTCCCTTCCAACCCAAACCATTCTATGATTCTATGTTTTCTAATTTATCCATTCAAACACTCCACTGTCTTTCAAGGGAGCTCTGTAAACTGACTGAGCATTATTAAATGTCTCAGCACCTGCTTTTTCCTGTGGATTTTTATATTTCAAAAGAAAGCTGCTGGCAGTGTTTTGCTAATATGTCAAAAGGTTTTGCGTGTTGTTTTAAAATTAAGCAAAATTTAATACTGGGTAGTTAAAGTATTGGGTTGTTGAACATTAAGCTTCTCCCAAAATCTCAGTTTTAAACAAACTGAAATTCTGAACAAATTCTAAATTGCAGAGAAAGCAGCAAAGGAAGCCAATTTTCCCTATTTAGCACTTACTTAGTTATTTCTCCAAAGTTTGCTAAAAGAATGCCAACGTAATTTTTAGACTGATATATTTCCAGTATAAACACTTCAGCCTCTCTTACAGCTTTCAAGGATGAGCAAGTAGATATAACCATTAAAAGGCACACTGCTGAAACCGAGGTACAACACAAAACCGAGGTACAACACAGTTCCTGACTGAACCCAGCACACCGTGACAAACCAATGGTTCCTGCCTCCATCCACATCACAGCCACATCTGCTCAATCACACAGAAAGTAATATGCCTAATCCTGGAAAAAGGTAGATGTATCTTTTACATTTTACCCATTCTCATAACTTTGGCTTCGAGTAGAAAGAAAGGTAGAAAAAAAGAGATCATTCAGTATTCAACATGTTTGTGTACATGTGAAGCCAGTGTTTCAGGTGTTTTTATTTGAAATGTTGTCTCTCAATGCTACTGATTAAACCAACAGCAATGTGTCATGACTGTGACAGATTTTTTAAAAAGTGGGTAATCACATTTTTTGTACATGACTCTTCTACATTTAAGAAAGAAAACTAAAGAAAAGTAATACTAAAATTCAATATGAACACACTATTATGAAATCTAAATTTGAGAGTGAGCTCCTAAACACGCAGGAAGCCACGGAAGAAGTTCCAGGTTTTTTTAAAAAAATCAAATATTATAAGGAATAACAATGTTATCCGCTGTACCACACTGGAATAAAGCTCTATCAGCAGTAAATGAAACGACCTCTGAAATGTATGGCTGCTTGCACAGCTTCAGTTAGACACAGAAATCAAGGTGTGGGTTCAGTTTCACTGAATCGGTGGATTTATGCTGACATAAAAATGCAATGAGACAGAGCTGAATGGGAACTATATTCCTGCAGGCTCAGCTATTTCACCACCTCTAATAATTCCTATACACCACTAGGTTGTTGACATACATTTTTTCTCACTATTAAGAAACATTGACAGTAAATAAATATATGTATTTCTTGATGATAGAAAATTTAGTTTCTCACACCTGTATCACTTCCTTAAATATTTTTCCTATATCATGTTACAACACGTCTCCTATTATTTTTTTAATTTTCTGAAAAGCTCATTTTTCATTCAGATTGAACCTTATTTTCGAAATAATTTTTTTGCAATGGCAAATCTCCAACGTGAATGCTTTGGCAATGTGAGGGCTTTGGTCCACTGAATCATCTAACTTTAATGCTTAATTTTAATAATATGAATAGTCTCCCTGAAAATGTAATACTTATGCTTAATGCTGATCATAGTTACTAATCGATTTTGTATATGGTACTGCATGGAAAAGTTGAGAGTAAAGCTTCATTCTTTAGAGATACATATAGACTAAGAGATGGTACATACTTTGCAGCACACTCACTATATCACAGGCTAAGTAAACAGCATTAGAGGAATAACAACAACCTCATCTTTTGTTTTTCATTATTATTCACTACATGTTCTGGGAATCCAATTGTTTCACATTCTTTATGAATGAGACTCGATATATTGGAAACAGCCCTGAAAAAGCCTGCAGTTCATTTGTCTAATATAAACAAAGAATAGCAAACTACTTTAAATTCTTCACCTCTAAACTTACAGCAAAAAGGCAAGCTTGTAGGTCATGCGTATTGCCTAGCATTTTTTCACGGCAAGTTTCCATGATAATCAGTTTCACAGAAACTTAAGATAAAAAAGATGAGCACACTCTTGCACCCACTCCCTTAAAATACTAACAACTTCTGCATATTCTCCAATGTCTTCCACCAGAGGAGTGAGTCCCATACATTTGGGTACGGAGACCACCGCTAAAGATGAGTTTTCATTGGCCAGCTGGTGCCTTCCTGTCAAAGTGTTTAACCAAAAACACCTGGGGACAGGATTCAGCTCAAGATTAAGACACCTAAAGTTAATCATCTGCATGTGGGTTTGTCCATGTGCACTCGGTGGTAATGGTCCCACACTAGTGAATGGAAATTGAGCTGCCAGAGTCAGTGGCACACAGGACGAGGGACAGCTGGGCAGCCAGTACAGTATGGCTTCTAGGATGCTGGGAATTGCTCTACTAGCTCCAGTCTTTCACCCTCTAATGTGGTTCAGCAGACACGTGATCATGCCAAATGATCCTTATAAGATATATTATAACATACATATTATGCTTACTGTATTTTTTTAAAGTATAACCTGTCATACTGTCATTTTCATTGATAGCACAGTTTTTATATACTCCAAAAGTATTATATTTCTGGCAACCACACTCACAATTCAGTCTGTAGATTGATCTGCATCAGGCAATAAATTAGGAGAGCACCTATCAAACATAACGAGCAAACCGAACCAATTTTGACTCTGACCTGGTAATTCTCTTGCTACTAAATGTAATACTCAACTTAGCCCCTTCTTTTAAAGAGATAAATGTACTCCCCGTGTTTCACGATGCATGCTTGATAAGGCCGTTTCACTTCTCACACTTGCACTTGTAAAAGAAGCCACAATTTAAAACCTTTGAAGAGCAGATGACACCTTGTGGAAAACTTTAAAAAAACATTCCATTTTGAAGGAGATTTCATATCAGGTATGCTTTCTGTTGGTTTCTTCGTGATATATAACACCAAACTACTTTTTAAGGCAACACCTCTTTCAAAAGCCTTGTCCCCAAAGAGAACAGCAGTTTCTAGAGCAACCAGTTGTGAAATCTTAAGTCCAGGATTAGCACATAAATAAGGCAAAGTGTTAAGAAAAAGGTTCTTTTCCACTAAAATTCTTCTGTAAGGAACAACCAAAGAAAAAGAGCCTCAACAAGTAAGTCTAGTGCAAGAGCTACACATAAATATAGGTTTCAGAAACCTTATCATCTACATCAACTTACCACAAACATCTTCAGTAGATATATTGCATCTGGAAAAAGCCCTTACCCTGTATGCCATAAAAAGTGTAATTCTCCAGGTTTGTTCTTGTATCACATTTACCTCATGTATTTTCATTCCTCAGTATTTTAATGCTTTTCTTCTGATTCTCTCCTTTTCATTTTGGCATAACAGCAGAGCTGAATCTCTCGTAAGGTTCACGTGTATGAGCAGTGTGTCCCATGGGAAGAAAACCACGTTGGGAGGAAGATCAGAGACATAAAGAGCATCACTGGCGTTACAGAGATGGCTTCACCGGAAGAACAGATGTAAGCCCAAAAGATCCATGTGTGCCTGGACCGTAAGTTGAGCATCCAGATGTGGATGAGATCACAGCACTGAATAAGAGAATGGGGAAGGGCACTAGAACATTTGCAAGGCAGTCATGGGGTTATACTTTTAAGCAGAGATTAAGCAGCTAATTAATTGATTAATCAAAACAATTAACTAGATGTCAAATCAGCACAGCAGCAAATTTAAACAGTCAATTAATTCATATATTCAAAAGAACAGTAAATAATTAATAAGGAATTAAAGAGTTTGTTAATTATGTGGCAGTAGATTAGTTATGCAGAAAACTAAGTGAGAAGCAATTAATTAATTATGCAGAGACTCAAATGAGCCACAAAATATTTATGCAAAGAATCCATACAAATGGGCAGTTCAAAAGCAGATGGGTGGCAAAAAGGCCTAGATAAGTTAAAAAAAAATATTTAATAAGGATCAATTACTGGCCACTGTAGCTAGCTAAGCTATTAAGAAAACCATTTGAATCAAGAACAATAATCAGTCCAGAAATCAACTGAGTGAGGAGAATTAGGTTATCAAATAGATTCTAAAGTAAAGAATCATCTAGACTTTGGGAATTATTGACAGTTACAAGGGGCAGGTCTGGTCAGTGACATTGAAATGGACACCAAAAATACACCTTTGCTACAGTATTTTACTACTGTAACCTCACTGTCTGCTTTGTCATCTCCCTTTGCTTAGTGCCCCAGTGTTGTACCCTCCACTGTATCCAGTTTAGATTATAAATTAATCAGAATTCACATCTTACATTCATCTGCAAATTGTCATGCATACAATTGCAGCATTAGACATAAATAATACTCTGCATGAACATTATCTCCAAAGTTTAACTCCCCCAACATGTCTTCATTAAAATTGTAAATGAGCTGTGTAACATATCTGAGAAAAAGGCTCTATTTATATTACTGAAAGGGAGTGAGAGGTACATTATGGCATCAGTGTAACTAGAAGGTAAGTTACACAGATGTGATGCTAAAGCTTCTCCAAGTCGTGCCTTTGTATCAACCACAGATAGTATTAGGGCTTGATAAGGGCATGGTGTCTATCCAGAAGAGACATTTGATTTGGAATGCCCGTGTTATTACTCAGATGACTGAGATAAATTTGTAACACATCGACTGCTAACCCATGTAAAAAAAAACCCCCCAGACTATTTCTGTATTATGAAGTAATGAAAATTTTTTAAAAGACGAGGTGGTGAAGATTGGATGAGGTAGGAATAGTGTCAAATCAGCTGGATTTCGTTTCTATTTAATGTTCATGGGGCCATTGGCTATCCTGCAGGAGGGAAGCACAAAGGCTTCATTCATTTTCAAATGTGAAAGGCAGTCTGGAGATCTGAGAGTGTGTCTATGTATAGTAATGCAGGAAAATGGTATCTACTTCAGAGGAAAAAAACCCAAAAATGTCAACCTCAGTAGTTGAAACAGATTAAAGCTGTGAATAGATTCAGGCAGTAGTGGTTCAAGGCTTCCCAACAGTGTATGCCTCAGAGTATGGCCACTCTAAGGATGACAGGACAAGGTTTATCTGTTTCCAAGACAGGAAAGACAGATGAAGGACTATGACACAAACTGCTGGTTTTGGAAAGCCCCCAGGTCTCCTCATTTGCAATGTGGCTGCTGCTTCTCATCCCTTGGGCTCTCCCTAGGCTACCTCAGCTGGCCAGGCAAAGGATGGAGTAGAGTTATGGTTGTTTTTTTTCACTGCCATTGGCTTCACTCCCCTAAACAACTGAGTCTACTACGTACACCTACAGTCAATCACAGATAATGCCATTCAGAGGGGAAATGACATTAGTTCTTTCTAGCTTCACTTTTTCACATGGTCTTTATTGTAGAAGCAGGATTTGGAAGCAGTGGGTACAAACACCCATAGCAATACATCTCAAAGTGGTCTGCACACTGAAACAAGGTGATAACCGTTGCTACCACTGATGATAACCAAAATCATCAATGTTAATTCACAGACAAAATAGCCTGGAAAACCTCTTTTCTAGAGAAAAGACAGTCCAAAATTCCATATGCAATGTAAAGACTTTCCAATCTTCAGGCTCTACCAAGATTATCAGTTCACCATAGCCATGCAGCCCAGGAAAGCCAGTCTCAGCTTCTTTTGGGTTTCAAGAAGCTTCATTTTAGCATCTTTAGTTTATCAGCAAATTTCCTCATGAGCAGGTGGTTAGGTCTAGTTTGGTTTTAATTATCTTTGTATTTTATAACCATAATTTTTATATAATGGCACTAAGCAGTAATTATTTGGGGTAAAATTAAGTATTTATGAATATGAGTATTTATGTAGTCGTTTTTATGATAGTGATATAGCAAGGAGGAATGCAAGCCTGGTACGACAGCAGAGGCCTGTGAAAGCTGGGACATGAGGCACAGTCTGGAGCACAACAGGCATGGAAAGTAAAAGGCCAGAGGCTGAACACTGGAGACCCACAGCCATAGCAACTCATCAATAGTAGGTCAAAGAAATACAGGCCTGGGAGCAGGAAAAGTAGTTTTAGGAGCAGCAGAAAGAGATCAAAAAACATATCTAACATAGGCAGCTAATATATGTCAAATAAACCACATACAGTAAATTCAGTTGGACACCAGCTAAAAAACAGTGAGAAGAAAAAAGCATATCAGAAAATAGAGAGTCTCCAATGGCCTGAAGAACTGGAGGATGCTAATAACTTGTTGCAACCCCTCAGCTTCTTCAGTAATACAGGTACCATCAACCTTAGGACCGAGAATGGTAAGAGAAGGATGAATGTAACAGCAAAGAAAGATTGTATGTATGCATATATATACACTAGAATGTATTACAAATTATTACTGAGTAGAATATTCTTTAAACAAATTGATTTCAGGCACACCAGCAATAAATCTTTGACTTTATAAGTAAGGACTGCTTTATGTTTGTCTGCAGGGAAACCTTGTATTGTACAATTCCCTTGGAAATTCATGTATTCTCCTAACTACAACTTCAAATTATGGATCCAAGATCAGGTTTTTCAGGCTTCACGGAGGGAAAAGCAAGAGACAAATGTGAGTGCTCATGCATCCATGGAGTGGTTTCCAAGCATTTTCCAAACTCCCTTTTCTACCCCTTCCTACTTTTATAAACAGAAAATTTATTTATTAGAAGTTGATGATTTGCTTCTCATTCTATCCCTTTCCATATAGCAAGATACAAACTCTTCTAATGTAAAAAAGAAATGCTAGTGTTTTTCCAAAGTTTTCAGAATTTCTCCTGAAAATTTCTGTTCGTAATCTTAAATAAAACTATCTTTTCAGGAAGAACAATTAGCCTCTTCCCCTTGCACACACACACAGAGCTTCAGAGAAGATGCCGTAATAGCCTGACCCAAGGTACACATTTTTCCTCCAGAATGAAACAACAGGGTTTTTTTCAACAGTTGTGTAAAATTTGAGATAGAAGCACGATTTATTAAAGAAACATTTCATTGTTGGAAACAACTCGGAGCTTTGCAAATCTGTACCAAGCAACAGTGAAAAAAATAAACGGTTACAATAAACCAGCATATTAACCTCTTCTGATTTAAAAACTAACCTCCCACTATTATTTCAAGAAAGTTCTCAACAGAAACAGACAATTACCATAGCTGAAAAACCCATTGTGCTCCCTTAATAGCTGCAATGAAAACCACAGTTGGAAACCACAGCTTTATCACCCAGCTGTTTCCTGTACCTTATTTTCCTCAGCGTAGCTTACTGTTCAGCACAGGTTTCCAACTCAGGATAAAACCACAGGAATGTTACAGAAGGATCTAAGATGTAGTAACAGCTTCTGTAGCATTAGGTAGGACCTACACTTCAAAGAAAATCTTTATTCCCCCCTAGTGAAGGACACCCTTCCTTACCCAAAAAACACCTCCCCAGTACCTTCATAGGAAAAACAACGATAATTCAGATGGACCCACATTTTAACATGAAGTGAAAAACACCTAACTGTGTGTATTTACGGAGAGGGTGGTGAGGCACTGGCACAGGTTGCCCAGAGAAGCTGTGGATGCCCCATCCCTGGAAGTGTTCAAGGCCAGGCTGGATGAGGCTTGGAGCAACCTGGTCAAGTGGAAGGTGCCCCTGCCCATGGTCTTTATGGTCCCTTCCAACCTAAACCGTACTATGATTTATTATAACAGGTATCAGAAATGTACACGTCTTCTTACAGCATCTTTGCTCTTGGAGGTCCAGAAAGGATGTTTTCTTGAAGCTGATTTGTTAAAACACTCATTTAGGGTGACTACCTGACAGACTACATATACTGCAGTGAAAATTAGAATATTCTATATTTTTCTGAGACAAATATCCAATCCTACTATTTAATGATGTCATAGGAATATAACATGCAAACTCATCTTGTTATCTAAAGGCAGTTAGCATCAGAATTTGAAAGTATATGCTTGTGTGCATCATCTGTCAGGACATCTCTCTAGGCATTGTGATGGCCCCTTGCTCTATCAGATCTAAGTCATAAATGAGAAACAAAATAAGACCAGTAAATGATACTTAAAATAGTATTAGAGACACAGTAAAATAAAAAGCTTGCCAAGTGGGGAAAAAATCAATATTATTTAACACATTTCTAGATTGCCAACCACCACAGCACACAGGAGCTTACAACAATAAAAATACAACTTCAATACAGTACCGACAGTGAGCAGCAACAAAATCGATCAAAAGCTAAGTGAAATGCATGAAGCTTTGGTTCTAGCTGAGAAAGCTCTCCTGTCCTCCCAGAACAGACTGCAAAAAAATGAGGGTGGGCTCTGGCTAGAAGTCGTAATGGTTACAGCAAAGCCAAGGTTTTATATCCATTGTTAATAATGAGGAGGAAAAAAAATTGCTACTAAGTGGAAGAAAAAACAATTAAATGTACAGTATTTCAAAGTGATTCAAATATAACTAGAGATCTACTATATGCAAATACTGTATAGTATTATTTTTCAGAGGTCTCTCTGAATTCATCACAAAACCCCACACTAAGAGCTAGAAATCGCTACAGGAGTCAGGAAAAGTCATAAGAGATTTTCTTCCAGAAATATACATCTAAAATGTAGAATGGAAAAGCCTATTGCCATTGAAGATCATAGAATGGTTTGGGTTGGAAGGGACCTTAAAGATCATCTAGTTCCAACCCCCCGGCCATGGGCAGGGACACCCTCCACTAGACCAGGTTGCTCCAAGCCTCATCCAGCCTGGCCTTGAACACTTCCAGGGATGGGGCATCCACAGCTTCTCTGGGCAACCTGTGCCAGTTCCTCACCACCCTCTCCAGGAAGAATTTCTTCCTGATATCCAATCTAAATCTCCTCGCCTTCAATTTAAACCCATTACCCCTTGTCCTGTCACTACAGGCCCTTGTAAAAAGCCCCCCCCCAGCTTCCTTGTCACCCCCTTCAGATACTGGAAGGTGCTATAACGTCTCCCCAGAGCCTTCTCTTCTCTAGGCTGCACAAGCCCAACTCTCTCAGCTTTTCTTCATAGCAGAGGTGCTCCAGCCCTTGCAGCATCTTTGTGGCCTCCTCTGGACTCGTTCCAACTGGTCTATATCCTTCTTATGTTGAGGGCTCATTGATCTTACTATATCACGTCACTCTGTCTAACGACTTACTTGGAGCAACGAGCATTTCCTGTATTTACAAATGACAGAAGTTAGCTAACTGAATTTTAAGTGAAGAATTATTTTCTTACAAGTGTTCACTCATTAGTAAATAACAAATAAGAAAAAAATCAGTGAATGCCTTTCTATACAGTGTGCTTTATCTGACTGTGAAATCACTTTTGTTCTCAGAGCAACTATAGCTTTTTACATATATGCTAATTAACCCTCACTTAAAATGTCTACATATGTACATTGGTGTGACTCTCAGCAGCTCTGAGCACGTGAGAAAAATCTTAACCCTCTTGTGTAGAAAAGGGCTGCCTAGGTTTCCCCAGAAATTGTTAGGAAATTCTGTATAGATGAATTCTCAGGACTTCTGATGTTTTTCCAGATTGTTGACAGGCAAGTCTGGGCTACTGGCTCAGTTTGGCTGTCCAGAAATGCAATTCACAGTGCGTGGGTGCATCAACTACACGGGCAGCGATTCCAAAGCACCCGCCGAGTACACACCAATAACATCCAAATGAGTGTGGTGATATTCTGATGAGTCCAGAGGACATGAGTCAACAACCAAATAATGTATGACGTTTCTCTCAAAAAAGTCCTGGATAGGAATATGCAGACATGTGCTATACATCTGATGTATATATTCCAGCTGTTTCCTATCTTCCATGTTGCCAGAGGCTCTGCTGCTCTCCTCTGTCTTTGGCAGTTACAGAAGTGAGAGAAAATGCAGGACAAACAGATCAGTGATCTACCAAAGAGCACAGATCCATATGGTACAGAGAAATGCAGAAGACATACATCCAGAAAGAGTAAGGAGAGAGGTATGGCAGGAAGGCTCATAGGCATAGGAATCTGCAAGTGGAGGTCCATAAAACCGAAAACTGAAACCAAGGCAAAAGGGCCCTAATCCCATTTTACCTAGTCACAGCTGTGCTTTAAGCAAATTTAAGTTCCTCAGCTCAGTATCTGCTTCACTGGATGAAATGTAATGCTTTCAGCCCTTAAGCTAAACAAATCTGTGAAAATGATTAATTGTAATAATGGGCCTGGCAGTGTAACACCACTCATGGCAGTGTTGTCTTCTCACAAACCAAAACTTGACTTTGTAATGTACAGAAGCAGAACATCTAACTCTCCAGACCTCCAACTGGCCTCAAAAACTTTCCAGTTAGGCAGTCTTTATTAACAGGAAGGAACATATGAGCCAAATACTTTTATTTTTAAAGGTGGTTTACTAATCACCTTTATTGATATTTGCATGAAACCTGACTATTTTCTCAGTCCATCTGTTCCTGCTGCTCACTTATAATGTGAACTCTTAATCCTGCCTTGTTAGAACTGGCTCATATGGAGGTAATTATGTCAGCAAAAACAAAGGATTGTGATTTCTAATGCAGAATGGGAAGCAGCAGCTATTAGATTTGCTATTAATGTCATTTCTTATAATCCTTAAATAGAACTGCTTGTACATACAGACCTTTTCAGGATGTATTGACTACATTAAAAAATCAATGAAATGTTATGTTAATCTGAAAAGCAAATTTTTTAAAGAAAGAGTAAAAATACTCTCTCTCCTAACCTTTCTTGAATGCAAGCAGAGCAGTATGTAATCATTTAAGGTGTTTAGAACACACCAAGCTAGCTTCACTACCTATGTCTGCACTTCACAAGAGCCACAGAGCCATTAGACAAGTCCTCATCCATGTACGTAAGACACAAATGCAGTAACCAGAGCTCTTCACAGATATTTCCCTGCCCACAGTTCTTTCCCTGCCCACGGCAGGGGGGTTGGAACTAGATGATCTTTAAGGTCCCTTCCAACCCAAACCATTCTGTGATTCTATATTGTCTCTGCAGATCTACAATAGACTTCCTTACTGATGCTATTTTTAAACCGGGCAGAAACAGAAGGCCCCATTCCTTTGGTGGCTGGGTCTTACCTATTTAAATATCAAAATGTGTGACCTAAATTATACTGCAATACCTTTGTCATCACACTTTTAAAAAACATCAATTAGCAGCATGGCTAACTAACTGGGGGATGGAACTAGATGATCTTTAAGGTCCCTTCCAACCCAAACCATTCTATGATTCTAACCCAGTGTATACTCAACCCTTGGTCTTCACCCACTTTAGCTGGCGAACCACTGGTGTTAAGAAGACCTCCAGAGAAGCTGTTATACTGGGAAGTAGTACAGATGTTGGGTTTGTCCCTCTAAACTGAAAACTGGGTATTGTGTAATGATTTTTTTTTTTTTTTTTTTTTTTTTTTGAGTTGCATTACAGCTTAGGTGTACTCACATAGTCAGAAACTTCAAATAGGTACAGGGAGGCCAACTGGGATCAGAGTACACATCCACAAGGTAACATAAAAGGAGCACAAGATTTGTATTTGCCTCAACTGTAATAATGAATGGCACATGAGAAAGGAAACCTGAAAGCCCTGGCCACCTGAACCCAGACTATCTCACCTCAAGACGGCCAAAATAGCATTGGCTAGAGAAACCAGAGTAGTGGTGTCCAGGTCTCATGGGCTTCTATTAATCAAGTTTCTGCCTGAACAGCAAGGTTGGAATTTGCTGTCTTGAAGTTGAATGGATCACATTATAACTCTGACCATAGGGCATAGCAGGATATCCTTTCCCCTATGTACAGAATACATTGGTAAGAGGGCACTTCTCTAGGTAAGTTTGGTACCTTTAATGGAAATGCTTAAATACAGTAGTCAAGAAAGGACAACTTTCAACTGGATAAACTGTATTTCCTGTATACCACTGTGGGAGTAGCTATCCTACTAAAACCTTTGTAATGTAGACTATTGGTAATGTGCCTTATCGTACCATGGTGAACCTAATGTTCAAGCTTGCTTCACATGTCCTAATCCATATGCCCAGTTTTATTTTGAAATAAAGAAAGAAACATATTTGAGAAGGACCTGAAAATTCCCTAGGCTAACATCAGGCCTATTCAGGAATCTATTCAATAAATAGTAGTTTATTTTTCATTGGGAAAATAAAATAGTATGTGTGAGACATTCACTACTTCATGGGCAACTTTCATATATTTCTAGTGTGAGACTCATTTCAGTTTGCAAAGATAAATGCCTTGATTTTTCCTCTTTACTTAGTAACAGCATGCAGCGCAATACAAGCTGGGGAAGTCGGCATTTTTCTTTGAGCAAATTCTACTCAGCAGGATCCAAATCCTTAACTGGAGAAAATCAGCATAATTTCTTGAACATTAGATGCTCAAGAAATACTGAGAGTCCCACCTTTCTGAGAAGTTGTGGAAAATTAGACTTTTTTTTATTATTATGTTAGCCTGAAGAAAATTAAATTTGATTAAGGTAATCAATATTGCTTGGAAATCATGATACATAATACCAAACTAGCTCTTTCCTAGAAAACTGAGAATGGAATGAATGAACAAGGCAGAGCCGCATTGCAGTGCTTCTTCCACCAGCGAGACCTGCAAACTTCCCTACCAGTTCTCTAAATAGCAGCTGTGATTTCTTTTTCTAATTACAATTCACTCTCTCTCCCCTCCTTCAACCCCAAACTAATTTTAACATAGCTTCTTGTTAATTAACTACGTTAATTGGTAATGCTTCTTGGCAAATTTAGCGGATTTCTGCAAGCAGTGGCTCTAATATCTGTCTAAATGCATATTCATCCCAATGAAATTCATGAAAGATCCCTCCCTTCACTCTTCTAATTCAAAACTCTATCTTCTTCTCATACCTAAAGTCCAGTGTGAAGTCCCAGAAAATTCTGAAAAAAACACTAATGAATACATTATAAGCCAGAAATTAAATACGCACATCCCACGCTATAAAGCTCTATTCCTCACGATACTTTCTCCTGAGGGTCTTTGTATATGTTGTAGTTACTAATTTCTAAATTTATTAGGAAAAAAAAAACCCATGCAAGTGAAAACTAATTTCATCCAGCCCTGCAAATACATTAAGTGCTGAATCTTCTCCGAGGTTTGGAATTTAATGAATTAAGGAGTCCAAGTCATCTGTAATGGCATGGAGCTCTGCTACATGCAGCTGAATTTAGTCACAACCATTATTGAGTCAACAGAAGCCACTGGGATTTAGCTACACTGAAAACTGTTTATTTATTTAGGTACTCAAATATTGGTTTATCCAAGCACTAAGCTAACTATAGATTTCAAAATGATGGCTTTCATTATTTTAAATTAATTAGTAAACACTTATCTTTACATTACTCGAATGCAACAAAACTACGTCATGGCAGTGGTGGTGTTTTCACTTTAGAGAAGGGAGTCTTGCATCACCTCCCCTTTGGTCAGCCAGTACCTCCAACCCGAACACCCAACACCTTGCACTGAGAAAGTGCTATGAAGCACCTTTGCAAACAAAACGCGTAGACTATGTTGCAATACTTGCAGTATGTTACTGCACAATTCAATATTCAGGTTTTGTGATTCAGAGGAAGGTAAAGAAACTACAACAACATTCACAGATTCACAGAGTGGTAGGAGTTGGCAGGGACCTCTAGAGATCATCTAGGCCAACCCCCCTGCCAGAGCAGGATCACCTAGAGCAGATCACACAGGAACAAGTCCAGGCGGCTTTGGAAAGTCTGCAGGGAAGGAGACTCCCCCACCTCTCTGGGCAGCCTGTGCCAGTGCTCTGTCACCCTCACAGGGCAGAAGGGTTTCCTCACGTTCAGGCTGAACCTTCTGTTTTCCCGTTGATGGCCATTGCCCCTATTCTCTCCACTCTTGTTCTACCCTCCTTCCTCTTTCATGTTGTGTGGAATCTGGAGCATGACAAAGGGTTTTTAGGAAGCTACTTTCTTGAAAAGTGTATGCTTTCCTGCAATATTGTTCACTTCAGGAATGATTCTGCAGTACACAGAAATGGGTAACCTCCCTCAGAAGTGTGGAAATTGCTCCAAGCTGTGATTTCAGTTTGTGACTACAGGTATATCCAGTATGAGCCCTTCCCCCTTGCCTCATTGCTGCTGTTCTCAGTACCAGACTACTTCCAGTGCACAGCTGCAATGAGGTTTGTTAACCATAGCTCTGCAACAAAACCGGTGAGAAAAAAGAGGACTTCAAAGCATTTGGAAGTCATTCTAGAATCAACTCTGTAGCCACATAATATTGCACTGGGTCCTGGGAAAAAAGAGCTGCCAACTCAGCTAGCGGTAACTGAGTAAATAGTAGAGTGAAACTACTGGAAAATAACTGCTAATAGGACTGGGAAGAAAAGTGCCAACGGCATTTGCAACAAGAATCACATCCACAGCGTCGGTCTGACCTGCAGCATAACAAGTAGTTCACAAGTTTTAGTCTATAGAGTAAGGAATAGCTCTAAAAGCTATAAATCTTTCAATTGTTCATTACAAAGTGACAGCTGCTACCATGCCAGAAAGGTGTCACCTCTAATTTGTCTCTGCACCTCTCTAATAAGACACTTACGTGGTGATTTTAATGTATGAATAAAATGTATACCATGTTTGTACTCACTTCCTACTTAACCTTTAAAAGGAATTTTCAGGATTTTGTGTATCCATGTAAATTTTCACTCAGTTCAGAATTACTACCAAAGCTTTCTCCCCTCAAATCCAGCATAGATCCTTCTTTCAAAAGCTCTACACAGCTGAGAGATGACAACTTAGAAAAGAGAAGGGAGTGAACTAGCATCAATACAAGAGGAAGAAATTGGGGAATAAAACCCACTCTGATTCAAGTCTATATTCTGCAAAATCTTCTTCATGGCTCAGCAGTCCAAAAACCCTGCCAAGCTTATTCAATCTGTTCCATCCAAACCTACAACACTGGGAAGAGTAGCCAAATGTATTAGTAAACCAAAATTAAGTGTTAGTGAAAGTAGCAAGTACGCAGAAGAAGCTAACAGCAATACATCCCCAATGCAAACACGAATAGCAGTCGTGATTTGCCAGAAGTGTGTGACAACAGCATGTGGCTCACAGCAGACTTCCTGAACAATTTCAGTGTACAGCCATTAAATACTTCGTGCCACTTCACATTACAGAAAATCTCTTTAACTTTAGGCACGACGTTACAGTAACCTCATAAACTTTAAAATACATATTTCCACACCGGAGTTTCTCTGTGCCAAAATTCTAAGAAATGTAGTATTTTCAAAATTAATGTGGACATTTCTCTAATGAACAGTCATAGAAAACAAGTTTTTGCATAAACACTATTTCCCGCCTTCAGTTTTTGTTATTTTTGCTTTTAGCTACTTCCAAGATGACATAAATTCAACTCCTAACACTAATAAGCAGAGCCTTCAGGAGTTCCGCTCAAATCTTCCTAGCGCAAAAAGCAGACAGGGAAAGAAAAGGCAGTGCATGCAGCTATTCACATATTCAGTGAGATTCCTTCAATTTAACTATCCATGGATACGTATCTGCCATATAACACCGTATCTTATCTTGCAAAGAACATGCTGAGTAACCACTCCCCGACATGCGATCTACTTGCAGAAATACCCTAACAGCTTGTATGCAGTGAATTTGTACTGTGGCTAGGAAGGGTAACAGCAGCCGCAAAGGCAGGACCAGCAAAACCTCTGTCTCCAGCTCTGTAGCATGCCTGAGTGCTTGCTAATTCATTGGAGAGCTTGTATGGAAACTGGAACTTCTTTCCCTGTCATTGTCACCTATCAAAGCTTGATAGAAATAAATGTGCATAAACCTACAACACTACAAACACCTCTGGCTCTTAACAGCATGGTCAACTACAGATTCGTACTCAGCTCTGCCTGATAACAGAGAAATGTTCTTCATAACTGCTTTTAAATTTTTGTAGAAATACTAAGAGGTGTTTACTTTAAAATGCATGTGGGCAGCTTAAGTACTAGAATCGCACAGTAGTCACACTTGCAAAGCGGCAGTGTTGGAGAGAGGGCATCCTGCCTGCCGTCACTTCTGTAGGAACCTTCCTCAGACTGACAGAATTTGGCTTTCTCTTAAAAAAAAAGAAAAATCAGCAAACTACATATGTCAATGCATCTGGCAAACAGCTCGAATGATAGCCATTAAAATCCATTGCTGGAATACTACTAAAAAAATTTCCATATAAACTTTTGATATATTCTGTTTTCTATTCTGCCATGGTAGCACACAATATCACACTACTTAAGGAAATAGAGCAAAGGATATTAAATATAGCATCACTGATCAGACAAAGTTTTGGCTTTGAAAAAAAGGACCATAAAACCGAAATATGTCAGCAAACCAACAAAGGGAAATTCACTTATGTCTATCTACATATGGGGAATATCAGATGATCAATAGCTATTTGCTTGCTATTTTTCTGTCTAAAGATTCATAATACTCTAATGGTTGCAGCAAAAAAATCATTGCACAGCTTCATAAACTTTCCTAAAAAAAAAAAGTCATTTTGCGTTTATGATCAATACATCAATGCTGATGGTGATTCATCCTTAAATCCTCACTTAATCCACAACAGAGGGGCTCTACAGGCCATGGCCATGCAAAACTCTCGCACCCCGTGAACGCAATGAGCCTCTGTCCTAGCAAATTAAGGAAGGTTATGACAACACCTACTCAAGTACGTGCTCGGTTTTTATTTTAACAGCATTGTGCTGAGAGCAATGTGCAGAAGACTAAAGTGAAGACCACCAAATTCTTTACATACAGATCACCGTAAAGCTTCTAAATGAGAAAGATGTTTGGATATCGCAGGAAAAAATCTATAAGTTTGTTAAAAATAGAGCTCACCATGCTTCCACAGCAGAGAAACACAAAGACCTGTGCAGTTGAAACAATTAACACATGATCTGGAAAATGTTTGACTAGCGTAGGGATGAATTTTGCTGACAACAGAGAATTGTTTAGAATAATCAAAATAAAAAGCTTACTGTGAAAAATTGCAGCATTGCATAAACCACCTAAGTGATGGGCTGATAAAATGGCAGCTAAAATGCAAAGGAAGGCAGGTAGGTCTGAAGTATAATATAAGCACTGACAGATTCTTAGTTAGTCATTACCACTCCAGAAACAGATCTCAGATATGTGGTAGACAGCTCTACAAGAACTCTAAGAAATAAGTCTCAGCAGACAACACAAAAGAAAACAGCACATAAGGCATTAATAAAGAATGGGATTGAAAGTAAGAGAGACAACACTGGTGTGTTACTGTACAGAAATCCATGGTGTGCCCCTATCTCAGGCACTGCAGGCAAAGCAATCTCAAAGAGAGCAAAAGAAAAAAACAGGATGAGCAAAAAAAAAAAAAGAAATATGGCAACTTTACCAGGGGAAAAAAATAGTATTTTGATTCTACAGCTGGTAAAATAGGATCCAATACAGATACATAAAATCACAAATTATAAAATGATGATGAGGGAGCAATTCTCTCACAGTTTCACACTATGCAACTGGGACATGAATGAAGTTAATTGAGACACAAAGGTAAAGCAAACCCTATAAAATACATTTCAGCCAGTGCAGCTGAACTGTGGGACTTCACCATCACAGGATACTACAGGGACCAAGAGTATAGACGCTCAACAAAAGATTAGGCTAATTTGTGTAGCACACCACCATTAGCAGCTGTTAAGCTCATTGTAGCTGCAGGTGAGAAAGTCCTGAACCTGCTTGTTCCCAGAAGTTGGGAATGTAAACCCTGACATGTATATACAGGAAAAGAAGGATCACTTTGTATTGTCCCTGCTCCTTACACACCCTTCTGAGCCACCAGCTGGGATTAGAAAACAACTGGGGCCCATCAGAACACAACTCTTGGGGCAGATAAATGTGTCCTATGCCTGCATGGCTTCTCCCATCGGTTATCTGGGCAGGTGAACAAATGCCTGCCAAAGAGCCCAACTGCTCAGAAGGTGAACTAGAGTGTCCCAAGAGGAACACAATTTAACTGGAAAACTGAAAGGACATATTACAACAAACCCCCATCCTTCTCCTCCCTCCTTTTGTCTCCAAAGGAGAATCTGAGTTTTGATTTACTAAGTACTTACCACACAGTTCCTCCTCGTGTAAGTACCCAAGTGCTGTGTGATGCTTTTACTTTCCTATTCAATTTACTGAGCTTCAGATATCACAGATATATCTTCCTGCTCCTGGAGAACTTCAGACGGTCACTTTTTCTTTCCCAACAGAATATTTAATGGCAAAAATATAGTTTATGATACCAAAATGTGTAATGCTTACAATCTGTTTCTCTGTAAAGTGGATCATTTTTCCATGCAATATTAAAGGAGAAATATAACAAATAGCAAGGGCTGGATAAATAATCTCCTCTCGCTGTTTGAAATCTACAGCATTTTACACCAAAGTAATTTTAACCGAAAGGAAAATTTAAGTGGTCATTCATCACTGGGAAGAAATGCTGTTATTAGACTCCAAATCTAAAAGCTGAAGCCTGTGAGAGACCACCACTGTTCCCAACAAGTCAAAAATACTTTTTTTAAGTACTGACACAAAATTCTGCTGCTTTGTACCAGTTTATTCATATGGTAAGAGAAAGGTCAACCAACTTAAAACGTGTATAAG
Organism: Rhynochetos jubatus; assembly: GCA_027574665.1. Classification (NCBI taxonomy): domain Eukaryota; kingdom Metazoa; phylum Chordata; class Aves; order Eurypygiformes; family Rhynochetidae; genus Rhynochetos; species Rhynochetos jubatus. The sequence continues at coordinate 5,078,907 of CM050648.1, read as the reverse complement.
AGAAAGACCTTTTTAAAGTATGTGTTATCCGTTATTACAATTCTGAGTATGGTTTCCAATTCGAACACTTACTTGTTTCAACACTGTTCATCACCCAATTTCAGAGCGCATTTTACCAGCAGTCTTTAATCAGAGACCATCAATCGAGATGCAAACTACATTGCAACCACGAATAATTACACATTAAAGGACTACAGGAACAGGCGCTCAGGTGTACCAGTGAAGAGGAAAGTAATGTCTCTCAGAAGACTTAAAGCACACCTAAAAGTCTGTAATAAAATTGATGACTTCAGAAGTTTTTATATTACTAAAAGATTTTCAACTACAACCATTAAAGTTTTATGTGTATATTTGATGGCAGGAGGTTGAAAGCAGTTGCAAACTCTTACAGTTTTACACTCTCAAACGCAGAACATCCAGCTATGTAGAGACTGCTCTGAATTACTACCTAACATCTACACCCTAACAAAAAAGATGGCCTCTTACATGTGATTAATACAAGTGAGCTAAAATAAAAGAAAAATTAAAAAAAAAATAGTAACAGGCTGTAAAATCACCTCCAGATGTAGTTTTATCACAATACATATTCTGAGTTACTACAAGGACCAAGTCAGTTCTTAGTTAGGAGGATGACAAATGCCCTGGTGCAGAAGATAAGATTGATTGATTGATTGTTCGATTGTTTCACTGACTGACTGGAGTTCATGCTATACAAAAAAGGAGTGTTCATAAGTAATGTCCACGAGACTTGAAATCGTTCAAGTGCACGTTCTCCATTCCAGAACAGTCGTAAAGAGGTACAGTTCTTATCTCAAGAGAGACTGTACACAGAGACATTTAAACATTCACGCACCGAGCAGAACTTTCCACAGCAAACGAATTGTGCCTGTTAATGAGGAAATCCTCAAAATCCCAAATATTATTGGAAAAGCACTACAGTTTTTAGAACAGTCAAGCTATAGCTTGTCGTCATTTTATGTGCCATTAATTATTAAATTAAATGTTATATGTCATTATTATTTTATACTTTATGTCACTTCTGAATTTCATAAAGCATCATTTCAGAGAGAAATATGGTATTGTCACTACAGTTGACAGCAGCTCCAACACTGTAAGAATAAACAAGCTTTACGCATTTACTTTTCAACGGCGTAACACTGTAATAATTTAAAATGTTAATTAAGAAAAAAATACTAAAGAAATCTTATTCCCTAAATCCAGGAAACATCATTCACTACATGAGCTGATGGGTAAGCCATCTTATCATGTGACATCATCAAAGGTGAAATCCTTGTCACTCAACCAAAACTCAAGCTCTTAACAACTAAAGTAAAATCAGGATCTCATCTCTGAGAAGATCAAACTACAGCATGGAATGGATGACATGTTCCAGTACATGGAAACATTCACCATCTGAGGAAGCACTGAGAAATACACTGTCCAACACTCAGAAAGAAATTAAAACGTTGTTAAGGAAATAATTTTCAGCGTCTATTTATATGAAGGATGGTGGACTGAAAGCTCAGCAGAGTGTTAGTTGCTGCATTTTTGCAAAGATAATGTAAAGAGGAGCAGCAGGGTAAAGTTTCCCTCTGCCACAGCTACCGTTGAGTGTCTCCCAGGCGTACAAACATTCAGTAATTAAGAGGGTCTAATCAGCTCCCAGGGCCAACCTCACCATTTCACTTTCTTAAGACTGCCAATAAAGATGCCAATTACAGCTAAATATAACAAAACAAGATACGCTCTTGCGAAGTACAAAGAAAGATCACAGTTGATTTCAAACTGGTCATCTAATAGCTAATAAATTGTAACGGGTTTTCACTGCTTTGATTTTGAATACAAAAAGAGTAAACTGCATACAAAAGTTTTCAGAGTACTTCTACCACAACTCAAACTCTGCAAAGTTTGGAAACGTGGTAAGTGCATTATTTATTCAAAGAAGCAAATAATATATTAAAAGATTCATATGCTAAATTTCTTAATTCTCCACAGAATATCAATAGTGGAATCGCTAACTAAAGCCATCCTGAACAAAATTGTGAAAATTGAAATGAGATGACAACGTCAGCATTTCACTTTGCCTTCTCCACTCAGCCTGGACTGTTCTGAAAAATAAAAAATAAAACCCCCCACATCTTACTTGCTCTACTTATTGCCAAAAGTAATCTGTCTTTACACACTAGGCAATTAAATATTGAAAATAAAAGGTACTGACACCATTAGAGTTTCATCCCCCGGCTGACTAGCTCTACAAGTAATGTGCAGAGCCTGCAATTTTGCTTTTACAGAAGGAAGTCATATACCCCTTAAGGCTGCCACAGCACAGCTGCTAATTTTGAACAACTCTTTTGCAACTGGATCAGTAAACTCCAAGTGGGGATGAATAAATAAGGTTGGTGGTGGATTTTAAAAGGCAAGTGGAACAAAAATAGAAGGATCTTTTTATAGTAAGAAAAGCCTGAGGGAGATCTCACCACCTCTTTTCCCTGTTGAAAAATGCTATTTGCTTTTTAATTAAAGCTTTTTGAGTTTCTTTTGGCGGCCCAATTTTCTCTAAGCACCAGCACGTCTGTGGAGATGAAAAATGTACGGAGTAATGAATTTTAGATTTGGAAGAAGTCAGTTCTAGAAATAAAAAGGGCTTCCACACGTAGCCAAGATTTGAAGGTGAAGTGATTTAATGGCTGACTCAACTCATTATAATTATCATTATTCATGTTGTGGTGCCACCCAGAGGCTCTGTGTTAGGCCCCGTTCTAATAATATATTTTCAACAATAAATCTGTTTGCAAAACTATGCAAGGATTTAAGAGACCAGGCAGACTTTAAGCAAGAGGAAGAGCACATGCATGGCATGAAGATGGAAAACAAAGCTTCAGTAGGCAACTACCAACACATTAGCCAATACGGTTTTCCATGTTTAAAACGGAAACTAAACCCTTCTAGGGAAAATAATCTGGCACAGGGCACTGTCCCAGGGAGCAAGGGAGACGAGGCACCAAGAGTGATGCATCCCTCAAATACTGCAGAAAGGCAACCACAAGAGTGTGGGATGAACCAATCTCTTACTCCCACACTGTGTACCTTAACATTTAAAGAGGTATGGCAGGAAAAGCACAGAAAGATGGAAATACAGTACACACCAGCAAGTTGAGGAGAGGTGGGAAGTTCAAGGATGAGTAGCTGGGAGCAGGAGGAAAAAACTGGGATGACATGACGAAAGGTACTTGGAGCAAGTGAGGTTGCTGTAGAGCAAATGCGAAAGGCTGGTATTAAACTGCCAGTCAGAAACATGCATAGTTTATGAGAAGTCAAAAGAAAAGAAAAATGTGTGATAATGCTGGTGTAATGGAATGGTAAAAGACTATTTGGGCAAAGGGAAATTTGATGCTTCAAGTCAAAACCTTTGGAGTTTTCACTTGTTTTAGATTATTCCTTGCCAAGTGACTATGCTAGGCTTTATTCATAGCAAATTTAGCAAAACTCTTTGCTGACAGCTACCAATAACCTTTCTTATCCAACAAAACCCACTCTTCACATAACTCTCTAAATTAATAAATAAAAATAATTACATATGAATTCTGATTGGACATACCCAAACAAGATATGTGCACCAGAGCAGTAGGATGGAGCATAGATCAAAAATGTGTATAGGGGAGGGGGAGGTGTCAAGTTACTGTCAGCAGGAAGCGGTTTTTGTGATGTCTCAAATTCTCCAGGTCATATCCTTCACTATGTCAATCAAAGAGCTCATGTAATCTTCTCACCAAAATTTAGCTGTGATACAACTGACATGCAGCTCCATTTTGTTAAATTGACAGAAATCTGACCCTAATTACAACAACAAAAAAAAAAAAAAAAAAAGCCAGCAACTTGCTATGATGCTGTGGCTATGTCTGAGGGAGCTCTGCAAGGCTTACTGGTGGTCAGTAGTTACCCTCAAACTCTCTTCAAAGAATGCTCACATCTATGATGAAAACAAGAAGAATTAAGTTGTTTTAACTTTTGTGGTAATCAGACACAACCAAAGGGAAAAATAATTACACTAAAATAATTCTAATTATTACACCAAAAAGCACGCTATTTCACAAGTAACTCAGGACTCGGTTTTAGGACAGTAAAGCAAAATATCCTGTATTTTCCATGAGAACCTAAACTCAGCATTAATGTATATTTTCTTCTTCATTTCCTTTGAATTTATCATCGCTCATAATTCACAAGCTTTTTTCAGTTTGTATTTGTGCAATTAGAAGGCTATCAAGTGCAAAATATCTCTAGGAGAACAATTAACTAGACCATCCCCTCTATGTTTATTAAAGACACACGTCCATTTAATCTTAATGGTACAGAGCTACCGGTTAAATAAAACCTAACTACAGTCGGTAATTCCCAGTCAGCCCTGTAAGGATACAAGGTCAATCATTTCATCCTTGTAAATTAAAGGCTGGTAACAGCATACTAAATAACTAAAAGCCTAACAACAGACAGGCGGTTTTCATTACACTTCATATCAATAACAGTTGTCAAAATGAAAAGAACTGAATTCAAGCTTCATTTGCTTCCTACAACCCATTAGTAAATGTGTAAGTTTCTGTTTTGATAGACGAGGGAAGCCTTTATAGTCTCATAAATGTAAAAATAAAAGACCTAATTTATTCACTCATCAACAATGGAGGATAAAGCTTGACAAGTTTATATGCCTGAACACACACCCACCAAATAAAATGGTGAGGATGGATGATCACATAAATTTCTGGTGTACCACATATGGCAACCCTGCAAGACTGTCATGAAAATTAGAAGATCTTGATTGTGAAGAAGACATCTGCTCCATCTCCTTTTCCCACAAGAGGATCTTGTTACACCTAATTGTTCATGAGATGGTTCTGTCTAGATGCATGTCAGAGGCTTTCATGGTAAAGCCTCCATGGCCTCCTTAGACAATCTCTTCCATAACTTCATGATAACTTAGTATTACTTTAAAATACCCTGTACAAATCTCTTTTCCTGCCACTTTATTTCAAAATTTGCTACAATCAGGAACACAAACATTGCTATTTTTGTCCTTTCCTTTGTTACAGCAGACGTGGTGTGGTTTAGACCCAGTAAGCAGCCAAGCCCCACACAGCCACTCTCTCATTCCCCGCCCAGCAGGACAGGGGAGAGAACTGGAAGAGTAAAAATGAGAAAACTCGTGAGTTGAGATAGAGACAGTTTAATAGGTAAAGCAAAAGCTTCAGGTGCAAACAGAACAAAACAAGGAATTCATTCAGTACTTCACAACGGCAGGCAGGTGTTCAGCCATCTCCAGGGAAGAACTGCTCCATCACATGTAACGGTTACTTGGGAAGACAAACGCCATCACTCTGAACATCCTCCCCTTCCTCCTTCTTCCCCCAGCTCTTATTGCCGTGCACAACGTCACATGATATGCAATATCCCTTTGGTCAGTAAGGGTAAACTGTCCTAGCTGTGTCCCCTCCTAATTCCTTGTGCATCCCCAGCTTACTCACTGTCAGGTCAGTGTGAGGAGCAGAAAAGGTCTTAATGCTGTGTAAGCACTGCTCAGCGAAAACTAAAACGTCCCTGTGTTATCAGCACCGTTTTCATCACAAATCCATATCACCACAGAAGCTACTGTGAAGAAAATTAACTTTACCCAGCCAAAACCAGTACAAGAGGTAACATATTAGCGGGCTGTTATGTACCTCCTGGTCTTCTGTAAGTTAAATAACCCCAATTCTCTCATCCTTCCCTTCGGTCATGATGTTTAGATGGCTAATCATAACCCTGACTGTACTCTGAATTCTCTATAATTAGTCTATATCCAGCTGGAAAGGCAAACTGAGAATTGAGTGCTCCTACCTCAACCTAGTAGTTTGTCCTGGTTCCTGTAAGAATTCTTACATTTTTTAGTCCAGTTCTTCAAGTAATTTGGAATTTTCATTCTGTATTCTGACACACTTGTAACCTCTCCCAGCTTCCTTGCATCTGCAAATTTAATAAGAATGCCTTCTAGTCCCCACCTGGGTTGGTAATGTAAAGACTAATCAGAAACAGTCTTTGCTGAGCTCCATTCAACATATCCTTCCAGTCTCACAACAAACCACTCATAACTGTTTTTTATAGCTGGTTTTCCAATGAGTTCTGCATTTGCCATACATCAGATGATTGACCCAAACCACGTTTCTTCAGCTTAATGTCGTAAGAAGGAATGTCAAAAACCTTACTTGTCTGCCAACGACTGTAGATCAAACCCACCAAGCGTACAATTAAAAGCCTACCTTTCCAATTACGTACCCTCGCAAAAACTCAAGTTGATGTAGCTGTCATAAAGAACAAACACAATACACTATACCTGAACAAAGTACTATATAAAAAGATACTGATTTATATTTTCTAAACAAACAGTAGCAAACTACAGCTGCCTTATCTGAAAGCAAATACACGCTAAGAGAGCTGCTAAGTATTCTTCAAATGCCATTTCTTTTTAATGCCATATCTTCACCAGATTGTGGTAAAAAGTACCAAATGCCTTTTAGTCGGTAGGTTTGAAACAGAAAATCAAACAGAATGAGAAGCAGAAGCATAGCAAACAGGTAGCCATATCCTAGTTCAAAAACTGGGATTCCCCAGGCCTCATTATAGGAAAACTCTGAGTGGAAATTTTGCATGAGAATATAAGAAGAAATTGGGAATTTTAGCACAGAATTATTGAAGAACTTCCTTCTACCTGCCTGTACACACATCATCTCTATGAACAGAGATTTATGAAAGTGCAGGGATTTTAGAAAGTGGAGAGATTTTAGAAACTGCAGACTCCTTCCTGAGACAGAAATTCAGACGAAAGTGAGAAGAAAGGAAAACGTTTTGTCCTGCCTCTGTAAAATACAATTCACACTTTTAAGAAGTGAGTGAACAGGAATTCTTATAGTTACACATCACAGGCGAAGGTCTCTTGTAACAGCCCACTCAGTGGAGCTTGCAAACCCAAAATGAAAGGAAAATGTAGCTTTTTTTAGTGAATACTGAGCAGCATGCTAAGAAAGTCTATCTTCTAAGCAAGAGTTTTTCATGCAAGGATGTTCAGCACCACACTTCTCACTCCATGGGCAGGTCAAAAGTCTATGAATGTTAAGTTTTTTCCATATTTATTCCACAGTGCTCAAGAGCATAGTAGTAGTCTTAACACCTTCACCCTGGACCAGCAAAAATTTACAAATATTCAAGTAAAATGCCAAGAACACCAGCTTATTTCACTGCATTCATAAGAAAATGCCACATACATTAGCTAGAATTTCAGGGGTTAAAACTTCATCAGGGAAACGTGACATTTTTGATAAAAATATTCAGAGGTCAACCATAATGGCCTATCTTTAGACATCTTTCTTTCCTCTCCCTATGCTTTCCTTTACCCACAGCAAAAATTGCAGCAAAACAGAATTAACAACAGTTTCGTGTACTGCAAGACCTTTATAACCCTAACAACAATCCATCCTTGGATTAGCAAGAAATAGGAAGAATTTCAGCATTTGATACATCCTTAGGATGACCTGTGATAGTGATAAGTGATGTGATCTCACATGTGAAGGCGATATCTCATCGGCATGGGTGGGAAGAAAAACTTTACTTATAAAAAGTTATATTTTTCATTAAATGTTTTGTGATGAAAGAAAGCAGGTCCAAAGAAAATAAACTATATCCCATCTGTTTAAAAGCATACGGTTATTATCTTACTGTAACAAATCTTGTTCAGATCCAAAAAATTATACACTTTAGTACTTCTCCCTGTGCTATAAAAATTGTTCCAGGGGAAAAACAACTGACACAAAGTAATTTTATAACAGTGTGACATTTATAAAAAATTAACACTTCTGCTAATTGATTGGCTGGGGGGAAATATGGAGACAAGCCAGCTAAGTTTGAGTTTGATGACAATGCTTGCAGAGAAAAAAGGCAAAACTCCCTATGCATCTGGCTCAGACTTGCTCATGTGTACCAGGTTTCATGATAACACAAGGTTTATGCAATCACACAGTCTCCAAATTAATTTGTCCCTTTCTAGTAATTTTTTTTTCATTATTACAACCAAATTTGACAAAAGCACAGGTCTTAAAAAGATAGTATTCTAAACCTCTTCTGAAAAAATGAATGCTAAAGAGCAGATGAATTCCACCAATTCTCACACTAAGAAGAAGCAGCCATCTTCCAGCTACTAAATCCAACCCTTTGTGTTGTTAGAAAGATTTGCCTTAGTTTTCAGCTACTCTCCTTCATCCCTGACTACCAAGAAAAAAAGAACTCAGTCTCCCTGCATCTCTGAAATATCAGCTCTCGTCCTTGGTCAAATCTGGCTGACATGTTGCCAAAAAAACCCCATAACCATGTTAATATAGAAAGATTAAAATATCTCTCAGCTCGATCTTCCATCTATTTTTCTTTCTTTTTCTCTTTTTTAAATTAAGCTCATCAAACACAATAGCAGATGTTTCCTTTCTTGTCACGGCTGTGGTGATTATGAATGAATGACAAAAATGTACATAACAAAAATGTAAGGTTAAGTTTACAAGTAGACAGGAGAGGGTTAACACTCGGGAAGAGATTTAGCAAGGATGCAGGAGGCTATAGGCAGGAAAAAAAGGCACCCCCAGGTCTTTCATATTTTCCTCCCTTTTCCTTCAGCCCAATTACGGACTCTCCAATTAAGGAGAAAGAGTGAAGTATCTCTGAGATCCATATCAGAGTAGTTGATGTGGGTGAGTAATGTCAAGTGATGAATTTGAGAGGTGAAAACTGGCCAAAGTGGGCTTACGTGTGTGTCTACAGAATTTCCATAAACTATATCCTGTATTTTTGTCATGTTAAGTGAATTTTAATAAAAAATACCTTCACTTCCATACTTTAAATCCAACTTTTAATTTGGCTCATGACAGCTATATCTAATGGTAAGAGAGGTTTACTCTTCACAGTACCCGAGAGCCTTGGACCTCTTAGTGCCCAGTACAGCAGGCTTACTGCAGCTACAGCTTTGCCTCGCTACACACGTGCATTTCTTCCCTAAAACATGCACACCAGAGTTTTGCTCCCACGTGATGTTACGACGTGGGCCAGAGGATACATCTCAGCATCATTTGTGCAGAGCACAGTGGCATACTGCAAGATAAAGCAAAGATAACATTACATGAATGCAAATAAAAGCCATTATAGGCTTTTGAATTTCTTTTCTAAGGTGTCTGAAACTGAAATGGGAGATACCAGAGCTAGTTCAGATCTGAAACACTGCCTGAATGTCCAGCCTGTGGGCCATGGCAGCTTCTGTGTTCAATTTTACTCTTTCACTCGGGGCTGAGCTAATAAAGAAAATCAGTATTTTGAAAACGTAAAAGGGAAAAAAGTTTCCTACATTATTTTTAAAAAATCCACATATCAACGTCATAAAAAATAATTTTCTAAATCTATGTTGAAGCTTCCGCTTTACACCCAACAGGATAACTACATACAACATGTGGGACTTGAAACTTTTCCTCTCCTGGCTTTCTGCCAGTTCTCCCGTGCTGAAATCAGCACTAACTAGATACCTTCTGTTAGTTATCAATGACACATCTTGTATATTGATTTGGGGGTTCTTTTTAAAGTATTTATTATCAATGCATTTTAGTGCAATCATGTTTCCCTCTTATGCTTTAATATTTTTAAAATATCTAATTTGCATTTCATTTGTCATTTCATCATGACTAAATCCCATTTATTTAGACCCATATTGCTATGAACTATAATAAATACTTCAAAATAAATTTACTTAGCTAAGCTATTTTACTAAATTAATGCAATTTTGACATTTTTTAAAGCAATCTTAAAGAAAATTCTACAACTGCTTATTACAATGGCAGTTGACAATAAGCAGGTAAAAATTTTCTGAAAGCAGAGTTTCAGAGTAAGGTCACGTTTGCCAATATTCTGCTTGAATCTGGGAAAGAAACCTTACAGAACTTTATTGATAATTTCCCTTCCACAGTGATTGATGGCAACCTTTCTGCCAACATATGAGATACCATTTGCAGACTGGAGATTTCTTCCCTCAACGTTCTACAGTAGGTTCATAATATTTTCGTGTGCAGTAAACACAGAGTACCCATCTACAGCATCCCGTTACACTTCACATTTCTAGCTCCAAACTGTTTTTCCACCTTTTGACATATTCCCCATTAAGTATTTTCTGTTTTCCCTTTTTTTTTTTACAAGTGGAATTCATGATGCTAATGAACACGTGCAAAACAAAACCCATGGAGTAAGTGTTCTCTCATCCTACCAATAAATGAGAGCTTCAAGTTACTAGTTCAGCATCCTGAAAATTGCTAAGGGATTATTCCAACTGCGACTGCGTATGTTAGACTATTAGACTTCATACACCACAAGTAACAGACCATCATATTTAAACATAATAGAACGTCACCTTTAACCTTTGCTTTGTCTACACAATCCAGCTGACCCAGGATAACTAATGACTTCCAAACCACAGACAAGCGTACTCTTATTTCAGGAGCTGAGATCACCAAGTGACCTGAAAAAAATGGCAGAACTATGTGTTTCCCCAGAATAGCTGTATCACCAGGGTAAGCATCCACTAGCATTGTTACACTGTAAAAGACTGTCGCTTGAAATTCGTCATAATTAAAAATATTGTCATAAATTCATACTTCAGAAAATACGTTGAAATTACACTCTTTTCTTTCAAGTCTTATGAAAATTGTTAACTAAGAAAGTAAAAATGTTTCTCTCTAAGCCATCTCACCCTTCACACAAATCACACAATTTGTACCACATCTGCGTGGCTGGAGCAGTGTAATAAAACTCCTCTGAGCCTTTACTGGATACTGGGGTTTTATTAAAAGTGTTAAGAACTGGACTGCTTCGTAATGAAAATATGACTTCTTTATCTTCTTCCTTTCTGACAACTTAGGATGCAAAGAATATACTGTATTGTGCACTAATCCCTTTTTCTGTGCTAGGCTAACTTGCCAACGCATATGCAGATTCACTGCTTTCCCTCTGACATCCCATACTGATAATGGATATGATTTCTTTTCTGCTGTTACTATTTTTAGAACTGTGGTTGTATCTGACATTTACTTCAAAGCCAGGGGCACTCACCGCCACCCTCTTCCATCTCATCTAGTCACAAAGCCCTGAACTGAAGGAGTTGACATGTAGCTTAGGAAAGACTGAATTAATGTATACAAGAACCACCTGCTTTGTGTCTCCAGATCTCTCTCCTTACATCAGAGCCCCCGGCAACATCGCTCAACTTCAAAACTATGAATTCCCTTTGCTACCAAAATCCTCAGTAAAAATACATTGGTGGTCTGAAACCAGTGAATAAAAACTATTTCCATTATTAATGTATATCTCATCCATTTCTATTGCCATCAACATTTGAGAACTTTTTTTCTTTCTTTTTTGTTTTTTTCCTTTTTCCCCTTGCAAAAGCATACATTTCCTAGGAGTGCAAACACTGATAAGTTTAAGGTAAAAATAATAAAAAATAGATGAACAGATAATATAATGGAACATTCACAGGGATAAGTACAAAAATATATTTATAATTTATTTATATTTTATGAGCAGGAATATTTTGCTATTTGCTTTGGGAACCAGGACAAGCACTTTACTTGATGCCTCTTAAAACTAGCACACATTAAGCAGAAAGAGACTGAACCAGCTCCCGCGCTCGTACTCCGTCCCTTGACTTTGTACTTGGTTTTTACTTCCACTGATGCTTACTCCAGGTGATATCATTTGAAGTTTCTAAAACAAAATAGCATATACATCTTGCTAACAAACAAGGCATCTTCCAGTCCAATTCTGAACACTAAAATTTCCCTTAATAGTGATGATTCCGTGAAATTCAGATGTGCAGAGGTCTCAGGTTTCGTATATGGAAATCCTCCAGGAAACGTTTGGTCAGAGGTCCCAAACATCAATAGCAATTTTTGGAATTCCCATTCCAAAGTGAATATCCAATCATTATGGCTTCACTCTAATAAAATACAAGTGAAAAAAAGTAGATTTTTTCTCTTTTTTTATTCTCTTCTTTATTCTCTTTTGCTTTTCCTCTTTATTTCAGTGCTGCAGCTGAACAGCTTAGTGTGTTCACTAAGAAACATCCCAATTCTCTACATATTTCACCTTAAGACATGAGGCTTATGTAGCAGTGTGGGTGAAGCTGTTCTCCCGTACTGAAAAAAGTGTCAGGATGCAATTGAAAGCAGAGAACCTGTCACTGACAGAAAACTTCAGTACGTAAATTCAGGAATAGGGAAGCCAGACAGTACAGTAGAGTAATCTAAAAGTGAGTTCATCAATACTTGGGAAATTCCTGATTTTTCGAAAAATTTTCAAACTCTTTTTGCAGACATTGCCAGAGAACATCGTACATGTCCACTGTTATCACCACTCTAACTGGTAATCTGCGAGTGGTACCGTGTTCTCTGACAGTCATGAAATTTTAAACCTGGAAAGAAGAAAAATATGCTTTTTTAATGTTTGCAGAATCCCCATATCTTTTACATCGCCTGTCGAAGAAAGGCAGACGTTGTGCCAAGCTTCCTGAGCAAGGTGTACGAGTAGAACGCAGGTGTATAGGAACAATCAACACTCAAGAGATCAACCTCACATCCCATCAGACACACTGTGATGGGAAACAAATGGTGGAATATGAACGCATTAAAGATACCACTGGCGAGACTGAATTTCAAAGCACATGTTCATGCCACAGCTGTGCACAGTGGCTGTTAACCTTCAATTTTGAAGAGTAACTTTGCCAAGATAACCACTGTTGGTCCACACTGTGAAGTGGCCACACAGACTACACATATTCTTTCTAAAATACTGCCAGTTTTATAAAAGCTTATATCGGTTTCCAGTATTTTAAGAACTTTTTCTGAGTACAGAATCACTAATAATGAACCCGAATAGGATAGTCACTTGACACCAAAATAAAACCATTTCTGCAGTCTTTCATATGTTGCACTGCACATCACTGCAAACAGCAACACCTAATGACTACCTAAAAAATTCAGCATTACAGACCGAACATGCTGACTGACAAAAAAATACCAACAGAAATACCAAAGAAATCTTTGAAAGAAGTTTGTGGCCAGCAGGTTGAGGGAGAGGATTCTCCCCCTCTACTCTGCTCTCGTGAGACCCCACCTGGAGTACTGTGTCCAGCTGTGGAGCCCTCAACATAAGAAGGATATAGACCAGTTGGAACGAGTCCAGAGGAGGCCACGAAGATGCTCCAAGGGCTGGAGCACCTCTCCTATGAAGAAAGGCTGGGAGAGTTGGGCTTGTTCAGCCTGGAGAAGAAAAGGCTTTGGGGAGACCTTATAGCACCTTCCAGTACCTGAAGGGGGCCTACAAGGATGCTGGAGGGGGACTTTTTACAAGGGCCTCTAGTGACAGGACAAGGGGTAACAGCTTTAAACTAAAAGCAGGGAGATTTAGATTAGATATCAGGAAGAAATTCTTCACAGAGAGGGTGGGGAGACACTGGGACAGGCTGCCCAGAGAAGCTGTGGATGCCCCATCCCTGGCTGTCTTCAAGGCCAGGCTGGATGAGGCTTGGAGCAACCTGGCCTAGTGAAGGGTGTCCCTGCCCACGGCAGGGGGGTTGGAACTGGATGATCTTTAAGGTCCCTTCCAACCCAAACCATTCTGTGATTCTATGATCCTGTGACAATTAAAAAAAAAAAAAAAAAAAAATGGATGCTTTTGCAGAACTTCCCATGACACTTAAACTAGGATAAATTTCACTTGAATTCTTCTGTAAAGTGAGGGTTGCTTTGTACGTGGGAATGGACTGAACACTGACCCCAAGGGTGTAAAAGAGAGAAGTATCTTTTTTTCCTGAAAGCATCTTCAGTTTAAATTCCTTGTCTTGGATGAAATATTACTATGGCAAATTGTAAACTTGCAAAAATATTTCCTAGTAATAAAAGCCCCATTTGCTGTAAGAGCTAGCAGAGAAAGCAAAGACAAATGCAATTGCAAAGGCAGATGTGAAGTGAGACAGGACACAACTCTCAGAATTTCTGGTGAAATTACCACCAATAGTACATTTTCCTACAATATGAACTAGAAATCAACTTGAAATAGAATTCACTCAGAACAACTAGATGAGAATGAATGAAAATAGAGGTAGAAACAAGTCTTGCTGCCTTCTCCAATTACTCTTCTGAATGTCTGCATTTTGTATCACCTTCCTGAGTGGCAACAGACTCAGTCTATTCCCATTTGAGCTACAGGGGCTGGTTGAGTTTCTCCTGCCTTTTCCAGCTGTTTCTGCTTCATTCAGGTGCCTCACCCCCTTTGCAGGAGGAACATCTCCATTTTGAACCCCTTTCTTGTTCAGAGAGGAGTACTCTTTCTCTGCCCCTTAAAGGATTCCACACTGCTGTCCGACTAAATCGCTTTAACCAATATTGAACAAGTAACTTCATATTAGAGCTGCAGAACAGGACGCTTTAAGATCACCTGAATCCATAATAAAACCAGCTATCCTCAACCACATTCTAGTACTTGTTAATTAGATGTAGAATTGGCATTTTTGCTAGCAGCCCTCCTGTTTCTGAATTTGCAACCTACATTATGCAGTCTTAACTTTGGGCAACCACAGTTTAAATCTGAGAATGGCACATTCAAGCTGGTGATACGAATACAGTCAGCAGTTGGTACAATACTTCATTTTATTGCAATGCACATTTTTTCATTTAGAAATATGTTATAAAGACCCTGTGAGTCCTTCTCATTTCCTTAATTTCTTACAGTCTGCAACCAATACACTTACTGTCTCTCTCTCATTTCATTCACAAGCCTCATGAGCACATGGCATTGCAGTGTTTTATGTGACTATCGTGCTAGTGTCTGACCATTACACTTGGCTGCACATGTAGGTGACCTAAGAAGGAAGCAGAGGTCACACAGTCACTCATTAAGATTCTGAATGAAAATAAGATGTTTCCAAACAATTTTATTTGAGAGTAACGTCTGGTTGACTGCTGGTTTGACATCAACATGTTCTGAGTGTGAAACAGTTGCCTTTGCCTAACTTAAAAATTTCAGGAAAAAATTGAATGTTAAATTGGAAAAAAAAAAAAGTAACCTAATGCCAGTGAACAATTTATCAAATAAATATGATTTTATTGTCCACAAATTCCTAAAGTTAGGCAGGTGCCTAGATTTAAGCCCTGGACTAAAACACTAGAATGCACTTCATTAGCTAAGCTTATCAAATTTGATGTTTGATGGCAAAAGTTAAAGCAGAAAAAATGTCTGAGGGAAAACTTATAGAAACCAAGAAGCACGGATGAGCTAAAAGCCAAAGTTCAGATGTAGTTACCTGCTGTTTCAGTCCCATAGGCAGTACAAAGTGTGGTACAGCAATACCATTTCATACTTTTGTCACCCATATATCCCCAATACTCAAGCAGTAAGACGTGTGGTTTCTAATATATTTCAGGAAGAGCTGATTCTTGGTATTATGCATATTTCCACTTTCAACTCGCTTCCTCTAAGCGGAAGAATAGGAAAAAATTTTGACACAGAAATTATTGTTACTATGGACACAGAAAGTAATAGTGCATAAAAGATAAGCTCTCCTAGTATGTCATGAAAGAATTTGGTACAGACAGAAACAGTAAAATAAACAGCTTAAAGTAACACCTTTTGTGATAGTCTTGCTGCAGAGTTACAGACTGCAGACAGCCAACAAAAGAGCCCAAGACAATGCAAGTCACAGTGCAGCTCACTGTGCACCAGGATAAGATGCCTTAATGATCATTCCTAAGAAATAAGAATTCTCTCAAGTAAGAGACTGTTTCTGGTTTTAATTCTGATTTTATTACAGGTCGTCTTCACATCTCTTCAGATCTGTCTCCCATTTACGCACAGGGAAGAAAAAACTACACTGTCAATAGTGATTTATATATCGGGGAAGCAGTGGGAGACTTCCTAAAGGTCAATTTTCCTGCAAGAAATATAAGGGCAAAAGCAATTTTTCCAATAAAACAAGAGAAGGGCTGATCTTGCAGGATAAGACACTGAATGAGGAGCTGGCAGATAAGGACTTTATTGCTGTGCTTCCCATTTCTTGGAGCAGAATTTGCAAAGTTTTTGACATGCGGTATCAGAATTTTCCCTTACAAATACCAGCAGAACCCAAAAATGACACAGGTCTGCATACCCTTATTTTATTTAGGAGGCCTAGAAAGACACTGTATAACCTAAAGACTCTCTGATAATATTAGGCAATTATTAAATAGTTCTTACCGTAAAAATTACTGCATCATAGAATCACAGAATAGTTTGGTTTAGAAGGGACCTTCAAAGGTCAACTAGTCCAACCCCTCTGCAATGAGCAGGGACATCTTTACTCCCAACCAGCCTTACCTGAATGTTTCCAGGGAAGGGGCATCTACCACCTCGCTGGACAACCTGTTCAAGTGTTTCACTATCCTCACCGTAAAAAAATTTCTTCCTTATACCTAAATCTACCCTCTTTTACTTTATAACCATTACCCCTTGTCCTCTTGCAAGGCCCTACTAAAGTCAGTCCGCATCTTTCTTATAAGCCCCCTTCAAGTACTGAAAGGCCGCAGTAAGATCAACCCAGCTCTCAACCTGGCCTTGAACACTCCCAGGGATGGGGCATCCACAGCTTCTCTGGGCAGCCTGTCCCAGGGCCTCCCCACCCGCTCCGGGAAAAATTTCTCCCTGATATCTAATCTAAATCTCCCTGCTTTCAGTTTAAATCCATTACCCCTTGTCCTGTCACTACAGGACATTTGAAAAAGCACCCCCCAGCTTCCTTGTAGGCCTCTTCAGGTACTGGAAGGTGCTATAAGGTCTCCCCAGAGCCTTCTCTTCTCCAGGCTGAACAAGCCCAACTCTCTCAGTCTTTCTGCATAGCAGAGGTGCTCCAGCCCCCTGAGCATCTTTGTGGCCTCCTCTGCACTCTCTCCAACCGGTCCATATCCTTCTTATGCTGAGGGCTCCACAGCTGGACACAGCACTCCAGGTGGGGTCTCACGAGAGCAGAGTATAGGGGGAGAATCCCCTCCCTCACCCTGCTGGCCACACTTCTCCTGATACAGCCCAGGATATGGTTGCCTTTCTGGGTGGCAAGTGCCCAATTTCATACTCTGATGAATATTTTTACTTTTTATTCTTGTGAAAACAAGTTTCCATACTCTCATCGACAGGAAAATGCCACACCATCTAAAATTAAGAATAACCTGACATTTCTGAATTAAAATCAGATCACTTCCCAGATTGCTTTTCCTATCATCTGCTGCATGCCGATCCCGCATACTGAAGTGCATCACCAAGTTCCTGACAGGATGAGATGTGCTACACAGGGTATTCTGCAGCCAGTACATCAAGTTACAATCAACTTGAACGGTTACAGTCAAAAAACCATGTATGTTCTCACCGGCATAAACCTCTTTTTCTGTGCATCACAGTATAAAACTGAAAGTAAAGTTTGTGGCTGAAGTCTCATTCTGAACATCTTAAAATTTGTAATTTGAAACAGGTCATTTTTCATATGACACAGTTTTGTTCAGGTTCATGTGTATAGTTAGAAAAC
Source organism: Rhynochetos jubatus (assembly GCA_027574665.1). Classification (NCBI taxonomy): domain Eukaryota; kingdom Metazoa; phylum Chordata; class Aves; order Eurypygiformes; family Rhynochetidae; genus Rhynochetos; species Rhynochetos jubatus. The sequence goes on along the minus strand of CM050648.1, from coordinate 5,061,257 downwards.
TTCCTTGTCAGATTGAAAGTTCTTAAATATTTGCCTGCCTAGTGATCAAATGGCTGGGCAAACATGATCAGATTCTGCGGATTTTTACATTTCTCTTAGAATAACCAACTGCTCTGTTCCTCTTGGGTTGAGAGAAACCTGTTATAAATCTCCACCATAACTCTTTGGAATTTGCAAGTTCTCATGGATCTGCTGTTGATCTTACTTAAGTTCAAAAGGAGTCCTGTGCATTAAATTAAACCGGCAAAATTTGGGGCTTCCAAACTTAATGTGCTCTAAAGCACCAAAGTGAAAATGAACTTCTCTGAGAGCTGTGATTCATTTTGACCAGAGAAGGAAAATAGCTTTTTTTCTTTATTTATTTGTTTTGTCACTTTGCAGCAGCTCTTAGACCACAAGCACATCAGCACTGGGGAACCCAAAACTCATTGTTGCATTTCTATAACACTCCAATTTATCAACTATTCTGGCTTTTTTATAATAAAAGTATAGAATGAAATTGCAAAATGATCAGAACAAACTATAAAGATTTTCAGAAACTACTAGAAGCTTGATTTGTTTCAAATTCCTATCTTTAACTGCTTACTTTTTTATTTAATCTGAAATGCAAGCAGATGATTGATTTTTAGTACATTTGCTACTTTTTCAGGGATCTTAAGCCTATATAAATTAACCTTCTTTCTTCCTATGATTTACAAGATCTCTTAAACCGGAATTACCATTTGTGATTTTTTCTGCACATTAGATTTCAGATATCACCGCACAAGAAAACATCCAAATGATTGTTCTTTCCCTCCAACTGAAACATTATACATTGGTTTTCATGCAAGTTTCCTTTTTTTCTGTTCAGTATTTCTTCATGTTGAAGCTTTTGGAACTGAATTTGGAGACTAAGGCTATACTAAGACTAGCTGGTGTTTCTAACAGCCTTTGTCATTGAATAGAATGGCAGAAAATTTCACCTCAGGGTAAGCTGGAAAATAAAATTAAAGACCTAGAAAATAATTTTAAAGAACAAAGGTCAACATAAATGTCAGTATTATGAATGACCGAGTAAACAGGTTGGGTAGAGGGAGCTGAGGAAGGAGCAGGTACTTAATTATGGATTGTAATCAAACATTAAAATTCTTTCTGACGTGCAGAGTGATCCTGTTTGTTCACTGTGGTTGACGAATGCCACCAATTTTGGTTCAGTTTCACTTTGCTCAAGGCTTTGAGAAAATTTCAGCGACAAAAAACACAGCAATAATGTCATTATGCACTTCTTTATTTCTGACTTGGAAAATCACTAAAATAAATAAAATTCAGCAAAGATAGAGGTAAGGAGGGTACTTGAGGTGACCTAGAGACAATCATTCAAGAAACAGTTTATTTAAAAACATTCTATGAACAGAGTTTGCAGCACATGTATTATTTAGATAAACTCACTTAAGACTTGATTATAACCTCTAATTATGATGCAATTCATGCATTCAGCAGAAGAATTTATAAGTTAATTTGCTGACTATTTGTAAGCATTTGTACTAAGAGAATTATTAGTTTTTTCACCCACAAACTCACAATTAGGGAAGAAAATCTTTATTTTATGGCAAGCCTTTTAAAGGTTTTCAGGTCAGGAAAGTAAAATTATCTGAACTGTTCTATTTTTAAAAAGATTAAAACAAGTAGAAATCCCCTCAACAATCTGTTGCCAGTTTAGAACTCAAGGTCCATATTTCTGTCCTGTTTTCTGCATTGCTTTCCCATTCATCTTTTGTCACACAACTTTAGCGTGCTTAAGAATAGTTGAAACACCACATGTACAAGGCAATTCTAAGCAAAAGTATCAAGTCCCAGCACTGCCCAAGGTCTCAGTAACACAAGGACCTTTGTCTCTCTTTGCAGGATTTCTCACCTCCTATTGAGTTATGAACATTTCTGTAATTCTCAACAGTGAGAATACATCAGATTTTGCAAGAGCTGGTGAGTGTACGTTACAGGATTTATGAACTTTATGAAATGTTTGTAGAATTCTGTGCAAAGCTTAAGTAAGCAATACAGAAGTTTTAATCAAACACATTATGAATTTTCACATTTGCAAAGCAGCTAGTTAGAGCATATTTTCATCCCTTGAGAATTTGCTTATTGCAGAGTATCCAAAATATTCATGTTTCTTAATTACTTTCTAAAGGAAAAAAAAAAAAAGTTTCCTCCTTTGAAATTTTCATTCATTTCAACATTTCCCTCAGGCTTTCTTACGTCTTCCTGATAACCGTATAGATTGTTCCACGTAGTGAAAAGCCAAAATCCAACAACATGCTTTCTTTGCAGTAAGTATATATGCTATTTTCACCTCAGGAAGGAACAGAGGTGGAATTCAGGTCGCAGGAATGAGGAAAACCAGCTGTAGGCTATATCCCATTTAAAGCATTATTAGGCTATACTCTCTATATTCCATCTGTACTCTCATGTCTACTTTCTGTAGGGACATATATATTTAAACACACAAGATCTGAGCTAAAAGAGTTGGTGCCTACTTAAAGATTACTCAGAATCCTCGGCGTCCATCCTAGTCTCAGAAAGTACTGAGAACCTGAGGTTGTGGGCCCCATCACAGAGATGGGGATGCTCTCCAAACTCAAAACCAGCAAGTTAAAACTACAGGGAACCCTTCTTGTTTTTTATTTTAATATACGGCTTTAATATAATGATATTAAAACTTTTAACTTTTTTAGGCATGGAATGGTAAATAACAGTTCACCCTAATCAACTGTTATTATAAAGAATGAGTTGTCCCTAATCTGTGTAATAGACCCACTCTCTTGCTAATCTATCAAGCACTTTGCCAAGGACACTCCAAGGACAAAAAAGCACCAGTTTCACCGTGGCAGTACTTCTATTCAGCGCATACGCATTTGTTGGTATAAGGAAAGAATATCATTTGTTGTGACTAGAAGCTTTCATCTTCAGAAGTATCACTACGCAGCAAAGTTCTCTGTTGATCAACAGATTGATTATTATACTACAATTCATTATTGAACCACTGCTAATGCATGAAAGCTCTAAGGTTTGCTGCTCTCCAGACGTGGGTCCCATCATAAGTTTCTCCCTAAACTTCAGCTCTTGACAGGCAAAAGAAGAACAGAGGACTTGATTGCAATGCAACACTGCATACAGGTCAGAACAGAAGCAAGTGAAGTACACGGACCACTGAAACCACACCCTGTCAATCAGGCTGTCAGATTATTCTGAATATCTTTTTAGTAGTCAGCATCAAATTCTTGCGAAAAATTCATTGAGATAATTTTTTTCTCTTTGAACTCTGCAGGAGTCATCTTCAAGCAATAAAATCATATCGCCTGCTGGAAAAGAAAAAAATAATCCTATACTTTTACAGTGCTCATCGCATTGCAACATTTATGAACCAGTGCGCTTTAAAGCTGCGGCATTCAGCTTTTTCATGAAGCGTGATGAGTTTCCCATAAATTGCAGCCACGTCTCTCCCAGAGGGATATGAATACAGTCTATTTATGGAATATTCAGCATGTGGATGCAGGGTGAAAATATCATCGTGTCTTCAAAAACTAAATTAGCAAGTTTCTGTACCCTGGATTCCATAATACTGTCTATAAGCATTTTTTCTCCTCCAAATTTTACGTTTTTTGCAGAATAACACACTGATCACGTAAACTAAACTGACCCACATACAGCCTCAGTAAATCTTCTGTACACATGCAAAAACACGCATGTGATAGAAATGCCATAAATACAAACACATAAAGCTGTGTTTAGAAATAGGAGCAGTAACAAATATATTTTATAGAACAATGTGAAAGCTGAGATAAAAAATATGAACCTCCTAGAATGAATGTGAGAGATTACCCAAGATGATTTGGGTAAAGGAGCTAAGACCACTAAATCTTGCAAATACCCAATTTAATTCTCTTTCCCTTGGTCAGTTGGATTTTAGCTGGAAAAAATAGAAAACTGTGATGCAATCTGACAAGCACAGGTAATACTAACAGCAGTAATAATTGTTCACCCAGAATTCATTATGTGGTACAATCCTATTTTTCCAAGGAGATCAAATCATTAGTCTCCTATGAGACTAATCATTTGATGAGACTTCTCAAATAATTTGTTTTCACTTGACATACACCAAAAATAAAAAGTTTACTACTGGACAGGGTGGGCATAAATTATTCCAAAATTATTTTTGCAGAAAAATCTAAAAGCATGTACCTACTTGGGAGCCAAAAGCCCTATTCCTACACCTTCGCGCACTTGAGTCTAGCTAACAGCTAAGAGGTTGAGTGTACGTTGGTTCAGAGTAATAGTCAGCAGTGTGTTTAAGTCAGTGATCCAAACAATGCTAATGCTGAAGCAAATGAACTGCTGTCTTCAATAGAAAATTAAAATTTTAAAAATTGATTGTTTTGACAAGGCCTGAGGCTGTTAAAATTCCCTGTGCATTTTCTCTCATGAAATGATATATGAAATCTTCAGTTGATAGGATGTTCTAGCACAGGTTCTATTATTAAGCCGTGTAAAGAGGCATTGGTAATTATTACCAATTTTATTTTAGGCATCAGTACAGAAATGTAGCTGGAAGAGTTCTTTTCAAGCAGTTCTCTCGTTTTTTCTAGACTGAAGGCCTACAGATAAAATATAACCATCTTCCCAAAGAAAATGTGTGGGTTTTCAATACCATGAAAGGTCAATCACTCTCACAAGATTAAGTTCTTAGAAGTTCTGATGTTCTTCAGTGGAAAAAAACCCCACTAAATAATAATAGTATAATGAAGTTAGCTTGGCAACAAGCTTCCAGAAAAGAACTGATTCCCTGAAGAGATGCTGAAGAAAAATCACTAAAATCTCAAAGATGGAGATCCTGATAGGAAGCATTCTCAGGTTGTCCAGGAAAAATGTAAATTAAAATACATAAAAAGCTTTTAAACTTTGTCATAGCTCACATAAAAATCATGAATCCTAGGAATGATTACTGGAAAGCTTAGGCATAGCATGATAGTTATAGAACTTTATTTAATAATGACAAACAATTAATGTTTATCATGTTTGATGTTTTAACCCCACAGGATCAGATTCCTGGCTGAACAAAGTAACCGGATGGAGTGCAGATTTCTTGCAACATCTTTAACGCAAACTGATCTGTTTAGCATCTCCACGAGAGAAGCAGCCAAGACACGTTGGTGTTTGTGTCCAATAAAGCCAGACACGAGCCTCATCAAAGAAATACAAAACATACTCCAAACCTGGATCTGCAAATGCCATGCATGCAGAGTGTTGGAGACAGGCAAACAGCATCACTTTTCCGAAGCTGTCTGCACATCCTTACGTGCCCGTTGCAATTCTGTACACCGTCAGTACAAGGCAAGAAAACTCTATGAGGGACAGCAGAGCTAGGCAGGCCACTGCTGGCCCCCTCCTGTGCACTGCATGATTATTTATATATATTAATAAACTCTATTTTGATAGTACACATCCCAAAATCCAGGGACAAAAAGAAAAATACAAATGTAACTGTAAATACCACAACTTTTCCCAATGTGCTTAAGTAAATGTGGATTATTTTCACATAAATGTGGTGATCAGTAGTATAAGCACTGAATACAAATACATGCTGATTTGGATTTGGGGTTGGTTTGGTTTTTTAGAAACAAAGATCGTGTTACCATATTTCAAACAAAGATGATGCCACGTACATTAACCAGATGAAATGGAATGCTGAGAAGCTAAAACACTAGTAAAAATTTTAAATACGTCTTCGTTTACGCAGGATTTTTTGGAAGTCTTCATGTGCAGAAGGGTATAAGCCCAATGCCACCTCATGGTCAAAGCAGTGGCAGTTAAAGGGAGCAGCAAAAAAAGATTTGCTATACAGTCAAATTACAAGCAAAAGGGCTACCCTGACACACTGATGTGTAAATAAAGATACTGGAAGTAATTCAGTGTAGAAAAACATTTGCTTTGCTTATTAATCAGGGATATTGCCAGAAGCAAAATATATTCTCGTAGTTTAGTTTAATTTCAAAAGTGGTGTGAAAGTCACACATTATTAAACTCTGAGTAGGAGACTTTGTTCTGACCAATCATTTTCTAAGCTTTATTCACCACCGTTCATTCCCAGTGCATTTCAAGCCAGTATCATGAGTCATTCACTGGTTAAACCAGGAGAATGGGAGACTGAGCTTCCCACCATATTACTGTCTTATTTTGTAGCCTGAGGCAAAGTAGTGATCTTTCCTCAGTCTGTCTATATGTAATATGCACATTATGCTTCTCACAGGGATATGATTCGCTCACTGATGATAAGAAACATTTCAGTGTTCTCAGAAAAACAGCATCATAAATTCACAAGAGGTAAGCAACAGACTGAAAACAACTGTCTTCTCATACCAGTGCAGTTGGACAATTTAAAAGTTACAACAAACTTTTTATGTGGAGGTATACGATCCTCCAGTACCAACCATTCCAAGGTTTGTGGTTTTTGAATGAGAAGAAAAAAAAAAATCAGCTTTGTGCCTTATAAACATAATGTTGGCCAGAAGAGAAAAGTCAGTTCATCCTGCCCTCAGAGAAAGAGATCCATTTGACTATTCCAGGACTTACAACGTGGAGCCAGAAGGGAAGAGATCTTCCACATCATTCCACAAACCCTGAGAGAGAACAGGAGCAGCAAGACTTGAGCTCTTTCAGCTCAGGAAGACAAGTCAAGAAAAGTGAAGGAGATGCTGGAGAGCGTATTAGCACGAGCTCAGTTGGAAAGCCTACGTGGGAGGAGGAGTTCAGGGAAGGAACCAGATAAAATGCTGAAGATAGGATTTGCTTATGCAGTTGTAACTGGATTGCTCATTTATTTTATTAAAATGCCACTGGCACCTTGGGCAGAGATGCACTTGCAGAGACATAATAATCTATTTTTTTCAGATACACATAGTACGAAAGAGGGGCTCAAACAGTTCTGCAGGAGAATTTAGCAACATTTTCTTCTGAGGACTAGTTAGGAACTTGAGCTATCAAAGAGGCTATCTGCTTATGCAGTCACGTTCCTAGCTTGTATTTTACTTCGTTCTTATATGCAATGCATGATGTCCAAATTAGACATTTTCATAGTCTTTGACTCCTCCACATCATACCTACATTCTCCTTCCAGGTTTTTAAAAAAATCAGTTTGGATTATTCATTGTACAATTCCTAGAACCAGTTACTGGGTGAAATGCAAAATTATTCTCTCATCTTCAACTTGTACTCCCTATGAACAGATTGATTATTTTAGAAGTTGTCTGCATGGGTTCGTGTATTCCCTTCAGAAGTGCTGAGGAATGTTTTGGAAATTTGTTTGGCCTACTGTAATGCGATTTGGCAGAAACATGTTTCCTAATGAAGTCTTCGCTTATTTATCTACGTTTATGTTCAGCATAACACAGAAAAATTCTGTGAATTAACAAAACAAATATATGTTTCTAGGTAGTTACTCAGACCTCTGTATGAACAAGCCTGTATTTATGCTGTGAACCAATCGTGTATGTGGACAGGCAATACTAACAGTGCCTTTTATCACATCTTATCTACATTTCCGGCACATCAAGAGCACAAAACTAAGAATCTTGAACAAAGAGGAGGATTTTACAATGAGATCTAGTCATTTAATTATCAGCAGGAACAGCAAAGTTTATTTCCAGAAATGTTTTACCCTTAAGTATCCTAGTTTAGATTTTGTCAACATAAATTCCTCTGGGTCCCAAACTCTGAAATGCTATACAGAAACGGATGCAGTCAGACAAGGCTACCTATAGGTCTTAATGCCTCACAAATCTTGAATGGCACCCAACCACAAGCAGGAAACCACAGCAAAAATGTGTCTTACGACTCTTTCAGAGATTCATGAGAGCTTTAAACAGACAATAAAACACGTCAGTGGTTACCATTCACTAGCAGCAAGACACTAGTTACACATAAAATACATCCACTTAACGAATAGCACTGGAATGACAAGTCATCCTAGCTTTGTATTACAGAGACAGCACTAGCATCGACAAAACTCCTGAAATGAACAAATTTAAAGGACAGGACAATTAAAATGTTAGCCACCACCTGAGGCTTTAATATGAAAAAGTGTTCTCAACATTGCTACCAGCAAACAACTGCTGCTTCAGAGTGAAATGCTAAGGCCTAGGACTTCATTTTAATTTGAACTGGATCTACAGCACAGGCTTTATATATACAATAAACTGAAGTCACAGATTAGCTCAAGTAGATAAACTGAACACTCCAGATACTGCTCTGTACCACCAGAAAACTGCAGCCGAAATGAGGAGATTCTCTGATGTACACAGAGTTTTGCACAGGTCTCCACATATCTCTCAAAGTGACTCAATCTTTCTCTAATAACAACCCTTGGTATTTCAGTTGTTCCAAGGAGATTTAAACTGAGATTCTTAAGCTGAAACTTCAGCTGTGTCAGGAATCATTAATCCTTTTATATAGTAACAGGGAGCCCAAAAGATTTTGTGATGACAGACTGCAAATAAAAGGACTTGCAGGGCCATCAAACGTGCTGGGGGCATCACTACCAAATGCAACATGGGTATATGGGGTCAGACCCAGTTCACATTTCCATATTCCATAAAACTGGCCAAGTTTCACATTAGAGGCAATCAAAGTAAGAAGATAAAAATTCCCCTTGTTTAAAAAAAAAAAAATCAAGAAAAGAACATACAAGTTCCAAAAATAGCGGAAAGGAGAACACATAAAACCTCTCTCACAAAAACGTTTTCAGAGAACAGCAGTTACAGGCAAGCATTTTTCTCTTAACTACAGATACAGCTTTGCCATTTCCACTCTTACGGAAACTATGTATTTAAAGTGAAAATATGAAACTGGTAAAAGGCAACTGTCAATTGCTGCATGTTCATTGAATCTATGTCAATGAAGGCCGGCATGTCTTCTTTACAATTATTTTTAACTTATATCTGCAGATGGAAGAGATCCAGGGAAGAACTTAATGAAAACAAAGTGGTTTAGTAACTGACTTGCACTGAATTTTACAAATTAACAGCAAAGTTGAATATCAACAGGTATAAAAATTTACCAGTCTTCCACTTCATGCCAATACATGACAAAGTGGGAGCATTAGCCCATTAGATGCCAAAAGACCTGTCTTTGTTTATGCTAACCAAAGCCACTGATGGTAAAAAAATAAACCCTTTTTTTTCTACAAGAACACTTGGATAATAAAGCAAACAAGGTAGTATGTGAACAGTTAACTCTAAAAAAAAGCAACTACAAAAACAAAAGACGTCATAGTGATTGCAAAATTACAACAGTCACCACCATTACACTAATTAAAGATGGTCTAAGCCCAAATAAGCATTAAATAGCCTAAGAAAGCAATAGAGAATGTAGCACAGACAGCAAACCTACATGGGATTTCACAGGACTAGTGAGTATGAAAATCATCAAGATTAACTAGGAAAGTTGAAGAAAACTAGAGCATACAGCAGGATTTCCACAATAGTAGCTAAAAGAGCAAAATCACAGTTACTTTCACACAAGACATCAACAATCGACTTAAACACTATTTTATCACCCTGTCACGTAGAACTTACCTTTTTTCTTCCCACATACATCTTGACTACTTCTACAGCTTATGAAAGATACAAACAAAAAACTTATTAATTTGCAGTTCAGACTGAATTAAATCCGTACAGAGACATCAAGGGCAACAAGGAAATGGGACATCTGGTTACCCAGGTTGTGGAGGAAGCTGAGGTACTCAATGACTACTCTGCCTCAGACTTCACTGACAAGTGCTCAAGCCACACCACCCAAGTCACAGAATGCAAAGGTAGGGACAGGGAGAACAAAGAACTGCTCATTGTGGGAGACCAGCTTTGAGACTGTCAAGGAGCCTGAAGGTGCACAAGTCCATGGGATGTGACATCTGCAGGGCCTGGGGGAACTGTTGGATGAAGTGGCTAAGCCACTATCCATCATATTCAAGAAGTTCCCACTGACTTGAAAAAGGGAAAAATAACTCCCATTTTTAAAAAGAGATAAAAGAAGGACCCAGGGAACTACAGGCAAGTCAGTCTCACCTCTATGCCCAGCAATATCATGGAGCAGATCCTCCTGGAAACTATGCTAAGGAAGTGACTGGTGACAGCCAACACAGCTTCACTAAGGGCAAATCGTGCCTGAAATGTTTGGTGGCCTTCTACAAGACAGAGCATTGGTGGATAAGGGAAGAGCAACAGATGTCACCTACCTGAACTTGTGCAAAGCATTTGACGCTGTCCCACATGACATCCTTGCTCTCTAAATGGCAGAGACATGGATTTGACAGGTGGACCACTGTGTGGTTAAAGAATTGGCTTCATGGTCCCACTCAGAGAGCTGTGGTCAATGGCTCAATGTCCAAGTTGAGACCAGGCATGAGGGGCATTCCTCAGGGGTTGGTATTGTTACAGGTGCTGTTCAACTTTTTTCTCAGTGACATGGACAGTGGGTTCGAGTGCACCCTCAGCAAATTTGCCAGTGACACCAAGCTGCATGGTGCAGTGGACATGCTGGAGGGAAGGGCTGACATCCAGAGGGACATGGACAGGCTGGAGAGGAGGACCTGTGCCAACCTTATGGAGTTCAAAAAGGCCAAGCGCAAGGTTCAGCAGATGGGCCGGAAAAATCCCAATCACAAGAACAGGCTGGGTGGAAAATGGCTTGAGTCTGGTGAAAAGAAGGCTTCAGGGTGACCTTATAGAAGCCTCCCAGTATCTGAAGGGGCCTACAAGAAAACCAGAGAGGGAGTTTTTACAAGGGCAAGGTAACAGGACAAGGGGTAACAGCTTTAAACTGAAAAAGTGTAGATTTGGATTAGATGTAAGGAAGAACTTCTTCATGGAGAGGGTGGTGGGGCACTGGCACAGGCTGCCCAGAGAAGCTGTGGATGCCCCATCCCTGGCTGTCTTCAAGGCCAGGCTGGATGAGGCTTGGAGCAACCTGCTCTAGTGGAGGGTGTCCCTGCCCATGGCAGGGGGGTTGGAACTAGATGATCTTTAAGGTCCCTTCCAACCCAAAGACTTGAATGATTCTGTGATCATGAATTATGAGTTTATGTACTTTTTTATCACCTTCTCTCCTGATTCCTTCCCTAGTCTAGCAGTTATAGGAAGAAAAACATCCTAAATTCTTTGTTTCGAAAGAAATCTTTGTGCTACCATTGAAATACGAGGAATTTCCAGTTCTCCCAATACATTAAATACATCACTGATACTTATAAATTTTCTGTTCCATTAAGAAAGTGTGTACATATACACATCATGAAGTCAGGAACTCAGAATAAATACCTTTATTCCACATACTATATGCATATCTTACAAACGAGCAACATCCAAAGTCAGCATTAAGCCACAGGTAGTGTCCTTCTTCTTCCAAGTCATGCATATTCAAAGATAGCAAACCAATAAAAAGAATAAAATATCCCAGCACCACAGGACCTGAAGCTATGAGAAGCAGAGGCCAACTTAGGTTTAAAGAGTTAGAGCAAGGATGGGCCAAGCCCTTTGAATGGCATCAGGACTCCTTTTGACAGCCCTTCTTAGGACGTTCCCTTCCACATGAAGACTGACTGTTCACTCAGGTTTCCTCCTACATAATTGAGCCCCTCTCTGCCTATCGTCCCTGTTCCTCATGGCCTTCTCCAGACTTGGTCCTGTGTTTCATATGATGGTAAGATAAATTAAGAGCTGGGCTCGCCTCCTGTCCTCATCTGCCCATCCATCAGTCCTCTTCTGCCCACCCCTGGATCCTTATCACGAGACATCTGCTCCTTTGTCCCACCACTCACCACTCCTGTTACAAGGCACACTGATTCAACCTCTTAACCTGACATTCCCCCTGTCCCTGAAAACTCCCTTTTTCTGGGGTTTTTTCCTGCCATTTTAGTGAGTCACTGTGCCACTAAGTGAGAAAGCCAGAAATCCATGAATTTCATTCACATACATAAGAGATGAGCAATAATGGGACTAAGCAACATCTGTCGGTTTTGATAGGAACTAGCCACTAATGTTTTGTGTTTTCATAAAGCCATATCCTCCCTTTGACCTTAGCCTCCCTCTGCCATTCCCTTCAGCAAATGTCAATTTACCTAAACATCATTCAGTTACAAAAGAAAATAATTGTAGAATTGACATCTCTTCAGTTTTTCCAATTCTTTTTTTACAATCCTTCAATTGTTGGTTTATTTATGTATGAGATTCTGAGCACAGGAGCTGCCTGTTAATGTGTGCTGACTCTGTGCTGCTGCCTGGCACGATTCTAGCAGACAGAGCAGAGTAACAGTTGTAACCACATGGACTAAGTCAAATGCTGCCTACAGAGAAAGCTTGGAAAAGATGATATTAAAAACTGTTTTAGGTATATAGAAAGAGTAGAATTAAAATAATTACTTGCTATGAAGGAACCTGTTTTAAATGGTATGTGATAATGGACTCTATGTGTCAGAAGATAAGAACAACCTCTAGCATCAAGACCTCAAAGAAATTCTTAAGAGAAGTGCAATTAATTCCATTATACCCTGAGAACAAAGTGTACCTATCAGTGTATTATTTTACTCATACCTTTCCTATGCTACATAATGTTTGGTGAATAAAAATGGTTATATAGCAGCTTATTATTATTAAAATATGACAGTGCCTGTGTCTCCCCAAGCAGTATGAATTCCAGGCTTATACCCTCTGAAAAATATTTTCATTTTTATAAGCCATCTATCAACGGCCATTTCTTTTCTGCCTTTCCTTTCATAGTACAGCCCCAATTTTCTCAATGCGACAATCTCTTTTCCCCCTAATTTTTATATGAAGATATTACAAAACTCTCTGAAGGCTCCACATTCCACACTCAGCTAATATATGCAGCCTTGTATTCCTATAATTATCCCTTTTTTTCCCCTACTTTCTCCCTTCTTGCTTTTACATATCATCTATCATATCCTTTTTCAATAGGACCACATGATCTTTTTGTGCTTGCTGAGAACCTATCCAGTGTGCTACAAGCTGTCCTGTAGCAGATATAATCACTAACACCCACAGTTCTGTTCCTCAAATTACCAATAGAAATCTCCAGCCTTTTTTTTTTTTTAATTTGGCAAACTCCACACTGATATTACATCTTCTGTTCATGCAGTACACGGCGAAGAAAATGAATGGTGTAGATGTCAGGCAGAATAGCATGTACTTCAAATTCTTCACTATTTCAGCAGATTGCCTTTTGCTTGCATTAGGTCTTATCCTCTTTAATAAAAAACTTTCCTAGAATGAATCTTTTGACAAATAGATACTGAGATAGTCTTTGGGAAAATAAAATCATTCACTTAAAGAGAAGAAGAACATTTAATGTGATTGGATACATCATCCTTTCCCGAGTATTCATTTCATGCACAAAATCCTTTTGATGCTTTATACCTTTAGTGTCACAATAAAGAAATCTTCTTATTACTGAAGAACGATAAGAGAGTAAACAGCAGCTGTGTGATAGCACTGATGTAGCAGAACATATCCCCGTGAGGATTCTTGACCTTTCAGCCTCAGTTTTCAATGCTGCAGCTAAAAATATCTTTTCTCCACTGACAAACATTACAGCTACATGCTGCAGAATAGAAATGAGGAGCTTTATGCTCTAATGGCTTTACTATAAATAGAATCCCTTCAATGCTAAAAGCTCTTCATTAAAAGGATTAGTGCCTACAACACACAACAGGAACAACCAAATACCAAACCTCGGGCTTTGTAGCACAAACTGATTTTAAATTTGCTAGATCTAAGATTTCCAAAGTAACTATGTAATTTGGTGAGGAAAGCAGAATGAAAAAGAACTCCTTCCTCTCCATGTAACATTTCGGAGAGCTGTCTTTGATATAAAATTAATAGTTTGAGGAATCAGCTCCCTAGTATTCTCATTTTCTCCAGTTCAATGCCAAATTGAGTGTATAATGCAATGTCAGAATGAAGTACAAAGTCACAACAAAACTGATGTCAGTACTTGAGCATAATAAATTATCAGTTATCTGCTAGAGCAGAAAAAATTGCTTCCCTGCCCAGTTGAAGACAGGGATGCAAATTCTCACAAGACTAGGCTGCGGCTCTGCAGCGCTCAGCCACATTGCAGTAAGAGTCACTCTTGGAGACTGAAGCAGGAGGGTGACAAAGGCAGGGACGACAAGGAGACAAGCAGAACAGGAATCCTACTTACCATTTCAGGATAAACACTTAACAAGCCAGTATTAGGAGCTTACTTCGAGATACAGTGGCAAATATACCATTAGACTGATGTCTCACAAATACTGTGCCATGGGAAAAAGAGCGTAGACAAGATGTAAATTAGAGCAGAAATATGTTAGCCTAACATAGCAACACTGAAAGACTGTCTAGGAAGTCAGAAACTTTGATGAAGAAGGTAAATATTATCTGCCAAACATGAAATAAATTCACCATCTACAAATATTAGAAATAGCAATTTTGATGAGTACCCTGTTAACAAAAACGTGTCTGAGGCATTCAAAGATTTTTTTAATTTCACTGATAAAAATTGTGGTGCATGTGCAGTCAATCAAGTAAATGTAATCCCCTCCAAAAGTAATCGTATCTGGGGACACACAGTAACCCTGCACATCCACTGTGAGAGGAGCCTATTTAATTTTCAGAAGCAGTGTACTTTTACTCTCTTCTTCACCTGGACTACCAAGTCACAGAATCACAGAATGGTTGCGGTTGGAAGGGACCTTAAAGATCATCCAGTTCCAACCCCCCTGCCATGGGCAGGGACACCCTCCACTAGACCAGGTTGCTCCAAGCCTCATCCAGCCTGGCCTTGAAGACAGCCAGGGATGGGGCATCCACAGCTTCTCTGGGCAACCTGTGCCAGTGCCTCACCACCCTCTCTGGGAAGAGCTTCAATGGACCATGCCTACAATTAGCAGTGCTTACAATTTGCCATATAAAAGGGCTAGTACATACTCTAAGTACCAGTAAGGCTTGGGCCCATACAAGCAAGACTTCAGGCTCTAACAGAAGTGTATTTCTTGCAGCACCTCAGTATATATGTGAAAATGCCATTCCAAAACAGCCCAAAACACACCACATTAAAAAAAAAAAAAACGTGATCAGAGCATATGAACTGAAAGACCAGAGGGTATATCAAACCTTCAAACCACTGCAGTTGTTAAAGACAGGATCATCTGTCCATGGATCCATTCTATGTTTTCAATTGACAAAACAGTGCACCATCTCATTGCCCATCAATGAATTCCGCTCACGGTCCTTTGCCATTTTTCTTTTCCTGTGGTTCACCAATTATATTTTTCCTTCTGCATTTTTTACTTGTTTGAATAAAAACAGATTTGGTAAGGTAATTTGAATTTTTTTTTCCAATAAAAGGCACAGTTTTGATTCGTTGGAACTAAGGGCACATTTAACTATATCATGTGTTTTCCTTTTTTATATTTGTTTATTGTTAGAGAACAAAAATTTTATCAAACATAAACCAAATTTAGATTACCAGAATAACTAAGGATAGCTTTTTCCCCTCTGACATTCAAACAAATGGCAAATTTTCATTCCCTGCAAAAATTGCTAATATGCAGAAGTACATACTCTTTTCATTTTAAATTAGAGGATTTGCTACTAACATGCCATATGCTGTGTGATACGTTTAACAGAATGTTACACTTCTAATTGCATACCTATCAAGGGCTCATATTTTCCAACAATTAGCAGGGTAAAGTATAAATTTCCTAGTGTTGCTGGTGCTTTCAGGCATCCAACAGAGCCTACAATATTTTAATCCACACATCTTCAAAACCACAAACATGATTTGGCTTCAGTAAGAGACCTCCACACATAAGAGACTGAAAACAAGAGCATAGGGAGAGAGGAGAAGGAAAGATATATTTCTACTGACAGCACCATCCGTTTAACTTCTCAGGATTTCCCATAAAACTTCTAAGATAGTCAACCCCAGAAATGGGGTAGGGATCTCACGTGGAGCTTTATGGAGCTTTGGAATTTTGGTGGTGGCAATCAATGTATATCTATTCATAATGCCTTGACCTTCCATAATGAGGTCTCTCTGCTAACGGGGGTTGAAAGGAAGAAATACGCAGCTGTTTCTGATATCGTAATGATGGTATAAACTGAGCGGTTCTGAACATTTGAAAATCACTCAGTTTCATTAGTAAGCACAAGAAACCAAATATTCGATATTCTTGCCTATATATATAGCTGGTTCGAATGGGGTATGGCAACGGAAAAATCAGGAAACAGCTCTACAGGTCGATCTCCACAACTTTCATGTTCTCAGGCAATAAATAGAAGGTATCCAATCCTGACCTTCATCACAGAGCTTTGGAAAGTTTCAAAGATATTTTATGCTGACATTAGCTTGCTTTTTATTTGTATCTATTAACTTACTTGCTGATATTCAAATTTCACTAACAAGTGATGAGTCTTCCCATCATATCATTTATTATTTACGATGGAGCAGGAGTGAGCTACTTAATGAATAGCAAGATGACTCGGATTCATTTTAATTCCTGTTTCAAAATAGAAGGAATCCCAAATGATTTTCCATCTAGACATTATTACATATGAGTAAAATTTTACTGAACAAAACATTTACTCGTGTTTATTTCAGTGTTTGCAAACTTTAATAAATTCACTTTGCCATCAGAATATTAAGTAATGACAATTAAAGACTGTCTAATCACTGCTTATAAAGATAGTTTTAATTTGCTATTAATTGCCAGATACCATGTACTCAGATTTAATTTCTAGAGAAATGCTCAGGGCAATTCCACTTTAGCACTGAAAATATTTGAACCTGCACTTCCATCTCTTGTTTCATCAGTGTTAACTCACAGCTCAGAAACGCCCTTCATGTAGCCTCCTCTCTACATTTTAGCGTGTCAGGAAAAGCACAGGAGTCATCACTACACTATTTCAGTTTAAAGCTTAGGCCCAAAGGTAGTTCAAAGACTTTATTATTGCAAGTGTAGGTAGAAAGAGTACTACCCAAAAATATCCAAAAGATTGGCATACTGGGAATATGCATGGTGTTAGCGTGAACTTTCATGAAAACTGAAAATACATGAACAATCAAGGGTCACATTTGGAGTCTGTGCAACTGAGAAACATCCACTATCCCATACAGAATACAGTGAGTTTCTAATTAGAAGAGTAAACTACGACATGAGATAACTGTAGGCACAGACAACCTAATCTACTTCAAAAATGCAATCAAGTAATACATTTTAGTCAGTATCTACAGACAACAAAACCTGAATAAAATTTAGTTCCTGAACTAAATGAAATCTCTGGTTTCCTGCAGAGCTTTTGTCCATTCATCTTTAAATTTAGACATGTAACCATTTTCTGCTGAGTTGGTATCATTGAATTATCCAACTTAATTTGGCTAAAGGTTTGCTGATTATTATGGCATGTTGTATGTTCCACAGACTGGAAGTCCAAGTGAAAGACAGAAGCTAATGTAATCTGCGGTATTTTACATAAATTAGCTAACACTGCTGGATTATTACCAAGTTGCTAGCGTCAATACAAGATACCTTAAATAAAGAACAAGAAGGATTACAAATGATGCTATACAGTATGTCAGAGTTGTTCTTAGCCTCCCACAATACACTGCCTACGAAGCAATTTATTACAAGAACAGAAAGACACCTGTGAAGCTTAGCTCTGCCTGATGATCACGTAGTTGGTTTCTTCCACGCTCTCAAAACAACAGCAGAAATTCATTGTCTGCCACTGTGCCTTTTGAAAAACAGCTTCCAGATTACCATCACCAACCTCTGTTACAAGCTGCCTCTTCCCCTATCAGGCATGTATCACTACATGTCATGGTCCTGGTTTGCCTCTGCTCATTTTTACTTGACTGAATTTTACACAGCTTTCTGAACAGACCTCCTTTACCAAAACTATGCACTGTAACAGCTAGAGAGCCAAAACAATTTCTCACAAGCAAATAATCCTGCATTATCCTATCTTCTTCCTTGCCTTGTGTCATTTTTTACCTGTGTGTAGTACCTATTGCTTTTGCAGAGATTTCTGAGTATTGCCAGCTTCAGGGAACTGCATGGACTGCACTACCACCTCCCCAAAAGACAGTAATTGAAAGGGAATATCCAGACATTGAAGTAACAATCTGTGGTGGGTTGACCTTGGTCAGCTGCCAGGTGCCCACCCAGCCGCTCGCTCACTCCCCCTCCACAAGAGGACAGGGGAAGAAGAAAGGATAAAAAAGCTCAAGGATCAGGATAAATACATGGAGATGGCCTACCAGTCACTGCCACAGGCAAAACAGATTCAACCTGGGGCCCAGCTGTGTCTTGGGGGGGCTGGAGCCAGCTGGGGCTGGCAAAGGGCAGCCTCTCTTCACAGAGCCAACACCTTGTCATAGACACTCCATACATTTTGATTTCCAAGAATTTGTGCATGCATGTGTCAAAAACCATAATTATTGTGTGATGCAAACTAACCTAAACATGAAATTCATCTGTATATCTGGGTTTCCTAACAACTGTTGAATTTCCAGCTAGCAACAGCAACAGATACTACAAGAAACACGTCTTTGATTCTACATTCAAAAGGACAATACAAGTCACCTGGATGGACAAATGTCACTTTGTCACTCAGAATACAAGCCCAGATAATAGGGAAGAAAACTGTTATCTATCTCACCATTTAGTGGTCAAGCTGCAGGCATCAATCCAATTCTTACTAGACAGATACCCAGGTGCAGCACTTACAGCCACAAATGGACATTTTTCTCAGCATCAGGGCAAATGACAGCAGGAAAGAGCCTTTTCTTCAGAAAATGTCTTCTATACCAACATCATCAGCACAGCCAGGGGAATGTCACAGACCTGGCAAACATGACACCATTCCAGCTGTTCAGAGAAATGACTCCCAGAGTCATGTGGAGTATCTGCCTTACTGTTTGCTAAGAAAGAATTTAAGTGATGAGAAAACCTAGTAACACAGAAATTTCACAATCTCACATTAATCTTTGACAGAAATAAGGCCTGTTACTGCTTTACTACAGTATTGGTCATGGTGTTGAGTACCTAAAACTTGAAATCTAATCAAAATTAAATTCTGAACGTTTTGGTGGTTTAATTGTTTTGTATTTATGCAGAATGATTACATTATTATCCACCTTAAATGTTCAAGATCCTGTTATAGCTATGCTAGAGAGGCAGCAGCAACTTGCTAAACACTATGTTGTAACCAGATATCAAAAAAATTTACATTGTTCTTAATACATAAACTTTTATATGAGACAGAAGGTGTAATAAAATGGATTTACTCCAGCACTGCTTGCTCCAAACTAATGTTTGTGAGTAACGCAACATTGGTTTCAATAACCTACATCATATTGTCTGATATACTACATATTCACTACAATTTGGGTGATTAATAAAGGGCAATAAGCAGTCTTGAAAATAAAAGCACATATTAACTTAATTAAGGTAGAGATCATTAAGGACCCGTGTCAGAAATAATGCTGCTGAAGACCTAAGCTTGTCATCCAGATATCAAAAAGGAAAAACCACAAACACAAACAAAGGCTACTGAGATAATCTTGGAGTGGGCAAAAAAAACCAACCCCTGTGCTATCAAGGAGACTAGGAGAAGTAGTCCTGACTGCTGTCTTGAAATGCACAAAATAAAGAGCAAGATTAAAAAAAGACAAGCATCAGGGACTGAGAAAAGCCATTTAAACTGAAGAACAATATTGACATGAGAACAAAAAGGTTGCAAATGAGTCACAAATTTAATCTCGAAACTCCTGTTCGCAGCAAGGTTCTCAGATGGACCTCAGTAAGTTTAAAAAAGGCTCTCCAAACAAAATTATATTGAGACACCTTCTGCAATCTACTTCTGAATTAAATATCATACAGATGGATATTTCATGTTATGAGATTAAAACAATATGCGGACAATACAAATCACTTTTAAGAACCCATGAACAGAAAAAATCTTCAAATACAGCTTAACTGTTTAACAAAAATAGTTCATAAATAATGAATAGTGAGCACATTGCTCATTAATACCTTCATTAGGAACAGATGTTCAAAATTTCACTGGTTGCTCCAGCAAGTGATACAAAATTATGGTCGCTAGGAAACCAGAAGCGGTCATTTTGCCTCTTTAACGGGCAAAATTCAGGATGTTCACTCCAACTGACAGCTGTTCACCGATCTTATTTTCATCCAAATCTGAAAACTTAGGTTATGTTTCTCACTCATTTTTCGTTTTCTTTGTTTCACTACCACTATTTGGTGATCTCATTAGTGAGTGAAACCTGTATGTTTTCTTTCTGGACGTGAAGCACATATGGGATAAACTGCGTCGTGGTTTACCCTCGGCTAGCAACAAAGCACCACACAGCTGCTCACTCAGCTCCCCTCCTCATCCACTGGAAGAGGAGAATCAGAGGAAAAGACAAGGAAGCTCATAGATTGAGATAAGAATTACTTAATAATTGAATATAAATGGATATTATAGTTACCTTAATAACATTAATAATGCTACTAATAATCTGTAATTAAAATAAAACAAATTATGCAATTGCTGACCACCCACTGACCAACACAAAGGCAGGTCCCGAGTATTAAGAGTCAGAGCCAGAGAGTCTGACAGCTGGAGCCTGCGAGTGATCACAGCAGAGGCCGAGTGAGCCCAAGAGAGCGATCGCACACGGGTTCGAGCGAGCCCCACAAGTGACAGCACGACCGACAAAGCCAACCGACCCACCAACTCGCTAACGAACAAATGAGCTAACAAACAAGCAGGCTGGCAAAGGAGCTATATGAACAAGCTAGCAAATGAGAAAGCGAACTAATGAATAAGCGAGCTATGGTCCCCCCCCCGGCCCACCCCCGTTTTATAAACTGAGCATGATGTTCTACTGAATGAAACATTCCTTTGGCTAGTTTGGGTTGGCTGTCTGAACTGTGTCCCCGCACGCTGCCTGTGGTGAGAAAGTTGGGAACACAGCTGCAGGATCAGATGCTAAAAAGTCCTTGAATTGGTGCAAGCACTCCCCAGCACCAGCTAAAAACCACCTTATCAGTACTATCAGGGCAAATCCGGAACAGCCTCACACCAGCTACTGTGAAGAAAAGTAACTCTGTCCTGACTAAAACGCTAAAACTGTGACAGTAAATCAAGAGGTGTTGCAGTTACTGGGAGTTAAATGCTGTGAAGGAACTCACTAGACAGTACAGTGTGGACACCTGTCCCTGTGGAATCAGCACCCGTTCTGGGGGGTTTATACATGGGCCTAATTTTCTGGGCAGAATGAAGGAGCTACAAATAAATCTCAGTTCAAACAAGGCTCTGAATCCAAGTGGCCTAATGTAAAGTTGTGTTTTACCCAGTCCACCAGTCTAAGCTCTGAGTAAGACAAAGCCCAAGCCAAGAAGCCCTGCCAGGTCTGAGCTGCTGATCCCCCCACTCAGCAGTGCTCCAGCTGGAGCTTAGAGATTGGGTGCAGAATAAAACCAATTCTGAGCCTTTATGTCCCACTAAAACAAGTTTGCCAAACGCTCTCACAGCTGGAAGCGCTGTTCAAAGACTTCCAGCCAGAACCATTTGGGGTTGGTGGCACCCGTTTCTGCCCTGGAGTTTCAGATTTACGGTCTCCAGCACTTCTAATACTTGGCCTTTTCCTCTAGTTTGAACAACCCAACCCCATCATTCACTCGATTAACTGAAAGCTGACTGTTTATCAAAGCACAGAAATGTAATTATCCCTTAACACTTCTTTTAATTATTGAGGATTGCTGCTGCTGCCTTTTTTTCTTTCCTGAGGATTTCACATGAGGCAACCAATTATTTATCTCTGTGTAATTCCAGACTGCTGAGACATTTTACCCTTTCTATATACTACTAACATTTTTAATGAAGAAAAAGTCTTCCTCATTTCATCTCTTGTGTCTGGCCTTAATATAAAAGTCCTGTTGCAGCTCTGTACATGTCTGATATTCTTGATCCTCAAATTTATATGATACTACACAAAATATGAGTAACAAAAAACAACTCGAGTTTCTTTTGATGAAAGGCCTTTTGTACTAAGCCATCCTACAGAAAACATTTACTCAGCTCCTCTTAAGATGCAAAAAAATAGCTCTTCTCCTGTAACTTTTCCTAATGTAATCAGAAATGTTTTTAAAGTGAACTTGAATTTCTGCTTAATAGGAAACAGATACTAAAATAAAAGTTTAAGTTTACTATTGAGCATACGGTGTTAATACACAGCTCAGGAAAGATTTTCTGTTTGACTGGCTTCCTTTGTAAAATCAAATCAATTAATTATTCCAGTTAATGAAATGAAATTCTGCCATAAAACAAGCTTTCTCTTCAAAAAATCTATTATTATTACTTAATGCAACAGTCTGGGATACAAAATAAAACCAAAAGTAAAACCAAGTCAAGTTCTGACATTGTTTTACCAAAGAGACAAGGAACAGGCTAAGAAATATCACAAAATGAAGAAAATTAAAACGGAAACAAAAATCTTTTATGCTAAAAAGTAGACAATTAGCTGCCAATTTTGAGAGAGAGAGACTAAAAAGGGGAAAAGGAAAGAACATGGAAGAGAGAACTTCAGTCAAAGCTTGTATTTCCTCATACAAACCTGCCTGTTCTGGTCTCTGTTCGTATTGTTGAGGTTTTGACAGTTGGAACCTATTAATTTCACTATTACAAGGCTTATTGCGGTGGATTTCTGTTCTTTACAGTCGTTAGTTCACTTGTGCTTCCTTGAAGAAATAAAGGACTACGTCAGAACGAACACTGAAAATCAAACCAACATCCCTCCTCTTAGAATGTCTCTTTGCCAAAGAACTTCTATTGATAAGAGGTCACGCTGACCTTAAGCGCTGCATCAAAACACATGGGGCTGGGGGAAGAACACGTGTAAATACTTGAAAAACTATTCTTTTAGTAAAATACAAAAATTAAAAGGAAAACTTTCCATTTAACTTAAGTACAAACTTTAAACTACAACAGAGTACGTTTGCCCTTCTACATAGAAGATGTAATAGTCCAGTCAAATGACACAAGTCAAAATGAGTCTGATCCGAAGTACAATGTAGACAGTGAAAAGACTGTTTTCATTTACAACATTCATGGCACTTGGTTCCAAGCATATGCCTTTTTTTTTTTTTCCAAGTGAAATAAAATAAAAGCTGGAAAATGTCCGAAGCCAGATAAAGAAAGCTCCGCATATGCTTGTGAAATAAGGCCTCCCTTCTTGCTTACTGGCCGAAACCAATTACACGTTGAACCTGTCCTACTTAGGCTATTCAGAATATGCTTCCACTACAATTAGCAGATTTTCTATTTCTCATTCCCTACACACTTAACTGTACAATTTGTTTAATTGATGGGTAATTAAAATCCTGCCTGATCAAAGCATCTTTCTTGCCTCTCTTGTTAATACATACATCTTCTGATCTTTTTTCAAATTTTCTTTTTTTAATTGTCCTCAAGCTGAAACATATTTTTCTAAATTTTTATTCAAATGGTATCTTCTGTGTCCATCAAAGTAATAGAAATCTATTTGTCTGCAGTTCCTGTGACACTTCTCACCAAATGGTTTATAAGACAGCTTTTTTGTCTTTTCAATCTTCTTCCTTACAATTATCTTCACAGCTCTTTTCGAAAATACAACCCATTATCATAATTATTTTGATAGCTTTTTATTTCTTAATTTGGATGTTCAATTAATCTATTATTCAATTTACTTCGAACAATTCCTAGAAAATTAAGTACCTTGTGTAACTGTGTAACAATTTATCATCATTATGGTCTTCCTCAAAACCTGTTATGGCTTAACTGAAATGTCGTAAGCAATATTCCTATGAAGAAGTAAACTATGCACAGCTGAGGTTTTTGATGCTTTAAGAATACAATAGTTTGGCAAATTAAATATTGAAAACAAAGTCCCTCACTTACTCAACATAACATGTATTAGGCACACGTGCCTGAATCAAGCTTGAATGTGTTCATTTTCCTGCTACCATACCACAATGTCCTGTTTCTTTTTCTCCTTTCTGATTCCAATTAAACACTATTATTTGGTACTTTCCTCTCTGCCAGTATTTCTGAGGTAACATCGTGTTGAAAACCTTAATGGTCTTTAAACCACATTTATTAACAGACAATTTCTATTCAGCATGGTCTTATGCCAACAGATGCCCTACTTCAGCAAATTTTTTCTCCTCCTTGAGACCCAGTCCTCTGATGGATTCCTGAGATCAGTTAACTCTTGATTTTGATAAATCAACGTGCCTCAAAGATACTGCAACTCAAAGCAAGCAACACTGTATTAGATGTCTAAGTAGCGAACACAGAACTCACCTGCCAGATTTACTCAACTTCTGAAAATTGATCGAATATTATTCAGTGTAGTATCTCCATAACATACACCCAACTGTAAGTCTTCATTCCTTGATCACCTCCAAAACTTTACTTTTTGGAGATTTTGCAGATTTCTGTGTTACTAGTCTCAGAGAAGATAACTTTCCTTTCTGGGCTACATTTCATCCTCTTAATTTATGGTACTGTTTTTTCTTACGATTATCAAAAGATTGTAAGAAATACAGAGAGAGACTTTAGGCCAAGACCTATAGTAACAGTACAAGTGGCAAGGGTTTTAAAGTGAAAGAGGGTAGGTTGAGATTGTACACAAGATAAAAATTCTTATAATGATGGTGATGAGAGAGTGGAACAGGTTGCCCAGAGAAGCTGTGGAAGGTCTGTCATTGGGAGTGTTCAAGGTCAGGTTGGATGAGGCCTGGGGCAACCTGGTCTAGTATCTTAGACGGCCCTGCCCATGGGATCATCTTTGAAGGTCCCTTCTGACCCAAACTATTCTATGATACTCTGTAGTAGCATGATCTCTTTTTGGAGAGATGGTGGTGCTCATCTTTGAGCCTTCAGCATATTTCATCAGTTTATTCCTCCTCCTCATATCTGCTCTCCTTTTCCCCTTTTTTAAGCAAAAATCACTAATGATTCACATTGGTGAAATTGGTGCTTCAACTCCATTAGGAATTATTACTCAATTTTCCCTCTCCACCTCTTCTGACTGCTTTGTTTGAAATGCCGGACCCACAGCTTCAGCTACCAGTTCTTTCTGAGATCTGATATGGACTAACCGCTGGCACTCCACCCAAGCCGTCCCAAGCTATCTATCTTTCCGTAAGAGGTTCTGTTAATTTAATTTATTTTCACTTTAGGGTGCTCTCTTTATTCTTAGCATCTTTACTTTGGAATCACTACTGTTCCAGTTATGTCTGAAATCCTTTCTCTAGAAGTTTTTTTCTTTCAGTTTAGTGTAACCAAGGCTTTGGTAGGAATCAGAAACAACAGCCAATTCAAAACATATCACACAATAGCATGTTTTGACATGAGAGAACATTATTCGTGTGCCAGATGCCCTAATTCTATCAAGTTATTCCGATTTTTCAATGTACTACCCCAGTCCCTTAGCACTTCCCAGTAACTACAGCATGTTGCTTGGTTGACATTGCCAAAATATCCTGCAAAACAGCCTGCACACAAGCTGTTAAGATATGGAAGTGTTCCCACCTCTCTTGCATCTCAAAAGTAAAAATAAACCTGAAGATTTTTCTAAATGGACGAGACAGGTTGGTTACCTAGTAAAATCCATTTACTACAGATTGTTTCTTGATTTCGGTCTTCCTATGAATCAGAGTGTGATTTTTCTACCTTACAAACAGCTCAGTCTTGAGATTTTCTGGCTAACACTCTTGGTTTCATCTTTCTAGTGATGCTAATGGCCAGACTACTCTAATTCTAAAAAAGAAATAATTAAAGAATATTTTAGTTCAATGAATGAACAGAATAACATAATTGTTTTGAAGGGCAGATCTTCCTATACCCTGCTGATCTCTCCATATTCACATGCTCGTATCTATATAACCTACAGGATCCTGTGGAGGACCTGAGGGGTTGGTTTGTTTAAAAGAGAGAGCAAAAGTACTTCCTTACAGTTCCTCATTAAAACTAGTTATTGAACAAACACCCAAGGCAGACTTGGAATTTCAAACATGGGGGAAGAACGGTATTGTAGAACAGACCTAACTAAAGTAAAACTGTTAACAATGATCATGTCTGCAGAGATATGGCCCTTTTTAACTAGGTCTTTGGTGACAATAATGTGTCAGAGTGCCAAGACGGCATCCAAAACATAAGCTTAGAGATATATCATTTCCTCATCTACTCACTGACCGATACTTTAAAATATTTCCCTCTGTAGTCAGGATGCAGTGATTTCACACTGCTGCAATCCCTAAGAGATAATTACATAAACTGTGAAAAGAAAGATTTCATGATGGTCTAAAGTCAGACTGGAAAACGCAAAACAAAATAGGTGAGTGGCTTCAGTAATTAATTTTACGATCCATGAAATATATAAGCTGTGAAAATTGATTCTGATTCGGTGCTCTCTAAAACATACAAAGAGTTATTAAGATAATTTATTTTAAAAGTAATGCTTCCGTAAGATAACTTAACCAGATAGAACTTCCAAACAAGCTGTCATGAACCATATGCTTATAAAACACCTCAAAATACTCATAAATTTACCTCTTCTATTGATTCCAACTACCCGTGAGGGACAATGTAAAACCACCCTTCCGTTCTGAATTTTCTCCAAGTACAATATGCCTATGTGACACAGGCAGACACAATTTATTGTGAACCCACAACAAAATGTGCAGCGTTCTCCACAGGTAAGTAAATAATAAAGACTTTGGTTACTAACAATCACTTTTCTTAATTACGATCTGGACAGCGTTCAGCAGCAGTGCTGTTAGTTGTCCTGTTAATCACATACTAGAAAATGAAATGCACTGCATTGTGAAAAAGTATCCATGATTAATTTAAACGTTGTGAGCTGTCCTGAAATTCATATTTATTATGATGGAAGAAGAAAAAAATGAATGAAATGAGTGAATGAAATGAAATAAAAGAATGAATGAAAGCAGAAAGCTATTTCTGGACTTTTCCCATGGTGAAGCTTGACAAATGTTACGGTTTTTAGAATTATACTGCAAATACCATCCTTAGAGTTCATGTATAATCACTGATTTTCAGTTATTCAGTTAGGTTCCATACAGAAAGAGAAGTATTTGCCTGATATATAAAAACATTCAGCACTTTCAGGTGTCTACAGTTCTAAACTCCTAAATCAAATTTCTCTAATAAACCTTCACCCTTATACACATGCGGATCATCAGAAAAAGATGTCTTTGCCTTGTGGCTGCAGGCAATGAAGGAAGTTAAGTTTATTTTGCTTTATGTAGGAGAATTTTAAATAAGCTTCTGTTGTGAAATTTGTGTACAGGATGCAAAGTGTTGGGAACCTCTCTTTCAGGAGGTATTTCTCGTTTGAATGTAGGAATATCGTGAGTCCAGCCTATTCCAGGGCCAATCAACGCTATTTCAAACTCAATCTATTTCAAGTTCAGTAACTACACCCTGTGCAAAGCATTTGTACCTGTGGTAATTCTACTACAAAATGCAGAAGAGTACCATCAAACTGATATGTGTTTGCTCTCAGAATCTTCCTTGCTAGCAAAACTTAGCAACATAAATCAGATAAAGATTGAAAAATTATCACACAGCCAGCAACTACAAATGCCTCCATCTGATCATTTTCAAACCTAACCACAGAACGACATATGCCTTAGAAGAGTCTTGGTTCTCCTCATTAAACTTTGCAGGCTACGTTTCCTCGATTTGATGACAATATATTCACCTTAAAACCACATGTATTCCTACATTTGGTTTGTTGCCCAGCAGTGAAAAGAAAATACATCATAAATTTAGAGAACATTGGACTTGGTGGTGTTGAGCAAGATTATGTTTTTCAATTACACGTGATTTACTAACCTGCCTAATAGACAACTCCATTTCACACAGATGTCCTAAATCTTAAAATCAATTTCAACAACATATTATGAACTCACACTCTAGCCTTTGACATATATACTTTTTCATGATTCCTCATATTTTAAATACTTTTCCCTTTGCGGGTCATTTAATTATACAAAATCACAACCAATAGTGTTCACTAACAGTGACCTTTTTCCTCTATCTGACAATCCTCAGAGCTGACTTCTTACCCTGAGACCAAAACTTCAACTTTATATTCTACTCTTTGCCTTGCGTTTAATGAAAAAAAGACAAGATTGTCAAGCTTATATGAAAAATTATTTCAATATGCTTTTATAATTTTAGAAATGTAATATTAACTCTAATATGAATTAAATATGCCAAATTCAAAAGGAATTTTGAATTCCAGCTTTTATAAATTTGAACAAGTCAGTCATTTTTTAATCAAAACCATGTTAAATATTCATTCATGTTTCACTCTGAGCATTTACAATAAAGTAAACCCTTCAGTGTAGCAATCAATACAGCAAAAGCCTTGAATAATCATAGAAACAATCTTACTGTGTTACACTGAGGCAAAACTTTCTGCCAATATATGCAATTATATTACAATGATGGCTAGTAGTAAAGGGTTCACACTAAAATACAAGCTATTCTTGATATGCAGAAAAGCAAAACTCAAAGCAATGCAAGTCTGTGACTAAAAACAGTATGATGATTAAGAGAAAAAAAAGTATCTGCCTGACTCTACAATATGTACAGTATTTTTAAACTACCTCCTTATCAAGGACATCAAAATATTGGATGAGGCAGGATGAGAAAAGAAAATCTACAGACTATTACCTTATTAATTATATATATTAAGATTACAGTTCTATTTTTAGTAGAAATTATAAGATAGCTGGCATATGTTTATCTTATTATTGGTGCTCAGTATAGATGACTACCACTGAAAGAGCTGATTCTTACAAGATAGTTAAGGTCAATTACATCAAAATGTCAAGAAAAAAACCCAGAGGGAAAACAGAACTTGCATTACATCTTAGATTATTTACAAGACATAACACTTTTCCATGCCTGTAAGAGTTGAATAGGAAATATATTCTGGCATTGAAAGACAACATAAACTCTGAAAGTCAGCACATCACGCTGACTAAATATGAGTGTATACACGCACACACACACTCTTGATTGTCCAGATATTCCAACAACTTATTACTTCCAAACTGAAAAAAACTATCTTTTAATTCCTCCTCATCCCACACATTAATAAAATCAAAATTAGCCTGTATTGCCATGGTACACTTCCTGGAGGGACTGCAATAGCTTTCCTCATGATGACTACAAGTAGGGATACCTGGATACAACACTGTGAAACCAACTAGCAAAGATTTAACCACGGAATATTTGAAGTTGTTGCTAGTTTAAAAAAAAAAAAAAACCAACACCAACAACAACAAACACCACTAAAATTTCTCCACTGTTTTTAATTTTCTTTGGGGTTTTTTTGCTTTTGTTTTCAAGTAAAATCAGGCATTGAATCAAAATGTGCTTTTCAATAATCTCCAGAGCGAGCTACAGCTTCTATATGAACTTATTTTTTATGCTATACAAAAGAGAAAATATACTTAAAGGTAATTTCAGATTGAGAAATACTGGGGGGGGGGAAGACTTCTGCAAAACCAGTGTTTTCTGCCTCCAGAATTTTCCAAAAGGAAGTATCATATATAAGTCGTGGCAAACCAAGTGTTTGATATCCCATAGGATCTCCCTTTCCCTGCTTTATTTAATCCAGAAAATTAACATCTAAGACCCAATCAGTCAAGAGATTGCGCTTCAAAAGTTTTGGAGTTATGGGGCAGAGAATAACACAGACTTTTGGCTGGTGTTCATACATTCTGAAAACTAAAGTAACTGGGATTCTTTAACTGGATTAAGCAACAGCCTGAGAAATTACCAACTCCAGAGGCAACTAGATTTTATTGTGCTACGTTCATGCTTTTCAACTAGTGCATCGAAGTGCCTATGAATATCACCATTCAGGCAGGAATACCAGATACAACCCTATGACTCTAAAGGCCTCTTTTACTAAGAAAACAGTGGAACTTGGCATAAAAATAAATTAAGAGAAGAAATAGGAAAAGGAAAAAACTAAAGTTTTCATCCTTAAGGCGATCTCCCTGCAAAAGTGCCACGGGAAAACTTTCAAACACACTGCCCAGGTTACAAAGCTGTTGAAGGTCAATGCCGCTCCCAAGAACTAAGACGACACTGAAGTGACCTGTCTGAGCTCACAGCACACACCTGACACAAAACACTTGTTTTACTGATGAGGACCAGGGCAACCATAGCCAAAGCCAGTCGTACAAGCAAGTGCTACCAAATCCTTGAATCCCCTGAAGAACAGGGCCCAAATCAAGCATGATTCCAGAGACAGATGACTATGGTTAAAGTATGACAAATTTACAACAAACAATAAAATAATAACGCTTTTATTCTTCTCACCTATAAACAAAGTGTTTACCAGTTTTAACATATGCATTGAGTATGTTCCACATGTTTGAAAAAAACACAAGCTTTTGAGAGAGTAACAAATACTAGAGTTTGGGGTCATTTTACTTTAAATAGTTAATGCAGACCGGCGTGATGGATCCTTGTTCCTTAAAACTGGTCCTCTCTAGCTCATCAAATTAATTGAAATAAGGAGTACAGCGTTAAATTTGCTTTAAAAGCAAAGGCTTTGAACATAATTTTTCTTATGAACTGGGGACTTTTTCTGAAAGTTGTAACTGAGATAGAGGTCTTTGGGATAAAACTTCCCATGTTCCAAAGCCTCTGATCAAGCCTTGTTAAGAACCTCCAACAAAACTAACATTACTGTGACTCTTCAGAATCATATTAATTCAGTATCTCATGGTTGGAACATCATTCTAAATGCACAATTAAGGGAAATTGTTCTTCCTCACTACAGAGTAACAACTTTTTCTGTATCTGAAAAGTTTGTAATGCAAATATCTAGATTGCATAGGTATCTAGGAAACACACCACAAAGTGTATTACAATTCCACAGGAAAATATTTTAGAGAAATTACTTTAAAAACACACACGGTCAGGCAAAGGGAAAATTAAGTAGCAGCCACCTCTCATACAACACAACCAGGATTGAAAATTGCAGAGAAAAGTGCATACTCAGGTTTTGGATTTAGTACCAATGAATAACGATACTTAAAATAACAAGACATCAATTTTACATTTCTCTTTAGCTAAGTGAAATAGCTAAAGGAATATAAAATTCCTAGCGAATTCTCCTGTATCATAGATTATCAGTAAATGAAAACATTATCATTCTCATGCTGCTAAAAATTACAAACCAGTATATCCTCTACAGAGATCATCAACAGATTTTGACATTACTCACCCCACTGGAGAGGAGCCAACTGTAGATGCTCCAGGACTAGTTGATTAAGAACGCCTTCCACACTTGCTTCCCCTTCACGCTTCAATGAAGGGTAAATTGGAATTAAGGAAAATTTTGTTTCAGAGAGAAAAAGAGCATGTAATACATACAACTTTTATTATTGCAAATCAAAACTGCAAGCTCGAGATTACATTAAAGGCTAATGTTACATACTTGGTCTATTTAACCCATTAATTGGCTAACAATAACGATTACAGCAGTTGATATCTTCAGAACATAAAAATCTAACACCACTGAGGAGTGTTAAATACGAAGATGCAAAGGTAAAATGTACCTGAACCACAGTAGAACACAAGGGGGAAGAAAGTCTGGAAGCTGTAAAAATGCAGAACCTTTGACTACGTGGTGCAGGATCAGAATTCAAAATGACAACTTAAGAGTAATCTGAAAATTAAAAGGATAAAATTTAATAGGGCCGTTCAAAACAGAACAAATGTGGACTAGGATAGCTTTGAATACTGTCTCGATGCCAGTTCTGTGGAGGTACAGGGATGTTAATGCAGTGACACTGTTGATACCGAGGGCAAACATCATACCAGAATTGCACAGGCACATGACCTGCAAGGTGTCCTTTCTACTCACTCCTCTATGAGCTCAGTAACCAGCTCAGAACGAAACATGAAAAAAATTAGGAATTGTTCCTCCTCTAAGTACAGTGAAGGACTGAAATAAACTGGTGGAAAGAATGGAATCGCTGTTTTTAAAGGCTTCAAAACAGGTTGAAAAAACGCTAATATAAAAGCTTAGGCAATATACAATGTAACACAAAGATAATATTTTCATTAATAATTTCACATGGGATGCATCGATCAAGATAACATGTAAATGTAGCAGGAAAAGCACTGGATTTCTTTTTTCTAATTCCCTAACTTGAGAAAGGCACTGAGAAACAAGGGCTTTGAAGCACATGCAAATGTCAGCACCATCTTGTATTTGGCCAAAGCTGTATTCACTGGCTTTGGTACAATTTTGTATCACAAAAAGTCACTATCTTAGCGATACTGAGAGGAAGAAATGGAGGTAGAGTAAGCACAGCTCCTTCGCAGACGCACATACAGCTTTTGAGCATCTGTGTACTTACACTGGAACTCCTCTGGCAAAAATTGTATTGTCTACAGGGCTCTGTTCATGTTTTCCCAGAATGGGACCATCATACGGAAGCA
Source organism: Rhynochetos jubatus (assembly GCA_027574665.1). NCBI lineage: Eukaryota > Metazoa > Chordata > Aves > Eurypygiformes > Rhynochetidae > Rhynochetos > Rhynochetos jubatus. The sequence continues at coordinate 5,028,615 of CM050648.1, read as the reverse complement.
AAATTCAGGAGAGAGGCAGGACCCCAAGACTTGAAAAAACTCCTTTTCCAACTCTGTAATCTTCAAGTGAAACAACCACAGGTGAAGTGGTGTCTCAATAATTAAGGGCTAAGATCCTAGCAAGATTCATCAAGGTTTCAACTAAAAACTCTGAAAGCACTGGAATCATCTTCCTCAAAATCCGATTTAAAAAAAATAGAATAATATATGGATTTTTATACAGATCCTAAATACGATCAGTCCTTTTTCTGAAAAAATCTAGAAAGGGATGCACATCATCTGACTGAGAATGTTCTCATCTGTCTCATTTCAAATAAAATTAACAAGTAATGCAGATTAATTTCTACCACAAGACATAATTTTACAGTCTCTCCAGGAGATCTAAATAAAAGGCTAGAAACCTCACATTGAAATGAGATCTAACGATTTGTGATTGACACTCGAAGAGCTCACGGAGATGACAGAAGAGAAAATCAATATATTGTACAGCATTCTCACAATTATTTCTTTTTTAATAATTCTCAATATACTCCAAAAAATGTCTTAAGTAGCAGGGTTTTTTTCTAAAAGGACACAAATGTAGAATTCACAAACGCCGAAGAGTCTGAAAGCCATAAAAACCATCAAAGAAAAGCACCTGTTTGGAAAACTGAAGGCAGCAGAATACCACCTTAGAAAAACACTGCTGCTGAAAAGTAAGACCCAGGACACCAGCACAACAGAATAATTTCCATAAACCAAATTACAGGATAGAGAATATATAATTTGGTTTATTTCACAGGTTCAGCAGATAAATAATTCTACTATTACTTCTTTAATGTAAGGAATATAAGTGAAAGAAAACACTAATAAAAAGACAGTATTTAAAAGAAGTTTTAAAACAGAGTAAATGCAATTAACTGTAACATTAAACTAACGTAACTGTAATTTCTTACCACTGGCTCACAGTGGTGTCTGGAATATTACAAATTTTTACTGCTTAAAGCTCCATGGAAAGCTTAATGTTTCTGATACCATTATAAAATAACTATAAAATTGGTGATTCTCCATAACTATGCTATCTTAGCAGATCCATGTATCCATAAGGAAAACAAATTTTGTTATTTCAAATTCAACACTGCCACAGATTATTTCTGAAGCCAATTGCTTTTAGACTGGCTGCAAAAAGTATGCATAGCTATACTTCAACTAATAAAAAAATGACATACCTATACTTCTTAAATCATGTGTTGAGTTGCTTCCCCAGGTCAAGACACTGAAATACGGGATAAAATTCCCTGGAGGGTTACCAAGATGATTAGAGAGCTGGAGTACATTACATATTATAAGAAGTTGAGAGAATAGAGTTTGTTTGGTCTTGAGAAAAGAAGGAGGACTAAGGAGAAAATTTATTGCTGTCTGTTACAGTGGAAGGGTATAGGGAAGATGGAGCCAGACTTTTCTTGAAGGAGCACAGTAATACAAAGAGGGACAACGGATAAAAGTTTCAGGACAGTGTGTTCCAACCAACCTAAAATATTCTATAATCAATGCAACCTTGCTGTCTTCAGATTACTACATAGCAAGACCTGGCAGTGCCAGTGGCATCCAGTGCAGTATTCAGGCTGCCCCATAGGTATGGCAAAATAGAGATAATGTAAATGCCCAACTTGCACAAACTGATTCAGAAAAGATGCTTCACATTGCCAAAAAACTATGTAGTTTTTTAACAAGTCCCCAGAATCTTGCCCACAGACTTCACTAAGCACCTACTCCAGCTTAAGCTCTGCTGCCAGACTGAAAGACAAAAATCACTGAAGTTGACAGAGAAACTGAGTTGGTACGGTCTGACCACTCCTGATAGACACAAATAGCATGGAATTTCGTACCATTGATCGCTGCCTCCTGACTATGTATCAGGCAACTACATAAAATTGCTCATTATTTTACAAACAAAAATTAAACATTTGAGCAAACTCATCACCTTGGAGATGAAAAGCAACCAAAATATGAAGTAATAAAATGTCAGAAGAAAAAGGGAGAAAAGCTTAACTCAAGAGTCTGCTTGTTTTTTAAGACAAGCCTTTAGAAGTCAATGAAAGCAAAGCATTTGGAACAGGGGTTGCCAATATACCCTTTATTTATTAGCTCAAAGTCAAATTGGATAAAAGACAAAAGTGTAATGTCCAGAATTTAAAATTAGTTGAAAAACATAGCACAGATAAATGGAAGTACAGCCTGCCAAAGTTAAGTTCCACCTTGTAGAATCCATCTACTTAAAACAAACCTCCAAACATTTTGCTGAAATTTCACTGTGATTACAAACCTGCTCTTCCGTAGGAGTCAGATGATTAAATGTCTTTGTTGACCCAGGTCTCATTTCCAATAGTCAGATATTTGTTATTAACAACACCTGCACCAGCCAGGACCAAAACAGTTAACTGCTGACGTTTGGCAGTTCAAGACATTTTTATTTGCACAATCAAATGAATTTCAAGCAGGGCCTCAGAGCCAATGAACACACAACCAACAGATGTTGTTTAAAAAAAATAAAACCCAAAATCTAATTTTTCACAGTAGACACCTTTATTTCACGTTTCTTCAGCAACAGGTTGTATATGATATAAACTGTTTCATACCGAAAACCTGAATGACAGTCAACTGAACTAGTTATTTCCCAAAGGAAACTTTGGTCTTTTATACTATCTTTGTCTAAGATAGTATAAAACAACTTTGCCTTATGCGTATGTGGGTACCCACAATTATAATAGAGCATGTTATCTAAAACCTACTGCTTAAAAAGAAAATAGATTTTTAAACATGTTTTCTATGTTAAAGTTTTTCCTCTCTGCCATGCAGCATTCCATATCTTGCATCCTTCTAAAAATATTTATTTTCAGTAACATACTTCTCATTTCCTTTGCAAATAAATACAGTTGGAAGCACATGCACAATCCTAAACAAATTAGCAAACGTTCGTAAATAAAAATTATACTAGTAAAAAACACATTTAAATGATTGATGACCACAGTTCATTTATAGCAGTAGCCTTAATGATATTTTAAGCTTTCTGCTTGGTTATTATTGTGGCACTTTATTATTAAAACTAATTACATGCAGTTATCATAGTTCTTAAACAATAGTTACTTTTGCAAAAAATTGATGCTAGGAAGCTGCATGGAAATGTAAAGCTCCATCCAACTACAGTATTCCTAAGGAAACATTTACTGATGAACAAAAGTTCCACAACATGCTCACAACGGAAGATTCATAGTTATGACCAAGGTTAAGACATCACAACCTGAACAGACAAACAGAAGAGTAAATTCCAATAAGAGTTACGAGTGGTTTGCTGTCAAACCCAAACAGCATATCAGCTGAGATGACTCAGGGTTCTGTACAACACATAATAATTTCACAATTCTGACTGGCTACTTGGATGATGAAATACAAAAACATTCATAAGATTTATGTATTTGGAAAGCATGTGAGTGTTCACAAACCTAAAGAGTGAAACTTATGAAAATCACTTTAGATTAAATTCACAGAGTCACAGTGTGAATCCACAAATCTATAAATGGAAGTCAGGAATAATTATTCAGCCAGTTATGCTGGGTCACATGCAAAAAAATCATTCAGACACTGGACACTTGCAAAAGAAGTCAAGAATGGTTCTTAGAGCAAGCATCATATCTTGTCTGGAAGGTATCGCCTTTATTCTATAAGAAACCTCACCTGAAGTATTGCTTCCAGCTTTGGATCCCACATACTGAGAAAAATATAGCTGTACTGCAGAACATCATCAGCAACATGACTGAAAGAAAATGTGCTTTGAAAAAAGTTGGCAATTAGGTTTAAATACAGAAAAGAAAAAACTAAGGAAGGGACACACAATACAAATTCAAAAATATAAGAAAACATTACAAATATGACAGGCTTCATAAAAATCACAGAAATTAATGCTGAAGTAAGAAAAAAAGTCTATTAGAAAAGTTAAAAATGGAACATGATCCTTAAGGTGGTACTGGAAGTCTCATTTTTTTAAAGGCTATTAGGGCCAGGTTTAGAATATTTTCAAGAAAATTACTCCAAAATGTTATAGTCTCATTTCACTGAAAGAGCAATTTTTCCACAGTACATTAGAAATTTTCTCTGGCTGTAATCAAACCTGGAGAGAGCAGGAGACAGGTGGAGAAAAAGTAGTATAGTTTTCAACAGTCATTCTCTGATCCAGCCCACTGCATGGCTGCACAAATCACAGAATAACTTACATTGAAAGGCAATTCCAGAGTCACTGTCCAACCCTGTGCTCAAAGCACGGAAAATATTGAAATTGCATCAGGCTGTTAAAGGCCTCATTCAGAATTTTTCAATATCTTTAACGACATCAATTTGACAGCACTTATGGACAACCTCTTCCATTTTTCCTAATACCTATCTGTAATTTTCCTGGCTGCAACTTGCTACAGTCACCTCGTGATATTCCTTGCTTGTATAATCATATGTACCTTGTCAACTGCTGCAACTCTTGGGCTTTGAGAAGGTTGTCCCTGCAGTTTCATCAGCTCTCCTGGACCCCTCTGCTCCTGAGAGCAGTCTCCTGTGCAATCCTGCCTTACAGTTCCTCAAAGTCTCCTCTTCTGAAGTCCAGAGTCATTATCCTAAAATCATATTATAGAATTGTAGAATGGTTTGGGTTGGACAGGACCATAAAGATCATCTAGTTCCAACCCCACTGCCATGGGCAGGGACACCCTCCACTAGACCAAGTTGCTCAAAGCCTCATCCAGCCTGGCCTTGAAAATCTCCTGATTTGCATTTGGAAGACTTCTTTCAGTCGTTAAAGAGTCCATCCAGCTTCATGTCTTGATTGAGTGGTCTGTAACAAATGCATGTAGCATCACCCTGCTGGACTCCTCTGTTCTTGCTCCAAAAGCTTTCAATTGCCCCGCCACTCATTTCCTCATCTCTGCCCAACCTTCCTAAATACCCACCTGTCAGTGCACCCCATTCACACAAACTACGCCCTACAGGCTTTGGGGTCCATCCTGCAAGGCACCAAGTTTAAAGCCAGACCCAACTGACTAGCAAGTCTGCTGGCAAAGCTGTTCTTACCTCAGTTCATCAGGAGGGGGCCAAGAGGCACACAGAGTTAGAGGACAGGGAAAGATTATTCATTCAGCAGCAAGAGTTATGACAAACTAAAATAGATATAAACCGAAGCACAAATAACTTCTTGATGTCACCCCTAGCTGAACCTTTCTGTGAAAAATCCCTCCTGCCATCTGAACATTGATAAATCTTTGTTTATTCTTCCAAAAATCAGGATCACGTGCATGTGACACAATTCTCAGAAATAATTCTGAATGTATTGGAATATCTGAAACCAAAGCGCAGGTGGCACAAATCAGTGGAATACTCTGAAGAGTACTAACCTGTGGTGGGTCTAACACAGTGTGTAAAGATCACAGAGAGAACTTTAACTTGCCTTTCATCTTCCAGGTGGGGAACATATTTCTTAACACAAGACTCCAAAGAAGTCAGGTACAAAGTGTAAGTAAAAAGATGAAAATCATAGAGCACTCAGCAAGAGACAGCACTCTAGAATTTTGAAGGACACAGTACAGTTTCCTTGATCAGAATGCACAGAAGATCCTTGAAGAAAATATATTTTTTTAAAATATTTAGAAAATATGGAGAGGCATAATTTGAAAATATTAACCTCCTTAATACTACACATGCTCCATCTGTTCAAATCCTGTGTTAAAACAAACCCCAGTTGTTAAGCTGATGCCAGATGACATCTAACAGATGCTAAGAAAAAAAAAAAAAGACAGCATGTTCTTAATTTAAATTATCTCAATACACCTATAATCTCAAAGATACACTGAATTAAATTACTCCAGAATTTTTCTTAATTGAAACGGCATGGCAGTAAGTTTTCTCATAAAAAGGCCTATTTTCCTAGTAATTTTCATCCTATCAAAACTGTACAAAGGTTGAATTGAATAATATGCTATGCTGTCTTTACCTCCTGCGTCAGGTCTCTATATGAAAATTAATCAAGTTTTACAATATTTTCACAAACGAAGCACTGAAAATCTCATCACTCGAAACGCATAATGTTTCAATGGATAAAGCCATGGAAAACGGATTTTCCATACTGGAAAATACTTCTGGTTGTCCTCAAGACATACAGATACAGGCTGAAATCCTCATCCTTCACGACTATTTTTGGCCATCACAGGACTTCCATACAACTAACTTTTCACTGCAATCAATGTAATCGACACATTTCAAATTGGAAACCTTCGTTTATGTGACGGCTTGATATGGTATCAACCAATACAGTTAGAAATTAAGGAATTGCAAGCTAAATAATACAGCCCTTCCTTTGTCAACAAAATAAGATTACTTGTAACAAAATTGCCTGAACTGCGTTCTCTAAAATATACATTCCTCTTCTCATGAATATACTTGGCAGAGAAAAGTGAGGTTGAGAGCTCAAAGTAGTTTAGAGATGGCAGACGCCAAAGGGGTCACTTGGACTTACCATTCAAAAGACTTTTGAGAAAATGCCTTCTCTAGAAAGAAACACAAGCAACTGTATGCCTTTCTATTTTTGCAAATAATTTCTCTCTCTTGGCTGCATTTAGGCTGGTTTCTGAAGGAAAACAAGGCTTATGCGGTTAAGCTATCCATCTATCTCCTCGCATGTCTGTGCATCAGGATAAGCTCATGACATAAGCTCTACTGGTCAGTGTCGAATTACTCCAGCGGGAGGGCAGATGTCTCAGAAACAAAGTTTCTCAAGGTTAGCAGAAGAGACAGGATAATTGGTTTTGTCACTGGTTCACATCCGATTGTTGCTGTAAAACATGAAGGGATGAGAAAGACTGATCCTAGGTGGGACATGAAATGTGGAAAACAACGTACGCATTTGTTCAATAACTTTTAAACACACGTGCAATTAGTTGTCTTTCATCAGCAGAGTTTTAGGTGTAGGAACTAGAAGGAGTGAGAACATTCATAATAAATCTTAAAAACCCATAAACTAATGCTTGCACTGAATTTAACATGCAGAATTCATGCACTGGTCTTCTAAGGTACTGATACACGTCAGCCATGATAGTTTTGGTATCAAAACTGGGTTCAAAAACAGAACACAGAATGGATGTAAACAGTGTTGCTCAGCAACAGAAATTAATGAGGATGTATTTTTACACCCTGAAAAACATATTACAAATATGCCTTCAATTCCAGCACACGAATTCAACTATGCCATAAAAGAATATTTTGATCTTTCCATTACACAGAAATTTTTAAAGTAATTTCTGGTTAAATATTGATATGTTTGCATAAACAACTCTTTCTAAAATCTTGCTTAGGGAGCCTGGATGGAACCAGGAACTATGAACCTCATTTATGTCTTGCCTTTGACTTATCCTGCGCAGCTAGTTTAAGAATAAGTAATGAAAAAATCATTTCAGATCACTAGATAAAAGTACAATTAAAAGTACAAAAAGATACCTTTAAATACAAACCACATGACTGCCACTCTCCTCTCCCTTCCTGCCACCCATTATCATACAGATTTGAGAATGATCTTAGTGAAAATTGTAAATCTCCTGGAAGATGCTGAGTATCAACACATGGCTTGGGGGGCTGCTGGCTGCAGAGAACGTTTCCCTGATGAAAATCGTGACGTGTATTTTTGACAAGCCAAGCACAAGATTTTTAACGGAAATTATGAAATTTACAGCAACATCATTGGTTTAACGCTAAACTCAATGTAATTTTTTATCAATAATCATAAGGCAGTATTTTACTGCATTTAGAATTATTATTGGGATTTTATGTTTAGAATGACTAAGTCATCACACAAGTCTTTTCTAAGCCTTAAAAAGGCTACCACAGATTAGATATATTACTAAGTCTGTAAAAAGAACTTGGAAATAAATTATTCTAATATGTTCTGGTTTGCTCAAATTTAATCAAATATATGAAAACTCTCTAAATCCAGTTTCATATATTTCTTCATGATTCAGTTACTCAGTGTTGCGGAGAATAGAAAAATCTGACCCTATAAAACTACTACTCATCAATCCTAAATATACTTCCTCAGTTCCCTAAAAGTTGAGAAAAACACACAGGGTTTGTGGCAGGTTCAATGACTCAGAAAAAGCCATTATAGTAAGACCCAAGCATCATCTCAATAATATACAGCACAATTAACCTTAAACAGTCTATAATTATGATAAGCTTCCCAATTCTAATTACTTTTCTTTTCAGTAACACTGCTATAAAGTTGAATTATAAAATAAAATGTGTCATAGGGCATCTATTTATATATTTTTAAAGCAAGTATTTATGAAAGGATATAATTTTCCAGCAAATATCCAGCTTGCTGTTAATCTCCAGACCTTTTGCTTGTTGCCTTTCTTCTTCCAGCTGCTTTGCATTCGCAAACTGTGTCCCATCGGCAGGAGATTCTGGGAAGCTCTCAAAACTGAACTTGTCAACTTGGATAGCCATGCTGTAGCAAAGAGAAAATAAAAGAGAAAAAAATTGGGATTTTTATTACAACAGTTTTCCAGATATCACTTCTGCAGAAAACGCAGACACTGGCAAACCAAGCACTACGATATTAGTATATTTGTCTCAGTGGCATCTAGTCTCTATACCAATGACATATAAGCCATATGATTTACGGTACTCAAAACAGAAGTCCAATTCTATTGAAGACGGTAAGATTTCAACAGAACTTTTATCAACGCCTTAATGCCTTTGTGGGCAGTACACAAGACACCAGTTTCGCATTGCAGCCAGTTGACGGTGGTTCTGCAGAGGTTCATCTGCCTTCAACTCTTGGTATGTAAAAGCTCCTGATGTGCTTAAAACGTGAATAAAAGCAACAAGACTGGGCCAAATGCTGATGAACTTACTAAAGTAGTTTATTAATCCCAATCGAGACACAAGTGAAAAAGGAATTGTATACGAAAGTGTCTCCTGAAGTGAACAGGAACACATTTAGAAAGCCATGTGTACTTCATTGGTTCTACAAGCCAACTTTCTAAATTTTCCTTTAAAAATTTCCTGACAAAACTCAGGGAGGAAAGACGGAATAACCACAGTATTAGGGCCTAAATGTGGCCCTTGACTTCTGCTTTGAGCAGATAATTCCATCTTGCTTAATGTATCTTCATGAATTACAGGCAATATTAATTTCAATATTGTAGTATTATTCATAGGTAGTAAATGGTTAAATAATTGCTTTATTAAATGTACGGTAAGGCACACAAGCAAATTAAATTAAACGTATTATGCTATAATGCATACCAAATGCTTCTATATTAAACTAGAATCACTAATCTAATTTTAAAGGGAATTTAGACCAGCGCACATCACATGAAATACGGTTATAGCAGATCTAATATACTGTGCTGCCAAAACAGCTTTCATTTCCTGAATCGTCCAAAATAGAAAAATAATTAGGGAAGAATTAAAATATATTGCTCTTGAGATGACTTTGCACTTAAGGAAAACAAAAGACCAAGCAACAGCTTTGAAAACCACTCATGATGAAATGCAACTACAATCTAAGAAGGGGTATCAGAAGGGCATTTCACACAAACACAGGATTACTATTATCCCTATTTCTAGATATGAAAAGGGAAACACATTCCATAAAGGTTGTAAAAAGGAAAACAGTAGTAACAAAAGTCAACAAGAAAGGGCTTTGACATCCCCCCACACCAGAAGAGATTTTCTATAATTAGCATTTATTTAAGAGAATCTTGACCCTAAAAGAAACTGTGAGAAAACACACAGTAATTCCAACAGCAAGGAATAATACAGTGCTTATGAAGATTACTGTAGAAAGATGAATTCAGAATCATTCTTCACCCTGAGCAAAAACTGACATCTTGGGAGAACTGTTAATGCTCCAAGACTACCTTCATCATTAAAAAGTACAAACACAGCACTGAGACAAAGGTGGCACAATTACTGTTTCTATAATCCACCTCTTCTGCAGACACATCTTTGCTGATCTTCACATTTACAAATCAAAAGAGGCAGGGGAATTAATCTATGTCTCCTTAATGGGTGTTTTTGGTTTGGCTATTTTTTCCTACAGCAAGAGATCATTAAGAGCTCTTCATTTGCATGCAAAGCCCAGCAAGTGCTGGCCATATAAAAAAGCTAACATGAGCAACAAAAGTGTATGACAGTAACTGCAGGAATCAAGCCAGAAATAAAGAATGTAATAAAGAACACCTAGATACAATCTGTAGAGTGGATTTAAAAAAAATAACAGCCCTGAAACTATGACTAACAACATCAGTTCTTACTGGCACTGAAGTATGATTTGATTCTGCACATAACTGTGAGTTTCCTGGATTTTGCATGGCCAGTGCATGTAGAAAACAGAGATGCAACTGGAACATTACAAAAACATTTCTGCCTTTGTTTCCAAGATCACTTCATCACTCTGTGGTATATAAGCAGATGCAAACCCAGCATTTCATTCCTGTTATATACACAGTACTGCTTAAATTCTCACATAAATATCAGTTAGTTACCTATAGTCATATTCTGACAACAAATCATCTTAGTTTCTGAACATTCGAACATCCGTCTCCCAGTAGACCTGGAAAACAGCTCTCATCTAATTATTGTGCCACGTTTTTCTAAGTGAAAGATACGTTAGAAGAACATTCCTGCCTAACAATATTTAATATTTAATTGAGGGCATTCAGATTGCATTCTTTTGTTAATGGTTCGTTACTAGCAATGTGGTAGGTTTTTTTTTTCCTGAGAATTAAATATGCATGTAAGCTCTTTTTTTGCCAACAGGCTACAATAAATCCACATCAGCTTCAGGAATATAGCCTAGATTACACATAACAACAGTTTCTTGTACAGGTCTGTTTGAAATAACTTCTGTTAAGCTCTAAGGTATGGAAAACTCTAGTAGATACGGCTTCTAGTACTCAATCTACTGATTTTTCAAAACTTTTTAACCCTGTATTTATTTATACTGTGCATACTGCATTTATCACAGTGACATCTCATGTTATATGAGAAGATACATAACCACCCCCAACAACACACTTGCCAGCTAGAAAGTGAAGAGTCTTAGTAAAAAAGAACTATGGAGTGAAAAAAAAATCCCACAAAACCATATGACAAATGCATCTCTAAGCAGAAAATACGAAAGCACCAAAAAAAAAAATTTCAAGACTACAAGTTACACTCAAAGTAAAGCATGACAAAATTAAATACTAGCTCTTTTTCTTAAACATATATGCCTTTCATAATCAGTATTCTGCTTCCTCTTCTGCTAAAAATATTCATATTGAATTTTGTTTCTTCTTTTTCTACCAAAAATGTTGCTTCAGTATTTATTCCTCAGTCTATGGAATATGTAATAAATTGGAAGGCTTTACACAAAAATCAAAATAAAAAGTAAACACTGTAACCTAAATCACTCATTCATCTTTAAAGATTTACCTCTACACAAACACAGCTTCTCTTAACACACCGATTTTTCACATCTCGAAAGATGCATTTCACCAGTGGAGGGATTAATGAATGGATGAACAATTCCTGAAGCCAGTTGACTGAAGGAGAAAAACTGGACATTGGGTTACAATAACCCACTAAAAAAGGATTTTTTTTCAAATTTTAAGTGACTTGTAGAGATCACATGGGCTTTATCGTAAAAGAAGAAGGTAGTGATAGGCAACCTGTTGACCATCACCCAACTTTGCCACTGTGATGTGCACCAAAATAATGAAACAGAAATGCATTTTAGCCATAAAAGTCTTTCTCCGCTTCTGTCTACAGTTACTTTACAACTTGTGTTTCTTGTCAAGAGCTCTCTGAACTTCCTTTTTCCCCAAATTTGTCCTTGTTTGTTACAATATATATGAATCTATAGAATCCATAAAGAAGTAAAAAAAAAAACCCAATTCAGATTGAAACAGACATTCAATTTACCACAAATGGCTAGGATAACGATGGCTAACGTTGTGCAAGGGTACCTGTATGTATACACAATACCTTGCCCTTCCCAGTAATTACTTATCAGGGAAAACATAAAAGATCTTAAAATGCAGAAGTTTAAACACATGCTTGCTCCAGGAAAAGGGACTAGAATTTCATTTTAACCTTCTTTGCCTTGTGGGTAGCTATGCAAATTTCCTACAAGAAGAATTTTCAATAAATCATGAGATATTTGTATAAAAACACTGCATTATGTAAAAATATTTAATAGCCAATCCTGCAGGTTTTGGCTAACCTTGCTTGTGTGGGAGGAGGGATAAAGAAACAACAGTTTTCATGAATAATTAAACAATCATGTCTTGCAACTATTGGTTTTTTTCATGAAACGAGCCCAAGCTGTTGTGACAGCTACTCAGACAACCAAGCATCGTTACAGGGATGCAAATTATTCAAATACAAATTAAGTGAATGAAGAGGAAAAGGTCAGCTCATCGGCAATGCTGCTGCTATGTCCGCACGGCATCATCTCACATCACCTGTCAGGATGACTTACATAGAGAAAAATTACAAATCTTCTGATGGTGCAGCAGACATTTCAACGACTGTTATCTAAAGTCATATTAAAGTAACAGTAGGGAATTATTAAAGACACCAGACAGTTCATTTCACTACATCTCACAAAATGAGTTTCAACTTTGCTGGAAATACTACTCTGTACTGACAACAAAATGAACAACAGAAAGGACTCTGTACCAAGAAAAAACCCTTCCTTAATTGGCATCATGACTATTCCTCAGCCAGCGCCTTGCACATCGCTCTTTACTAAAGCAGTGCCAGTTAAAATTACCCAACACCGACAGTTTCACAGAAGTGGCAAGTAGCAGCTAAAATTAATAGGTGAAAATTCCACTAAGGGACTATTGCCTGCATTGCTATACACTACTGCCCTTGTTCCTGGTAGGACAGCAGGCAAGTCCCAGGCTGTCGTGGTTTAACTCCGGCTAGCAAAATACCACAAAGCCACTCTCACAAATCCCCCTCCCCTCCTCCAGTGGAGGGGAAGAATCAGAGGAAAAAGAAATAAGGAAGCTCGTAAAATTGAGATAAGAACTATTTACTAATTAAATCTAAATCAATATATACAGATACTACGAATAATAAATAATTAAAATACTAGAAAATAAAACATATGGTACAATATATACACAATATGATACAATATGATACAATCTCCCACCATCCATGATGAAAATCAGACCCAGAGAGCCCGAGAACCACAGCCCCAGAGCGATCGCAGCCCGAGAGCCGTGGCCTGAAGGCCGGAGCCCGGGAGCTAACGCAGCAGATTCCGAGCGCACCCTGTCAGTGATAACATGGCCAGGAAACTCTGAACAACCCACCAGCTCCCACACGAAGGAGCCAGCCCAGGAGTTAACCCTCCTGCATTAGCTGCTTTGCTAGCAAGTGCCCGGGAGTAAACGAGCAAGGGAGTAAGGGAGAGAGAGAAGGGAAGAGTAATGGCTACCGGACCCCCTTCCCCACCCCAGAGACCGGAACATGACGTACTATGGAATGAAATACTGCCTTGGTCAGTCTGGGTCAGCTACAGTATCCAAAGCGGACAAAAGCCCTTGAGTTCAGTACAGGCCATCCCCAGCACCAGCTGAGGCCTTAGCAATGTTTTCACTTAGCATCCAGCAACATAGTTCCCTGGCAACCAGAGTAAACGGAGTTAACCCTTTCCTGACTGAACCCAGCACACAGGCATACCCTATCTCCCAGTGATGCATCTCAGCTCTTTCGATGTCCTCATCTAGTATGAGAGGATGAATCTATAAAGTGAAATTAAATATGTCATACTCTCCAAGTAAAACACGTTTAAAAGCAGGCATGGTATTAAAACAAAAGCAGCAATCTGGTTAACATAACTAGATTCTATCTTTCATTAAGTAAATAAAATACTGCTGCTTAGGTTGAAAGAACAAAATCTAGAGATAGTCCTTATTCAATTGTCTTTAGAAAGAAATGATACAACAGAAGCCCAAAAACTCTTCTCTTCCTCATGGCTAACTACTATTTAAACACTATCACCCACAGATGAGGTTGCAAGCTGTTTCCATAATGAAGCTGGAAGGAGGTAGTTGGAGACTTTATTCAATATTATGCTTCCTGTTCATCCTCCTTTCTTATATAAAGTAGACAGTAGGGACACAGAACTAGAACATATTACTACTGCTTATGCCATATGCTTATGTATATCAATAGTCCCTGTATAGTCAATGACTTTAAATTTCAGGAAAAACTAGAAGTGAGGACGATTCCCTTGTTCTCACTTTCACAAGGGAAAAAATGCATAGACAACCCTACTTTAAAAAAAATAAACTTTATTCTTCCATTGTATAATCTCAATACTAACCGGTTTATAACATCATATTTGAGGTACACATAATTCTACCCTAAATACAAGTTCTGCAACTGATATAAAAAATGGCATAGTGACACACCAGATTGCAATAATTTATAGGCAAAGATGGAAGTCAAGAATCAAATCTCTTGTGAGATGAAAGCATATGCAGCACTCAACGAAAACGAGAAAGTAATGTCAACTAACATACACCTTGTGTTTACTTCTAATTATTTCATTGCTTTACAAGTGCAATCTATGTTTCATTCACTACGATAAAATACAACTGTAAAAGTAAGTAGCTCAAATGACCCATAAATAATGATCTCTCCTCCTGGCCTCAAACTGACTTCATAAAGAAAAAGGACTGCTTTAATATGTGAACTATGCAGAGCAAAAGATAATTTTTTTCATTAATGTCAAAAAGGTCAATTAAATTAAAAAAATTGCATTTAGAACTTAATTATTTGTTTAGAACAATTGAAGAGAAGATAAAAGTCAAACTAGATTGCTGGAGTCTGTACAATTCAACATCTTATACTTATCTGATCCACAACATTTCAGATGATAAAAAGTTAAACTAGAGAAGATTTAGTTCCACTGTATAATAATGAAGTATTTGAAAATGGAACAGTGTTGAGATAGCTCGCTACATAAATCTTCTGTTTAAATGAGATTATACTATGCATGCTGAGAATCTGGCTTTTTAATTCCTATCTCGAAATCTGAAAACCATAAACTGGAAAGGAAGAGGCATAACAATTAATTTCAACTTGCATCTTTTTTCACTTGTCCATTTAAATAATAAAAACTAATTTCCCTGAGCTGAGTCTGGTTTGCCCATGATGGTAACTGGTCAATGATCTCGCTGTCCAATCTCAACCCACAAGCCTTTTGTTGTATTTTTCTTCCCCTGCCCAGCTATGGAGGGCAGTGATAGAGCAGTTTTGGTGGGCACCTGGCCTCCAGCCAAGGTCAACCCACCACACTGACACCAAATTTAAATCAGCCCATGAACGAATAAAGTTGGAGGACACTGAGGACATAATCACCTTAAGAAACCAAAGTACAAGTGCAACAGTAAACAACTCCCACTCTAGCAACGTGGTCCATTAATTTGGACCTACAGAGCTTATCTTGTAGCTACTACCAGGAATAATGTTCACAAACGTGAGTAGAGACACAAGAAACTTTAATCATGCTCCTTAAATCTTGGCTCCCAGTGAGTAAACGTCACCAGAGGAACTGTACAGTTTCCACTGCAGTCATGCTATGTCCCATAGTTCTATTAATTAAAATTATACACCTCACACATGCACACAAAAAATTTTCACCTCAACAATATTTTTCCCCAAGAACACTGTATGTATGAGAAATTTATTTAATGCTTCCTCCACTAACAACACCTAAGAGTGTTTAGAAGCATGCTCAGAAACACGCTCTTTACAGAAATCAAGCTCCCACCAACCAGCGCAGCAGTCTGAAAGACCTCACTGGTCCACAATTCTAGTCAACATTGACATCCTTAATGTGATGCACTTCCCTTCCACCCTGGAAATAATGGTTAACGAGGCAAGGCTTTGCTCTTATTGCTAATTATACTCAGTGGGAATCCAACTTCAGCAATATGCAGAGCTAGGATTGTCCTTACTTGTGTCTCATCATGTTTATATTGATTTACCTTTGCACATTTCGCCCCACATCTTGTTGTGTGGCATTAGGTGTTTGCTCTGCCTGATTAGTATCTCAGAATATGAGCACAGCTCTAAAATACCTTGTTCTTTTAGCCAAAACTCAACTGCTGTAACTTCCCACTTGGAAATTGCTGTATCTTATCAAATAACTGCCCTGCCAGTTGCTCTCTTATTCAATGAGCTGTGAGTTTGAGCGCCCATGGGAAAGGGCAGTGAAGCCGAACGGCCACCAGCCACAGAACTGAACACTACAGCTAGAAATTCAGCATTTATTTATTAAAATGGAAAATACTCTTTTTGGAGCAATAGCTTGCCATATTAACCTATTTCAGTCAATTAAGATGGTATAGACCGCACATTATATACAGACAATGAGCTGCACAGCCCAGTTTGCGTGTCTGCCTAATGTCCAGGCAATGACACAAACACTTTCAAAGAACTAGAGCAAATTTTAAACACCCATTAAAATCCAACTAGAACAAAGAGCTTTTTATTCTTCTTTCTGTGCTTCAGGAACAGTTTGAACATAGCAGTTTGAATTTTAGAAAGGAAAATTTCACCCGGGAGCAAAGTCATGGGAAGCCTTCACAGAATATGCAGCTCACATAAAGGAGCTCAGAGGTAAACACAGGATTTTTGGTGCCACTAATAAAACAACATTTCTTACTATTTTCATTTTATTTTCATATAGTTTTCATACACATTTTTTATATGAGAATTGATTTCCTCACTACATTTGGAGGAAGTGGAGGGAAAGGGGATTATAAATACTACTAGTTATGAGCAGCCAACTAATGATGTCTGAGACAAAGCCACTTTGGTTTTGATACACTTTCTAGAGCACCCTTTGTTATCATGGTAAGCACAAAGCTCCCAGCGGAGGAACCATTTAAATCAAAACCCTCAAAAGATGACCTTTCAATTAAAAGTTCACAAAATTTTCAGGATTTTTAAGATATATTCTTCTTAAAATGAGGAATACCCTAACAGTATTACGGAGTGCTGTAATTTTTTATTCAAGTATTTCACTCATGTCTACTTGAAATAATGCTTTTAAACTTTCCAGCTTTAAAAATTTTCTTTTAATCTTTTCAGTGCTTCATAAACTGAGAAACAATTATTTCAAGTAAAAAATTAACTTTGTATTATTTAGAAGCTTTGGTAATGTTTTGAAATATGTAAGTGTTGAAGGTGGTTTTTTTCCCAGCATTTCCTTTTACCTAGAAAATTACAAAGTGTTTTCATTCATCCAAATCTAAATTTCATAGACTAAGACAAAATTCTGTGAATCTCTTGTTTTTTGTGGTATTCCTTTATAGATACTAAAAGCTCAGAAGATGATGCTACTAATTACCTGAAAGATAATTTTTCATTTTAAGAAAATACAAACTGCAAGGTAAAATTGACAGGTATGAAAACATAAAACTATGATTTGAAATTTCTTTTATGAAAATTACACATACGTTCCACTCAGATTCTGCTGAGTATAATAAAAACACATGTAGGCGTGTCAAGATTTAAGCATCCATTTCTAACTGAATCCTAGTTTAGGAATCAGTCTTATTCTCTGCCTTTTGTGTGGTGAAATCAATAGATTTTCACTTCCAGCTTATGAAAGTTTTGAAATTCACTGACATATAAATCACCAACTTGCTTTTTAAAACCATTCTGTCCCACCTGGTTCCCGGTTCCTGCAGAGAAAGCAAAACCCCCAAACAAATACATAGAGGGGCTCACATATTCAAACACACACACAGTGTCAGGCCAATTTAATAGTTTAAAAAAATAAATACATCCTTCCCATCTACAAAGAACAATTTAACCATGCAAATCTGAGTCAGGTTGTCCCACAATGCCAGCCTAGTACTACCAGAGAAATTGTACCCCAGAACTGTGCAGTAGTTTTATAAACCTCCCCATCCACAGCCAAGAAGCCCCCATGCTTCTGATGTGCTAATTGGCTCAGAGTTATTCAATTATATTGGTATAAATGGATTATAGTGTTAATATTAAAACTGGAAGCATATATTATTAAAATTGGGTTTATATATCCCATACTAAGCAAACAATACTGTAAACATCCTAACCAAAGATTACACAATCTGCTTTATTCTAAAACTTATTTATTTATACAAAAGATTTCCTTTTTTATTGCTTATCATTCCCCATTCCTCTTCTTCCATAAAACTAAAAAGAGATGCCATCAAGCAGTAAATCGAGGAATAAAGCTGCAGTTTTTTTTTTTTTACTCCCATTTATTCCCACTGAGCCTCCCTGAGGGATACACAAATTGGAAATTGTTAAATTATCATCTAATAGGCAGAAACAACGTAGGCGAGACCAATTAAGTAAAAGGCAGAAAGTTCTATTACACATGTAATTAAATGAAATTCTTTGACTAGACTACATGAAAATCATTTCCCAAAAAGGACAAAACTTGACTGTAATCAGCACATGACACATTGCATGACAAGTCACTAAAATAGTACATTAAGAGTTTTGATATTCCTAAAAAAAAACAGTTTTCTTAATTGTAAATCAAGTTACTACCAGGTGGTAGGAGAAGGGCTAAGTAGCAGCATTCCTTCCAAAATACACAAGACTCTAACCATGCATAAATGTGTACAAAATCCTAAAAGAGCAGTTTTCTTTTATTTTTCTTTTTTTTTTCAGCTGTAATATCCTTCAAACAGGTAGCTACACGGGTATTTTTTTCCAGTTGGACTGTCCTCTTACAGAAATCCATACAACACCACAGAATGCAGGAAATCACTAAATCGCCACTTTACTTGCCAACTGTGTAAGAATGACAATAAGCAGAGATAATTCTGGCTTCCCATCATGAACATCAGCAAAAAGAATAATGTGGGTGTTGGGGGGTGGTGGAACATCGTGCAAACAATTCTCATTTACCATCATTCAGGCTCTTTATACCCAGCCATTCTCAGCACTGAGACAAACTATTGCTCCTTGCAGGCACCACCTCAGCAGTGCCCACAGCCCTTCAGTGCCCAGTGCCACTGCACAGGAGCTTTAATGCACCCCTTAGCAGCTACTTCAGGAGTTGGACACAGGCTGGGATGAAAACACACTCCAGAAGGCAGATGTGAGTCTCCAAGGCTATAGATGCTAGAAGAGCAGGAAAAGCAAGATTTACCTCTCCTCATGGTGCTTTTCTACACTCTTCCTTTCTCAAAACTGCCTAAACCAAGCAAAAAGTAAGACACATTCATCCCATTTTGAGAACAACAGAATATGAAACAGTTAAGCCAATAACTGTCCAACTAATTCGAATATCAGATACAGATTAACAGCTCTAAACACAAATTGCCTTTTGGAACTAAATTAATCCTGCAACTGTTCAGCAAACAAGGGATTGCAATTGACTCCATCAAGCTCTGTGGTAAAATAATCTGTGGCCTCTCTACCACTGCTACAAAGAGACAAACTGCATCTTTTCCTGCTATCAACAGAAATATGTCTAACTGATTTGGGGTAAAGTTGCTGTAGCTCTGTAAGCCACCGAGGGAAGCGCAGAGACGCTCTCCAGACCACAGACTTTTGATCTGAACTTTGGGACAATTTCATAACTCCAAAGACCAAACAGCTGTTGGAAACTAACTAAAACCAGCACACTCATGATAGTATGAATGGAATTGTGACAGCAGCTTCAATGCATTCTTCTTCAATAAGAGCTGGAACTGAGAAAAAGCATCCATCAATAGTTACAACCAGTGAATCAGAAACACCAGTCAGTGACTTACAAACACATCTGATCTGGGCCAGCATAACACCCACTGCAGAGTCAAATCTCTTGTTGGCAACCAATGCAAATGAAATTCCAGGCAGATTCAGTGCTCAAAATTAAGGAAAGAAGATTATCTTGGATGTTAACTCTTTATTTTGAAGCCAAAAATTATCCAAAAAACCAAAACGCTTTTTGCTTCATTTTACACCAGTCTCCTGACTACATATCACACAGTCCTATGATTACCCATCAGGACCTGGAATGTGATAACTGCTGATACAAAAGGAGCCCAGAGCTCCAATGAGCTTACATGCATCAGAGATTTTGTGTCCTAACCCGGGAAAAAACCTAAGAGCCGAAGATGAAAGGCTCCTCTTTGCAGATGGTGGCCATGTCTCATCATCAGACAACAAGCATGGCTCAACCCGACTCAAGTCAGTGGAACAGCTGCACCATCATCCCTAGAAATCTTCGTACCTGTTTGAAGTAATGCTAAACACTAATTCCACTTAACTTGAAGTGTACATATCTACTGGTGCAGAGACCTCCGTGAACAGCCTTAGAGTTACAGAGAATCCAAACCACACACCCTTGTACGGACAGTGAGTGGTCTTGACCTACAAAAAAACTACTCTATTTATGCAAGAACATGCAAAGTATGAAAAGCACAGAAGATGTACAGAAACAAACCAGTTTTCCTTATAAAGCGACAGAATATTTCAACTGCAGTTACCATATTTAACTTGAACCACAAAATTTATTCTCTATTTCTAAAATTCAGTATAATTCTCTGTTCTTTTTTTCCTCTTTTTTCTCAGAAAACAGCTGCTGAAAATCTCTGTTCTTCTCCAATTTGAGGAAAACTAAAGGGGTAGACATTTAGTAGCGTTTCTAAGCAGGCTTCCATGAGGAATATTCCTGAAAATATGAAGAAAGTGGAATAGATAAAGTAGTCATTCTTACTGTGAAATGATCTAACAGCAGGATTTACTTCAAAATAAAGAAACCTGTACTGCTGTCTACACAGGTGCTTAAACACCCATTAAACTCAAGGGAGGTGATAAAGAGGGTGGTCCCCAAACCAAAAATCTGGAATGCCATGGGGATGACTGTTACTGCTGCTATCAACAACTGCAGCCAAAGAAGATAAGGGACCTTGACAAACCCATTGTAAAGATAAAGTTCCCAGATGGAGCACAATTAGGGGGGCAGAGAACAAATGGCAGCTTTTGTAAAGTTATTCATGCCTCATAGGCACCCACTAAGCACAAGGAACTACATCCCCCTGTTTTCCAGCTCTTCCACTATGGGGTTTCTTGTTGTAAGAGTACTTCGTCTCTTATGATTCTGAGACAACAGTATCTAAGTTGCAAGATGTACCCTTTGCATCAAACTGTGACACCGTAATGACATATTTGCCTTAATTCAGTACATCGACTGTAACAACAGGTATGTTGTAAATAACATGTTATGGATGGGAATAACTCCAGGTATCTCAAGGACACACATACATAATACACTTGTATTATGGTAATTGCATCACCAAGAAAAAGTTTCCATGACGTTCTTGGCAAGTCCTGGAAGTTTTAATACTGTGGAAGCTCGAGGGAAAGACTGAGATTTCCCCTTAACTGTGCAATATGCAGCTCACGGAAGAACATCGTTACCTGACAGAGGGCTGAGTAGGTATCAACAGCAGAAACGCTCACAGCCATAAGTACTACCAGAGCAGATGAAGAAGTTTTCTTTCCCTTTGTTGTAGCTACTAAAGGTTGCTTGACTGAGGCCTGCTCCACCCTACACTGTAAATACCTACAGGACCATAAGGCAATAGAGAAGGTATTTCCGCTGTTCATGACAGAGCACTGACCTTTCTCAGGACTGAGTATTCTGAAACTTTTTGTCTTTTTCATTTGAAAACAGGAGGTCATGAAAAGAAAAACTATGTGCTGTGGGATCAAACATCAAAAATTTAGGATGAGGCGTAGAAACAGACCGAAATGAGTGAGACTCTCACTCTCACACAACAGCTTCAAAGTTGAGATCCACAACTGCAAACCACTTAAAAGTATTTTTATCTAAGTACTCAGAACACAAGCAATGCAATATTATAAAAGGGTCAGCAAGAAAACTGTAATGCTCAGAATGACAGAAGTAGGTTAAATCTCCTTCAGGACATAACAATGTACTATAAGGGCATTAGTGCATTTGGTACAGGAGACGTTAAAATAAACAACTCAGGCCCCCAACATAAGAAGGATATCAGCCGGTTGGAGCGAGTCCAGAGGAGGCCACAAAGATGCTGAGAGGGCTGGAGCACCTCTGCTATGGGGACAGGCTGAGAGAGTTGGGCTTGTTCAGCCTGCAGAAGAGTAGGCTGCAGGGAGACCTTAGCATGTTCCAATACCTGGAAGGCTACAGGAATGCTACAGGCCTACAGGAATACTAGAGGGGGACTTTTAACAAGGGCCTGTAGTGACAGAACAAGAGGCAACGGGTTTAAATTGAAAAAGGATAGATCTAGATTGGACATAAGGAAAAATTCTTCCTGGAGAGGATGGGGAGGCACTGGGACAGGTTGCCCAGGGAAGCTGTGGATGCCCCATCCCTGGCTGTCTTAAGGCCAGGCTGGATGAGGCTTGGAGCAACCTGGTCTAGTGGAGGGTGTCCCTGCCCACAGCAGGGGGGTTGGAACTAGATGGTCTTTGAGGTCCCTTCCAAATAAAACCATTCTATGATTCTATGATTCTAGCTGATGGCAAGCAGTTGGAAATGCACACATCCTTGTTAGAAAGCATACACAGGGCAATCATTCAAAGAAAAAATAATCATTTATTGCGACAAAAATAACAAAAGCACAGTATACAAAGGGAACTGACGTAGTTGCTATAAAGCATTATTTCCACAGCTGGTTTTCATTAATAGAAAAATACGTGAAGATCCTAGATTTTGATTAATAATACAAGTAGAAGAACCAAGCTATTTTATCAGATTCCAAGACAAGTTTCTCTCAATTCCACCAGAGAAAAAAATTAGAAAGACAAAATGAAAGTCACTGCATGGTGAAACAGATCCTACCACAGTACCTTAGACATCAGTCCTCTGGACGAAGTTTTAAATGTGTATTTATTGAAAGGTAGTGATTAATGTGGAGATCATTACAACACCTTTTTTAATTTTCCTGGTTCAAATTGCTGATTTAACATTCAAACCTTAGACTGTTTCATGTATAGCTGGGTTTTTACTTTTATCCTGAAACTGTATTGGTTTTCAAAACTATCTACAATGTCAGAAACAAATACCCATTAAAATAGGAAAAGATGGCATAAAGATGATACACAGTAAAACTATATCTGCTCTTTTTCAGGGAAAAATCCACACAGCCAGAGCAAGGCAGCGAGAAAACACTTCCCAGCAAACATACAGTTGTACTGAATCATTAAGCAGCACAGGACTTAAAAGGATAAATCTCAGTTTTTAAGTGCAAAATAGAATTCAGTTTTAACTACTGAGCCATGACCACTGCCTCTTCAACAATGTTATAAAAAGCTTTTCATATTTAAAAAAGGCAGTGTGATATAAATATGCTCACAAAAGGTCTAAAAATAACTTTAAGCTGCCTACCCACAAGGTCAGAAGCAGCAGACACAAAGAACTGAAGCTCTACGAAGAGCTTCTAAGAAGGAAAATACTATTGGCAAAAGTGAAATTGTTTCTACCAGTTCACAGCTATTTCTATACAATTCTTCACTGTCAACTTACGCTGTTATAATCAAACGATAATGGTTTGAGATGTAGACATAATCCCAAATGTGCAATTCTCATCACTGAAACACTTTACTAGTGTTCAGAGCTTAATTCTTTGAACTTATTAACTGAAATTAAACTTTCGGCATGTCCTTTCCTTTTTTTAATAGTAATCATAGAATCACAGGATGGCTTGGGTTGGAAGGGACCTTAAAGATCATCCAGTTCCAACCCCCCTGCCATGGGCAGGGACACCCTCCACTTGACCAGGTTGCTCCAAGCCTCATCCAGCCTGGCCTTGAACACTTCCAGGGATGGGACATCCACAGCTTCTCTGGGCAACCTGTTCCAGTGCCTCACCACTCTCTCCATAAAGAATTTCCTCCTGATATCCAATCTAAACCTCCCTGCTTTCAGTTTAAACCCATTACCCCTTGTCCTGTCACTACAGGCCCTTGTTAAAGGTACCCCCCCAGCTTCCTTGTAGGCCCCTTCAGGTACTGGAAGGTGCTATAAGGTCTCCCTGGAGCCTTCTCTTCTCCAGACTGAACAAGCCCAACTCTCTCAGTCTGTCCCCATAGCAGAGGTGCTCCAGCCCTCTGAGCATCTTTGTGGCCTCCTCTGGACTCACTTCACCAGGTCCATGTTCTGATGTTGAAGGTCCCACAGGTGGACGCAGTGCTCCAAGCAGGGTTTCACAAGAGCAGAGAAGAGGGGGAGAATCCCCTTCCTCAACCTGCTGGACACGGTTCTCTGGATACAGCCCAGGATACGGTTGGCTTTCTGGGCTGCCAGAGCACACTGCTGGCTCATGGTCAGCTTCTCATCCCCCAGTACCCCCAAGTCCTTCTCCTCTTGGCTGTTCTCGATCCATTCTCCATCCAGCCTGACCTTGTGCTTGGGACTGCCCCGACCCAGGTGCAGGACCTTGCACTTGGCCTTGTTGAACTCCATGAGGTTGGCAGTGGCCCACCTCTCCAGCCTGTCCAGGTCCCTCTGGATGGCATCCCTTCCCTCCAGCATGTCAACCGCACCACACAGCTTGGTGTCGTTGGCAAACTTGCTGAGGGTGCACTCAATCCCACCATCCATGTCACTGACAAAGATGCTGAACATCTTTGTTCCAATACCAGTCTCAATACCAACCCTGAGGAATGCCACTCATCACCAGTTTCCACTCAGTCACTGATCACAACTCTCTTACTGCGACCTTCCAGCCAATTCCTTATCCACCAGGTGGTCTATCTCTCAAATTCATGCCTCTCCAATGTAGAGAAAAAGTTGCCGTGCGGGACAATGTCAAACGCTTTCGTAAGTACAGATAGATGACATCGGTTGCTCTTCCCTTATCCACCATCACTGTAACCCCATCGCAGAAAGCCACCAAATTTGTCAGGCATGATTTGCTCTTCATCAAGCCATGCTGCCTGTCACTAATAGCATCCTCATTTTCCATGTGCCTTAGCACAGTTTCCAGGAGGATCTGCTTTATGATCTTGCCAGCCACAGGTGAGACTAACTGGCCTGTAGTTACCTGGTTCTTCCATTTTTCCTTTTTTAAAGATGGGGATTATATTTCCCCTTTTCCAATCAGTGGAAACATCACCAGATTGCCAGAACTTCTCGAACATGATGGGTAGAGGTTTAGCAATCTCATCCACCAGTTCCCTCAGGACCCACGGATGTATTTCATCAGGTTCCATCAACTTGTGCACCTTCACGTCCATTAGATGGTCTCAAACCTGATCTTCCCCTCCCAACCATCCCTACCTGATGTACCTATAGAAGCCCTTCTTGTTGCCCTTGATGTACTAAAGGAGAATAAAGATAATTGTATTTGAGATGCACTAAGGTAGAAAACAGTAATTTTCAACATTCCAGTGTAGTTCAGCATGCCCTGTTATTATCAATGCAAAGAAGACGTACCATGTTGACCACACTACATCACAAACCTTGTCCATGAGGCTCTTCCAACTCCTGGTGGAAACTAAATCAGCCATATCCTAGCACAAGCAGTAATTTAGCATACTTCCTGCTTCTCAGAGCTCAAAAATATAGTGGAAATAGTGATAATGATGGCAGCTCAGACTTCCTCAAGTTTTTGGTGGGTTTTTTTGTTTTGTTTTATTGTTGGCATTGGCAGGTCTGCATCTGGTAGAACATCATATCACAACATAAAGAGATCTTCTCTGTAGACTCTGAAAAACAATCTACCAAGACCATTAATAAGTGTGATCTGAACACCAGTAAAGTGAATCACTGAGACAAGAAGTTAGTGACTTCAATAATTCTGCTCTGAGTTGAGTTTATCTAACTTGCAAAAGACAAAGGATTACATCAATCCTCCTGCATTTTGAATCTTTGATTTAAGGACTCTAAATATTTCAAATCTGATGTTTCAAGCTTTCTCCCAACCCCTCCAGCTATACTTTTTTCATAGTATGCTTTTTTAAACTTTAATGTTTTCCCTAGAAATGGGTACAGAAAGTATTTGGTTACCAAAGTAAGAAGTCATGGGCTGAAACAAAGCCATAAGAAATACTGCAGCCCGTCCAAGGTGATAAGTGCCTCTGATTACCCTTGACTGCATTCCCTGGGCTCAGCGTTTCATTAAATAGCAATGGTCTCTTTTAAAAATAGCTTTACCACCATCCTGTCCCGAGGTTGTTTCATGGTTTTAGCAAAAGCTATGTACAGAAATACTACTTTCCTCAGTAATTATACTTGATTTTCAGTTTCATTGTTACCAACAAATTAGTTAAGTTTGGGTAATATGAGTAAGTCACAAACACTGAAACAGCTTTTTCTCTCCGTTTTAAGAACGACCCTTCAACTGGATAAATGAATAAATTCCTGGGAGAAATTACAAAATGCTTTAAGAATTAGTTATTAAATTAAACAAGGTGGATTTGACAGTTATATCCTTGAAGAAGGACAATACAAGTCAAACACTGATGCATGTCAAAGCATATTAGTTTTTTGCTGTATATTAACAAATTCTTATAGCACATTTCAGGATAGAAAGTATCTGCAGCACCTGCTTAATAATGCCTGAACAATATCTACACTTTTTTTTCTCTGATTATGATATTGTTTCAAGTAAAATGACTGTCCATGTATTAAAAATAAGAAATATATTTATGTGGGTGGAAATCTTAACAAAACACTGAAACAGCAAATACATTTTCAAATAATAAACAAAACATTTTTCTTGATGTAATAGACATAAATAGCTCTGCTTTGCAGAATACTTATCTAACTGAAGACAACAACTGGAAACTGAATTTACTGTTAACTGAAAGTTAGAAAATGACATTTTCCACAAAATGTCAAATTTCCATTTCCTTTCCTCATTAGTAGAAGACTCATCGAACAACAGATGAGGTTAATGCAACACTACCAGAAGTCAGGACAGAAAGAAAATTTAAAACACAGCACTGTCTCTGAGAAGTAAATGTAAGTTGCAGCAGCCCACAGGAAAGCTTTAGAGTACTACCCAACTACAGATTAATTACTTATAGGTAAGCACTATCTAGTGCTTCCTGCAAATCAATATGTTCTTCTAAATTGGAAACTCCAGCTGATACACTGATGACTTTTGAAAAGAGTTTTGAAATGGTCTACCATTACGTTTCTGATAAGGAGATACTCAGTCATATTCTAATGAAAGTCTCTTAAAAACACGGTACCTATAACTTAGCATACTAGATCAAAGTAATAAGGTATATATCGAGGACTAAGGACTACCACTGAAAAAGATGAAGAGGTGAAAAGAAAGGAATCAGGTTTGAGCTGGTACCCCAAATCAACTGTTTTTTCACTGAAAATAAAGCTACAGTAACAAATAAAATTAAACTACATGGCAAAAATGCGCAGTCCTTTCTATTCCCTTTTTGAAGTAAACAGAGCAGCATTTTGAAATAAAGACCTTTTGCGTCTGTCATGGTTTAACCTCAGTCAGGAACTAAGCACTACACAGCCGCTCGCTCACCTTCCCCCTCCCCCAGTGGGATGGGGAAGAGAATCAGAGGAACAGGGAAGAAAACTTATGGGTGGAGATAAGAAGAGTTTAATTACTGAAAATAAACTAAATAAAACTATTATATGAATAATACTACCGATACTACTAATAATATGTAATGAAAATGCTACTAATAATAAGTAATGGAAATAATGGGAAAACAAACGATACAACCACTCACCAACCGATGCCCAGCCAGTCCCTGAGCAGCGTCAGAGCCGCAGGGAGAGCAAGCCAGTGTCCAAGAGACCTGAGGGCCCCGAGAGCCAGGCCGCCAGCCCACTCCCCTCCAGCTTATATACTGAGCATGACATCTGATGGCATGAAATGTCCCTTTGATCAGTTTGGGTCAGCAGTCCTGGCTGTGTCCCCTCCCAGCTTATTGTAGAGGAGCTGCTGGGAACACAGGTGCAGTATATGGAACAGAAAATTCTTTGACTTGATATAAACACTGCTTGGCACCAACTAAAAACATTAGTATGTTGTCAATATGGTTTTCAGCCCAAACCCAAAACTTAGCCGCACACTAGCTACTGTGAGGAAAATTAACTCTATCCCAATCAAAACCAGCACAGCATCACTATTTCCTAAGATGTAAAACATGCTTCTGTGGCTGCAATGCATCCTGTATCAATGGAGAAAATACTCAAGCTACAGGTTGAATTTAAATTAAATTTTCTTCGAGAAAAAATACTAATAGAGCAGCTATGATCACTACTCTTCTCTTTAGCCTAATTAAAACCTGTAGCTGGAAAGCTTATGCAGGGTCACAGAGTCCAGCTTCCAGCTGCAATAAGCAATATATCATGTAATCCAAAGTCCTGCCCCAGGAGAGGAATAACCCCAGGCATCAGCAGAGGCTGGGTCTGATGGGATGGAAAAGACCCTGAAAAGACCCTGGGGGTCCTGGCGGACAAGTTGCACATGTGTCAGCGATGTGTCCTGGTAGCAAAGAAGGCCAAAGGCATCCCAGGCTGCATTCAGTACAGTTTTACCTGCAGGTTGACAGAGGGGATCCTTCCCCTCTGCTCAACACTGTTGAGACACGAGGTGTCCAATGCTCGGCTCCCCAGCACAAGGGAGACATGGACATACTGGAGCGAGTCCAGCCCAGGGTCATGAAGATGCGGCAAGTAGTAAAGAAGAGCTAAAGAAGAGCTTTAAAACTAAGCTCTTAAAGCTTAAAACTAAGCTTTTTAAGCTTTTTAGCTTAAAACTAAGCTCTTCTTAGTGGCTTCCAGTGACAGGACAAGCGGCAATGGGCAGAATTCAAAATACAGGAAATTCCATCTAGACTAGTAGAAACTTTTTGTAATGTGAGGGTGGTCAAACACTAGAATATGTTGCCTAGAGGGGCTGCGCAGTCTCTGTGAAGCCTGTGATTTGTGTAAGTGATTCTGTAACCTTTCTCATAAACTTATCAATCTGTTTTCAACCTACTTAGGACGACGGGAAGGGCAAAAAGCCGGTCTGAAGGTTATTCGAGAATGTGTATCCCTCTAAGAGTTCCTGATTTCACCTTATGTTTACTAATAAATAATTAGAAAACAGTGGGGGGAAATCTTCAATTGTTAATAAATAAAATATTCACAAACATTAAAAGGGACTGAAAAACACAGCACAAAGCATGTAGCACACTGCTCTACAGGAATAAGTATGTCATCTGCAAAATGAGAGCATTTCTACTTATCAGGTGAAGTTATCCAGAGGTGGGTTGGTCCTGGTTTTTTCACATTCAGGTACTTGAAAGATCACTTGCATAAGGCATGGCTAGCTCAGAAAACAGGGAAACACGGTGGAAGAGAAATGTACACCAGAATCTGTGGGATCACCTCGTGCTCATTATCTCTGCCCTCATAAAATGTGAAAGTTTTCTTGCACATTCATTTCACACTGTTGTTTCAATTAATTTCACAAGAAGGAATTCTCTGTAAGGAGATCTCCAAGCTTCGGTTATTCCCAACATCTACACAAAGTGTCACCTGAACGGAGAGGTGTAAAAAAGGAAAATCTTTTTTAAGGTGAAGGGGCAAGAGGAAAATAGAAGTTAAATTGGGAAATAAGTGAGAGAGAGAGAAGGTGAGCACAACGCAAAAGGGAACCCCTAAGGAATTTTATAATGCTGATTTTTATACATGGCTACTTAATGCACCCGGAATTGATACAAGGCAGATGTAATGCATATTCCAGGTCAATACCTGAGTACAACCCAGTAGGTAAGTCTGATGAGCACAGTCTGCAGAATTCAGCACTTCAGCACCCAGGAACAAATAAATAGGTAACATGAAGGCAAGTAACCTTTACAGGAATACTGTTCGGCATCACCAAGCACTCTCCAAGTGAGCTCTGAACACAGACTAATGAGAGTTTTAACAGAAAAGCCCAATGATCACAATGATTGTGGAACCGCATTTTACTACGGCTTATAACTACTACAGTGTTTAAAGTTGCCAATTTACTCAACAACGTTCTGTATCAATAAAGCATATTATTTACAGAGTACTTAATGAATAGGAAACTGAGTTCTGCGGGGAATCTCCTGAAGTGTTAAGTTCTATCATGCAACGAGGAAGCCACTGGTTCAGAGTCATAAGTAAAACTAACCGTAATACACCAAGATAGCTCAGATGAAACACGCATCATTAAACTCCAGATAGATGAAGAGTTTGCTGTAACAGTAAAAGTTCTATTCTCTTTTTATTTCAGAAGGTCATAGAAGTTAGTGCACCTAAGCACAGTATCATTTATCTTCTGGCAGCATCCTGAATCACTAAGACTTGGGATGTACCGCAGTCCTTCCTAAACTAGGGTTCAGGGATGACTTTCTCCTGTATTCATAAAAAGAGAAAATCCTCTTTGATTTTTATTCTCTCAAACTGCTAATTATAACAAACAGATCAACATATAGTGCTTACCAAACAACTACATGAACACAAATATGTGGTACTCAGTATCCACTAGCCCTTCATTTACAGACAACTCCCTTCCTCTGGAATTGTAAAGCTTCTTATTCTTACAACCTCTTTTTGAGACATGAGCACGTATCTGACCCTAGTATCACAAAAACATTGACAACAATCACCTCAGTAACAGAGACTACTAAGAGCTCATCCAATCTTCACTTTCCCTCTAGTATGGTTTCATAGAGGACTCTTGGTGAAATTCAAGGTCTTAAGCTTTATTCTTCAAAATGCTCCATGTCATAAAAGCAACCACCTGTAATTCTTTTGTTATGTAAATGAAGTGAATTTCAGGAAGGTGGTAAATAAAATAAAGCATTTCTTAGTTTTTGCACTTGTTTCCATTAAAGTCATTTTCTTTAATGCAACTCTCCACAATTTGAAACATTTCAAAGATGAGTCATAAAAGCTGATTTTCCTTCAGTGTCCCCTTGTGTTTATTGCTACTCTCAGCACTTGAATCAGAGCTTGAAATGTGTGCGTTAACCAATTCTTCTTGTTCATCTCCTTCTACATCCAAGCATATCAAAGAAGCCCTACTGCTCATTCAACAGCAGCAGCTCCTGTTGGTTTAAGAGGCCAAACCACTGGCTGCCTTCATTAACACTCTCCTGACAAACCAGGAGCAAACTTAATGCTTGACCACTTGAAGCGAGTCCAGAGGAGGCCACGAAGATGCTCACAGGGCTGGAGCACCTCTGCTGCGGGGAGAGGCTGAGAGAATTGGGCTTGTTCAGCCTGGA
The DNA here is from genome assembly GCA_027574665.1 of Rhynochetos jubatus. NCBI lineage: Eukaryota > Metazoa > Chordata > Aves > Eurypygiformes > Rhynochetidae > Rhynochetos > Rhynochetos jubatus. The sequence continues at coordinate 4,997,310 of CM050648.1, read as the reverse complement.
GAAAAGAAGGCTTCGTGGACACCTTACAGCACCTTCCAGTGCCTGAAGGGGCCTACAAGGAAGCTGGGGGGGCTTTTTACAGGGGCTTGTAGTGACAGGACAAGGGGTAATGGGTTTAAATTGAAAGTAGGGAGATTTAGATTGGATATCTGGGAGAAGTTCTTCCCAGAGAGGGTGACGAGGTACTGGGACAGGTTGGCCAGAGAAGCTGTGGATGCCCCATCCCTGGCTGTCTTCAAGGCCAGGCTGGATGAGGCTTGGAGCAACCTGGTCTAGTGGAGGGTGTCCCTGCCCATGGCAGGGGGGTTGGAACCAGATGATCTTCAAGGTCCCTTCCAACCCAAACCATTCTGTGATTCTATGATGAAGAGACTTCACAAGAAACTTGAAAGAGTATATATTGGTTTGAAAAGGCTTGAAGAGTATAAATAATGCTAGTAATTAATTAGTGTTCTGTCCTTACCATGGCTACTAAGCCCTTGAACAGTCTCATTATTACTTTCATGTAGAAGCCACTACGTCATGTAACAATAAGTGTTCTTCAATGCGAAAGGCTAAAATAATAGAAATAAGGAGCAAATTAGCAATACAACTAAAACAATTTTCTCAGGTTATGCCAGTATGTTCAAAACAAGTTATTTCAAATTAATTAGTGTAGATGAGTGCAAGCAGAAAAGACAGAACTAATGGCAAGCCATGTACCCTGAACATTACTTCAGAGCAATTCAGCTTATTTTGGTATTTCTTTTTATTTACTTTTTCTAAGTTTTACTTCTAATTCACTAGCTACCAAATGAAGGTAGAAAACTGTAATACAATTCTCCATCATAATCAGGCCTTACCTGACTTATGACCATTTAATTCCTATTGATTCTTTCTCCTCTTTTTTTTTTTTAATCATACCCAAGATGAAAGTGATTCTTTGACTTCTGAAGGCAAATACACAAATTTGCTGAGCAGCATAGTAAAGACTGTCACATAGACAATACACTCTGTAGGAGCAAACCTTTCCTTTACTTTGACAGATGCAGTACAAAATGGGACACAGTGTGAAATCAAAATATTGAAACTGTCAAATATAATCGCCTTTCTGGCACACCATGCAAAATTGAACCTTTATTTTATAGACAGGAAAGATGTTTTATTGCTTTAGCAGACCAAGGTCTCAAAGATGACTCAGGCTTACCCTGAGGAACATAGAGCCTAAGAAGGCAGACAAACACAAACCACAGAGACAAAGCCTGGTCTTCTAGTGTATGTCAGAGGGGAGTCTGCAGCTGAGAGGATAATTCTACTGTTGAAAACTGGAGAGGTTATAAGCATAATTCCCCTCTTGGTTCTCTTCCACATTAACAAGCATGATGAAACAAGGAGTTTTGTTTTTAAGCACATACTAAGATGAACTCTTCTTTCCTGAACCCTTCCCTCCTCTGATGCTTTTTGCTACTTCAGCAACACTAACCTTGCTGTTACATAAGAATGTAAGTTCCTACCTTCTCACTTCTTTCACTCATTTCTCTTTCTACATTTCAATTTTATTAGATTATTTCCTTATAATGCAAGTTTCTTCCCAGTCAACAAAACCCCAGCTCTTTAACTTCACCATCCCCAAACACAATGTCTATACCTAAATCTGAAATGACTGCACGTGGTATCCAAACTTACTACTTCAAATTCATTTCACTACATCAGTTTTTTATGCTCTTCAAACTACTCCCTGCTTCTTCCATTTCACGGTCTTAACAAGGATTACAAACACCTCACCAAGATCAAATCTGAAAGTCTACATCATCATCGTCTCTAATACTTTTGCTATGTTTGACACAGCTGACCATTGCTGCTTTTTATTTACATTGCAATTGAGAAAACAACACTTGATTCCTACCAGAAAATGTCTAATTTTGGGTTCTAGCATGCTTTTATGTCTGGCTTATGAGGCTCCAATTTCAGTTTCCACTTCTGATCCAACCATCCACCCTAGCCAAAGCTCTGCCCCTGCTCTTGTCTCATGACTCGTTTTCAGCATGAACCTCCTGGTCTGCCTTCAGCCTCACTCCTGGCTACAAACACACCTTATCCCTAAGTTTGTAGATCACTTAGGTTCTCAGATATTCTAAGCTTCAGGCCAGGTCAGGCCTGAACACGTTTTTGATCAGGCCCTTGCTTAATTAAAACCTTTTCCTTTCTCAAAAACTGTGTTTAATACAACTTTAATCCATTACCCAAACGCAATACCTGAAAGATCTTACTTGGAGTTTCTTAAAATAGGACATTATTCACTTTCTGGCCGAAGGCAGTTCTGGACCCTCTTTGCTTACCTGGATGGTACAGAAGCAGTTTAATGACAGCAGAACCTCCGGTACTGCTTGTCAGAGAACTCTGGCTGAGCATATTACTGCTTTTTTGTCTTGTGTGTGTTGCTACTCTTTTCGGAAACTGTTTCTGAAAAATTATGTGCTGTTTCTCCTACGTTATATAATTTATTTCTTTATCAGCACATTATTCAAGACCTTTGACAGTAATTACTTTCGCTTTAAACACTAAGAGAACAAGATTGGGTTTGGAAACCTGTCAGACTTATTTCTTAAGTGAAGCAAGGAAAAACAGAAAACAGTGCAATGAAAAATGTGTGTAACAGTAAATGATGATTTAAAAAAAAAAAAAATAAACTCAGATCAGCAACAGCATGCTGTCACAATATCTATTATTTACTGTAGTTTATTTTTAAACCCTGTAGACGGTCATTATCTCCGTGCAAGAGCATTACTTCTGTGTAAATGTATTAAACACTATACTTTTAGATGTGAATAGGTTTCATTTGTATGATCTGAACCAGACTTGAAAAATGATGAATTTCCAAGTGATTAGCTCTCAACGTATTTGTTTTTCAGTAGATTCAGAAAAGTATATTCTATCCATTGCTAGTTTTTAATGCTTGCCAGATACTGACAGAACTTTTGGGAGCCTAAATCAAATCTAAACATGCTTCAATTAGCTCATCATAGTAAAATACGTTAATAGAAAATGACAACTTTTTTTTCAGATTTGGTGTATGCACCTTGTCCTTATAAATTCTGCTGGAATTTATAAGCTTCAGTTACACACAGGATTGTGGCTAAATCAGTATTTAATTGGATCTGACACTGTCATTTTTATGAGACATGCAATGGAGGTACCAAGGGTCAATCTTTCACCGAACAACAGTACAGAGAGCAGTACTGCAGAACCTCTTCCTCCTCCAAACATGAACTGAGACCCTGACACACATCAAATTCCTAAAGGTGCACATGCACACTGGTACTGGGGGATCTTCTGCACTCAAGATACAACAAAAAAATGACATTCTATCTTCTTCAGTTTCACTTTTCATTATACATGCAACAGAGAATACCCTGTTGGATTAGGTTTTCTAATGTGAGGAACAAAATCCCATGTCCCTGGATAAGTTCCTACAATTTCTACCATTTCAGTTTTAACATTTCCATAGTACTCCATACCCAAACAAGGATAAAGTATTAAAAAAAAGAAAAAAAACCAATTCTGCTATAACATATCTGAAATTCCTTTATATAATTCTGTATCTGTCATGCAGTTTCTACCTCTCCATTATTTTAACATCTAAATGATCTTAAACTAATCAAAAGGTTCAAAATCAAGAAAAGCAAATACAATTTTTTAAACTTAAAAAAAACCCCAATACAACGAAGTAAAATATTTTACCAGAGAAGAGGGTACAAAACAACTTAAACCAAACCCAAATTTTCTCTTAAAAGTACTGAGGCAGCAAAGACAACCCTGAGAATTTAAAGAGTTAAAACCCTGATAGTCTTTGGTGTCAGAGATCAAACATCAACCACAAGCACAGCCATCATGTGAAAATTACAAATGCATTCACACTTAAAAAATTAACCTCGTAGTTATGAACCTCTAATTAGTTTCTAATTACCGTACACTACTGAGAGAAAACTCTGAACCGAAGAAGTGACTTCTGATTTTCCAACATACTTCCAACATTCCTCAAATGAAGGCTAGGAAAGTTAAGAGATACACAGAATGAAAAACTTGAAAAACCTACAGTGTGGCAAATACAGCTGTGAAAATATATATATGTGTGTTTATAGGTAATCTAGACAAGAGTGAAGCACCACTCTGAACCCAGTCAGACTTGAACAGGATGGATTGAAATGAATTGCTATAAGCATGCCAATACAAACGGAGATGCCAGTACAGATTCGGAGAAGACCTGATCACGATGAAAATTTCCCATCAGATACTCAGAAACAGTAAGGTGTCTTTGCTAGTGTAAAGAAAATCCATGAATGAGGTAGGGAAAATGACATCATGAAAGAAAGGTAAAGAATTCCCTGGTTTTCCAGATCTAGGTAAAAAGACTGAGTAGATTTTGCATTCAATCAGCAATGCTAACGAAAACATCTTTAAAAGTGACCAAGGACAGCTCAAAGAATCTGAATATAATATAGCAACTATTTGTCATCTTTGAAAGGAAAAGGAAAAAAAAATCCTTTTAAAAATATTTTTTCAAAGAGAGCTATTTGAAAAATAAGGGGCAAGAAGCCACTAGGCTGGACACTAGAAGCAACGGACATCTATTTGGCACCATATTTCCTAGATCACTGCCAGTTAAAGGAGGACATTCAGCATCCTTATCTTGCACAACTCACTGGCTGGAGACCAGGTGACCACCAAAGCCATTTTACCACTCCCTGCCGCAGCTGGACACAGGGAGAAAATATCACAAAAGGCTTGTGGGTCAAGATAAGGGCAGGGAGACCACATTCACCAATTACAGTCACAGGGAAAACAGATTAGACTCAGGCAAACTAGTTTAACTTATTACCATTCAAATCAGAGTAGAGTAATGAATAATAAAACCAAATCTTAAAACACCTTCCTCCCACCCCTCCCTTCTTCCCAGGCTCAACTTTGCTCCCAGTTTTCTCTGCTTCTTCTCCACCAAGAGGCACAGGGGGATGGGGAATGGGAGTTGTGGTCAGTTCATCATGAGTTGTCCCTGCTGCTCCTTCCTCCTTAGGGGAGGATCCCTGCACTCTGTCCCTGCTCCAGTGTGGCATCCCTCCCATGGGAGACAGTCCTTCACCAACTTCTCCAACATGGGTCCTTCCCACAGGCTACAGTTCTTCACAAACCACTCCAGCGTGGGTGTCCCGTCCCGTCGTCGTCCCCTCCCGCCAAGAATGCCATCCTCCAGGAGGAGCCTGTTCCAAGGATGGGTCTCCCATGGGGTCACAAGTCCTGCCAGCAAACCTGCTCCAGCCTGGGCTCCTCTCTCCATGGGGCCACAGCTCATGCCAGGAGCCTGCTCCAGCGTGGGCTGCCCATGGTGTCACAGCCTCCTTTGGACATCCCCCTGCTCCAGCGTGGGGTCCTCCCTGGGCTGCAGTTGGATCTCTGCTCCACCATCATCCTCCATGGCTGCAGGGCACAGTCAGCCTCACCATGGGCTGCAACACAGATTGCTGGGAAATCTCTTTTCTGGCCTCTTGAGCTCCTCCTTCCCCTCCTTCTTCTTTGTACCTGCAGAGTTGTTTCTCTCACATATTCTCACTCCCTCTCCAGATGAAATTGCTGGCTTTGTCCCCCCTTCTTAAACATGTTATCACAGAGGCGTTACTACTGTTGCGGATGGGCTCAGTCTTGGCCAGCGGCGAGTCCACCTTGGAGCTCGCTGGCACTGGCTCTATTGGACACAGGGAAGCCTCTAGCAGCTTCTCACTCAAGCCACTCCTGCAGTCTCCCCGCAACCAAAACATTGCAGCGCAAACCCAACATACTCATCAGCTGCTCTGCGGGGAACCTTCCTACTCCTTTCACCACTCAGGACCAAGTCCTACCAGCAGTGGAGATAAATGCTTGGACTTCTACAACTGCTCTTCAAAGATATGGGTGCAGAAGGCACACAGCATCCTAAAGGAATCATGTCTTAGAAAACTCGGTCCTTAACTGAAAGAGTACGCTTAATACTAGGATTCTGTTCTTTGTTAAGTTACTATATTCCTTGCAGACAATATAACAAGTTGTCTCAGGTGCAGATAAAAACTCAGAATCTTTTTTAACAAAGCTAAAACAGAAGCATAGGAAATATTTGGTCAAAATCCTTCCTTCTGAGAAATTTTAGAGATACTACTTTTAGTCAAAGAAGTTTTTCCATAAGGAGAAAGAATAAAGTCTGTTTCATACGGATTTGTGTTCTCTGACTCCTCTTCATCCTCTAACCTCAGACCTGATTTCTGTGTGTTCCCTGTCAAACAACCAAAAAGCTCAATGTGTCAAATCAAATATACATTCACTAAATTCTGTCTTTCCCAGAGTAGGTGCAGTGCTTCTTCTCTTTCCCCTCTACCCATCAATGATTTTGACAGAAATTTTAGGAATTAAATCTCTCTCTCAGACCTCTGTTCCTCAATTTACTGGTGAATTCAAAACTTAGCAGTGACAGAACAGAAAAAGCAATTGTATCAAACTTCTTTCATTAGAAAAACAGATTTAGAATGGGAGTTTGGAAAGGTTAGACAGAGCACTAATCCTTGCCATAACCACTACATTCCAGGTTTTGATAATGAAATGAAAATCACAGTGTTTAAATCGTATGCATGGCTTCACAGCACATAAAGTTAATTACCTTTTGCAGGATTAAAGCAATTTTATAGTAATAGCTCTCAAATCAACTTTTGGATCAAAAACTCACTTAAGAATCTTGAAATATCTACAGTACATCCTGGTATCATATAGCAATAATGTTTGTACAAAGACAAAAATGCTTGGGATAGCATTTTCAAAAATGGAATATATAATAAAGACCCAGTTATATATTTTAACTAAAGGCTAGTCAGCCTCACCTCAGACCCTGGCAAGGTGATGGAAGAAGTCCTTGGACAAAGAGTTTCCAAACATATGAAGGACAAGAGGATGATCTGGAGTAGTCAGCACAGATTTATGAAGAGGAAACAATGCTTGAACAACCTCATTGACTTACAAATTGAGGTGACTAACTTGGTTGATGAGAGGAGAGCAATAGATTCTGTTTCTACCTCAAATTTAGTAACGCTTTTGACACTGCCTGTCATAACATCATCATAGACAAGCCGACAAAGCATGGCTTAGATAAGTGGACAGAGAGGTGGACTGAAAACTAGCTTAACTTCTGGGTCAGCAGCACACGGTTCAGTTGAAACTCAATCACCAGCAGTGTACCCAAGGGGTCAATATTACATCCAGGGCTGTTTATCATCTTCATTAATGACCTGGTTGATAGGGCAGAGAGCTTCCTTAGTAAGTTTAAAGACAATACGAAATTGGAGGAAGCAGCTGATACACTAGAGGGTCATCTTCCCATTCAGATGGACGTTGACAGCTAAAAATGCTAAGTGGAATCTCACAAAGTTCAACATGAGGAAATGCAAAGTCCTCCTACTGGGAAAGAATAACCCCAGGCGCCCGCATATGTGGGGACCAAAAAGCTGGAAAGTAGACGGGGATCTTCATTTCCCAGAGGATAACAAGCTGTCCACATGGCAGTAAGGTGCCCATATTGCAAAAAAAAAAGGCCAATAACATCCTGAGCTGAATTCGGCAGAGTATTGCCTGCAGGTGGAGGGAGGCAATCCCTCCTCATGAAGTTCAACGAGGCCAAGTGCAAGGTCCTGCACCTGGGTCGGGGCAATCCAAGCACAAGGACAGACTGGGGTGAGAATGGAATGAGAGCAGCCCTGAGGAGAAGGACCTGGGGGTACTGGTGGAGGAGAAGCTGGACATGAGCCAGCAGTGTGCACTGGCAGCCCAGAAAGCCAACCGTATCCTGGGCTGTATCTAGAGCAGCGTGGCCAGTAGGCCAAGGGAAGTGATACACCCTCTCTACTCTGCACTCCTGAGACCCCACCTGGAGTGCTGTGTCCAGCTGTGGAGCCCCCAGCATAAGAAGGATATCAACTGGTTGGAGAGAGTCCAGAGGAAGCCATGAAGATGCTCAGAGAGCTGGAGCACCTCTGCTGTGAAAAAAGGCTGAGAACTGGACTACCTGACGTCAAGAGGTCCATTCCAACCTAAATCATTGTGATTTTTTGAATAATTCTGTGAAAACATATTTCATTAATATTTTTGATGGAGCATTTACATCCAAAGAAAAATAGTCTTAAATAATTTCCTGCATATTTAAACCACATCTATTATCATTAATAATATAAAGAAAAATCTTTGAATGGCTCAGGCTGTCAGGTGCTTATGATGTATATTTTCATGCACAAAGATAATATTTAATATAACGTCAAAAAAAACCATCTTGGTGTAGACTTTATTAGACTATTACCCTCCATGAGCTTTCACAAACCTCTTAGGGTGAGTCATTCATAGGTTGGATTCATATGGCCAGAAGACACAGAAATTTGTTAACTGCATGAGTACTCCGTTCAGTTTCTAAGACTGCTTAGTTCTTTGGAATTATGCAGTTTCAGGATTTAAGACAAACTGCAAAGCAGAATCTGAAAAATCACCCTAAATTCTTATTGTATGCTGAGTATCTTTTAAAATTGGGTATATGACTAGCTTCCACGGAAATTCACTTTTACCTTAGACTTTTCTTCAGCAACTTTTGCTTCTCAAATATTTGGTGGTTGTTTTAGTAAAATACAGTCTCTCCTGAGGTTTCCCAGTCTTCTCCTGTGTTATCATAAATAGCTTTACCTAATTAATCTCTCCCCCTGCATCTAAAGACCAAAACTGCTTCGTTATGTACATTGTGCAGCACTTTATGAAGAATAAAATGTGGAGTTCATAATTCAATACAATCTACTATATTCTATCACAGTATCAAAAATTATTTTTATAGTTCCCCCTACAACAATAAAATTAGTATCTGTGATGTATTAAGATACATTGTGTATGCCTAAGTGAAAGATCCAAAACCACACTTGCTGCTGCAACTTAATATTTTCCTCTTTTTCCGTAACTTTGTATTATTCCTTCATCTTTTGTAATTCCAGAAGCACCAAATATAAAACCTAACCAGTGATTAGGATCACTTTGTGTCAGGGAGAACACACACACAGGAAAAAAGACATCCCATTGTACATGGGTTTATAAAGAAAACAAAGATATGAAATTGCTGAGTAGAACTGAGAAGAGATGGAACAAAAATCATAGTTAATGGTCAACACAATAGAAAAGTCAACACGAGAAGAAAAACTCTTCAGTAGGTATTCAGCTAGAAATTCTTTTATGCAGCAAATGAGTGTAATTTGGTATATAAAATTTAAGTTTATATGCCTCAAAAGCTTGAAAAATTATAACAGTACGTAAATGCTGTTTTCTTCAATCCATATTTAATTTTAAATTTCCAACAGGGCTCTGGCATTTCCAGGACTTACCACAAGGAGAAAAGATTTTTTACCAATGCTGTAATTTTCTACGTGACTGTAAATCATCATTTCCCTTTCAGGCCACTACTGCTGATGTATTTAAAGTAAAGACTTCTGGAAATCTTCAAGCTGCCCTTTACACATCTCAGCTCTTGGTATCACTGCACGTATATCTATCTTCAGGTACACCCTACACGTTCAGCTGCTGCCAGGGCAGTGAATTCAGCACTCAATGGCAACAAACAGCTACAGCAAACCCAGAAAGGCAGATTGTGTTTCTGCTGCTGGCACTTCCCTGCTGAGTGACAGCCAGAAAATCGCTTACCATTTTGTCTCTCAGGCCCCAGATCACAACATGCACACCTTTTATAACGTAGTAAGGCATATGGATGAAAAAACACAAGAGATGGACTTTGTAATTCCAGTTGACTACCTGTTATGTTAAATGACTGAAGTTACCAAAAAATGAGCAGTTCTGAACTCTGTTCCTGTTCAGACATATCAAGTGAAGAATGTGGGGAAATCTAGAAAGTTCAACAGTGTGTTAAGAATTGTACCACCAAATACCTAAGGAAAGAGGATGAGGTTTCTATAGAAGCACATTGAACTGGCTTCACAGGGACAAACCACTAATTTCATATCGCACAAAGCTCTGTTACCTTCAATTTAAATTGAATGAAAGGCACACTTACTGTAAACAAGATATAAATCCTGTCCACCTACTTAGCATAGAGCTGTCCTCCATCTTATCCTTCAAGCTGAAAGGGGAGAATTTAAAACGCTGAAAGCTAATGACAATCTTCCAGAGCTTTCCAATTTTTTTTAATATTGAAAAAAGAGGTTTCTGGACAATGTTATACACCAGAAAACACGATACTGAATGAAACATGCCCCTGCATAGCCCTTGACACGGATGTAAGTCCCAAATCTCTTTTTTTTTTTTTTTTTTTTTTAATTTCCATAGGGATCTTTCTAGCTTTGTAGCAGATTTCTATTCCCAGGCATGAATTTACAGTCCTTGTAAATTCCTTCTGACAAAGCATGGAAAGAAAATTAAATTGTTCTAAGAAGTTTTAGGGGACGTATTCTTGGGCTTCACAACAATTGAATGCATCAGCCTTAACGTTTGAGGAAAAGTCAACTGTGAATAAACATTTCTTACACCTTTTAAACTTGCTGTGCCCTACACTTCAGTGTTGACCTACATCAGGACTGAAGATATTAAAATAAGAAATTTCAATGTTTAAAGGTTGTGAAGTTTTAAGAGGTTTTCTCATACGTCTCAAAAGAAATAAGGTCAGACGCCTGTTGGCTGCACCTTTGGGTGAACTGCCACGCACAAACTGACCGAGCGCAAAACGATAGGTTGAATGTGCATCTGTATCGTTTACCTTAACTAAAAGTTGAGAATCTTCTGCCCCTTCCCTTCCTCTAAGAGCATGGTTTGATTTACTCCGATCATGCTGCCTTCTTTATGGCTACATTTTGTGCCATATCAAAGCTGCAATCACATTTCTTGCTGTTCAGCAGAACTGAACTATTCCTTCCACACTATCAAAAGTTACAGGGCTTGACAGCCCTCCTTTCTACCTCTAACTTCTCTGCTGCTCTGTACCCATGAAATGAATACTCTGGAACTGCTCATCAACCCACTGCTTTGCTGTCTCAGTCCTGAGCCTGAAAAATATAACTGAAGTCAATCAAGCAATTAAAATTGAGAGTTCTTAGCCACTGGAAATGTTCTAGCAGTAGTCCTCTAAAACACCTACAGGAAATTAAACGATGATATAATCAGCCTATGTATAACTTTTTAATTCAACCTGCTGTACCAGCAGATGCCAGGTAACCGCATCGTACTAATACAGCACCTGATAGCACCAGGCTAACGCTCCTTACTGTGCAATCTTCTGTTTATTAGACTTACTTTAAATTAGCTTTTCAGGTCTTCAGGATATGGCTTATTTCCCTGTATCTCTGCTGGTAGTAATATCTAGTAATAAACAACATGACTAATATTTGGTAATAAACAATAGTAGCAGCCTGCATGAACCAAAATCATGTTTCAGGGGCATCTATATTATTTCATATCAAAACATTTGAAGGACAAAATGGATAACATTTTAGTTATTACTGAATGTTCTGATTTAGATTTTTCTGACCAATCACTAAACAAGAAAACGTAGAGTTTAGCTGCCGATTAGTTGTGCCCTGTAAAGCACTTTCTCAGGCACAGCCATTCTGTCAATTCATTCCATTTAGGATCTGTAACTTAAATAGAGGAGGAGGGGATGAGTTAAAAATAGCAGCAGCAAAAAAAGGCAATTAGTACGAATTGCCACAATAACCTTTGTCAGGATAAATTTAAGGTATAAGGTTCGGAGATAGTTACTATGGCAACCACAGGCACTTGCAAGGTACCATTAATGAGAAATGCAATATCTGTCACACAAGGAAGTAGATGCAACAGCAGCCTGACAGGCTATTTAAAGACACTGTTTTCTTTCCTTCCCCTTTTTTTCAAAGAGCAGCAGGAAAGCAAACTGCTGCACAAGTACCTTTAATATGTGTATTTTTCTAATTTTGTATTCTCTTTCCACTTCTTCAGTCACTGAACTGTTAAGACCTCAACGCAAGTTTTATTCAAATTGAACCAGTTAGATTTACAGACATTTCCCATGGTTTGTCTACTCCTTGCAAAATAAATCTAGCTCACGACTCATACAAAACTCCAAGTAGCAAAAGGTAAAACGTTTCACTTAGGTAGCCAGAAAGAGAACAGCTTTACTGTATGGTGAAACAAGACATTCTGAAACTAAGACAGATATTTGTAAAGAAAATTGTATAAATTCATTTATTTGCCAATACAATGTGCAGCTGTAATCTTCACAAAATACATTTTACCAATTGAAATTATCTCAGAAATATGTCTGATACCTTTTCCAAATAGACATAAAGAAATATCCAGTGTGCATAGCTTTTAAAAATGAGGTTTCTCCTTTTTCTACACAAAGTCCATTTCACTTCCATTTCTCATGTTTACAAAAAAAGTCCAATTTCAAACCTGGACTGTCACTGCCACCACAAGCACCCTCATTAAAGACAAGCCTGTATTAGCTCACACAAAACGATGGTTCTCATCAGGACCCTAAATAACATATTTTTCAGGACTATGAAAAAAATAATAAACCCCACCTGAAGCACTGCACCCAGCTCTGTGGTCCCCAGCACAAAAAAGGCCCATTGATCTCTTAGAGCGAGTCCAGAGGAGGCCCACAGAAATGGTCAAAGGGCTAGACCACCTCTCTTATGACGAAAAGCTGAGAGTATTGGGGTTGTTCAGCCTGGAGAAGGGAAGGTTATGGATAGATATTGCAGTCTTCTAGTATGTAAAGGGAACTTTTATAAGACAGATGGAGAGAGACCTTTTACCAAGGCCTGTAGGGACAGGACAAGAGCAAATATTTTAAACTGAAAAAGGGTAGATACAGAATAGACAGGAGGAAGAAATGTATTACGATAAGGGTGTTGAGGCACTGGGACAGGTTGCCCAGAGAAGCTGTGGATGCCCCATCCCTGGAAGTGTTCAAGGCCAGGCTGGATGAGGCTTGGAGCAACCTGGTCTAGTGGAGGGTGTCCCTGCCCATGGCAGTGGGGGTTGGAACTAGATGATCTTTAAGGTCCCTTCCAACCCAAACCATTCTGTGATTCTATGATTTCATACTACACATGTGCATGGAAAGGTTTGCTCAATACTACCACCCTTCTCAAAACCTAGGCCAGCTGAAAGTGGTACTTCAGCCATGCCAGAAGCACAGGGATACACCTGGTTTATGCAGTGTCATTCACTGCCTACCCTCACTGTTAATGCAGATACAGTTCACAACAACTTTTTTTTCATACCATTTGAGTTTCTTCTGGATCGAGACTGGTTTTGTTCATACCAAAATTAATCTTCATGCAGCACAAGAATCCTACTAGAAGGATCTTCTTCAAAGGCTCAGAAATTATTATCAATGAATTATTACTAAACTGGCTCTTTTTTTTTTTACCTTTATCAATCCCAACGAGACAGTTTCTCTGCCTTTAAACACTGCAAATTAAATACTAATATCTTTCTTTAAATAACACACCTCCTAAAAACCAAAGCACTCAAGAGAACACACTGTGAAATCCAGATCAATGGTAGCTTGTGATTTAAATAGGTTAAATGTGGTCTTGGCAACTTAGCAGCCAAGCTTTCTCACCGGCACTAGCAGGTGTTAGATCTCCTTGAAGCTGCGAAAGCTCTGCCAACTCATCAGGAGATACACAACTCCTTAACATGATTTTGATGTAAAAGATAGGGCTGTGAACAAAGATTCCCTGAAGAATTACTTCCTGGAAAGAAACTTCAGCGATCAGTATGTATAATTTGCATCATAGGCCCTCATTTGTCAAAGGGAAAGTTTTCAGCTGAGATACATCCATGGCTGGGAATTTACCACACATGCTTCACAGCAACTATTAACAGAATTAATATTCTGCCATGTGTTCTGCGGAGTTGACACATATTTCAGTCTGAACTGCAAAACAACACAACGAATATACACTTCAGGAAATATACAGATAACCTAGTAAACTGTTACAGCAGGAGCAATTTAGAGAGAAAGATTTCCTCATGCAAGCAATGACTTAGTAGGTTATTTCCAAAATAAGATTAGTTTCTAGAGACTTTTACAGCAAAGAGGAAAAATCATTATAATTGTATCAAAGGCATGTAGCCACACAAACAACTCTGTTATACTGAGTATATCTAGTTTCAAAACACATTTGAATTTACCCAGGTTATAATTTTTAATTTTGTCATGTAATTTATAATGCTTTCAGATCCTTTTAAAAATATTAAAGCAAAGGTTGCAGTTCCTACTTGTCGACTGCTTTCCACTCTCAGTTAAATGACAGACCTACAGCTAGCAGACTGGCATCAGCACAATTCACGGGAAAGAAGACTCTGAAAGGAAAAGGAGCATAGGCAACTGGGGAACAGAGAAAAATTTTACAGTATTTGAAATCTGAAAGAGCACTTGTCATCGATGAGGAAAATCTCTATTCCATCCCCAAATAATCCAGTATATACAGGCTCCAATCCAGTACCAGCTCCTCCCCGTAAAGATGCATTGCAGCAGTGCAAATCCTGCATCACCTGCATGCATGGGAATACTCCAGAAACCTTCAGGTCAGGAGTCAGGAAGAGATCTGCAGACAATAGCAAAACCTTCACCAAGAAGTAAATAATTTAGTTCGAGAAGATGCGAATCAATAAACCGGTTTCCATTTAACCACTTTACCAACAGTTGTTCCAGACAGCAAAACTTGAATCCCGTACTTGAAAGAAAAAAAAAGATAACTACCAATCATCTTGGGCTATTAAACTTGAAATATTTTTATAACTCATTCTTCCATTTACAATGTGTGCTTGCTTTTATTTTCTTTTTTTTTTTCTCCTCAAGTGTAACAGCACCTAGATTCCTCTCTCATATTAGGTTCCATTTTGCAAATATTTTCTTCCTAGCACTTCCTTTCAACTTGAATGGTCTTCAAGTATCACTTTCTCATTTGGTGAGATCATACCATGGAACTGAAAACATCCTACCCTGCACTGGTACAATACATCTGCTCGAAAAGATGGATGTTTTATATTCACAGAATCACAGAATGGGACCTTAGAGATCATCGAGTTCCAATCCCCCTACCCACTAGACCAGGTTGTTCAAAGCCTGTCCTTGAACACTTCCAGGGATGGGGCATCCACAGCTTCTCTGGGCAACCTGTTCCAGTGCCTCCCCACCCTCAGTGTGAAAAATTTCTTCCTTCTATCTAATCTACACCTGTCCGCTTTCAGTTTAAAGCCATTACACCTTGTCAGGGGGTAGAAGGGAGAAGGAGAGAACCTCCTCTGGACTCGCTCCAACCGGTCTATATCCTTCTTATGTTGAGCACCTCAGAGCCGGACAGTACTCCAGGTGGGGTCTCACAAGAGGAGAGTAGAGGGGTAGAATCACCTCTCTCGACCTGCTGGCCATGTTTCTTTTGATGCAGCCCAGGATACGGTTGGCTTTCAACAACTACTGAACCTCGGGCAGCATTTTCAAAGATTTATTAAAACCTGCATCGAATTCCTAAGAGGTAAAGACAGCTCTGAGGTCACTATTTAAATTTTGTATTCTTTTTCCACCAGTTCATCACTTTGGATTTATTAAGACTGACGTTCACCTGTCAATTTATCACCCTGTCATTCTGAAATTCCTTGCAATCAGATTTCCCCTTCACACCCCAGAGTTTACTACTCTCAACCTTCCCAGCCCACTGCTCACTCCTCTTCCCACAAAGTTTCCAAAGAAGCTCAACAGCTCAAGGCACAGCCCAAGTTCCAGAAGGGCTCCAATGATGACCTGATCTCTATAAGTGATTACTCACTCCTTTGTCACCCTACTCTTAACCAGTTAATAACTTTCCCTTCTTACTTGACAGCAGCTTGGATTATATACCAGCCTTTGGTCGGGAACTTTGCCATATGTCAATAATTATATCAATTAGATCTTCTTTACCCACGAGTTTGCTAGCTCCTTAACAGAACTTCAATGGATTTATGAGCTACAACTTACCTGTGTAAAACCGTGTTTACTCCTTCCCAATTCAGCACACCTATCTGAAGCAGAAGGACACCCAAAATATGAAAGAAATCTGTAATTAACACTCTTTATGACAAGTCACCCTCTTTCCTGAGGGTACTCACAGTTCAACATATGAAATCTGGAATGTTTCCATAATGTCAGGATCTTTCATAACCTGAAAGCACTACATAAGACAAGAAGTAATTTAAAAAATATATATATGGAGCTTTTAAACACGCCTACCACACCAGATAGAAATCTAATTACTACAGGATTCACATTTAGCGTTCCTCTCCTTCAATAACAGTCCTTTCGAGAGCCAGAAAAGCAAACAAGTCCAATAATCTTGTTTGAGAACTGTCTATCATTCTTTAAAAATCCAAAGCTAGAGCAGAATTCATTTTTATTATAGATGTCAAATGAAAAAAAAAAAAACAAAATTAGAACCAGTATGTGTTTTCCAAAACTCTGCAAACATTCTTCGAATGTTTTATTGTGGGCTAAGAGCATACTGAGCTAACATGGGTACAGCTATCCCTTGGGAAGATCCAGCCATCGAAAGTGAGCTGGAATGGAGAGACAAAGTGGCCGAAAAGGAAAGATTATGATCTTAACATCACCCCATTCCGTGACAATTTTATACACTTCTATCAGGCAAATCACACATTACATTCAAATTTATCAGAATATTGGTTTTTTCTTTTTTTAATTTAGAACCTATAAATCCTTGCATTATTCCAAAGAAGGTTTCAGCTTTTTGTCTATGATCCCAGTATAGTATAGTAGCATCAGAAGAAAGAAAAAGAAAACAAAGACTCCATTCCAAACCGATTTCTGGAGATACCTATATAACTGCAGAATCAAAATGTCGTTAAAAGCCAGCTTTATACACCATAGCATTGGCATAACATCTTTCAGCGATCTCTTCAGATCACTGTTGGTTGTGCTTTTTTCCCTGTTAATGAAGGAAGAAGCAAATGGATGTCAAGACCGAAGAATAAACTCAAGCATCTGAAGCACTAATTTTAAATGACTGTTCTCTTTGAAGGAAAGACTCATAAAACAGGCATTTTAATTATACTTTTGATCATGTAAAATAAATTAATAGGAATTGGGTATTTTCATTTCCAACTTCAGGAAATCTATGCTGTACTATCATGATCTTTTACAGAACATCAGAGAACAGGCAGAAAGCCAAATGAGTGCAACATCAGAGTGTAACTTTAATAAATCCTTTGGCCATTAAAGTAGACATAACTGGCAGCCACTCAAGACAATCTTCTTTCATCCCATTAATGCAGTCACCATGTCACCAGAGCCGCAAAACAGCAAGTGCTCTGAAATACAGGTAGTGCTATAGGCTAAATTAATCTATTTATCTACAGACATCCATCAAACCAGGTGTGACCTGGAGCGGTACCTACACCCAAATGCTCACTCTTTTACTGGCAGCATGAACACAAGTGTCCTGAAGTGTGCTAGGTGGGGTTTTTTTGTGCCCTGAATATGAAGATGATGGTTAATCAGGAAATGGACTAAAACTATTCCGTTATCTTCACCATTTGAACTTAAAACCTCTAAATGTTCCACACATCCAGGTACCCTTCACTCTCTATTTCCAAGTCTCCAAATATCCTATTAGAGCAATTTATCAGGAAAATGAATTCCAACGCAATTTTTCATCTGTTAGACGAACATACAGCACACCAGGCAGGTTTTAGGTGTGAAAGAACAGAAAAAGTAATCAGACATACGAAGGGGGGTTGTGCAAATACAAACTACCCACAATAACACACTACTTAAAGTGATATATGAGTCTGGAGGCCAAAGAGGTTTACCATAAACTGGCACTATGCCAACTCTAACAGAAGAAAAATAGTGGAAGAAAGGCTAAGGAAAGGAATTAATCCTTGCGGGGGGATACGGGTTTGCAGGGAGAATGATAGAACAGGGCAAATGTTGGGATGACTGAAAGTCTTAGAGGACAAAAGAAAGTGATAGAGGAACAAATTCATATGGGCATGTACCCATTACACTGTTGGCATTGAGAAGAAAAGGCCAGGCTGGATGAGGTTTGAGCAACCTGGTCTAGTGGAGGGTGTCCCTGCCCATGGCAGGGGAGTTGGAACTAAATGATCTTTAAGGTCCCTTCCAACCATTCGATGATTCTATGATTCTGAGAATGAACAAGTTTATCCATGTGTAGGTAGATTTTGAAATCAAGGAGTGTTGTAGGTTGCAAAGGACCTCTGGAAACTATCTTGTTCAAATTCCTCACTCAAAGTAGGTCTAACCTGCAGGCTGGCCACAGAGACCCACATCTGCAGCACAGCAGTGGAAGTGATACTTAGTTTTGGCAACCTTGCCCCCATCCAGACACACAGCACACCTCCCTTCGCCTATCATGCCTTAGGCAGTGCAGCATTCAACTAGACAAGAAAGAATTATGAAACAGCCTCTGCAATAGCCATGTTTGCAGCCTACCTTGAATACAGACTGCAAAGCAAGTCTTACAGAAATTTGGGCCGTGACAACTGTATTACCAGAGCTGCAGATATGCACCTCCCTACTTGTCTGTGCTCATCTGTAGGGCACAGCTTTTTCACCTTGCGCTTGTCTATCATTATGTCACTTAGTATTCCTAGGTTTCTAACTTGGATTTTACTGAAAGAAAAGAGACAGCAACAGCCTACCTCAGGAGTGCTGACCACTGAGTAGGTTCAGAACAAAACAGAAATTTTGATTAAGTTTCCATGTCACAGAAATACTGACAAACATCAGTAGGAAAAAAAAGGTTGATTAACAATACTGAGCTTTCTCCTTCAATGCTCAGAAAATCTACCGGAAGAAGAACAGACAAACCCCAAATTTTCCATGGAAACATTTCTTCCTGTGAATATCTGGGGGGAGGGGGTGTTATTTAATTCTAATGAGGGGACTGATGCTCAGTGAAAGGTTGATAAAGTTCACCTTCATTCTCCACTTTTTTCCATCATCCATCCATGTGGAAATGATTTTTCTAAATGTTGAAACATGATTTTTCTAAAACCACAATATGAATCTATTGGCTTCAATATGTGCCAATTAAGGGCAAGCACAAGCCATTTCAACCATGGCTTCCTTCAATAAGCAGTATTTTTTCCTGTTTAGCTTGTTGCTCCGTTTATAAATTTTCTTGCATTCTTATTATTCACATATCTTGCCCAAAAAATGAAAATCCAATAAAAAGTATTAACACTTCAGCCAATTTTTAATAGGCACTTTGTTGAATGTTTCCACAAATGTACCTAGCACACAAAAATTTCAATAAAAGATGTTGTGCTCAGTATATAATTTCCAAATCTGAATTCTGAAATAAATTATTCTTACTTTTTTCAAGAGGTAGCTTTTGAATCTTGCACGTCCTGCAATGTGTGATCTACTTAGGATTTATGGGGAAAATGAAGATGACTATTTTGGATTTTAGTGATTTATAGATCATCTAAAACAAGGACAGCAAACCTGTACTATCTAGCCATGTTTATGCTGTATACTATTAAATTTAATAAATCTTGTCACAGACAAACTTGGCCTGCATTCACAAACCTGCTGTTTCCCCAGATGAATCCACAAATATTCAAAATACTGCAAATTCGGTCTCCTGAGGTCAAATCAATGTCCAAAGAGGTCAGAAAAATTACCATGCAGGCTAGATCAAGTGAGTTAGCCACCCCCAATTTAGAAAAACAGTCAAATTGCTCAGACCTACTTCTGAAGAAGTGGGAAGAAGAAAAAGATCTGAGAAGTCATACAATAACAACCCAGTTGCCTGCCCAGTGAAGCATCCTCCAATTCATATAATCAATACACTGAATCTTTCAAATGAACCTGGGGCAGGGGAAAAGCACCTTATACAGAGAAACCTGAGAAAAGAGGAAAGTCTCCAGACCAGCAATTAGAGAAGGCAGATTTATCTGTGTTCCCAACACGTGTGTTTGACAGGAACAGAAATGCTAAATTCAAATGCAAATCACAGGAAAGAGATGCTCCTGCACACTGCCTGTAGAAATACACCATAACTATATATTCAGAACAAAAGGATGATATTGCTCTGGGCAGGGAAGGGAAGAACAAATGGCTATTCACATATTTTTTGCTGTAAAACCTAGAAGGGCACTGGCTTTCTCATCATCAATTACAGGGACTTAGCATTGGAAAAAGTCTTCCTTTTAGAAAGTACAGGAATTGCACGCAGGTCTTTAGCTGAAGACATCTTAGAAGCAGCCAGGTTCTCTGCCTTCATGTCTCTGTGAGGGAGACTGAGCATCCGATGATGAGGAGGCTTGGAAATCACTTCCAGGCGTATTCATAGACAGCTCAAAGCTCAGTCTCTCTTTGTGTCCTCACCTCCCTTGATGCTTAGAAAAGAGCCCTTCTCTGTTGCCAACATCATAGAACACATTAACAATCCCGTTTAATTTTTACTGCGCTTGTCAAACCAAAGTCAAGGTCTACGTAATTTTCATCAGTTCTCTGCATCTTCTACCATTTGATCTCCCCTTTCTTGCATACATGTGACCAGAACTGAATGTCATTAACCCTCACTTATTATTGCCTAGTCCTGTTCTCAGATCATATTTGGCATTTAGCAGCACATTTGTACTGAGGACTCACAAGCCTCTTGCGATCACCCATCATGTCTTTGCACCTTACCAACAAATCAGAATCCTGGAAGAGCCACGGTTGCAAGGGACCTCAAAAGAGCACCTGGGCTAACTTTGCTGGGAAGCACACCCCTTGCAGCAAAGGAATTCCTTCAGTGTTCTAACTAGAAAGTAGTCCAAAAATAATTTTTTTTAATTTATTATTCCTTTAATTGCTCTTTATTTTTTTTATTATGTTTATTGTTTTCTCAGCCTATACTTTTTCCAGATTCTTCCTTTAACATCCCCAATTTCTGCGAAGTGCTTTGAAAGAAATATGACTGTTAGAACTGGATCATCCTATGGATCTAACCAGTGCTAGATATATCACCCATTCCTACTCAAACAATCATCACCTTTCCAACTTCTTTCTTGAAAATAACTAGCTATTCATTCAAAATTATTCATTCAAAACTAGCTATTCATTCAAAATATGTTCAAAATATTAGTATATTTCAAAATTGATTTAATTATTAGTAAAAAAGGCAAGCATTAAAAAAATTAGATGTGTATTTAACAAACATTGAGTAAAAGACAAAATAAAAACTATTACTAGAACTATTAAAACAGCAGGTGATTTTCATGTTTTAGTTAATACAACTTTTGCTATTTTTAAATTTAACTTGAAGGCACTGCAGAAACTTCCAGCTTGCCATGGCTTTAACATGAAGACCCAGGGAAATTGCTGTGACATTTTATTTTCTCTCAATGACAGCATGCAAAGCCTTAGTCGCAGCAGCTTTGTCTTTAAAACATAAACTGTAAACAGCAACGTAAAAAAATCATTAATCTCTTATACAGACAACATGCCCTGCCATAAAGAAAAGCACAAATTGAACACTGACGTGGCAGCAATGAGAAATAACAATCATTTGTTATTATACAAGGAAAATAAATTTATTAAGGGAACTTACGGTTTAAAAAGGGGCAGAATTTTTTACACCCCTTGGAAGAGGATTTATTTCAAAATGTTTTGATATGTATGTGCATTGTTAACTAATACTGCAGAAATCTCAGTATACCACATCACACACTGCACAGCTCAATTAATCAGTGCAGTTAAATAAAATAAATAAGCAGTAGTCAATGGCCCTCATTAATAGTATGCACACAGCAGACTTTTAAAAATGCATTCTATTTCATGGATGAAAGAAATACCATACTATGTGTTGAGAAGTATAAAAATGAAAGTAATAATTTGTTTCTTTTCTGACTCATTAGAATTTAACACAAAAGTTTTTAAACAAAGATGAAGTCAATGCACACAAAAGTTCACTTAGCAAAACAAAAAAAAATCTATACTTCTGCTGACTTTAAAAAAAGCAATGAGACTTATTATAGTGGATATGTGTAAGTTAACTCACTGATTTAACCCTATAATCCTGTTAAAAGGTAGAAACTGCTGACAGAGCAGGAAGGTCGGCAGTTCTTAATTTCTTAACTTTGTGTGCTGGTTTGAGTCGGGACAGAGTGAATTTTCTTCACAGCAGCTGGTGTGTGGATATGTTTTGGATTTGTGTGAGGCTGTGTTTTGGATTTGTGCTCATAAGAGTATTGATCATAGAATCATAGAATGGTTTGGGTAGGAAGGGACCTTAAAGATCATCTAGTTCCAACTCCCTGCCATGGGCAGGGACACCCTCCACTAGACCAGGTTGCTCCAAGCCTCATCCAGCCTGGCCTTGGACACTTCCAGGGATGGGGCATCCACAGTTTCTCTGGGCAACCTGTTCCAGTGCCTCACCACCTTCTCTGGGAAGAACTTCTTCCTGATTATCTAATCTAAATCTCCCTACTTGATAACACTGGTGGTTTTTAGTTGATGCTGAGTGTTTGTGAAAATTCAAGGACTTTTTCAGTTTCTGATATTGCACCTGTGTTCCCAGCTTTTTCACTACAAAAAGCTGGGAGGGGACACAGTCCTGACAGCTAGCCTGAACTGACCAAAGGGGTATTTCATTCTATAGAACATCATGCTCAATATATAAACTGGGGGGTGGGCCGAGGGGCCATGCTGTTGGTTGGTCGGTTGGCTTTCTCAGTTGCTCACTCTCTTGTGGGGCTCGCTCTGACTCTGCTGCGATCTCTCTCAGGCTCTCTGGTTCTGATTCTTGCTACGTGGGACATGGCTGGGTGACAGTAGGTGGACGGTGAGCAATTGTATCATTGGTTTTATTTTCCGTTATTTTCATTACCTATTACTAGTAGTGGTAGTATTATTCTCCTTACATATTATTAATAGTATTGTTATTAGTTTCACTGTTTTATTAATTTATATTCTATTATTAAATTGTCCTTATCTCAGCCCATGAGCTTCCTTGTCTTTTCCTTTCATTCTCCTCCACCACTGGAACTGGGGGAGCAGAAGGAGCAAGCAGCTGTGTGGTACTTAATTGCCAACTGGGATCAAACCCCAACGCTTTGCTACTGTAATATTTCTTTACCCTATTTTTCACTATGTGACTCCCAATTTAAATAAATACATAAATAAATAAATAATTTCCTTTGTGTTATTTCACACCGGCATTCACATGGATCACCAGTACTTGTCACCACTTGTAAATTTTGCACAAAGGCCTCTGCCATTTGAATTACCAATAAGTGTTTCCTGATTTATGACAGCCTGTACGAGTGATACACCTATCCAGAGGCTTCAGGGCTAGGTAGGGAAGATGCCTGAATGATTAAGAGATCCTTCACCGGTCCTCCATGACTGACACCATTTGACCCTTTTTTCCCAGTTTGTTCTTACTCAGGTCCTGTTTCCTCTTTCTTAACTCCTCATTCCCGTCCCATTCCTGGGCAGTCCCAAGCTTTAATCCCTACAATCAGCACACCAAGGCCAAAAACATCTGAAAACTCTGTCTGAAAGTGTTGTATCTCCAGCTACCAACTGTGGAGTCACATATACATGGAAGACTAACAACTCAGTTGTGTTGTACCACAAGGATAGATGAGAGGATTGATCTACTCAGACCATCACCATGATAAATCTTCCTGTGATGATGATGTTTGCCATTCCCGAATGCCAGACATGCCGTGCACAGAATAGAAACGTAAAGGCAATGCAGGGTATGTTGTACAAAATGAGATATCCTGGGGCACATAATGAGATAACATCTATTACCATAAATCATCAAGTGATTTACGCATAAATGAGGGTTGTCATGAAATTTAATTTTAATGGTTTGATAATCAAGTAAGAAACACAATGATTACCATCCCTAAGTTTTTCAATAAATTAAAATCGCTGCTAGTAGCAACACTTTTCTGTTAACATCTATAATACAATTCCTTGCCCAGAGCTGTCTGCTATATCCTTCCAGTTCAGAACCACCTGTTGAATGCCACATTACTGTGATGAACAAGTTCAGTTTTACTGCTGATTACATTCAAAACATTTCTATGTTCATAGCAAAGCCACCGCAACAGTGTGCAAGAAACAGCTTCGCAGATGGGAGGCTCCGCTAGTCTGGAAAAATATGTGAAAGCTAAATATATTTTCAGGAGTTCATCAAAAGGCCTTCTAAAACCCCTGTCCCTTTCTTTCCTTCAACTTACCACCTCACAGCAGAAGGAGGAAAATTTCCCTTCTCTTCCTGCTCTCCTCACCACTGCAATCTGCTGCAAACAAAAGGCCTCAACCTAAAACGTAGCACTAATTGTCCCACGATGGGACACAAAGGAACACACGGAATCCAAACAGTGGAGTATGAAGATCACCCAGTAACATCTTGGGATACAGAGAAAAAATTGATGGCTGATCCTTTCCATTTGTGTGTCTGCAGAACATATAATGGTAAAAGACAGAAAAATAAGTGAAGAAAATAATCACTGAGCCCAAATTATCATTTCTTACTATAAAACAATAGGGAGAAAAGCATGTGTTCCTCTGTCTTAAAAGAGAGGGAAAAGAGTGTCGCTTCTCAGAAACACTGCTTATACCCAAGAACAGTTAGGGTGACACTAAATATTCCCGATCAATGGCTTAAAAATTACAGAAAATTGTCATCTTAAGGTTTTCTGAAAGCTGAAATGATAATCTTCACTAGTCAGCAGAATAATCTTACCGTACAAAAAGATAGATATTTTCCAGATACTTGCCTAAAGGATGTAACTTTTCCTGAATAGTAGAATACCATTTTTTCATACTGCATGCCATGTTACTATAACAGCTTTTATTTCCCTGTCTCTAAGTTAACTGAAGCAAACTTTGCATCAGACCATAATGTAAAAAAGGTGTGCAGTATTCCATGCATTTGATCCATTTAACATAAATGCAAATAAGCTGGAGAATGGCAGGAGGCTGGAATGCATATGGATACTGTAAGATGAATACCAGGCACTGCCCTGCAAAGACTCAGCAAGATTTGGCAGTGCCAGTACCGATCTGCTGATGATGCCTGTTGTTTTTTTTTTTTTTGGCATTTCCGCTTCCATCTCCTCCACCGTCCCTATTTTCAGCACCATGGCCAAGTGTGTACCGTCATTATAAATCAAATATGCTATGGAGAGTACTTTAATAAGCATAGTATCCAGAGCCTTCCATCACCGTTCTTCATTTTACACACAAGCAATGAAAGAATAGCCTGCCAATTCCCTCTCGCTACGCACCGGAGGGCAAAACTTCTACAGCATACAGGAAAGAGAAGCAACACGCCAGAGACCTCCAGGTTATTTTAGTTTCTGAACATAAAAGCAGGAAGCAAAGAGGCAAGTGTAAGCTGGGTGCAGCATTATCCTTCTCTGTAGGTGTGTAGGCAGAGAATACAAAAACACTTAAGAGTCTCCAGCAATAAGAACAGAAGAAAGAAAACCATTTCCTGCTATCTACACTTTGTCAGGCCAGGAGATTTCAAAATGATGGTGATGAATGGAGGGAGAGTAAATTACAAAAGGAAGCAAGAGTGACCAAAGCTGGCAAAAAAGTTATCATTTAAATAGAAGTGGAATGAGGAAAACATTAAGAATGAGGACGGACTCAAGAAGGTATGGGGTAAGGAAACAAACGTGGACTTGGCTGAAGAGCCAGCCTTTAAATATTAATCAGATATTAACAAAAATCCGAAGAACTGATAAAAGGAGAATCTAAGAGTAGGCGTTGTTGAAAAGCATGGTATATTTGGACTGACAACACATGGTTCAAACTGCTGAGAATGTTTGTCCTATGTTAAAAAAGAAAGATCTAGAACCACTGCTCAAAAAAGGGCAAGATCTCTGATTTTTTAATCTTTATTTTTTAAGAGTAACAAAAGCCGTTTGCTAGTAGGAATAATCTAATCTGAAGGCCCAGTGTATATTCACTTAAGTTGCTGCAGCAGATCATCAGAATAAAAATTAAAACTCTAAGCAACATAGGAACTCTATATAAACAAATACAAGCCTTTATCATTCAAGAAACAGGTAATAAATGAGTTTAGAACTGACAGAAAATTCAGTGTAACTTCTAACCAAGGGTAAAACAAAAAAAAATATTTTGCAGTAAGAATAAAAATCACTGTTTTAAAAAGGTTTAAATACTTGAAATAAATACACAATCTGCATTGAAAAATGACTGTTTCAAAAGTCTTACTGAAAGGGGTTTTATCCATTACAATATAAAGATTGAAGGATATTTAAACTTTAATTATTAAACTCATAGGAAAATAAAAGTAATTCAATCAAGGAGATGCAAAATAATTTTAAAACCTTATTTGTAGCATTATTTCTATTTGTAGCACTATTTCTACATTGTCCCAAAAATTGGGAGTGAAAAATTTCAAGGAGTTTACCAACTACAAAGACGATGGGAAAACACAAGCGGCATAAAAACAAAATTACAAAACCGTATGAATAAGAACACGAACACTTTGAGAAGTATTTAGCTGCTTTAAAAAAAAAAATTAATAGCCCAATTCTTTCTAAATAAAAGGAACAAGCTCTGTATGTTACTAATGTTTTTGTTCATTCCTGGATAAAGTAAAATTAAGAAAATTCAGCCTTAGTTTAAGTCAATGTATTCTCATGGATGTGCCTTCAGAGTCACTAAGGCAAAAAGCATTCCAAAATGCACTGCTTTCGTTACATATTCTATACTTCTTTTTGATAATTGTATGCCTTGCAATTGATGTGCCTTTACTGTGGACTCTGAATAGTCAGACTGAGATTTGAAGACATGAAAATGTCTCTTATTAAAGTAAGTTTATCAATTGCATGATTTAAGACTGCAGCACAACTCTCCCAAAAAGAACCGGGCTGATAGCACACCACCAAACGAAAACATTTCCTCTTTCAGAGTTTCATCTTTTTAAGATGAAAATGGCATCATCTTGATGTAATCATCACCTGAAGGAGATAAACCAAGCTACTTAGTGTAGAGCCACCAGTAGAAATCAAAGGTAAATATAGCAAATAATCATTATACTAAGCTACCAAATGACCTTTACATCACCACAGTAGGGTTGTAAGAACCAACACACTTAACAGCCTACTTAATCTAGAAAATTTTTTCCACAGAGATTGTAATTGCTTTTTCTTCAATTCTATTCTTTCGTGCAGTTTTGTTTCTCTGAAAACTGATGCAATGGCTGGGGAACCACATAAAGAAAAGACTATTTAAAATGAGGAAAGGATAATGAATACGATCAGGTTTTAACATCAGAACTACATTCAGAGCACATAAAAAAATTATATTAAAACAAGTTAAATGAGCTGTACGCCTCAGAACCAACTGCTTTGTATTTTGTTATTTTCAGTACTATTAGATTCCTGGACAAAATAAATTCATTTAAGATATTGCTAGATCGCAGTGATGCACCTCAAAGAAAGTAAAACTCATTCTTTGACGTGTGTACAATGTTTAAAAAGAAATATAGGCCCCACATATCATCAATTGCATACAAATAAATAGGGTTAAAACCAGAGCACTTTTACTACTGAAAGCACTTACCGCTGACATTCCCCAGCATGCAGAATTAAATCTTCGTTATTCCTAGCACTGATGGTCAACTCATGTTCTGTAGAATTGAAGACATCAAGAAGTAGATGGCATTGCCGGGTGCTGTTTGGACAGGGGAAAAAAGTATGGCACAGCTTCAGTAACAGACAAGAGTATACACATATGAGAGAATATTTATACATAAATATAAACATATAGGCCTAAATACAAATATACATACATTCAGATACATCTGGTTTATAACATTTATAAGAGTATCTTACTCTTTTTCTAAAAATAACTTTTTTTTAATAACTGGAAATGTAGTGTGTTTTTTACTAACTACAGAAGCGTACATCCTAAAGAGAACCAGTTTCACTACAATTACGATCTGCACAATATTAAACCCATAGCATTTGATCACCTGCATATAGTATTTTCACTCTGCTACTTTCAGTTTCACTTCTATGGAAAAAGCCATAGATATTTTTTCAGTTCTTTGAGCATTCACATGAAACAGCTTCGTTCTTTCAAATTGCCGTGACATTATCTTTTCAAGAAACCAATTTACAACTTTCAGTCTTCGTAGAAGGGCTGATCATACTTTTGACCCTGATGAAGGGGAAGCAACTACTGGGTGGTTGGAAACACACCCTGTGACCCTATGCCACTGCCTGGAACAATATCCTGGGCCTTGAAGAGCAAGTCTTATGGCAACATGGAAGCCCTGAAAGAATAGAGTCAAAACAACCAGACTCATTTCCAAAACAACGTCATAAACACCTGGGCCACCTTACAAGAAGCAGTGCAAGTGCAGCAGTGACCTGAACTGGCTTCAGAGCCCAAGAACTCCACTCAACACACCATCTCTCCTGTCTTGCTTGACCAGCACAACAGATGGAGCCTAAAGTCAAGCATTAAATGAACTCGAAGGACGTTTTGTGTACATTTATAGACATTTTACAGAAATTTCTTCGGGGTGGTCCACAGACTAAGGGAATGGTATCTGTGTATTACATTCAAAATGGAAAGGGTGGTGGTGAGGAATGACAATGGATTGTATAGGGTGAGACATGAGGACAACGTAAATGGCATGGAATAAAAGGGGTGGCAAATGTGCTGGGTTTAGCTGGGGTAGGGTTAATTTTCTTCATAGTAGCTAGTATGGAGCTATGTTTTGGATTTGTACAGGAAATAGTGTCGATAACACAGGGCTGTTTTAGTTACTACTGAGCAGTGCTTACACAGCTTGGCCTTTTCTGCTGCTCACACCGTGCCACCAGCAAGTAGGCTGGGGGTGCACAAGAAGCTGAGAGGAGACACAGCCAGGACAGCTGACCCCAACTGAGCAAAGGGATATTCCATACCATATGACATCATGCTCAGCAATAAAACTAGGGGGCAGGTTGGCAGGGGTCAGTGATCAGGAACTTGTTTGTCATGGGTCGGTCAGTTGTGAGCAAGTGTTTTCATTTGCATCATTTGTCTTTCTTAGGTTCTATTTCTCTCTGTTATTCTCTGTTTTCATTACATTATTATTGTTGTTGTTATTATATTTCAATTATTAAACTGTTCTTATCTCAACCCATGAGTTTTCTCACTTTTACCCTTCCAATTTTCATTCCCCCATCCCACTGTGGGCGAAGTGGTGTTTAGTTGCTGGTGCTGTGGTGCTTAGTAAGGTGAGCATTGTCAGAGCCACCCTTTCAATAATATGAATATTCAAACTAAGATACAACTGTGAGTCTCAGGCAACCAAGTATATTTAAATTACTGCATAATAATTTACAACTACGGTCAAACGTCAGATATTCTAAAGGCAATTAAACTCAATAGGCGCTAGAGTTTAAGAACTGCTCTTCTACTTTGGAAAGAGGTTCTCGTGAATGATAACAATTGCCTTCTGAAAATCAACAGATACCGTTTTCAGAGCATATACAGGAGGAACTGCGCTGCTACCTTGCAATTAAAACAACATGCTTCAGATACCGTAAGCTGTAGTCAGGTAAGGAAACCAAGACAAACCATAAGCTCTGGAAAATTAGAGGTAACAGCATGATAAAGTTAAAAAGGAAAAAAGAAACCCTCATGTTGATAAAGAGATATTTGCTAAAGATCTGGGAACTACCATGATTTTTTTTTTTTTTTTTAACATGTTACAATCAGTAGGACTGTGTAGAACTTACCATGCTGAGCTATGATCTGGGTGAAAGCAAAACTTCTAGGACAACAAATAATTAGCAAAAAAGCCAAATTAACCATCAGTATCCATTTTCACTAAAGGTTAACTTACAGAAGGTCATCCCTTGCACGACAGGAATTAAAGAACCTATTTCAAAGCAAGAGTAAATGAGATTTGAGAGGCAAATCATATTCACAAAAGTGATGAAGGAACAAAAACACAATTTTGTTGAACTAGTACACGTAAGTCCAGTTAGCAATATGTTGCTTAAACTAAAGATCTTTACCGGAGAATTTCAAACATCATGTTGTTTTAAGGATTTTAAAGCAATTAAGTAAATCTTAGACCATTAACACTGGCCTCCATACTTCATAAATAAATTTTAAAACAAGTATGTAAGCTTATAAAAAACTTAAAATAGTCAGAAATAATAAATGGATCTAAAGATGATCAAATTATACACAATAATTGCCTACTGAATTTTTTTCTGAGAAATCCCAGTCATAAGCTACAGATTGCTGGAACTGGGAAAGACTATCCTACAGTTACACAATTCCTTCTTCCCTTTCCAAACTATCCATCACCATATCTAGTTTACACTAAATATTTAGTGGGTTGTGGACAGAGGTACAGGGTAAGCTAGCAAAGAAAAGTACCCATTTTGAGTGGATTCTTAGTCCTCTTAAGTCTATTTAAGTAGATGTTAGTTATCATCCATCTCAGAGAAGGCAAAGAACTCCAACATTTCACACAACTTGTAGAGTCATCAGTGCCTTTCCAGTCTTTTTGGAGGCTTTGGGTCATTTTGCTGTTATTAGCTCCTCTTTATGGTTTGGGTCAAACATACAAAAGTAGTTATAAGAAAGTATAAAATAAGTTAGTTTGTGTTTGGGTGTTTTAGTTTCGAGTTAGTTGGTTTTTTTCTTGGTTTTGAGGTTTTGTCCAGAATATCTAGTAAGAGAGCACGGCTTCATCACACATTAACAAACACAAAATTAAACCACCATCTGGTTTTATTCCATAGAATTATGGACTTACAAGCACTTAAGAAAACGATGAATTAATACAGTTTCCTGATTCTGCAAAATCTTAATAAACCACTCCTGGATAATATGGATTGTTCTGGAAGATACAGGATAGAAATACACTACCGCACTGCAAAAACCTCAACTCCATATATCCATGTTCCTATCTCCCCACCATATACCCCCCAAATTTTCTCATCCATTCATCAACCACAGAGGGAAGTGCAATGTTTTTGGCTGGCTCTGGGCTCATCCATGCCAACTGGCTCCAGAAACAGAGCAGGTAACTGCTGAGCTCATGTTTCTGCCTTTCCTCACTGGGACATAAATTAGGCTTTCTTTTCTCTGTCCAGTTACCAATCACCTGCAGGAGTATATTTAACTTCCCCTATATACCTGGCTGAAATTAGTAAATGCTTACCTGGGGGAGAGGAGGAAACAGGTAAAGTGATCACACAGATTTCATTTCCATATGAAATAGTGTGAAGAAAACTACAGCAGACACCATGAACACAACATCTGTCTTTCCTGAGCGTAATGACATACAAATTATTGCATTATGTTACATTTCCAAATTAAATGAAAATGAATTAAAGCTGTACTGGACTGTATGTAGATGTTAGGACAAAGAACAGAAGTTCTTGAAACAGTTTTACTAATTCTTTCCATCTGGCATTTCAACTGCTAAATTAAAGGAAATAAGCCTGGCTCAAACATCTCAGAGCCTAAATGAACGAATACTAAAAATCACAACATTTTCCAACTCAATGACCAATTTGTGTGGTGCAACATCCTGAACATGGGTCAGGACAATCCCAAGCACAAGTACAGGCTGGGCAGAGAATGGATCGAGAGCAGCCCAGAGGAGAAGGACCTCAGCGTATGGGTGGATGAGCAGCTAAACATGAGCCGGCTGTGTGCGCTGGCAGCCCAGAAAGCCAAGCGTATGCTGGGCTGTATCAGGAGAAGTGTGGCCAGCAGGGTTAGGGTGGGGATTCACCCCTCTACTCTGCTCTTGTGAGATCCCACCTGGAGTGCTGTGTCCAGCTCTGGGGCCCCCAACATAAGAAGGATATAGACTGGTTGGAGCAAGTCCAGAGGAGGCCATGAGGATGCTGAGAGGGCTGGAGCCCCTCTGCTGTGGGGACAGGCTGAGAGAGTTGGGGTTGTTCAGCCTGGAGAAGAGAATGCTCTGGGGAGACCTTATTGCAGCCTTCCAGTACCTGAAGGGGCATACAAGGAAGCTGGGGGGGGACTTTTTACAAGGGCCTGTAGTGACAGGACAAGGGGTAATGGGTTTAAATTGGAAGCAGGTACGTTTAGATTACATATCAGGAAAAAATTCTTCACGGAGAGGGTGGTGAAGCACTGGAACAGGCTGCCCAGAGAAGCTGTGGATGCCCCATCCCTGGCTGTCTTCAAGGCCAGGCTGGATGAGGCTTTGAGCAACCTGGTCTAGTGGAGGGTGTCCCTACCCATGGCAGGGGGGTTGGAACTAGATGATCTTTAAGGTCCCTTCCAACCCAAACCATTCTATGAGTCTAAGATCTTCCTCATATGTCCATGATATTTCCTTCAGAAAAATCTACCATAAATTTCACGTGCAAGATTTTGTTTTAGAAGTATCACAGAAGTTTATATATCATAAGGTTGTACAGATAAAAACCTGAATTACACAGAAACATTTTCTATTGCTTGGTTTATAATTTAAAAGCCTCAGGATACCAGGCAAATTTAAGTCAATACTTATTACAAACAGTGATACTAAGAATTCTTCACTTTTTATGGAAATTTGAGTTAATTCAACAGGGTCTTGAAGATTTATCATACAAATTTATTTCTGTGACCCTATATTGCAGAATTCAGGATATAACACAAACATCAGTGAGTGACATGATGAATCATGCTGTATTTTTAAAATCATACAATGCCAGTTATGATTCCAAAAATATTCACAAAACTGGGGCCATGGGAACTTAAAGCAAGAGACAATTACACAGTGATCTAGAAATTTCTTTCAGGGACATTGCAATGACTATTCCAATCCACTCTGAAATGACAGCAGAGGATATGCTCCAGTAACATTTAACACAGCATTAAAAACCAGATGCAGCTGCCATGCTCTAATGACAGCTCACTTCAGTGAATAATCTTATTGCTGTTCCGTTTCTGGCTCAGTTTTAAAGCCAGTTTAAACAAGCCAAACCCCCCTGAGCGTTTCAAGTTATGTACACCCCGACTCAGCTCAGTTTCCCCATGAACTGAAATCATGGAGTGTTTTCACATCCATGCTTTTGTTTTCTTCTTGTTTGTTTTCTTTACACAGGCATCCCTACTCAAACGAGACATCAGAAAGTGAACAGAAGCATTGGCAATGACATGCCAGATGACAACCCTATTCTCCAAAATCCACTAACACGAGCAAGATAGCAAAACAATAATCTAGAGCATCTTTGTTGGTGCTTCTGCGTTTTTAATAGGGTTTCTTTAATTCAATTTAATTTTTATTACATTCTCCAAAAAGGAAGCTTTTGAGACTAACTTTAGACAATTAACTTAGATTATGCATTTTACTGTTAAAAGGTCTTTTCACATATTCCAAGAACTGTCCTCGTCTGACTTCTCCCACTTGTAAACCTTTTCAATTATGCTAAATATTCCCAGCACATCTATAAATATTTGCAGATTTATGTTCTCACGTCTTCATGTGCCAAACAGTACATATTTAACATTTTGATCTCAAAAGTCAATTCTCTCAATCTGTAAGCTACTTTTTGCTGCTCTTCCATGAACCCACTGCAGCATTACACCATTAGCAGAGTTTAAGGTTAGCAAGATGATTTAACTACTGGATGTAACCTCCCATGTGTCACGGGTTCCCACTTGGTAGAATCTATATTGAGCTCAATAGCGTATGCATAAATAAAGAATATATTCTAGAAAGACATCCAGTTCTGAGACCATTTAAAAATGGTTATTAAAACCATTGTTTGGCAGATTTTTCTAACAGTTAATCAGTCTAATTGATCAAAATGAGAGCTTTATTTGTAGTTGGATTTACCTGGTTTCCATTTTGACGCTTTTTCTTTTTTCATTAACATAAAAGTGACTAAGACTAAATAATTTCTCCATGTGGAGATATACATTCATTTTAGGTAGGTCATATCCTAGCCATCCTCCAACCTAAAGACTGCTATTCAAGCACCCAAACAAGAGTTTTTCTTCATCCTTCAAAGCTCTATGACATATGAACATGGAAATATTGAGAAAAACTAGAAACAGCCCCCTGTCAGTAGGCAGTTGATTCTCATTCTCAAGGTAGCAAATGTGAACATTTCACTTAAAAATTTGGCTACAAAAACCAAGAAGTGTTTCAGCAAATGCTACGGACCTTTTTTTACTGTGTAACAGAAATGGCTGCTAGAACGTGGCCAAATAATCATGCTGTTTACTCCTTCTCTGTATGATTTGTAAATATATAGTGATCAGGATTTCTAACTCAAACTTGACTGCTCAAGAGGCTGTGTTGCAGTTTATTGTAGTAAAAATGTGGGCAACCTGGGAAAATGGAATGGAAATTCTGAAAATCATGTCTGATTTCATTAAGACCTGAAGTTTTATCCACCAAACTGAGGATCTCCTGAGAACCCTCAACATAGTCAGAACTGGTTTTTGTCTCCAAACACTTGAGCGAAATCACGTTGGAAAAACTAGATCCTAACTTCAAATACACAGCAATGAAAGGTCATAGACTAGGGACCATGCTGCAGACACGAACTACATCCTATTATGAACTGATGCCTCCTTTACAAAAGCAAAACATTTCATTAAATGATATACATTAACGGTACAAAGAAAAAATAACTTGAACCTACAGTTAGATGAACTGATACTTTGAATTCCACAGTGTCAGACCTGCTGCAGCTCCTTTTCTTTTTTTCTCTGACTCAATTACAAGAACAGAGTCTAAGCCTCTGCACTTGCCAAGAGAGATCTGCAGCGGATGTCTCGTCAGCTGTACAGTGGTTTTCAGATAAGAAAAGTTTACTGCCTCAAAAAATTTATAAAATTGCCTTTTTCATCATCTTGAAATTGTAGAATTTACAGATAAGAATATTCTTAAATATCTGAATTCCAAACTTTGGCCAAAAGTGAAGGCAACATCCCTGTTACACTGTGGATTGACTTCAGCTACAAATTCAGTCCATTTCACCACCTTTATAAGCAAGATGAAGATTTTCCAACCTTTCTAGGCAACAGAAAGGTGAACTGTTCATAGCTCAGTGGGCCCATGACACCTCAGGCCATCAAGGGAAATATGCCATGTACAGGTGGGCTCGTGACCGAGGGGTGGACTTGACCATGGATGCTATTGCCCAGCTTATTCATGAATGTGAGACGTGCTGCCGTTAAACGAGCCAAGAGGTTGAAGCCTCTTTGGTATGGGGGGATGATGGGTGAAATATAAATATGGGGAGGCCTGGCAGGTTGACTACATCCACAAAACCCACCAAGGCAAGTGCCATGTGCTCACAGTGGTGGAAGCAACCACCGGGTGGCTGGAAACATATCCTGTGCCTCATGCCACTGCCCGGAATACTATCCTGGGTCTTGAAAAGCAAGTCTTGTGGTGACATGGCACCCCAGAAAGGATTGAATCAGACAATGGGACTTACTTCCGAAACAGCCTCCTAGAAACCTGGGCTGAAGAACACAGAATTGAGTGGGTGTACCACATCCCCTACCATGCACCTGCCTCAGGGAAGGTCCAACGGTGCAATGAACTGGTAAAGACCACCCTGAGAGCAATGGGGGGGAACTATCAAAAATTGGGCTACAGGACTGGCAAAAGCCACCTGGTTGGTCAACACCAGAGGATCTGTCAACCGTGCTGGCCCTGCCCAATCAAAACTACAAACTGTAGAAGGAGATGTCATTGACTGATGGACATTTTGCCAATATGGCCCATAGTCTAAGGGAATGATACATGTGTAGGATGGGATGGGAAAGGGGAAGCTGGTTAATGAGAATTGATGGAATAGTGATGGATTTCAGCATGATGTGAATGGTATGAAATAAGGGGTGGAGAATGTACTGGTTTTAGTCAGGAAAGTGTTAACTTTCTTCACAGTGGCTGGTATAAAGCTGTTCCTGGATTTACCTTGAGAAAAGTACGGATAAGGTGTCTTTTCAGTTGATGCTGGGAAGTGCTTGCACCAAATTCAAGAACCTTCTCAGCTTCTCATGATGCAGCTGCGTTCCCAACTTTCTCACTACAGCCAGTGGGGGGGGACACACAGCGCTGACAGCTGACCCAAACTGACCGAAGGAGTATTTCATTCCATAGTACGTCACACTCGGTACGTAAGCGGTACATAGGGTTCAGGGGCAATAACTCTTTTTACTGTTTCACTACCTGTTTTGTGAACCCTTTTACTCTGTAACTCCTCTGCTAACTCTTTTGCTAATTCATTTGCTTGCTCATTTGTGAGTTGGTGGGTCAGTTAGCTTTTCCCAGTCGTGCTGTTGCTCATGGGGCTCTCTCAGGGTCTGGCTCTCAGGCTCTGACTCTCGCTACTCTGGACCTGGCTGGGTATCAGTCAGTGGGTGGTGAGCAACTGTATCATATGCTTAATTTTATATTATTTTCATTACTTAGTAGTAGTAGTACTGTTACATATTCATAGTATACTGTTATATATTCATTTTTATACAGAGATAATACATTCAGTGCCTGCCAAAATTGGCAGATAATGCCTTTAAGAGAATCAACAAGTATAAAGGAGATTGTCTTGAACGATCTAGCTAGCACAAGCTTCAATGGCAGACTTTCTTAGAGCTAGCAGTATGTCAAAAGGAAGAGGTATATCAGATTAAACTGTCAACATAACACTTCCCTTACACTGAACCACTATCATCAGACCCCGTTGACAGTGTATGATCAGAACATCAGATTTCTGCTGATAGTCTAGGATCAGATCATCAGATCTCCCCTGGCAGTCTAGGTAATCTCCTCGCAACTGAACTGTTTTGAGGCCTGGAATCACATCAGTAGTTTTAGGGCTAAGACCTGATAAGGAATCAATTAGCATGGTACGCCAAATTACAGAAGACAATCAATACAATTTTACTAAATTTATCTGCATTTTATGGTAAATAAATGGCTAAGCAAGTAGATCCCCTACGCCCTTTAAGACTTCACTGAGCTGTGGGACAGACTGGGAGAAGTTTCAACATGAACTCATTAATCTCTTACACCCTGTTTCAGGAGTGCTTCAAACACCTACGTTCTTGATTATGCATCATGGGACAACCATCTCCCTGCAAACATAAACAAGCAGAATGAAGGAGTACAGGTAACACGGTCAGAGGCTGCTCTGCCAGTCTTTTCAGATGCAGGCAGCTGAGTGAGCATAGGTTGATATACGCAGTGAAAAAACCTCAGAGCAGATTATGGCCATTTACTGACAGAACATCATCTCTTCCAACAGGAGAGCTGATATCTGAATCAGAATTAGGCAACGTATTAGGCACTGCAGGATGTTAAAGGCTGCATCAAGCTAATCACGGGTGCCTCTTACAGACCAGCACAGACAAAGGTTAAAAGGACCTGTTGTAAGGATTGACTGCAGCTTAGGATATACTGAAGATGCAGTTAATGAAACTTCTCCCTGTAAAGGAGAAATCTGTGCATGAGCAGAAAACATAATTTTGTGTAGATACTTAGAAAAACAAAAACCGAACCCAAATTCCCAGTTGCTTCAGTGATATTTCCCATGCATATCTGCTCAAGCAGCTAAATAAAAGAAAAAACAATTAAGTTTGGAAGACTTTTACATAAACCATAATCTTTGTGTTACAAATGGGGAAGAAAAAGAGATTTCATTAACATTTTTCTTGGGGTTTTTTGGTTTTTTTTTTTTAGTAAACGCCTAAGGGAATAACCAATGTTCAAAGTTTTTCATTTTGCTTTCACTTTTTAAGCCCAGCAGCTAGTAAGCTATTGTTTCTTACTTTTGTTGAGGTAAAATGTAAAATAAAAACAACGAAAGAGAAAAGAAAGGGAAAAAATTGAATCCAGAAAATGAAAGCAATGACAACTTTTGTTCTGAAATGACAGCTGAGAAGGTAAATTACAAAACACAGCTTCTCATAAGGACGAAACAAATATAGCTCAAAGCCTCAGAATTTAAGCAATGAAATCTCAACCGTAAATCAAAAGAAAATCAGATTCAAGATTTTAACAGAGCAAGTAAAGGGACAAAATTTGACATAATTTGCTGTCATTGAGTCTCAGATATTGGTAGAGATGATCAACAGTCAAAAACAAACTTTGTTTTATTTAAACAGTTATCCTTAGCAGATCGGAAGATGACATCTTTCTGCTATTTTTCACTCTAAAATGTAATATCAAATGACACATGACTTCTCCTTCTGATGGAGAATCAGCACAGGGAAGTAGAAGAGTAAAGGAATGGTGTTACTGATCACTAAAGCTCATAGTATGGAACAAACAGCGAGAGATAGCAAGCACTTAAAAGCAAAATGCAATCATGACAGCCAACAATATATACCTAATGTAACAAAAACCCAACCAAACAAATCTGAATAGGCTTTTGACAGGTCTTCCAATAAAACATTTCAGATATAAATTTAAATATTACAGTATTTTCCCCAAACTCAGTAAAGCCTTTAGGCACCCTTATTAAAAGCAGTCACATCTTTAACTACATCTCCAACGAGCAAATCACATAAAGTTTCCATGTTGAAAGACTCCAACGCTGATCAGCATGATGAACAGGCAAAGAATGAAACCAAACGCATACAATATGAGCTGAAGCACTTGACTGAAACGGAGCCCCTATACGCAGCACCTGCTGCTTAGATGACTTGTGAAACGGTACATAGCCGAACAACGCAGAAACTCCATCTTTGCATTGGCACCTTAATCTGTTTTTAAAGATTTCAGGATTAAATATTTCCTCATACAGTAAATCCCTGAGAATAGACGTACAAGGCAGGGGTAGGGTAACCTTGTCTATACACAAAACACAGCTGGGAAAACCTAACACAAAAAGCCAGCTATACCAACAAGAGAGCTTCAGATAAAAGCATTATGTTGTATTTGAAACTTTCATGGAAGGTTCACAGCTTCACACCCAAACTGCTCTGTGACTATAGAAAAGTAATTGCAGTGAACAGAAACCACTCATGCTGTCCATTTAAAAGTATACATAGAGTACAAAGGGTATTTTTGACACTGAGTGAAGAGGACTATGCATGTAGATAATAAATGCAAACTGAGTTATTTTAACCTGTATAATGAATTTTCTGGAAAACCATTTAATAGAATCTTTTAGGCTGGAAAAGACCTTTAAGATCATCAAGTCCAACCATAAACCAGCACTGCCATGTCCACCACTAAACTATGTCCCTAAGCACCTTGTCCTCAGGTGTTAAACACCTCCAGGGATGGTGACTCAACCACCTCGCTGGGCAACCTGGTCCAATGCCTGACAACCCTTCTGGTGAAGAAATTTTTCCTAAAATCCAATCTAAACCTCCCCTGCTGCAACTTGAAGCCATGTCCTCTTGTCCTATCACTTGTCACTTGGAAGACCAACACCCACCTCTCTGCAACCTCCTTTCAGATAAAGTAGATGCTGTGGTACTTCCAGGATGATATTGACCACTCACTAAATCTTGAAAACCTTACAACGGTCTAAGACTCTGCCATTGCAGGGATGTAACTGTGAACATCATTAATAAGGTTCCTGGGATTTTGCAAACAGCTGTTCCGGAACACATAACTGTGTTCTGACTCTGAAGATAACACTAGATTTACTTTACCAGAGCAGTTCCAAAAAGAATAAAATGATGCCTATTATGCTACGCTTTCAAGTAGCAAAATGCTTGACAAACCTGCTTACTGATAAAGACATACATTTCTAGGTCTTTTTTATAAGAGCTGGACACGATCTACTCACTAAAAAAAAATATGGTTTGAGACAATCTTGTCTCATTTTGAAATATTTTTTACAGAAACTATTTCAGTGTTTCATTAGCTCTTCCTTACCTAAAATACCCTTGCTATATGCAAAGGTACTCTCTCATCTGCTCTGAAAAACAGATACCTATCCTCCTGGCAGTGCAATATATGTAATTAAAAACTTACATTCTGTCAGTCCTGTCTTATGCTTCAGCAAGACCAAGTTTCTTTAAACTCATACTTTATCGTAAGTCACATTTTATCACTCTAGACTTTCTCCAACTTGTCCACTTTTCTTCATGTTTCCCCACATCCAAGCTCCAAACTAGATATGGTAACTTTTCTTGAGACTTTACTTCTTTCGTTCATGGGAACAAAAGAAACACTCCATATTTTGCAAGCTATGTTGCTGTCCATCCATCCTTTGCCATTTTTGCAATGGTATGACACTGGTCACTCATTTCTTTTCTTTTGTCATGGTTTAGCCCCAGTAAGCAAACAAGTACCACACAGCCACCCACTCACCTTCCCCCCAGCTCCCAGTAGCATGGGGGAGAGAATTGAAGGAAAAAGATAAGAGAACTTGTGGGTTGAGATAAGAACCATTTAATAACTGAAAGTGAAATAAAATAATTACACTACCAATAATATGTAATTAAAATACCATTACTACTACTAATGATAATATGTAATAAAATAATAAAGGAAAAAAGGAAGAAAAACAAAATGATACAACTGCTCA
Source organism: Rhynochetos jubatus (assembly GCA_027574665.1). NCBI lineage: Eukaryota > Metazoa > Chordata > Aves > Eurypygiformes > Rhynochetidae > Rhynochetos > Rhynochetos jubatus. The sequence continues at coordinate 4,956,729 of CM050648.1, read as the reverse complement.
CCACCAGCCCACCAATGCTCAACGAGTTCCTGGGAAGCTATTTCCCTTCCCGGCCAACCTCTCCAGCTTATATACTGAACATGACATTTGATGGCCTGAAATGCCTCTTTGGTCAGTTTGAACCAGCTATCTGGGCTGTGTCCTTTCACAGCTTCTTGTAGAACGGATCACAGACGCAGTATCAGAAACTTGACTTGGTGTACACATTCCTCAGCAACAACTAAATACATCTGTGTCACTAATATTCTTCTCAGCACAAATCCAAACCATAGCCTCCCACTAGCTACTGTGAAGAAAATTACCTCTATCCCAACTAAAACCAAAACACCTTTGAAAATGAAATATGTTCCCAATACCTCGCAGACTTATATTCCCTACTTACCCATCCTTGGGTTTTATTTGTGAAGTATGAGATGAAAAAGTTCCTGGGAACATTAGGAATCTCTTGGATCAATTAAGTTCACTCACAACTATGATTAGTAGTAGTATTACATAATTGCACTGAAACAATTTCAGAATTTAAACCAAACAAACGCTTGCTCCCACTGTGCACACTGGCTTTTTTTTTTTTTTCAGTAATCCTGCTACTTGCTACTTAGTAGCTGATTACAAGGGGATTTTTAATAAAAGCACATTCCTGTCCAAAAGAGTATTTCCTTCTCCTTGATATTTATACCTCACAAGTACTTACACACTGAAACAATGTCCATTCTCAGTCTTCTTTCCTCCTGACAAACCCAAGCTTGTTTATTCATCTTTTGAATGACAGCTATTCAAACACCACCTCTGGAACTGCCAGAGTTTGAGTACACCCCAAATATTTAAAGATTGTTGAGTGTTTAACTACTAGCATAGGTGAACTTACATTAACAAAAATTGTTGATTAAAAATTGATAAATTCATTAAGTTACAGATTTCAGTTTCTCAAAAGCTGCTTTGTTTAAGCAATATGCAAAGCAATGTAAAATTCATAAAAACATTCAGAATAGTAACTGTGTCTTTAGCAGCAAATAAATCCAATTTAACAAAACAATTAATTATTAGAACTAGTTGCACTCCTTTGCTGACGAATTCTAGGCGATCACATTTTAGTGATTGTGGCATTTCACCAGCATCACGTATTGCCATGGGTTTTAAAGCTCACTATTATATGTGAAGCTACTCTGTGTCTTAAAAGACAAAGGAAACCCCACAGGAGAGAATTACTACAACTTATTCCTTACAGCTAAAGACAATCATTTACACATGATTTTTGGGTAAGGATCTGTTAGACAAACAGAAAACAATGTAATGCACCACACGCTGCAACAGCAAACAGATACAAGTTATCAAATTTTTCAATACACAGGAAATAACCGGTCCCTGCTAAAATAAACCATCATGAAAAAATGCTTGAACCTCAGAAATTGTCCAATGCACATGGATTGCTTTAACCATAGTATGAAGTTAAAGGAGACTGAATTCCTAAATGAGGTATTTTGAAAATCTGTCCATGTAATTCTTTACCTACATGTTGCTGCTGATATTTCCAACATGGTCTTCAGGTTATAGCCAACATAACAGAGACAATGAGTCAAATATCCATACAAGAGTTAAAACAAGTCTTACCTTGTTGCTGGAAGGGTACTGACACGTGTAAAGAAAACGGATGGCTCTACTTCTACATGAAGGCCGAGTGAAAGGTTCCTGTAATATCCTTCGATATGACCTGGTCCACCAGAGTACTTAAAATTCAAAATGGCTTCCAGTGTCTAGAGAAGAAGTAGTAAATTACTTATTAGCTATGTTTCACTACTGGGCATTTCACAAGTTCCATTGAATTAGAGCACAGAGGTGATTTACCAACAAAGTTTCTGTGTCCTCAAGAATTTGCTTTCCTAACTCACCCATTCTATTCTCTCAAGAAAAAAAGCAATCTAACCAATAACTGCATCTTATGTAAACAGTTGCTTTTTTCCCTAATCCGTTCAAAAACTAAGGAGTACAGAACAAAGTCAGCTGGACTTCACTTTACCTAATCCCTCTCCATACCACATCTAACACAGGAAAAAAAGGAGAGTTTCTTTTTTCTTAGAAGCTTTTAGGGTTTACTAAATGATACTCTTGAAAAATATTGACAGCTTCATTACCTTCGTAATCAAAGGGAAGACCTTTAAGGGGTTTGAGTGTGGACAGATAAAGAACATACAAAACTAAAAACATCTGGTCTCTTAACAAGACCATTATCAGTGCCATCAGACCTCAAACAGTAAAAGTACTCTTCCTTTCAACTCAATATTTACAAAACATTTCATGTAACCTGTTAACTTTTTTCATGAGCAGTAAGGAACAATCTAAGGATTTTCTAACTTACAAAAAACATTCATGGTTCTAAGTCTGGCTGAAGGAACAAAAAAACTGATAGACTCAATTTCTTAAAATAACCAAAATCCACTGATTTAAAAACTATCAAATCAAGAATTTAATGCTTTGCTGCATGTGTACACTTAAATGTTGTGCCTATTTCCAACAAGTTTTTAAGTACATTGGGCTAACTCCAATTCCTAATTTAGTTTCATTAAAATTCATGAGAGTCACCTTATAATAAATATAAAAACCTCCACTGGGCACTCTGGATACACCTGTTGACTCTGTTTATGTCAAGTTCTAATTAGTTTATAATAAAGTCAAGTTTATGTTATGTCAGGAGAGCTAATCAATATTAAATACAAAAACAAAAAAGCGCAAACCCATTCAAAACATTCTTCATTCTAATTAACCAGCTGGACCATTTAATCAAAATCAGAGCTAAACTTCACAACTACAGAGGTCTGACACTACTTACATGATAATGTGAAAATGGACCTCAATTTCCATTAGGTCATCTGTGAAAACCAGTTACGTATGTTCTGTATTATTGTTGTAATACTCAGTATCCTGCTCGGGAAAGCTACTGTGGTATGGATCCATGGTTCATTCTACATGGGACCATGGCACAAGGCAGCTTTACTAACCCCAGTCCCCTATAATTACAGGTAACATGTAACAAACGGTACTTCGAAAGGTCACAGAGCGTTATCATTCCACAAGGAAAACCCTTCCTAACAATATGCCAAATGGAAAACCTCAGGAAAAAGGCTAAAAAATACAACCATACAGCCCTTAAGAACCAGGAGAGTTTAATCATAGAATCATAGAATAATTGAACAGTTTCAGTTGGAAGGGACCTTAAAGACCATCTAGTTCCAACCCCCCTGCCATGGGCAGGGACACCCTCCACTAGACCAGGTTGCTCCCAGCCTCATCCAGCCTGGCCTTGAACACTTCCAGGGATGGGGCATCCACAGCTTCTCTGTGCAACCGGTTCCAGTGCTTCACCACCCTCTCTGGGAAGAATTTCTTCCTGATATCCAATCTAAATCTCCATCTTTCAATTTAAACCCATTACCCCTTGTCCTGTCGCTACAGGACCTTGGAAAAAGTCCCCCCTCCAAGCTTCCTTGTAGGCCCCCTTCAGGCACTGGAAGGCTGCAGTAAGGTCTCCCCAGAGCCTTCTCTTCTCCAGGCTGAACAACCACAACTCTCAGCCTGCCCCCGTAGCAGAGGGGCTCCAGCCCTCTGAGCATCTTCGTGGCCTCCTCTGGACTCGTCCCAACTGGTCTATATCCTTCTTATGTTGAGGGCTCCACAGCTGGACACAGTACTCCAGATGGGGTCTCACAAGAGAAGAGGGAATCACCTCCCTTGATCTGCTGGCCACACTAAGGCATCATCATAATCTTGGTTGCTGTTTAGTGAGGAACTTGTCAAAGAAAACTTGCTGATGACCCACACCTCAAGCTAGAGAACAGGGCAAAGAAAGCCCAATGGTCTTCTATTAATCTAGACCATAGGAGAACAGCTCACCCAAAACGTAAGATTTAACTGGGGACATTTAATACTGGGAACACAGGAGATTTTTAATATCTCTAGGAACAACAGAACACCCAAACCTGTATTTTTCTCTGCAAGTGATCATTTGCAGGCTTCCTGGGAATGTACACACACACACTCAAAGACAGAACACCAGGCAGACTTCACATCAGGAGTGTAGTTGTATGTGTAGAGGGAGCATGACTGAAGGAAATCTGTGTTTTCAGGAGCCTTCAGGTGATCAGAAAAAGTTTTATTACTTAGGATTCGTATAATATGAACTGGATGTAAAAAACCTCAAATTCAATCTCCTTTAAACCTCTCTACACACACTCACCGTGAAAAGGACTCCACGTACAATATGAAAGATTGATTTTCTATCTCTAGGATAGAAAAAAATCCTACACTTTCATAAGCTTACAAAGCTCCAATTTAAAACAATTTACCACTCTCTCCCACAGCACCTGCAGAGAACAACGGTCCAAACGCTACAGCCTCCGATTTAAATAATGTTGTACACTTACTCCAGTGGCCTTGTCAAACCCGCACAAATAACAGACTGAGCTGCAGATTCTATTCATCTTTACAAATACCAATAGAATTTATTAGATTTCTCCAAACTGCATCACTGCAGATCAAAAAGAAACAGCAGGGTGTCTCTACAAACATAATTTCGCCTGCGGATGATCCACAAAATGAAAAGGTAGGAAGGATGGAACACGCTGGCCTCCCAGGGCAGGCAGCCAGGAAAAGAAGCCTATTGTTAACTGAACACATCTGGAATTCAGAACATCTGTGGATTAAGAGAAGGGATTCTTGTTTTTAAAGAGTTGCATTCTGGAAACTGTTGGGTTTGTGTGGTGAGGGGTTTTGGTTGTAGGGCAAGGGCCGCAGGATGGCTCCTGGCAGAAGCTGCTAGAAGCAATCCTGGATCCAAATCAGACCCACCTCTGGCCACAGGAGAGCCAGTCAGGTCCTCTACAAGTAACGTATTTAAGAGGAGAAAACACAGAAAGAGAAGAGGCAACAAGGCAGACACCAAAGGTCAGTGCAGAAAGGCAGGGAGGATGTTCCCTGGAGCTGAGGTTCCCCTGCAGCCCGTGGGGAGAGGGCAGGCTGTGGCCTATAGCCAGGGAGGGTCGTGGGGGAGCAGAGACCCCCCTGCAGCTCGGGGAGGACCCCACGCCGCAGCAGGCATCTGTGCCTGAAGAGCCCGTGACTCTGTGGTCAGCCCACGCTGGAGCAGTCTGCTCCTGAAGGACCGCAGACCCACGGGAGGGACCCCACGCTGGAGCAGTGAGAGGAGAAAACTGCAGCCCGAGGGAAGGACTCATGTCAGGGAGGTTCGTGGAGGACTCTGCCGTGGGAGGGACCCCACGCTGGAGCAGGGGCAGAGTGTGAGGAGTCCTTACCACCTGAGGAGGAAGGAGTGGTAGAGACAATGTGTGGTGAAGTGACTGAAAACCCCCATTCCCTATCCTCCTCTACTGCTGAGGGAGAGGAGGTAGAAAAATCAGGGGCAAAGGCTGAGCCTGGGAAAAAGGAGGGTGTGAGTAAGTTTTTAGGATCTGGGGTTTTTTGTTTCTCATTGCCTTACTCTGATCTGATTAGTATTTAACTAAATTGATTTTTCTTCCCCAAGTCAAGTCTGTTTTGCCCGTGACCATAACGGGTGAGTGATCCCTTCCTGTCCTTGTCTTGATCCACAAACATTTCCTTATATTTTGACCTCCACATCCCAAGGGGGAGGAGTGAGCGAGCAGCCACATGGTCTTTTCTGCCAGCTGGGCCTAAACCATGACAAAACTCAGTGGTAAAAGTATGGATAAATTATTTAACCTATATCAAGACTTTGGCTTGATAAATTTTTTACTACTTCCTTCTATTGATGAAGAAAACAAAAGGGTTTCTGAATATTGACAAGAAATATTCCACAGATAAAGTAACAAAAAATTACCACTTGGTTTCTCCCATGCATTTTGTTCTCAAAAATATCTTATGCATAGACCAGATACCATTTTTTTTCAAACAACATCATTCTCTCCTGTCTGCTCATGGAAATCCTTCCCATATTCACTTTTATAACAAAATTAAGAGCAAAATTAGAAAATAACTATTTGAACAACACTGTGCCTCTAATGGAGACCAAAACATCTGGCATTAAAGTTTCCCAACCAAAGGACAAGAGTCAGTGCTCTTCTGCGCGTCCCTCAATAGTGACTGTCTGAACACTAATACCCTGCATATTTTAATTGCCAATTCTAACAATTATAATCTAGAACTCAGATTATTTCTACTGACCTACTACCATAGTACTTCCTTACCAGAAGTAGAGAGTAAAATCTAAAGAGAATTCCCACATAATTCTATAGAATATTGCTACTTATGCAGAAGCTAGAACATTTCTGATTGAGAACAGATCTCCCCAAACCAACTAATGACACAAGACACATGTAAAAGAATGGGGAAAGTGCAGTTATGAAGGGTATTTCTTGTGCTGGGAAGTTAAATATGGTGCTCAAGCCTTTCTGTGTGCCTACTCTCAAGTAAGGCGGGGTTGACTGACTATCACAGTCAAGAAGCTTTACCCACAAAACGCATTTAGCGTTATATGGAGCAAACACCATTATAGCCCAAAAAATTGTCTTAGACCAAGAGTATGGTAAGGAAATGTAAGTTGAGGATATAAGAATCCAACTGCAGAGATGTAATCATTCCATTTTGTATATAAAGGAAAATCAATATTCCATAGAAGAACACAAAATATTAGCTCAATTTAATATTGGCAATTCTCATAGTTAGACTGGTTTTTTAAGAAAAAAATCCTTCAAGATATGCAAAACACTGAGTCATTTTCTTCTTAAAAAACAGGAATAATTACTGAAGAGCAACATTACATATAATCAAACTACAGAACAGCATACACAGTGGGTGGATTAAGTGGTCAGAAAACTCAAATGTATAGTGATATATTGTTAAAGAGTAAACAATAAATAAAATGTACATATACTTTCCTCCTCACTGCTGCAGAAAAACTTCTATGCATCTAAATTTTTGGTTTGTAAAATGTACAAACTTAGAAACAGTTCAGGTCATAATCTCCTGGGTTTAATTCTTACAACATATATTTTACTTACTGGATTTGTTTTTTTATTTTTAGTTACTTTATTCCTAAGTAGTTTTACTGGCAACAGCAATAACTCTGATTTTATCCCTGTGCGCATCTTGCTACTGGTGAACCAGAAGATTCTGCTTTACAATATTTCTTCTTACAGCACTACATCACCACACACACTGCGTTTTTTGTTTCTGATAGCAAAGCAAGATTTTGTCCTCAAAACTTTCCAAACTGGAACGTTAGTTTTTGAAATATTTATCATCAGTGTTTTCCATAATCAAATTAACAAATCATAGTTTGTAAAAAAGACTCACATATGCTGCATTTTCAGGTCTTTTCTAATTTCCCTCAGTATAGTAAAAATGACACTAAGTAGATCTCAGCGTTTAATACAAGATGAAATGCCAGTACTTAGCTACAGGCAGTTTGCTCCTGACACTGCAGATACTGACTGCAATAACTGGGGAGAGATACCAGAACGTACCGTTGCAGGCTCCCCATTAAGATAAAAGATGGGGCGGGGGAAAGCAGCATGAAGACCAGACTAAAAATAAATAAATTCAGAATATAGTCTTCCCATTTTAGATTCTGAACTGCTTAGAGAAAAAAATTCTTACTGATGAGTATGATTTCTCATGGGATTAAGGCTTGAAATCTGAAAAAGGAGGCATTCTAGGTGTATAATCTTCAAATACATCTTCCTGAAACAAAAATAAAATTATTTGCCTAGCAGTAAACATTTTCTTCACGAACCCCATCATGCTCCTGATCTGCTTCTCGAGCAAATTAGCCTTAGCAGGACACACTCCATGCATTCATGAGCGTTTAGCCATTCTTTCTGACTTTTAGCCCCTTTTCTCACTGTACGCCTGTTGTTTTCTGGTTTGTTTGGTTGGGGTTTTTCCTTCACCAGAATATAAACCCCAATTTTGTTAAACTCCCTGCCTCCCTCCTTGTTTTCTATCCTTCTCTAACCATTCCACTCCCATATTCAACTCTGATGAGCAATTAGTGATATTCATCAGTAATAAAGAGAAATAAAAATGTACTACTTCATCAATTTCACCTCTCAAACGGCACCAGAGAATCTCCCTCTATGCAAAATTAATTTCTCAAGTTCTTCTATTGGGTGCCATGCTTAAATTCTGTTAAGAGCTTTGAGGATTGTGTAAATAAATCACAGATCAGGAATTTCAGCTGCCTAACGGTAACTAATTAAATTATCTGGCAGACAAAGAGAAGGCAAGTTTCTCGAATTAACCACACTCTTTCCAACAGCAGCAGGTAACCCTGGCAATAAATACGCCAGTAACAACAGCAAAGAGATGGCCAGACGAAAGCGTGCTCAGACAGCCAACGTTGCCGGCACAGATGGCATCCCACCACCCCAGCTCTGTGGTGGCAGCGATCCAGATCTGTCGGCATCTCCAGGCCCCTGCCCTTCCATAGCTTCCTCACTGCTACTGAAACAGGCTGAGCAATCCTCAGGGCTGGCGTACTCGCACAGCCCCGCAGGGCCTCCATGATGCTTCAGGCTGCAGACCGCGTTCCAAACGGTGCATTAAAGCTCTCTTCTGCTCCTTGCAGAGTGGAGTAGGGGTCTTTTGCACTAGTCAAGACTACATTCTTATCCTTTTTTCTATATGTGGCTCGAAACCTCAATTTCCCATCTTTACCATCAAAACTACCTGACTAAACCATTACTGGACCAAAACCAAAAAAGTCGAGTCTTGGAGACTTCAAGCTTTCAAATCTAAGCATATGGGCTATGCTGCTCCTATGCTGACACTTAGAAATGCATAGATCTCCGCCGATGTATTCATTTGGCTATCAAAATTAATTTTTATTAGCAATTTCTTGAGTCTAAATTTACAACAGTCTAAAAAAAAAGACAAATCATTGTGATTTTTGCTTCTTTCTCCTATCACTGAGTCGACAGACCATGATTCCACAGCGTAACCTGACAAAGGATAAAGTCTGTATAAAACTCAGGCTTAGAGGATAAAGTCTGTATAAAAAAAATGAGGATTAACTGCAGTGTTGGAAGGACAAAAATCTCCAGTCTAACAGGAGAAAAACTCCAACTTCATGTCAGTAGCAACATGTTTTTATTCTTCCTGTTGATGACAAGTAAATAAAGAACAGCATTACTGAAATCTGAATGCTCTCACGACATACTCTGTGGTTTGAGATACACATGCTTCTCAGCAGTGACTCTTTGGACCAGTCCCTTACTGCAGAACTCAGACCAGAGGGACCTGGATGCTGATCACTTCAAAGTCTCTTCCATAGAATCACAGAATGGTTTGGGCTGGAAGGGACCTTAAAGACCATCTCGTTCCAACCCCCCTGCCATGGGCAGGGACACCCTCCACTAGACCAGGTTGCTCCAAGCCTCATCCAGCCTGGCCTTGAACACTCCCAGGGGTGGGGCATCCACAGCTTCTCTGGGCAACCTGTCCCAGTGCCTCACCACCCTCTCCAGGAAGAACTTCTTCTTGATGTTTAAATCTCCCCGCTTTCAGTTTAAACACGTTACCCCTTGTCCTGTAGCTACAGGCCCTTTTTAAAAGCACCCTCCCCAGCTTTCTTGTTGGCCCCTTCAGGTACTGGAAGGTGCTATAAGGTGTCCCCAGAGCCTTCCCTCCTCCAGGATGAACAAGCCCAACTCTCTCAGCCTTTTTCCATGTGGGAATTCACATCATTCCCTCAAACACTTAGACCTTCCTTTACTTGAAACACTGGTGTTGAAAGGACATTTGAGAGAAGTGGAGCATGTCATTTATGATAAGGAGAGCACCATGTCTTTACCTCACAAGGTTTATTTCAAGCTATTATACCAAAACTGAAATTAAATGAGTCCTCCCTGGTGTCTTTAGTATGTGACACAAATCTTAGGCTGCCCAAGGAAGGTTCGCAATAAGGAACGAAGAACAGACGTGGAATACATGAACAACCATATATAAAATTTTCTACCTGTAGAAAACATCATGCCATGGTTCATAAAAAGTAAATTATATCATAAATTGAATTTTTACATGACAATAATTGATGGAATGTGTGCACAGTGATATCATGCCATTCTGCAGAAAGTGATCCATTCATTGCTCTCTTTCACCGAGGAATATTAATCTTTTCACTTAGGGCTAACCTGTCTGATTTTCTGATACAGAAAACACACTTTGGGTTTTCTGTATTTCTATAAGTGACCAACAACTCTGGGTTTTTTTAAACTAAAAACATAAATTATGTTGTTTTAAGGAGAAATTTAACAGTTAAGAAATGACAGAAAGCACCTATACATTTCTCTGAATGCAAATCATGAAGCAAGTCTAAATCTACTGGAATACTTAATACATCAAGGTAGAATTCCTCATTTTCCCCAAATAGGAAAAGGAAACTCTCCCAGTAGGTATTGTTCCTTAAAGCACCAAACAGTATACTAATTGATAGCAAGAGCCCTGATACATGCATTATAAAAAGGATATGCATATGTAACCACCTTGTAGTGCATATGTAATCATCCCCTAGGACTGAACTGCAGGAAGCATTTTCCATACTAATTTTTCTCTTCTGTATTCCATTACAAATATACATGGCAACTATAAAAGCTATGATAAAATTCTTAATAACGGATTAAGCAATGAAATAAATTGTGCCACTGCAGTAAGTCAGACCTTTTAACGTACAAATACAAAGCCCACATCGTTCATCCTGTTGAATTACTTTAGCAGTCTAAAGCAATATTCAATACCAGTTTTAGCACGTGTTAATCAGGTGAATTTACACAACCAGTCTATTGAACAAGGTGCCTGTTGTGCTCCTGCTCTAGTGCGGTTTTACTCAAGTACACCTACTGCCTTTCAGCAGCAATCGTTGCAGTACACCGATGTTTGCCTAGCTCATCCATCTACATTTATGTCTAGTTAAGCCCCCGAACAATGAAAGTGCTGCATCCCTTTGTAAAAATAGCACAATGGCAATGACAAGTAGCTGAAGCTAAATATAGGTCATGCAGGCACATGCCGGGAATTAAATAGTACATTTTACCCCTCCCAATTCTAAATCAGTAAGCTTCAACAAGGAATCTCTAGTGAATACACACAGGAGCTCAATAAATCCCCCTTAAGCTTACAAGGCATATTCTGAATCTGTGCTAGCTAAAAATAGCCGTGTTTATAATGAGAATGGAGATGTGAGCAGAATAATATTAAGTTTAAAGGCAGGCATGCTACAGTCATTCTGCATTAACGAACAGGGTGAATCAAAGGTCATTCTAAAAAACAGACAGATTGACAGATAAAAAACAATATCCACCAATCTTTTAGTGAACAGCATTTCACTTGCCTTAAACTGTGCACTCTCTAATTGGCTACTGAGCCACACATTCACAAGTTATTTTGTGTACGTTTTTTAGCTAGAACAGAAGTTGGTACTTCCAAAAGACAGTATTATTCCTCTGGACAGTATTCCTTCCCAGAGTTCGAATCCCCTCTGAAAATATTAATAAAATGTATTTTTTGTGATATTAATCACAGAAATCTGCTTTCTTGAATGAAAATGCAAATTGCACCCAGGCCTCCAGGGCAACACCCCTGCAGCCAAACGCCCAAGCGGCTGATGCACGTTCTTAACTGCCTCAAAGGTTTTACCGCTGTCAACGCAGATACAAGCAGTGCTGACTGCAGCTATCGCAGAATCTCATTCTTGGCTGAGATATAGAAGAGAGATAAAAAATAACTTAAATACAAGTAACTTTTATGTGGAACATTTCCATCAAGAGTTTTCTGTCTACTGATAATAAACTGCAGAATCTCTTCGAAAAACATGCGCTAGGAAATTAGGCAGATCACTGCTCTTGGAGGACTCGAAGGAATGGAGGGGTAAGTCATCACACATGTTCCTCAATAACTTCTCCAATTCCGAAATCCTGCCCTAATTCTGAAGTAGGAAGGCACAAAAGCAGAGTAAATGCAGGGGTAGGTGTTGATGAACAAATCACACACCCCCCTTCAAAGGGGAAATCTCTCTGTGTGGAGACAACATCTCAGCCTGGTTCTCCCAGCAGTGGCTATGTAACATGTTGGCTGCTGTAAAGAAGCATCACTCAATGTATTTCCTCACTGAAACCTTTTCATTACGCTGTGTGGGCAGAGTCCCCAAGAGTAAAGGTACAAGATGCTGGCAGATATCTTCTCACTAAAAAAACACACCTGTGAAAGTTGGGTAAAACCAACTCTTGGGCATAACAGTGCAAGGAACATGTGTCCAGCATAAACATGTTGCTACTCATCCACAAGTAGGTCACCTCTCACTGATTTTTATGGCTCTCCACCACATCTTGCTACTGCAGACTCAGCAATCAAGTATTATTTTTGAGTTAAGCAAATGAGAAATTGAGAATGCTGTATGACACGGTTAAAGTCTGCAAGTGTGAGTGCGAGTTTCCAACCCTCCCACCCAGGATGGGAATCAAAACAACGCCACCACGCTCATATGCAACAACCTGAAATCTCTGGGTAACACTCTGAAGTTACTCAGTTTTGTTTTTTCACGCCAAACACTTGCACACTGTTTCACACTTCCTCAACACTAGCCCATCATTTCTCTGTTCCTTCTACGATGCCCTTTGTGCAAAAAGGCGACGAGATTGCACGTGAAGTGGGGTAAACACTGAAGAACCTTTTTGTTTTGCTATTTCTTTACTTTCTGTTATTCTTCCTATTCTACTTGCCTTTTGCATTGCTACTACAAATTAAATTAACATCTCTGTAGAGTGTCTGATACTTCCAAGATAGCTATCCCGAATGGCAGTGGTTAATTCAGAGCCCATCGCTGTGTATTTGGAATTAAGACTGCAGTTTCTTCATGTGATTACATCACAACACACACATGCATCAATCCTGATCCTCATCTCAAATTTTAACAATGCACCTCTACCACAGGATACGCCTGTAATCCTTAAAAGTTGGTTTTCCTGTGTACTACCTTTGACAAACTGTGACACAATCCTCGTCACCTTAATAGCCACATACTCTATGAGCATGCACAGGCACAATACAGACCCCTATGCATTAGGCTGGAGACCACCTTTTAGTGAGTAAAGGAGTCATTTATCCTACCTTGAACCAGCTCGACTCATGAGGAGACCTCCCCTTTTATCTCACAGCATATGTGTCTTTCTTAAAGAGCCTTTTGTGACAGTCTTTTTGGAAGCATGTTAGAAAGCAAGTAAACATTATGAACGCTTTTCCCTTTGTTCATGAGCTTAGCATATGCTTCAAATAATTCTGACACGTTTGCTTACTGTGACTACCCTTCATAAAAAAACATTTCAACAGTATCCAGTGTTATTAACCCTGCTGTTACATTTCTGGTTTTACTATATTTACCAATAATAAAACTAAAGTAATTGTATTAGTTACACTGCTTTCCCAGTGGCAATAAAAAACTTAACTTTTCAAGGTTTCAAAACTTTTAAAAAAAAAAAACGAGAATATGAAGATTATGTCCCAGACAACAAAGTGTCACATGCATCTCGGTATGGGCGTATGGTCTGACACAGGTCCAAGACCATCACCATTGCCCAAGTAAGCAAAATTTAGAGCTTCTATTTTACAACACAAAAATCCATCCCACACAAAGGGCACACAGAAAGTACAAATGGTTTCCTGAAGATCTCAAATCCATCTACAGTTCAAAACAGTCTCCTGTAGAACCCAGCTCCATCCACCATTCTTATACCTTTTCTTCATAATGTGGCTGTATTGTACTCTAAACAAAAATGATACTCACAGCCTCAAAAGATAAAGCAAATCCTCCTCTGCAATAGCTGATGTACCTTAAAAAGACATAATGCATCCAGCAAATCAGAAAAAAACCCAACTGTAACACATAAAAGATCCTTGAAACTGAGTGATCAGATTTTTACGTGAGAGCTCCCTGGTATTCTTGTGTTGAACAATTCTCGCTTTTTTCAGGAATTCCTGTGATTAGGAGGGATAAGCCCAATTAAGTGATTGTTCAAAAGTAGGAGCAAGTGAAGAAAGAGGTTTTAAAACAGGAATGCTTAAACAACTTAATCAATACATCTGTTTATTCAGCATAGCCATTAACATATAAATATGGAAGACTGAGTACTTCAGATTTTTCAGCTGCTACTTAGGTTGGAAATAGAGGCTCTAGTAGCACATTTTCAAAATCAGTAAAGTTATTGTGCTAAATTTATCACTGATTTAATGAGTTTTATATGGAATGAATAATGCAAATTCCTATTCCTTAATATGATGATGAAAACTAACAGAATAAAAAAATAGTGAGATTAATTTTCAGGGACTAATGCTTCAGAAATTAAATTTGTCCTCCAGTTTAGCTAGAAATTGGGTCCTAGAGCTGGACAACAGCAACACTTTCCATTCTAACGTATCTTCTTTCTCCCACTGGGCATGTTATCTGAAAGCTAATATGCAAAGCAATCAGGCATTCACGTTATTAAAACATATCATGCTCTTAAAAACTCAGTGTATGTGATTTCCTGCAACGATTTTCCTCAGTGCAGGGAATTTGGACTTAGCTCATCAGTAAACGCAAGATGATAAATGTAGATACAAATCAGAAGTAGAGATGACACTAAAACTCATTTCCTCTCTTCACTGATCCCATTTTGCCATAATTCGCCAGGTAAACAGGGGCCATGCCAGGGAGCTACAGAACCATTGCTCACTCCAAGTCCCACCTGCACTAAAGATTCCTGAAGGCTGAGAATACACTTTAAGTTCTGTGTTTTTACAATGGAAACAGACAAATTTTGCACAGGCAAGGGTCGTAAACCAGATGAAAGGCATCACAAAATGTTTTCTCAGAAATACAGACTTATAAAGGTCTACACCCTGACAGTTTAAACAGCGTATGTCAGACCAGACTGCAGTACACATCTATTATTGATTTCTGAGCATGATCTCGCAATTTGGACAATACTTGGACCATCGCTGTTTTCAAGCCGCCACTACTTCTACATCTGTATTCTTCACATAGATCAGTTCTGCTCCAAAAGTAGCAGAATATCCTATAAAAATAACATCCAAAAAAAGAAGGTTCGAAATATGCTGTTACTTTTGGGGTTTCGCTCTCCAACAAAACATGTTCCCAAAGGTCACCTGGAGGTCATTACCAGTAACTCGCCATGAACAAGAGGTCTTCACAGGAGTTACTCCAGTAACTCGCCATGAACAAGAGGTCTTCACAGGAGTTACTCCAGTAACTCGCCATGAACAAGAGGTCTTCACAGGAGTTACTCCAGTAACTCGCCATGAACAAGAGGTCTTCACAGGAGTTACTCCAGTAACTCGCCATGAACAAGAGGTCTTCACAGGAGTTACTCCAGTAACTCGCCATGAACAAGAGGTCTTCACAGGAGTTACTCCAGTAACTCGCCATGAACAAGAGGTCTTCACAGGAGTTACTCCAGTAACTCGCCATGAACAAGAGGTCTTCACAGGAGTTACTCCAGTAACTCGCCATGAACAAGAGGTCTTCACAGGAGTTACTCCAGTAACTCGCCATTAACAAGAGGTCTTCACAGGAGTTACTCCAGTAACTCGCCATTAACAAGAGGTCTTCACAGGAGTTACTCCAGTAACTCGCCATTAACAAGAGGTCTTAACAAGAGCATCTGGATGACACTTTTAGTTATATGGTTTATTTTGAGGTAGTCCAGCAAGAACTAGGGAGTTGGACACGATGACACTCAGGGGTCCCTTCTACCCTGAGATATTCTATGGTTCTCTGAATTATTATAGCTAGCTAGCTATAAGATACTGATGCTTGACCTTTAAATCACTATTTTGATTTTATTAGGGATGCTAACTTGATTTCCAATCTCAATGGTTAGCACACATTTAAAAGGATTACAAATGCTTATTTAAAAAACACACTGAGTCAGCTCACTCAGAGAACTTCATAAATATGCAGCAGGAAAATCCCAAACAGTGAGTCATAAATTCAGAGGTTTAAAACAGACAAATAATCATGAATTTTCCAACTGTTACTCATACTTAATTAAATCCTAAGCCAAAACCATCCTGTTTCTGTGAATTCCACTTGACCATTCATTAAGTTCTAAGAGGGCTATGGAAGAAAACAACCAAAATCAGATAACTGAAAAGAGTGCTAATTCTTAACAGCTTACATGGAAAAACTATTTCATATCAATATATACTGAACAATAACTCTTTCCCTTACAACTGATGCGTGGACAGATTGTGTCTCCATCTTACTGAAGACTGACTGATTTGAAACAAACAAACAAAAAACTTTGCCAACTATTTTTTCCTATAAAAAAGAAAAATGAAACACGATCTGAGAAGATGCAACAATCCTGAACTTTCTTCTCTATAAATCTCTATTTTTATATATCTATTGAAAGTTGCAACTCAACGATCCTGTTGAGTTCCTAGATAGTAAATGCATTGACATCCTCTAGCTACCTACTCTTACAGGATCATGATAGTTAGGATAAATGTTCAATGGCTTATTGCTAAATATCATCATAATGCTCCTATTTCATCTTGAAATGAAAGAAAATGTTTTTCAGGTTTAACAGTACTAAATATAAATGTAATTACTGTAATGGTAGTGAGTTCTGTAAAATGAACAAGAACGCCTTTTGAACTCATTCTTCCAAATATTAGTAAAATACTGGCTTATTTTATGGACACTAGTGATCATTTCACCAAAACACAAGCTAATGTCTGCACAACGTAAATCCATATAAATGCAAATCAATAGCATTACATGGTAATGAAAGTCAAAACACCAATCCATCCAACTTTTCACTCAAATGACAAAACTAGTGCATGCGACACAATGAAATTTATAGGGATTACTTTTAAGCAAAAGGGCTGGACCTATCCCATACTTCTGAAAATGTATTAAATATACCTGATAGCTTATTAGGTATTTAACATTAAGAAAAGGCTATTCTAATTAACCACTAACTAAAGCTTATTTTGAGCAGTCCTGTGAAAGCAAACTAAATCCACAGGACTCGAGGAGTGAGCCGTAAGTAGAAGTGAATGGAGCCCTGACCTGCTCCATCCTGTGCTACATCTTCACTTCCCACAGCAGAACAGGACACTGCTTGGTGTACTTGTATTCAAACAGGCCAAATATTTCCAGTTATTGCAGCAACGCTGGCTAAAAGTCAAGAATATTTTTTGGTATGTTCTTATTTGATTACATAACACGCAAAAGAAATCCAATAATTAAAAGAATTATGATGGAATGGAGATTTTATTTCTCTATTCAACTTGCTTCAACCTGAATGATGATGTTTTGCCTAATTCAAAACAAAATTAAATTTCTCCACTTTAGTTTGTTAGGATGCTTTTGTTTGGGTTGGTTTTTGTTGGTTGTTTCTTTTTTTAAAGACAGGAGTAATTACATGCAAATTGCATTTGGTTATTTAAAGTATCAAAACACATAGTTTCAGCCATTCAGAAGTCCTCCTATGCCCTCTCCTCTTTAATAATAAATGATTAAAATCAGGTGATGGTTCAATTTCCTATTTGCTAAAAAAGTGCTCTCTTCTGATTCACAAACTCATTGCTTAGTTGCTCACTGGGAAAAATTACAAACACTGAACCTTGCATACTCACATGCTGTTATGCACAGGTATTTACTAAAGACAGTTTGGAACAGTAATATTTAAAAGTCATTAACTTTTTACCAATATATTTGTATTACACACTCCCTAACAGAAGGTAAAAGCAGTCAAAGCTTGATTTCAAAGCCAAACAACAAGGCATAAATAGATGACTACATATTCCTGCACCTAGATGACAAGTGTCACACCCTGCTTTAAAAAAATAATAAAATTATAAAGAATCAAGTTCTTCTTGTCCATCTCTAACATTTAATTTTGTCACACCAAATGGTAAACAATCTGTTTGACAACTTATGATCTATTTTTACCAGGTAACATGAGGGTAACTTTTTCCTATTGAAATAAAGACACATAAGAACTCAGTATAAATATATAAACCTTGTAGCTTTAATATAGGGAAAGTGTAAACTACACCTAAGAACTGCGCTTGAGGATTGATATGTAATTGTTTGCCTAAGGCAACCTATCTGCATTCAACCCATACCAGAGAAAAATGAAGTTATGTGGATTTAAAAAAAAAAAAAGAAATTAACTTTTCCAAAGCAGACAGGAAGTCCAAATGAATTCTGAAGAATGTTATTAGAGTTACATATTTCAAATATTTGGTACTACAATTTTGCCAAAGTAACTGCAGCTGGCACAAAACATAAAAAGACAATATCCAGGTTTAAAATACCAGGATAAAATTAACCACAAAACTATTACGGGACATCAAGACAGCCAGAACTCTGAGGCACATTTACTTCGACTTCTCTTTCCACCTTTCCTTAAAAGTTACAATTTTCCAAGAACAGCTCACAAAATAAGACAGAACAAAATTTTAAAAGCTTTGTAAGTAAGTTCTCCCTGTCCACTATTTTCTGTCACATTTTCTATCAGTCCACCTTGGTGTGTCTCTGTGAATTCTGTTGGGTTTTATGGGTGCAGCTTCAAGGTTTGGTTTGTCTGGATCAGGAAGATCTTTTTGTGGTCAGTCTCCCACGTGTTCTTATTTACTGAGCTTTTGTTCAGATTGTTGAGCGGACCTGAAGCAAGCAGACTTGATTATTTCAGGGTGAATTATGAAGGGCTGAATAAGGAAGTGTTGCCAGCAGGTGAAGGGAAGATGGAGCCAGGCTCTTCTCAGTGGGTTCCAATGGAAGGAAGAGAGGCAAAGGGCACAAATGAAATACAGAAAATTCCCTATAATCGTAAGGAAGAGCTTTCATATTGACAGCATAGTCACATGAGCTTGTGAAGTGTCCATTCTTGGACACACTCAAAACCTGACTGACATCGTGCTGAGTAACCTGCTCTGGCTGACCATGCTTTGACCAGGCAGTGTGGACTAGGCCATCTCCAGAGATCCCTTCCAACAGAAATGATTCTGTGATACTAAATTGGAAATTAGTTTAGAGGCAGTCTAAAATAAAATCACACATTCCTCCTCAAAAGCATTGGTAGTACTGACATCCTATCCTTAGCAGTAACTGTTTCTGTTTAAAAATATGCAATTTTGAGCCACATTACTTACTAATGTAGATACAGTCCATTCTGTTACGAGGTCAAGCTGGGGATCCAATTCTTGCTATTCCCATGAGTTTCCCTGGCTGCTGAGGACTAGGCTCCCTGATGGCAGAGCTCCCATCCTTTCAGCCACTCCTTTTTCCCCTTTCTTACCCCTCACCTGCAAGACTTCCTTCCCCTCTCAAAGCTTTTTGACATGCTTTCCCAGAAGAAAATAATCTCTCCCTCTACAGACTGTAGAACAACCCAGCAAGCAGGGATGTTCTAGCCACCTTCTCTGCAACCCAGCCATACCCTTGTAAAGCAACACAGCCTACAGCTACTCCTACCTGAATACATTTGTGTTGGGTTATATAACACAGGTGAAGAACTATGCATTTTTAAGTATTATGTGCTAACACTTCACCACTCTAAGAGCGTCACTCTAAGAAAGTGATGTGGACAACAGTCTACACCATTCTAAATATATCCTCGATTAATAAAAAATAAATTGTCATCAGGCCTTGCAGTGTAGCACTGGTGCTTGATTTACAGGCTCCATGTCCATCACTGCCTCCTTCTATGCTGTTTTTCAGTTGGCTCCATTAGAGCACCCAGGTGTTCCAGTAGAACTCAAAAGACTTTGCCAACAGACAGCAGACTGCAGGCCAGGCTTCAGCCATCCGTTTCACTGACCATAAGCCGCTAATATTATGAACAAAACTACTAGAAAAAAGATTTTTTAATTTCTTTATGTTACTCTATTTCAATTATTTCCAACTAAACGATATAAAAGAGATGAAGTGATAAGATGTGAAAGCATTCAAGTGGTAGCATGGTACATCAAGACAGCAATTTAGTGTGTTTCTCATTTTACTATTTCAAATTCTATAGATAGAAAACTGAGAAGGAAAAACGATGACAACTCCTAGAAATTTAAATAAAAATGGGGTTGCTTTCAAGATATATAAATTCCAGCTTTTTCATTTACAGGATTGCTACTTGTCTTGAATCTTGTCATAGAAAACTCCCTGTTTTGATAGACCTGTCATGTGCCCTGTCAAACAAGCTTGCAAGATATTATGAAACTTGAAGAGGGACGTATCTTCCTATTATGGTGCAGGCATGGCAGCTTTATGAATGACATCAAGGAAAAATGTGGTTCTACAGAGCAAATATAAGGACAGTTGTAATACACTACTCCCCCTCTGTCCACATTACTCACACATTTCATGCCTTGCTCTCCCTTTCTTCTCCTTCATGCAAATTAAATTCTTTTACTTTTTCATATGCAAGTTAAAAAATATTAAGGCCAACATAACACACACCTTAAGCTTGGCAACTGAACAGAGAATAAGCAGGGATTTCAGCCATTTGTATGATAAACTCCATTATACAGAAAACTTAAAACAACCGAAGGTGCCAGAAGCGGCTGTATGTTTTCACTGATACTCTCAAAATTGTAATGCCATGTTATATGCACTCTCACATTTTGAAGGGCTTCTTTGGAATGTCTGACACAGGAATCAGTGCATGAGCATAAAAATATAAAGTAAAAATAAAACCTGGTATGCATTAACAGTTTGAATACGAACCTGTATCTTCAAAAGTTATTGATCAGCACAATAATGTAAAAAATCGATGCTTTTTGCTTTAGACCTTTTGCATAAAAAGATCCATTTCCTGTATAACTCTCAGTACTTGCTATGGCATATCTTCTTCAAAAATATTCAAGACAGAATGTTTTTAAACCTCACTTACTCTTCTTTCTTTCAGTTCAACTAGACCATTATGCAGCAGGTCCAATACATTTCCAAGGTGAACACCTGCTCACCTAAATTTACTGAGCTTCACTAATACAATGGTAAAGCAAAGAAACTCATAACTAAGATTTCACCCATGGTACAGTCTACAGAGAAATGTTATAAATTTATACTCCTGAGAGTGGCCACACACAGTAGAGAACAGAGACAGAACACAAAAAACTTCCCAACTCTCTCTCCCAGACACAAATAGTATGAGATGCCTTGAAACAAAGTTGAATACTGTGTATTTAGTAACCCCCACTAAACCCCTCTTCTCTGATCTTGTTCAATTTTCTCTGAAGCCAGAAAAACTTTCACCATCTCGCTCCCTCAAGTGTTTGTTCACATCTTCAAAGAACTCCACCAGTATGTGCAACATATGGGCTGTGAAGCATTGACTTCACAAGAAAAAAAAAAAAAAATCCTTGTCCCCAGCATGTCGGACATACTCCTGTGTCCACTAATTCCATATTACAGTTTCTATCACAGTGTCCAAGAGAGACATCAGGCTTAGCAGTACACGGCGTCCCAGATTTGAAATTCTCAGAAAGTACTGGCATGGTATTTGCCATCTATCAATCAATACTCAGGCACAAACATGGTTGAAAGCAAGAGGTGACAAACTACTGTTGACAACTTAACCATTACAACACTCGAGTTCACCAAGGTACTCCTGTTAACAGTAATAATACTTTTGTTTATACATTCCACACTATTTTCCACATAAATTTTGACCCTACAAAAACATTTTCAGAGCACTTTTGAAAGGTGTTCTCTTGCTTTTAATATACACTTTTGCCTGACTCTTTAGACATGCCCATTACTTCTGTGCTCAAGTCATTTTTGATAGGTAAAAGATGCTTTCTACAGAAATATTTCTGTTCTGTGCTTCTGACAGGGTGCCTTCAAAAGGATTCCACACTACCTACCAAGATTTAATTCTCAGATCATAGAATCACAGAATGGTTTGGGTTGGGAGGGATGTTAAAGATCATCTAGTTCCAAGCCCCCTGCCATATCTAATCTAAATCCACCCACTTTCAATTTAAACCTATTACCCCTTGTCCTGTCACTACAGGACCTTGTAAAAAAAGGCGCCTCGCCCCCTCAGCTTCCTTATAGGCCCCCTTCAGGTACTGGAAGGTGCTATAAGGTAGTCTTCTCTTCTCCAGACTGAACAAGCCCAACTCTCTCAGCCTGTTCCCATAGCAGAGGGGCTCCAGCCTTCCGAGCATCTTCGTGGCCTCCTCAGGACTCACTCCAACAGGTCTATATCCTTCTTATGCTGAGGGCTCCACAGCTGGACACGGTACTCCAGGTGGGGTCTCACAACAGCAGAGTAGAGGGGGAGAATCCCCTCCCTCGACCTGCTGGCCACACTTCTCCCGATACAGCCCAGGAGCCGGTTGGCTTTCTGGGCTGCCAGCGCACACTGCCGGTTCATGTCCAGCTTCTCCTCCACCAGTACCCCCAAGTCCTTCTCCTGGGGGCTTCTCTCAATCCATTCTCTACCCAGACTGTACTTGTGCTTGGGATTGCCCCGACCCAGGTGCAGGACCTTGCACTTGGCCTTGTTGAACTCCATGAGGTTGGCACAGACCCACCTCTCCAGCCTGTCCAGGTCCCTCCAGATGTCATCCCTTCCTTCCAGCGTGTCAACCGCACCACACAGCTTTGTGTCATCGGCAGACTTGCTGAGGGTGCACTCCATGCCATCATCCGTGTCACTGACAAAGTTGCTGAACAGGACCGGTCCCAACACTGACCCCTGTGGAACACCACTCATCACTGATGTCCACTCAGACATCGAGTGGTTGACCACAACTCTGTGAGTGTGACTATCAAGCCAGTTCCTTATCCACTGAGCGGTCCATCCGTCAAATCCATGCTTCTCCAATTTAGAGACAAGGATGTTATGTGGGACGGTGTCAAAGGCTTGGCATAAATCCAGGTAGATTACAAAGGTTGCTCTTCCTTTATCCACCAACACTGCAATCTGCCCTTGGTGAAGCCATGTTGGCTGTCACCAATCACCTCCTCATTCTCCATGTGTATCAGCATGTTTTCCAGGAAGCTCTGTTCCACGATCTCGCCAGGCACACAGGTGAGACTGCCTGGCCTGTAGTTCCCTGGATCCTCTTTTTTTCCCTTTTTAAAAATGGGGCTTATGTTTCCCCTTTTCCAGTCAATGGGAACCTTATCAGACTGCCATGACTTCTTGAATATGATGGGCACAGTTTTAGCTGCTCTGATTCTTTTCTTTTCAACAACTTTTCTCATTTTTATGAATATTTGCTTTAAGTAGCTTTAAGATGCTGTATACTATATCACTGAATCTTGTTGCAGTATGCAAGGTCACCAAAATCACTATTAGAAGGTGGCATTTCAGCCTCACATCTTGAACCAGGTCCTCCATGTTCCATAGGAAAATGTCAGGGATCAACTGTCATTGGCTTTCTAACCAACTGCCTCACAAAACAAACAAGTCTGCAAATTTAATCTGACTCCTGTCCCAGTGCAGCACTGGTACAGTTCACAAGAGAACAGTTGGAATCATCTGTACCCAAAATTCACAGCCTAATTTCCCCTACCATCATGCCAACCAGTGTTGATTCACTTCCATCTTCTCCCTACTTAGGATTTAAATTTCATGCTTGGAATTCTGTGTTATTTTTTGCAGCTATTAATAAAATAATTCAGTATTACTCAGTGATACAGTTGACTTCTTATTAATCTGATTTGCTTAGAATTTTCCCTAATTCATAGCACCATAATCAAAAAACCTACTGTGCATTCACTGAAATGCCCACCATTGCAGTACACAGGGAATACTTAGAAACTTTATGTTACATTAACAAAATTTGTATAGCGATGTTCTGCAGTTTAGTTATGCTAAAAAGGTACGGTACAGTACGGTACTGGACTTCAAAGCTCACATCTGCAGATGTGTCTACAAGGCTTTCTTATCCCACAACACGGTGAGTGTTCCCCACTTCTGGAATAACTGTCCAGCCCTCATCTCTAAAGCCTGGAACTACGTGATAGGTAATAAATTCAGGATTAACCCAACATATTTTAAGTCATTCTTAATGGAACTCACTAATCTGCCTGCACTTTTAAGTGCTATTTTATCAGTCAAAACATGAGAGATGTGACAGACAATTCATGCATCCAAAGTTCCAGGTTTCTGATTTATCTATACATGTGGAATGTTTTCTTCTATTTCAATCAAGTTAAGAAGTTGGTGTCAAATGTTTTAACGTAGAGAAAAACTACGCAAAAGAATTCAGCTTTGTACTGCTGTAGATACACAGCACCACACAGAGGAGAGCACCAGAAACAGGAGAAAGGACAGTAGTAGTTTCATTTTCTGCATAATAATTAAAACACTGTATCTATGAAAGACAAAACCTTTGTCTTTTAAAAATCCCAGTATTCAAAACATGACTTGCAAATGTTTTCGCTTCAAGTTTTCCAAATATTTCTACAGAAACTGCTTGTTAAGTTCACAGCTACACAAAGTAAAATTCACTTCTGCTATTAGAATAGCAGCTCCTTTAAATGATCATGATGGATGGTGTAATGTGTTTAGCATAGCAATGTTTTCATATTTTACTTACACACACATTTCAGGAGAGCTCTCAGATGTTTTTCACTGCATCACCTCACAAAGGACCTGGTTTTTCACCACTACTATCTGCTCAATCTGCTTAAAATTTTGCATCAGGAAGATCTGACAAGAAAATAAGCAACAATGGGATAAAAAGAAGCAGCTAAGTTTGGGGTGGAAGTTATTTCTTGACTGACATTTTTTTACTTTTTTTTTTTGTTGTTGTTTACTGGATGAATGGGGTGTCTGTGCCAAGGTGCTGGCAGTGGGGGCTGCAGGGGGTCTGTGCCCTGAGTCCCTTTTGATACTGTCCTTCCGAGCATCCTTCTGGACAAGCAGACCAACTGTGGGATGAGCGGGTTCATGGAGCGCTGGGTGAAGAGCTGGCTAAAGGGCAGGGCTCAAAGGGTTGTTGTGAATGGGGCCACATCTGCCTGCAACCAGTCACCAGCAGTGTTCCTCAAGGTTCAATTCTGTGGCCAGTTCTGTTCAATGCATTTATCAACGATCTGGATGCAGGAGTCGAAAGCACCATTAGCAAGCTTGCTGATGATACCAAACTGGGAGGTGCTGTTGATTCTGCTGAGGGACAGGAGGCCTTGCAGAGGGATCTAGACAGACTGGATCAATGGGATGAAATTTAACAAGTCCAAGTGCTGGATTCTGCACCTAGGATCAAGTATAGATTGGGAAAGGAGCAGCTGGAGAGCAGCCCTGCAGAAAGGGATCCGGGGGAGCTGGTTAACAGCAGGTTCCATACAAGTCAGCAGTGTGCCCTGGCAGCCAAGAGGGCAAACCACATCCTGGGGGGCATCAAACACAGCATAACCAGCTGGGCAGGCAGCTGGACTAGATGATTACTGTAGGTCCCTTCTAACTGAAATATCCGATTGTAATCAAACCGTATGGGGTGTCTATGACCAGGTGTTGGCTCTGTGAACACTGGCCTGGGGCTGCCCCATGCTGGACACATCCAGTCTCAGCTGATCCCAGCCAGCTCCAGCAGCCCCAGTGCAGCACACAGCTGAGCCCCTCAGTCAAGTTGGGGGTGCTGGGGGGAAAACAGGTTTCAGAAAGGGCTGAAGGTGGCACAGGCTGAGGAGGAGGAAGCCAAGGAGGGAGCAGCAGCAGAGGGACCCAAGGCTGGAGGAGGAGGAGGGCAGGCGGTGCTGCAGACCCGGAGCAGGGATCCCCTACAGCCCTGCAGAGACCCCGCTGGAGCACAGACCCAGCCTGCAGCCCGGGGGGGGGGGGGGCCACGCTGCAGCAGTGGGGTATTTCCTGCAGGAGCTGTGGCCATGAAGAGCCCAGGTGGGAGCAGGTTGTCCCTGAAGGACTGCAGCCCGGGGAAGGGTCTGTGCTGGATCAAAATCAAAACATCATCACAGCACCAACAAAGTTGGACAACTTACACAGTAAAACACCAACACTTATCCCATCACCGCGTTACAACAACAAAAGATTCCCCACAATTATTCCCCTTTCTGGCAATGTCTAATCTGAGTTTTGCCTGCTACCTCTCACAATTATCATCCTTATCACCACTCATGAGTTTTTACATCTTATTTTCTCCCTATCACGTTGGGGTGGGAGCAGCTAGGGATGTGCCTGGCAGCCACCTGAGGTCATCCCACCACACTGGAATTACCTATACAAACATAATTTTCAGTTAAGTTTTCCTTCTTATCAGACTCCAAACAGATAATGTGCTTTTCTCTTATAATGGCCTTACAAAAAACTTCATTCAGACAGTCAACAGCATTCTAACGTGAACTCCCTTCTCCCCTTATTTCTTCATATTTACGAATTAAATTCATCCAATGTCATAATTTTAAACAATTCTTGAGAGATTCTAGTGTACTTGTTAATAATAAAATTTATACTGGAAATAACCAGAAAAACAAGCTCGGAATTTCTAACAGAGGATCATAACAGGAACTCAAATAGGCTAATAAATAAAATACATTTTTTATACAATATATTCTTGTACTTGTGAAGACTGTAAATACCTTAATCTTTCTATACCCTCAACACTATTGCTCATTCCAGTCATTATATCTGTGTAACCAAAACAGTTGAGCATTCAGCACTTCACAGATGTTAAACTGACAAAATAAAATTAACAATAATACCACTTTCAATATTTACTTCAAAATTCCTTTTTTAATGTCTTGCTATTGGAGCCTCTATTTTCTGTCCTTTCAGATGATTTATTCTCCTGTCCCAGCCCATGCGTCATCATGGAGAACTGCTGACTTGGTCTAAATGCAAGCACCTTGTCAGAAACATCATCAAATCTGAGTTAAATATAGGTGGTGATCCGTAATAAATGTGCCACTTATATTGTACTCACCCTTACCAGTTTCAAAAATTAAAGGAACTACTGACAGTCTATATTTTTATTAAGAATGGAGGCTTTGCACGCTGCAAATAGTAGAGTCTGCGGAAGGAAGATGACTGTAAAGAGGGCTACAGAAAAATTCTTTCTACAGAAAGATTTTACAATTAAATTTGAGTCGGGGAAAAATGAGTATATAGTTCACAAGTCTATAATGGAGTCTAAAGAAAGACTTCAGAAGGGAGCACTCCTTCTTTAGGATGAGGCATTTCAGTCCTAGTACAGTACTGACATACCCTGCTGAAAGCATTATACTTCTGATGAGACTTAAGAGTGGAACTCTGGCCCTCATTCTTACAGACTGATATTTTTCACAAGCAGAGAAGTGTTAACCATATTTTGGCCACATTTCACTTGGATAATTATATTCCAACTAACTACGCCGGCAATTTCAAATGTCTAAGAGTCACCAAAACAAATTACACTGCACCTTAGCTCTCAGAGCAGAATATAAGCAACTAGAAGGTCACCGAGATAAACAGCAGTAGATTGGTAGACAATTTTAAATGTCAGAAAAGCAATCCCTGTGAAAGGTGTAAAATGCAATGGAGAGCTAAGGCAAAATTTTTGAGAATTACGTTGAAAAGTATATGGGATGTCTGGTAACAGCCATATGCAAAGGCTGTGGACTACATCATTAACACAGAAAACCTGAGTTGCACACAAGGGAGTGGCATAAGAATAATTCTTCAATATTCCTTACAACATAAGGAATATCACAAGCACAGAAATACTACACCAGAGGGAAACAAGTAGTAAAAAAACGACCTAAAGCAAAATACGCTTTAATGACTGACAGGTGCAAGAATGAAAAAACTACTTAAAACATTGAAAATGGATAAAGTCAAAGCAGCAGATAAGCTTTAAACTTATTAGGCAAAATAAAAGAAATTTTAAAAATACAATGGATTTGTTTCATTTCTTGAAGATTTAAGGGTATAATATCAAAGGTAAAATTTCACACATTAGAAAAGCTTGAGAAGGCACAGAAAATAAAGTAATATTTTCACATCACTTCTAATTTTCATATAGGCAACTTGGGAAGTTCAAATCAACTGCATGCATCTGGAGTAGAACAAGGATGTTTTCATTGTTTAAAAGATGGCGAAAACAAGGATTTTGGAATAAGGAAAGAAAAACACAAGACCAAAAACAAAATATAAAAATTCTCCTTTTGACATGTAACAGGAAAGTTTAGCCCATAGACTGGAATTCTTAAGATAACAGATATTGGACATACTATATCTGAAAAAGTATAGGAAGTACACCAGGAAAATAAGAAAATACTTTCTCAGTAAATTTGTTTACTTGAGCTCACTATCAAGACACATCTTGCATTGCCACTGGTGGGATAAAATACCCTACAAAAATAACCTATCACTCATCTGAAAAAAGGCATGTAACCACTGAAACAGTGCTATACTGCTTGACATCCAACTACATCCATCATTCAAACTATAATAATTTTGCTGAAAAAGCTTCTAAAGCCCTCTCTACAAAGTCTGCTTGTCACAGAGTATGTTCAGAGATGTACTGTACTCTTTGAAACACTAAGAGTGTGTTGTGTTTACCTTCTGAAATAAATTAAAACCTAATGTAATAATCCAAAAGGTTGGTTTCCTTTAGTAGGGAAGAGATCATCACTGTTTTGTCACTAATATTCCATTCTCGATGCACCTCTAGGCTTATACTCTACCACTTTCATTTGATATCACATACATAAAAGCCAGCCTTTCAAGGACTTCACTAGAATTGTTTTTCACTTTGCTGATAAGCTTGCTTTTCATCAAACACAAGATTTACCTTTTCCCTTAGTCAACTTACCCATATTTCCTGTGTCACCTTATCCTGTCCAACACTTCAATATGTAAGTAAATAAACAAACACAGGTTAATGCTGGCAATGAAGGAGCTAAAGAGCAAGACTACGAACAAATGTTGAGTATGTTTGTTAGTTCCTTTCCAGCACCCCTAACAAGTTATATTGAACATTTGCAGCACGACAGTGAAACTGATTGCTCTGCAATATGACATTTTTTGTACATTTTTATTATAGCCATTTTGAAAAGGCATGTTAATACATTGTTGTGAATGCGATTCATTCATCTGAGGCTCATAAAATACACCTATTCACCACTTAGGAAAGATTCATTTCATAGTACTTAAGTCCTCAAAGGAGTTCTTCCATTCCGACAGGCCATTTACAAGAAAGCAAAATGATTGTCCTTGAGGTGCTCACCTTGATACCAAAAGTACAACTTCAAAATCAGATACTTGGACTCACAGAACTCTGGACTTCGTAAAACATCTCTGTGTCTGCCAGTGAGCTTAGGTGAAAGCACAAGCCAACTCAACCCCAATTCACATCTGCCCATATGCACTTTCCTCAGGTCTTTGATTCCCTTAGTCCACAACGCTAGGAAACTTAAAACACCTGGAGTATTATTAATGCAATTATGAGTTAATAACATCTAATAACTATGCACATTACTGAAAAAAATACTTAATTACACTGCTCATCAAAATAACGATCTCATGCTGTCATGCTGTTTCACAAGTATTTCTCTTCCAAAGAACAGTTTGGTCAGCTTTTCCACAGCCAACCCTTTACTTCAGATGCGGTGTTTGCTTCACCTTTCACAGCTCCAAAAACCTAAAATCTTGGCGTGAACTGAGCCCCAAACTAATTTGTTTGCTAAACTGAGATGGTACATTACACTGCCGAAATCACAGCTTAAAGCTATACTGTAAAGGCCAAACCCAAGCAGTACCCCGCAACCTTGCACTGGGAGCGGTATGTTAACGTGCAGTCTCAAAAAACCAAAACAACCCAGCAGAAAAGAAAGAAGACTCAAGGACTTGGCCAGAATATTAGTTTTGAAGCATTACACCTGTCTCACGTTCTCTGGAGAGATATTGTATTACTATGTATGACAAAGTCAATGTGCATCTTAAAAGATTAAGAGACGTAATATAATATTGAGACAGCAACAGGGTCTGGAAACTCGCTTTTTAATACATTTGCTAAGCAAGTTCATAGCCAATAAACATTGTTTCCAAAAAGAGTAATGACTGTAATGTAATTTAATGTCAGTATAACCCTCAATTAGTCCTCTCTAAAAAAAAAAAAAAAAAAAAAAAATCACTAATACAAACTGTCAAGGGGACAACAAAATTGAAAGAAAAATAAAGGCCTTAAGAACACCCACAGAAAGGAAGTTTCTTCAAAGTTATGGCCCAGAAAGAACTACCACATTAAAGAAAAGAATAGCAGAGCAAGTCAGTGACATAAAACAAAACAAAACAACCATTAAATAAATTAAAGAACTCCAAAGAAAGTTCCTGTGCAAAATTATATTCAGATAGCCAAAGGAAACAGGCTTTTTGCCAAGGATCAAGTGAACGTTCCACCCCAACTCAACGGAATTCAAGAGGTACCAAGCTCAAGATAGAAAAACGCTGTCACACGTATACCATGTGTCTACGCAGAAAGAACATGGCATATGCATCGTCTGTATACACTACCTAGTCCAAAAAAGGGCTCCAGCCTTGAGCACTTCATGGTGCACAGAAGCCTATAT
The DNA here is from genome assembly GCA_027574665.1 of Rhynochetos jubatus. Taxonomy (NCBI): domain Eukaryota; kingdom Metazoa; phylum Chordata; class Aves; order Eurypygiformes; family Rhynochetidae; genus Rhynochetos; species Rhynochetos jubatus. The sequence continues at coordinate 4,926,179 of CM050648.1, read as the reverse complement.
TATGAACGCATGTTTAGGTATTTTCCATTAAAAGCCTGCTTAAACAAAATTTTAATTTTTTATATAGTGTAGCTAGAATCTTAAGAGAACTTCCATTTGTTGTATATGTAAGTAATTTCAATACTTTCTGCTGCTTTATGGTAATAATTATGTTCCCGATTATTTCAGCAAGCAGGCAAAATAAAATACCTAATCAGTAATGTCAACTGTAAGCACAATAATATAGCTGAGACACTAAACCTAACTAAGTATCTTCTTAGAAACCAACAAGCTATCACCGTTTTACCTCTGACAATCTAATGAAGGCTACATTAATATTACTGTGCAGGTAAGGCAAACGTAGCTATTCAGGAAAAGGTTCTCTGTTTTTCTAGGTTATCTTGTGTAATTATGTACAAGATATCAGGAACTGATGGTTTGGGTTGGAAGGGACCTTAAAGATCATAACCTTACAGATGACCACAGAAGTTTGGGATGGTAACTTCAAACACCACCACAGACTTCACAGGACACCATGTTCCTTCTTATAATCCCAGAGTAAGTTAAAAATGTTTCACAACATGTAAAAGGATTAACACCTACACTAGATATACAGCGTAGCCTCAAAATTTTGCAGAAACACTAATCTCATTTGCTACACCTGGAGAAGTTTGACATCACTAAAGGATGTATGATATTCAATCTTTTCTCCCTGCAAGAAAACACCAAAAAGACAAAGACATCACAAAAAGCCAGACCTTCCTCCATATCTTATCAAATGCATCAAGAGTTTTCAAGCTTAAGAATGTTTTATTTTATATTTCAACCTCAATACATAAATATTCGCTACTGATATAAAAACCTTTGCAACTTAAAAATTACTGAGTTACAAAGGCCCTTTTTGGTGCTGAGTGTGTGAGTTATGATGTCTTCTAAAATATTTATAACTTTAATACTAATTATGAAAAGAAGTTTTCATTTGTAGTAAATCATTTAATATAGTCTATCCAAGGTGACAGCTTAATAAGATAACTGCTCGGGCAAAATGAATAACCAGCTCCATGTATATCACTCTGTACTTCAAATTTCAAAAAAAAAAAAATCAGTCTTCTTTGAATTAGATTGTCTCCATTAATATGCCAGGTTTTATCAAAAATAATAGAACAAGTACTCTGTGTGTATTAAGTCACCAGTAAAAATAAATTTGATAAGCATGTATACCATGTATAAATAAAATAAATGCCCAATCTTCACAGACTTTCAGTATACTCTGCTAACCTGGCCTTGCTCAAAGTATTGGTAGTGGAAAATACATATAGGCAAAAAATACCTTCATTTTAGCCACCTTCATTTCTTCAAGGAACTACTGTATTTAATAATCACTGCATTCACCATTTCATTTAGAAAATATATAGGATCTTCCTAAAGACAGAAAGGGAAAGAAAAGTGGGAGAATGTATTGTCCAGTTTCACCTTCCAGTATAGTTGGGAAGCTTTACAAATTGTAATCAATTAATGCAACTGAAATTCATTATGGTGGTTTAAAAAAAACACGGAGTGAAATGGAATTTATTAATAATTAATAAATTACATATACTAAAGGCCAAACTGTTTATTTAAAGGAGAACCTGTTGAATTGAGTTTCCGTAATCACTGTTGTTATTGGTCGCCTCAAACATACGCAGTGCATTTCTTCTCAAGTACTTCATGTCAGCATTACATGCTACTCTGCCAGGTCATTAACAAAGTCTATCATACGTTTTTATGCAGAGTATTCCACATGTTTTCTACATCTTGCACTTTCGTGAAGCAATCTTAAAAATGTAAGGGGAGAAGAAAATTACATTTTTTTTTCCTTAACCTCCAACATGCATTTGTTTTCGCAATTCACAGAATCACAGAATGGTTTGGGTTGGAAGGGACCTTAAAGATCATCCAGTTCCAACCCCCCTGCCATGGGCAGGGACACCCTCCACTAGACCAGGTTGCTCCAAGCCTCATCCAGCCTGGCCTTGAACACTTCCAGGGATGGGGCATCCACAGCTTCTCTGGGCAGCCTGTGCCAGTGCATCACCACCCTCTCCAGGAAGAATTTCTTCCTGATATCCAATCTAAATCTCCCTGCTTTCAATTTAAACCCATTACCCTTGTCCTGTCACTACAGGCCCTTGTAAAAAGTCCCCCCCCAGCTTCCTTGTAGCCCCCCTTCAGGTACTGGAAGGTGCTATAAGGTCTCCCCAGAGCCTTCTCTTCTCCAGGCAGAACAAGCCCAATTCTCTCAGCCTGTCCCCATAGCAGAGGGGCTCCAGCCCCCTGAGCATCTTTGTGGTCTCCTCTGGACTCATTCCAACTGGTCTATATCCTTCTTATGCTGAGGGCTCCACAGCTGGACACAGCACTCCAGGTGGGGTCTCACAAGAGCAGAGGGGAAGAATCCCCTCCCTCGCCCTGCTGGCCACGCTTCTCCTGATACAGCCCAGCATACGCTTGGCTTTCTGGGCTGCCAGCGCACACTGCCGGCTCACGGTCAGCTTCTCATCCCCCAGTACCCCCAAGTCCTTCTACTCAGGGCTGCTCTCCATCCATTCTCCACCCAGCAAGAATTCTTTCCTTGCTTTGTGACCCTTTTGCCATAAGGTACTTCAGTGTATGAAAGCCTTAAAAAGGCCTTTTGAATAAAGCCTTAAAACAAATTACAACTACATGGCATCCAAGAAAGCAAAGGCGTCCTAAACTCCGTGTCACAGATGAACAAAGACTTTGCTCATACTTCTCAAACTGTATGCCCATAGTGCCCATTGACCTTTTTTCTTAGTCTATTACTTAAAAGCTGTTAAAAAAAAAAAAATCATAATTGCAGAAATTTTAAGCAGCATTCTACTGCAGCAAAAATCAGTTTGTCACAGTATCACGAACTGGTTCATTACACCTGACAGTCATTCTGGCATTAAAAATTTGCTGAATCAACCATGGATCTACAGAATGCCAGAAGCTGGTTTAAGGTTTTTTAATCCGTGGAAGTATTCTGAGCCTGCTTCTTCTAAGGACCATAGCTTTAGTTATAGTGTTGGTTTTTACAATTCAGTTTTGTCATCTGTCTGAAATGATTGGTGACTATAACTGAAACACCCTCCACTGCAAGGAAATTAATCTAGCGATGCTCAACCAGACGTAGCAGAAGATCTTCATCTTGAATCGGATTTTTCCTGAAATGACAGCATTAGATGTCTCTCCCAAAGCCAACAAATAAACTAGTCGTTCAGTTCTGAATTAAAACTCTAGCGATTTCCTATTCAGAGTCCTTTCTCCCAACCTGTAAGACTCACAGAGGTTTGATAGAAAAGATTGACTAACAGTTTTTAAGTAAATAAAAGTTGGATGCGCAGACAACAGGAACAGTTTCCACTGGGGATAGGAAAACAGTAAAAAGGACGAGCTAGCACAGAAAAATGGAAAAGTTTTCTATAGCTTTCCACAACAGCAACGGCTAGAGATGATTAGATATGGACTGTGGAATTTCCATTACCAGAATGGCCTAGGCATCACCTGCAGAGTCCCTCCCAGATCTACTTTCTGTGATTTAGCATCTCTTGTACAAATATGGACAGGAAAATTTATTCATTGCTGCTGGAATATTTGTTTAAGAAGTCGGTAATCAAACTGAGTACAAGCTAACTGAAATCCTACTTTCTCCTAGAAAACCACTTTCTCTTCATGGAGAATAAAAAGGTTTTTTAAAAGTTCTGCTAAAAAACCTTATCATAAAGCAGTATTATTAACTTCAGCTATTTTATTTAATGGCACACACATAAAAGAACAGTGCATTCACTTTTTGATAACCAGGAACTTCAAAATAATTTAGGTTTTACTGACTTTCAGAGATCAGCCACAAAAAGAGCATCACTGTGTTCAGCAGCTACACAATAGATAACCTTGCCTTTTAATGAGAAGAGAGAAGACAGTCAAAGTAAAATGAGAAACATTTTGTAGTAATGCTGTCTCCACATCAGTAATCCACTGTTTGTGAGGAAATACGCAATTTTTCAAGTTCTAACCTTTGAATATATTACCCTGCTGAACATTTATAAGATCAAGGAAACATCAAGTACCAAAAAGCATCTCATGAATCTAAAATCTAAACAGAAAAATCTAATGTTAATGATAACAGTAACTACTAATTCTTCAATTTTCAGTTAGTGAATGAGTAATGCAACCACCATAACTACCATGCACATTTTTCTCATTAAATATTTTTTTTAAAAATAGTATTATTTTAATCTTTCAGGGATAATGAATTATCACTCTGATTAGTCTGAAGATATAAATGCTTATCTAGAGCATGGACACTGTCTTTTCTCACTTCTTATTTTATTACCAAAACAGTAATAGTACAGTAATGATAATGTAATGATACAGTATAATAATGCTGTTTACACAGAGATATAACTGATATTTGTCTAACCATTGCTACACAAAAAGTTCCCAAATATGAGAAAAAAAAGATACTATTCCTTATACAAAAGATGCCAAAGATTTTCAAATACAGCACATTACCACAGCTGTGTTACCATATTAATTCTTAGCCTAGAAACCTGCATTTTCACTATTTCTTCTAGCATTTAAGGTCAGCTCTGATCCTGCTTTAAAGTTGGTCTCCATGGTGCATTCATCTGTGCTTTCAGCTATTTTGTGAATCACAAAGTAATTAACCTTTATTCAATACATTTATCATTCACTGACAAGCGTGGCATTTCTCCCCCAAGCCTTTCTTGAAAAAAAAAGTGCTACTATTGTGTTACCAACAATGTATGCAAACAAATACTGTTAAAGGTAGAGCAATGCACACAAGTGTAAGAACAGTCAAGCAGAAAGTAATTTTCAGTAGCTCCATGCTATTTCCCCTATTAGTAACTGGGTCAGAAAATAACCTTCTTTACAGATAATTCTAAGCACAAAAAAATCTGTAGGTTTCTTTGTGATTTTTTTTAAGTTTTAACAATATTCCTCTTTATATTTTTGTCATCACGGGAGCAGATGACAACAATGTTTCCAATTTTTAAATGCAGCTTCTGAGCAAATTTAAAATCAAAAAGACCTTTACCATTTCTAGTACTCAATAGCATTTTTATACTCATCCATATTCCACAGAGGTAAAGAGGAAGAAGGATGGTCAACATAAACGTATCAAAACCCTCTGGCATGCCCCCTCAGTGGCTGACATATATTAGACTACAGATAACTTCCTTTATATGGGATGAGTCTTTAATATTACCTTCAAACTGGAAGGCCAATAAATTTTAGAAGTCATGAGGAAAAGAGTACCAAATGGGGGGTCACATAAATGACACAAGGGCTAAAACACCTCTCCTGTGAGGACAGGCTGAGAGAGTTGGGCTTGTTCAGCCTGGAGAAGAGAAGGCTCCGGGGAGACCTTATAGCACCTTCCAATACTTAAGGGGGGCTTAGAAAGAAGATGGAGAGAGACTTTTTACCAAGACCTGTAGTTACAAGACAAAGGAAAATGGTTTTAAATAGAAAGAGGGTAGGTTTAGGTTGGACCTAAGGAAAAAAATCTTTTCAATGAGGGTGGTGAGATACTGGAAGAAGTTGCTCAGAAAAGCTGTGGATGCTCCAACATCAGAAGTGTTCACAGTCAGGTTGGATGGGGCTTGTAGCAAGCTGGTCTAATGGAAGGTGTCCCTGCCCATGGCAGGGGGGTTGGAACTAGGTGATCTTTAAGGTTCCTTCCAACCCAAACCATTCTACGATTCTCTGATTCTAAATTGCCACAATGGAATTCACTGTAGAGACCTACATGAACTCACATACCAAACTGGTGAACTACTTGTATCTGCAAAGAGGATGTCCAACATGCCTTTTCTGTCTTTCTAAAGGAAGGAGATTCTCAGCAAATGATAAAGGAAATTACAGATCTGTAAATGACTTCTATACTGGGCAAATGGGCAGGAACCATAACAGAAAACACAATTAGTGACCAAATGGATTGAAGTGATACATCGGAAACGCTCACATGTTTTTTAAGGTCAGAAACAGTCTGCCAAATCTATTCTCCGAGGAACTCAATGTCAACGTGAATGAGGATGAGTATGTTAAAATTTTCCAAAAGCTTCCCAAAAAGCACTTAAGGAACCAAGGGACACAGGATAAGAGAAAAGGTTTTCCTGACAGAAAACTGGTTCAACAGACAGGAAAACACCAAACTGGTGCAAACATGTATTTCTAAGACACTGTAGGGAAATAGTACCATGAGGGTTGAGATGGTCATAGAATCATGGAATCACAGAATGCTTTGGGTTGGAAGGGTCCTTAAATACCATCTAGTTCCAACCCCCCTGCCATGGGCAGGGACACCCTCCACTAGACCAGGTTGCTCCAAGCCTCATCCAGCCTGGCCTTGAACACTCCCAGGGATGGGGCATCCACAGCTTCTCTGGGCATCCTGTTCCAGGTCCTGTCTCATCAGATGCTGTGCAATGCAGTCATGCAATCAGAATACAGGGGAGCTGATAAGTGGTAAGTTTTACAAATAATAATTTGATATAATAATATACTAAGTATTTAAACACAATGACTGGTTGTAAATTACTGTGGGTAGCTCTATGAAACACCTGTTAGTAGTTGGCAAGTTCCAAAAGGAGAGATTCAACAGATTCAGGCTCTTCAGGTAGATAGAGACTGATAGGCAATATGAATGCAGTCTATCCAATAATAAACAGTTTGCAGAAAAGTAATATGGAATGGTTACGCTACCGGGGGAGGCGGGGAAGCAAACTGATATAAATATTTTGCAGAAAACAAATTCTACACACACAAAAAAAAAAAACCCCACAGGATACTTTGGAGGCTGAGAAATGGATTTGAAAACTTCACATAAACGATGCCTAAGTGGTAGGTTTTAAATAAGATTGATCAGCTACACCCCTGCTTAATGAAGCCAGAAACCAACTAAATGTTGAAAAAATAGAGCAGATAATCATTTTTTAAGCTATCTTTTCATACTATTTCCTTGAAAAACTTAAATTACTAGTGTCCAGTATTAGGTGTGCGATACCAGGCTAGATGGAGTTTTCTTAGATACAGGTGTTCTTACACCTTATTCAGAGGTCTGCTTTCAGCAACCTTCTTCTAAAGGGAAGGGAAGTCAAACCATTACTTAAAAAAGAGAAATATAATGGCAAGTAAAGAATTTCTTTTTCTTAATCATAGAATCACAGAATGGTTTGGGCTGGAAGGGACCTTAAAGATCATCCAGTTCCAACCCCCCTGCCATGGGCAGGGACACCCTCCAGTAGACCAGGTTGCTCCAAGCCTCATCCAGCCTGGCCTTGAAGACATCCAAGGCAAGAATCGCATCACAGAACTAGTAGGTAACAATAAAGAAGTTTTTTATATGGAATGATAAATACAAGTAGAAGTTAAATCTCCATGCTGAAGTTTCAATGCTTGCTTCTTTGGAAAGCTGATTCAAGATCATGTTTTCCCAGAGAATGCAGTATATGACCTCTCAAAACTACTGTTAACTTCAACTTAACTTTATATATGATCTAAGAATTGAGTAATTTTACGGATCCTCAAAACTTAGCACAGGAAAGTATCAGCCTTCAAACTGCACAGTACTTGCATTTTCTCATGCTTTTGCCTTCATTAACTGAGAAAATGGATTATTATTTTTTCAAGTTCAACATTTTCAGCTACAAGTAATAGCACATGTAAGTTTTCTTTGAAAAAAAAATTAACTAGTAAATAGCATTTAAATGGGATTTTCCTAATATTCTTATGGATTACAGAAACCAAGTCCCACAAATAAGTCTGTTTACAGCTTCTGTATATATATATATGTGTACACATATATTTCAATCTAGAAACTAACAGCATGAAAAGTTATTGTATATCATGCTTGCTACAAATTATCTTCCACGCTAACTAGATTATAATCTTTAAACTGGAAGTCTTTGGTTTTTATGGCACCCCCAAAACTTATCCTACTGTTCCATATAAACTTCTTCTGTACCAACTGTTTACACACCTAGTCACCTCTTCTGCATCTAAGAAATACACAAGTAGAGAGGAAATTACGTAAGGGCTTGCTAGACACAACTCCCAGTATGGTACGTCCAACATCCTTCTGCAGGACTGCTTTAGAAATCCTAGTACATGTCTGTAACAGAACAGTTTTACTGAATTTCAACTGTGCACATAGAATCATAGAACGGCTTGGGTTGGAAGGGACTGTAAAGATCATCCACTTCCAACCCCCCTGCCATGGGCAGGGACACCCTCCACTAGACCAGGTTGCTCCATGCCTCATCCAGCCTGGCCTTGAACACTTCCAGGGATGGGGCATCCACAGCTTCTCTGGGCAACCTGTTCCAGTGCCTCACCACCCTCTCTGGGAAGAACTTCTTCCTGATATCCAATCTAAATCTCCCTGCTTACAATTTAAACCCATTACCCCTTGTCCTGTCACTACAGGCCCTTGGAAAAAGTCCCCCTCCAGCTTCCTTGTAGCCCCCTTCAGGTACGGGTAGGCTGCAATAAGGTGTCCCGGGAGCCTTCTCTTCTCCAGGCTGAACAAGCCCAACTCTCTCAGCCTGTCCCCACAGCAGAGGGGCTCCAGCCCTCTGAGCATCTTCGTGGCCTCCTCTGGACTCGCTCCAACTAGTCGATACCCTTCTTACGTTGAGGGCTCCCCAGCTGGGCACAGCACTCCAGATGAGGTCTTACATAGTCATAAAACTTTTAGTTGGGAAAGACAGAGGCACCCAGCTGACTGGAAACATACTGTTTGTTGTTCACTTCGTGTTCTGAATGGGGATGCCAAAAAAGAATACTAAGGCTCATGCAGTAACATTTCTCACTCATGTGGGCACAAATGATGCTACAAAGAGAGACTTAAGAGCAGAGATCACTGGATAGTACAGGACTTTGCTTCCCCTGGATCCTGCCACTCAGGAGGGCAGACACACTGGCAGAAGTGGATGTACCCAGCAGATCACCACCCGGCAACACAACTAGTTTTGGCAGCTGGACTTTGGCTTTTATGGACATAGAACATCGTTACGAACACGAATGACTTTACAGACACAGCATCTACCTGATGAAGCAAAGTCAGCACATCATTGCCTACAAACTCCTTAACCTAGTGAGGAATGCTTCTAAGCCAGGTTCACTGTGGGATGGAGACCAAAGCGTGAAGAAAAGCCGATGACTGGACAACAGATGGAAAACAAGCATGGGATAGGGTATCAAAGGAGGCTTTTGCCTCGAAAAAGCCGTGCAACCAGGGGTTCGTAACAAGTGCCTGTAGACAAATGAACTCATCTAGGGAAACAAGCAGAAGGAATTAGAAGTCTATGCCTAGAAATTAATAGACCTGTAATGCATCTGGCATTCCAGAGACTTAGTGGGATAGCTCACACAACCAGAGTGTTGAAATAAATGGATGCAAGCCTTCCGGGAAAGAATAGACAAGTTGGAGAGAAAAACCTGAATACAAAGGCTCAGATAAATGGAGCTCTGCTACAGAAAGAATGACCGGCCAAGATGAAAGGGGAGACCAGCAAGAGAATGTTACAGTGGACATTCAAATACAGACTGCCTGAACAAGAAGTGGACAAAGCCTTATTCAAACAAATCAAAGACATCTCACAACTGCAGTCCTTCTTCTAATGGAGGACAAAAGACTTTCAGCATCCACTGGGAAGGTAACATGGCAAGACACACAAAAAACAGATTTCCGGAGTGTGAAAGGGATACATTTTTGTCACAGATGTTGGACAGGCCTACTTTGTCCAGCCTCACAGAAACTTCTGCCTGCTTGAAAAAGTAACATTGCTGTATTGTATGTCAAATAAGTTACTTTTACCTTGGTAAAACCAATACTTTTTGCACTGACCTGCTTAGACAGCGTTTTTGAATAGATATTCTTGGCTGCTCTTTTATCAAGAAAAAAGATAGATGTCCTTACGTTAAGGCTATAAAAATTAGTTCTTTATACTTATGACTCAGCTTTCTGAAGAAGCTTACTCCTTTTTCTCATAATGGAGCATTCAGCTTTCATCAGCAGTGCTACCACTAATGATCCTAAAACTGACAGTCTGAAAAACATGATGAGTCCTTACAAGGAGTCTAATAGCAATTAACTTGTGTTAAATATCAACAGGACAGATAGATGCTGAGCTGGCCACAAATTTTCAGACATCAAGAACTTGCTAATGATGGATTCTTAAAACTATAAGGAACGGGACAGTGGGATAACCAATCATTTGCAGGATTTCTTTTGCAATATAATAGTGCAAAGTTCTACTAGAAAAAAGTGAAGCAGGGAATTCAAGGTTTCTGGAAGAGAGGACGTGGATGTCAAAATTTAAATGTCACTATCAGAGGATGTACAGAGAAAAATTTTGAGAAAGCCATTAAGTTAACAGGTGACCTCAAAGCAACGTGGCCTGTCAAACCATCAGTCCATCAATCTGCTTTAGCAGCACAGGACGAAGAAAAAGGCCTTTGTGATATTAGGCAGAACATCCCAGAGTACGGCACATACCTTCAGGGTAAGAACCACGTTTCTCCTTATTCTTTTCCAAAGAGGGAGTATTAGAGGTTTTAACTTGCTCCACAGCATTCAAGAATTACAGAATTTGATCCTTTGGAAGCAGAGTTATAGTCAAGATTTAAAGGCAGGACCATGATAAATACAAACACCAGTCTATGATTCTTCAGATTATGGAATAACGACAAATTTTTTTTAAAAAATTCTTTAGTGTGACATTCTGAAAGAGAGGCAAAAAGGATGGTTTTCTCTAACCATTCATATTTTCTTTAAAGAAAAGGGGAAAGAAAAAAAAAAAGCAGCAAATCAGACTACCGAAACTATATTTTTCACAAAGGGAAATTTTCCAAATTCATGTATGTTACATATTTCCTACCAGGTATCAACACAAGTTAGATACAATTACAAAAAACCAACTGCTGTTAATCTTATGTGAAGCTACACAGTACCGTAAGTCCCTACTACTACAGTCAAAAAACCCCCATACTCACAGAAAAGAATACTTGAGGCCACTTCACCCCTACACAGTATACATCTTTCATCCAAAGGACCCAACTGCTTTGCACTTGATGGCTGTCCATGTCACTCCTCTGCAGCCTATCTGCTGTCTTGGTCCCTGTCAGTTCCCCACAGTGCTCTCCAATTTGTATTCAGTGCTAAAATAGAGCGGACATTGCTCATTGTTGCTTTTTTTTTTGTGAGGTATGGGACATCTCTCTAAATAAAGAATAGGAAACCCTTATTTTGAACTAAAAAGAGTTTTCTTAAAAGTTAGAATTGTATGCGTAATTATTGTATATCAATTTTTAAACGGATCACAAAAAATCACAATAGGAACTAGACAGTGTCTTCCAAGGAATAAGTTGCAAATTAAATTCTACTCTAAGATATATAAAAGAAATTTAAGAAAGAGTTGCATAAAAATGTATTATTTCTATGCACACAGGTGGAATTCTTAATGTACAGCTCAAATAAATGGATTTGGATATCCCTTTAGGAAGTTAGTAAAGTTTTCAAAGACTAAACAATATTTCAGGCTTACAAAGATTTTTTATGGAACCTAATCTCCCTTTTAGATTTTAATTCAAATACAGGGGTTCTCCCAGCTATTGGCTTCAGACTTGTAAGCATTTTTTAAGTGGTATAAAAAACTATCTACCAGAACATCTCAGTACAACATGGACATGAACACTTGTCTGCCATGTGCACGTTTTGATTACTGAGCTATGAAAATTATTATTTCTCAGATGGAATATAACTAATATGCCAGGCAGAAGCTGAATGACAGCAACTCAATCTACAAACCATACCTCTTATCTTAAGAATTCCCTCTTCTCAGTCAAGAGAACAGGAAACTGAGATACACAGATGCAAACAAATTTGGTTTTAAGACTCCAGATAGCAATAAAAACCATTCTGCAAGGTAACACTCTTTCCAAAAGGCTATATATAATGTGTTCTGTGCAGAACACTAAACAGAAGAAGGTACATTTCATATCACAGACACAGTCTTGCTAATTGGAATGCAATACATCTAAAGATAAAGCCACAAATATGACATCTGATGTCACCAACTACAGACAGCATCTCATCAGTAAAATAAAAGCAGAAGATTGCATTTTAAATTAATATTAGGAAATGTGGTTAGATGCCTCGTCTTTCTTCATATCCAAAAAGAAAAACCAACAATCTGAGCCAAGCATCATATTTAACAACTAAATGCAGTGTCACGGTTTAACCTGCGGTTAGCAACTAAGCACCACACAGCCGCTCACTCACCTACACCCTCCCCCAGTGTGATGGGGGAGAGAATAGGAAGAAAAAAGGTAAGAAAACTAGTGGGTTGAGATAAGCACAGTTTAATAATGGAAACAAAATAATGATACTAACAATCCTACTACTAATAATCATATGTAATGAAAATACTACTACTAATAATAATAATGAACATAATATGTAATGAAAAGGAAAACACCACCACCACAAAGTGATTCTACTGCTCACCATCTGCTGACCAACACCCGTCCAGTCCCTGAGCAGCAATTCCCCCCAGCCAACTCCCCCATCTTATCTATTGAGTATGATGTCTTATGGCATGAAAAATCCTTTTATTTAGTTTGGGTCAGCTGTCCCAGTTGTGCCTCCTCCTCCCTACATGAAGCTGGGAACACAGGTGCAGTATGAGAAACTGAAAAAAAAAAAATCCCTGGCTTAATGTAAACATAGCTTGGCAACAACTGAAACATCAGTGTTATCAACATTCTTCTCAGCACAAATCCAAAAGATAGCCTCATAGAAGCTGCTATGAAGAAAATTAACTCTATTCCAGCCAAAACCAGCACATGCAGCTACATCTTCTTGAAGAAACAAAGTCCTACCTTCTCATCTTTTTCCCTTAGTCAACCAGTGTCATCTGCTTCAGTTAGGATGAGTTTCAGCTAACAAGTTCTTAGCCAAAACCCCATTTTAGTCACACACTGATCATCTGAAAAACCTGACCATCTGTGTTTCATGAAAGAGAGATGTAAAAATGAGTATTAGCAGCATATTGGTGAAACTGCAAACCAATCTGTCACAACCTCCTTTGCAGTCTCACATAAAAGGCAAGGTTGGCAGGAATCTATAAAATTCACTGGGAAAACTTCTGGAAGAGAAGAAAAAACTGCTTCAAACAACTCAGTTGTCTGGGAGAGAACAAAAAGGGAATAATTAAAGCATGGTTCTGCCAAACACTAAGATAGCGTAGAAACCTGGCAACCATCTCTTACGGCCAGTAAACACAACGCTCATGCTTGACATCTTCCATTATTAATACAGTATCATTAAGCAATAAAACCAGTGTGATTTCTGCATGTTAGGAAGTAGATGAAATGTGTTTGAGAATTTAGCAATGATCAAACTTGGTTTACCTCCACAAAGGACTCCATAATATATAGAATCAACAACAGCTGTGCCTTATTCCCAGTGAGGACACAACTCCTGGCTCATGTTAAACTTGGCATCCACTTTGATTACAGAGATCATTGAATCAAAATAACTTTGCATTTCTCCTTGCTGAACTTCTGAGATTCCTGTTTGCCCCAGCCTCAAGTTTTCCCAAGATACTCCTGGACTCGAACCATACCCAACACAAATTTGCTGAGGACGCATTGTGTTTCACCATCTGCATAGTTGATAATGGATGATATCAGCCCCAGTATCATCGATGACCCAGCCATTTCACCCAGAAGGCAACCAGTTTGGTCAAGCTTGTGCTGAGGTTGGTAAATCCACACTGACTGTGACAAATTACATTCTCGTCATTCACGTGTTTTGAAAAGGCTCCATTATCTTTTCAGAAACTGAAATGAGGCTGAGCAGCCTACGCAACTTTACGTAGGTCTGCATCCTACAATGAACAGCAGTATCCCTTTAAGAAGGAATGTGACAAGCAAGGCAACAAAATGATCACCACTGTTATTTATTCTCAGTATTCACCAACAAAAGTTTTTAGCACAGATTTTGCATTGGATCATCAAGACAACAGCTACATAACAAATCAAGTTTTCAATTTCTCTTGTTCTATGTTGAACTTTTCTCACCTTCCTAACATGTAGTAGTGTCGTAGCTTTGCACCAGCTAGTCTGTGTTTTGCTTCACCCCATAACACATCAAGCTGTACGGGTGGTGCCAGCCCGGGGCCCACCACACTGCAGGACCGGTGGGGAGGGGGTAGGGATATGGGTGGAAAGGCTTGTGGTTGGACACGACCCTGGGAAGGGGAAGGGTCTGAGGGGGCTTCCGACGGAGAGGGATGGGGGTTTGTTTGTTGTGGGACCTCGTGGCGAGAGGTTGGTGCTCCGGGCAGAGCCAGCGTCTTGCCGGGCAGATCGGTCTAGGAGTCGGGGTTTGAAAGTTTTTTCCTCTCTCTTACTCTCTTGGCCCCGCCCCGGGCGGTTTCGTGGGGGGTTTGCTCCCTTCGGGTGGGTTTCTTTTCTTTTTTCCCTTCTTGGGGTGGGATCCTGTATCATTTGTTCTACCCTCTTCCTCTGTTCCTTAAATTACTCATTAGCACTAGCATTGTTAGTAACTCCCTAAGTTTCATTTATATAATTCAATAGTTCTTATCTCAACTCCTACGGGCTTTTCCTCGGTTTGTTCCTCTGACCCTTCCTCACCGGGAGGAGGTATGGGGGGGAGGGCGGAGTGGTAGAATCAGCTAGTCGTGAAACTACGACAACTAGTAATGAATTCTACCATTTAAATTATGCACATGATGAAAACAAACTTCCTTCTGATTATTTTAAAGCTTCGCGTGGTAATTCCCAGAGCTGAAGAAATCAGTAATACTGATGCTATCTTCTTTAAAATATTAATATTGCCACAGAACTTCTTACAAAACCAAAGTTCATTTTATTTTCATTTTTTTCAGACAGGCATGATTTGTAATGCATGTCAAAATCTAGCAGAAAACTGATACATTCAACGACAACAATGATGTAGCAAAAAAAAAAATAGTGATCTTTTTATGATTACAGTAGTTGTATAAAAGAGAGCTTGCTTTTTGGATCTGTACCTCCCAAATTTAAAGGAAAAGAAGAATTAAGCACTGCTGTCCACAATTCACAGAAGCACGTTCCCCAAACCCATAGAAGCAAGAGAGTGAGACTAGACTAAGTCATCTCTTTCCCCGCACAGTGGATGATAGCACATCATCCCAAATCCTGTATCAGCACTATTCAGAGCCTTTTACTGCCACTCATAGCCCTACAGTCCAATTCCCTGCAAACCTAATAGCAAAACCAAAACAAAACATAAACAAAAAAACCTGCAAAGCCCTGACAGCTCCCCTACCACGCAGATCTACACTCTCCTTTCTCGTCTGCCGGGCATGCTGCAGTGCTGCAGGCACATTACTGCGTAGCCACTAGAAACACAGGTTATTCAAACGTGGGACCTAATGTCCTCAACTGGAGTCACACTTGTTAAAGCCTCCTCAGTATTTAGAGCAAGCAAATAAAGCCGTTCAGTCCCAGTCTCTGTATTATCGCTTTGCAAATATTAATGCAAAAGAGTCAGAGACTAAGAAAGCTGCAGGACCTTGGATCACTCAGGGTTGAGGCCCAAAGGAAGGAATATCCAAGGCTTCCACATGATACCCAGCCGCAGAACAGACCCAGGTTCTTGATGTGATGACCCAGTCATCTGAAGCCACTGCTGAAGGCTTCCAAAGAATGAGCATCTCATGAACTCATGCTTGGAGTGTAACACAAAAATGCAAACCATGTGAAACTTTTCGTATCAAATTTCACCTTTAAGCAGACAAATCTCTAATGCAGTAGCATTCTGAATTTTTTAGAAGGCACAACACCAACCTCTTTACAGTACCAGAAGCATGTCTACACATATTCATACTGCACTTAAGTGTCTATATAATCGCAATCTGACATGAAATAAAAAACAGTAAAGTCTAAGTGCTTACATTAAAAATAAACGCCAGCAAAATGCACTTAAAAACCCTCATACAGTTTCTTTCACACGCAGACTTCAGAATATGTAATACTAAAGAAGTTATGGTATTTTCTTAAAAAGTAAATACACTGATTTTAATTCTTCCATGTGCTTTTCTGCATGTATTATTTCTTTTAATATCACATCTAGCTTTGTTCTTTCTTGCAGTGTAAAATCGCGTTAGTATATTAAACTGTTACTAAGTGTATACAGATGTATAGTTTCTATTTGAGCAGCTAGGGGAATGGTAACCATGGCACTGCTTCCAAGAATAGAATTATCATCTGTAACAGCACTCATGCTGTGGCAGTTGACAGAATGGTTATAAATATATCTATTAGCAGCCTGAGCTGAATCTTTAAACAGCACTACAGGGACAGCAGCTGGCTAAAAATAGCTTGACAATATTGCATTTGAACACTTGTCCTCAGAAACACTTTGTCACACACACATAGCGAATTTCATTATTTTTTTTCTGCATGAAGCTGAAAATGAACATCTGTGGCACACAGGAGACAGACAGTATGACATTTTTTGACCTCCCTCCATCCTATAACACTATAAATAAAGGCACAACAGTAAAAATCTTGAAAAGGCTGCTAAACATGAAGGAATGCCTAGAATTCAAAGTACATGAAGCAAGAGCAGAATAAAAAAATCATTTTACAAGGAAAAAAAAGAACACATGACAATCATCAGCACACAAATCATCTGTCTGAGCTGCTGAAGCTCAGCTTCACTCTAATATACTTACATGTAACAGAAACAATGTAATGATGGTTACACAGTTGTCACCAACAACTGTATGAGCTACCGTTCAATATGAATAAAGGAATACGGTCTGAAAACAGATTCCTAAATTCAGTAGCCATGAATTCAGACACATATTCTCAAAAAGAGGTATCATTTGCTTGCTCCTTCTAGTATTTCCATCACCTTAAGTCAAAATCTTTGTAATCACAGTTCATAACAGTGCATTAATACCATTGTGGCCAGTTAGATCAGCTGACAAAAAACAAATAAGCTTCCATTATTATTCAGGGAAATGTTTACATTTATGCAAATTATTAAATAAAGATACAGACTGATAATTTCCTAATAAGCAACAGTATACTCGAAAATGTGCCTGTTAAAATACTGGTACGAATGATGAAGGTGAAAGCACCAAGATGCGCTTGCAGAGTAAATAATCATAGAATCACAGAATGGTTTGGGTTGGAAGGGACATTCAAGATCATCCAGTTCCAACCCCCCTGCCATGGGCAGGGACACCCTCCACTAGACCAGGTTGCTCCAAGCCTCATCCAGCCTGGCCTTGAAGACAGCCAGGGATGAGGAACCCATCCTTGTCCTATATCCTAGAATATTTTAGATGAGAAGGAATGTCTGGAGGTTATCTGGTGCAACTCTCTGCTCAAAGCAGGGCTCAGTTACAGGAGGCTGTTTAGGGGTTCACTGAGTCAAATTTTGAGCATATCTCTGAGGATAGAGATTCTGCAACATCTCTGAGCAATCCTTTTTTTCATGTCTTCACTAAGAAAAAGAATCTTCCTAACATTTGACAGTAATTTCTCATGTTCTAGCTTGTGCCTATTGCTTATTATTGGGGCGATGCCCAGTGTCAGGACACTGGTAATGGGCACAAACTGAATGGACAAGACAAGAGCAATGGCCAAACGGAAACACAGGAGACTCTCTTTGAACATCAAGCACTCTTTTACTGTGAGGAGGACTGAGCACTGGGACAGGTTGACTAGAGAAGCTGTAGAGTCTCCCTCCCCAAAGGTATTCAAAAGTTGTGTGTAGACACAGTCTTGGGCAACTGACCCTAGGTGGCTCTGCTTGAGCAGGGTGGTTGGCCAAGATGACTCCCAGACACCCCTTCCAACCTCAGCCATTCTGTGATTACTTTTTTACTGTGTGTTTCTGAGATGAGTCTGGCTCCCTCCTCTCCACACTGTCTCATCATGTAACACCTTTAGCCATCTCCACCTCAGACTGCAGAAACCCAACTCTCTCAGCACTCTCCACATAAGTCACGGACTCCAATGTCCCACCCAGCATGGCACTACTCCACTGGACTCACTCCAGCATGCCCATGTCTGTACTGGGCACAGTACTCCAGTCACAGTCTCACAGGTGCTGAACAGAGGGGAAGAATCACACTCCTCAGACCACTGCGTACACTTTTTCTGGTACATTCCAGCACAGAGCTGGCCTTCAAGCAAAGCCACACACATGACTGTTCAATCTGCTCTCTGATCAGTCCTTTTCTGCAAACCTACCTTCTAGCCAGTCAGCATCCAGCCTATACTGATGCCTGGACTAATATGGTGTGAGATAAGTACTGAATTTTATTTTAGAAGTGTATATGTGTGTATTAAGTTTCAGTAATAGGGTTTCAACTGATACTACCTGCATTAAAACCAAGAAATTTAAAGTAAGCAAAGTTTTAAATGCACTGAATTTGTGTTCTTCAGCAGTAAAGGAAGACCTTTGATGGGTACTTCCAAATGCAAGCGATAAGAAGACACTAGGAAAGAAAAAGTATCACAGTCAGAATGAAAACAGGTTTTAGAGCAGGTTTATATTATATTTTCCATTGTTCTTAAAGATTATTTAAGGATGAACTACAATTTAAATAGAACAACTTCTATCAGTTGTGTCCCACTTAAAGCCTTATCTTCAGTAACAGAATGTAATCTGCCATATAAAATTTAAATATTGAAAAAGTAAACTATACTGTAGTATGAGACTTTTAATATTCAGGTAAGGAAACCAGGCTCTTGGGATAATTAAAATTGCTGTTTTCATAAAGCCTATGGACCAACTTGATCATGGCAGTGAACTCAGGCCGCAAGGCAAAAAGAATTCACACTTCTACTTAGATTTGTCCATTATCAACTACACATTGATTATTTCTTTAAAGTTTAAACACTTTCAATCTTTTTTCTAGATTTGTCACACAGGAATTAGAACACGGAGCATACATTACAACTCTGAACTTCCCAAAATTTATAGAAATAGTGACAGGACTATTCCATTTCTCTCTAGGATTTTTGCATATCTGCCAAGTGTTATTAACGCCACTAAGATTTTTACTCAACCAGTCGAAGTGTGATGCTGAGGACTAAAGGAAAGTGATGTCAGATCTAGTTAAATATATTTTCAAACAGAAAAATTCATTGCAAAATAAGCCTTTAGAATGAGCACTAGCTTGCCTGGTAGCATTCCTTTAAAACGTATTTTAGGTAACTGATGCTTACAAATAAAACAAAAATTAGATGAAACCTTTGTGCAAAATAAAGTCATTTTTGTTTTACTAAACTTCAAAGTCTACTACAAAATTGGTTTTATTCTGAAAGCAGTGAAAGGTTCATTAAGAGTTCCAGTTAAACTTGTGCGACAAATGTAAAAAGAATACTCTATTACTTTACGACTCTGTTCTGGTATAAAACTTTGGTCAAGTAGCATTCGAGTCTGATCAGAATGACTGTTTTCCTCAACTATGTTGTTGCACGTATTCCCTTAGAAGTAAAAGAATATCAAAAGTTGTCTGAATGTATTATAATTTAATCAGATAATCTAAAATTAATTCTTGGCAAGTATCAGTTGGATAGCTCAATCTACATAAATGTTTTTGCTTGGATAAACCAGCAGTTCCTCAGCACTAGCTACTGAAGCTAAGAAAAGGTACAGTTAAAGTTCAACACAGGAAAAAAAAAACCCACACTGTTTGATGTACCAACTTCAGAGAAAACTAACATTTATTCCAAGATCTAGCTGACTATATTTATGGTTGTCTTGTTTAAATTTCAGTCACAGTGCCATCTGGTGACTATTTATACTCTTATGCATTTTAAATAGATGGTACGTTTTAGGCACATCCAACCACCTCATGTAAACCATTACCACACATTAACCCCCTCCTCTTCAGTTTTATCTGAAGGTGAGGCCAGAAACAATTCCCTGTGAACTCAAATGGTTCAAAATTTCCAATCTGCATGTTCCTCTTGGAAAACTTAATAGTGCACTAGGAATACAGTGGACTTTAACCACTAAGTCATATGAATATTGCTATAAAGAAAAGAAGTTGCTGGTGGTGGAAATTAATTGATTGATCTCAAGATTGAGATAAATGGAAGGGTATGTTTTTTGTTTGCTTTTCCCTGGAATTTGGCCTGTAAAAGCCAGCTATGTATGGAGAAAGATTGCTGAACTTTGTTTTTTCAAGTTCTGTTGCTAAAATTACCATAGCTTTCATTTAAAAAAGCGGTGGGGTGGCATATAAATAAACTTAGTGAAGATAAATCGGAATATCAAGTATAAAATTTATTGATCAGCTTCCTGTGTTCACATATGAAAAATTCAAATAGACTTCCCAGGCTCATTATATATTTTATCTCTTTTAACAATTCATAGAAGTGATGAGCCAAGCTCTGACACTTTGATGAAGACAGTAACACAGGAGAATGATTTCTCATATTGGTGTTGACCTTTATTTTTTTCCCTTTCCCCAAACTCATAACAAATAAATATCCTCATCGTTATTCACCCTTCATCCCTTCCCACAACAAGTGACAAGATTATAATATATTGCATATCTATAAAAAAAGGACCATCAAGGGAAATACTATATTATACTTGGTAACATTTTTCCTTAATGCAGACATGCAGTAAGAGTAATACCTGATGGGAAGTTAAGACAGTATAAACAATTCAGCCAGAAACTGTTGCATTAAAAAAAAGGATAGCTACTGAACAAAAATAACACGTAGACTTCTGTCCCTCCTTCCTTCTGGAATAAAAAGATGACAGGTAATACTACATTTCTTTAAGTTTTTCAACAGGAGTAATCACATGTCAACTTCGTATGAAACAAACTGTGCATACCTAACGAGTTAGAAAATAAATCCCTATCATTGGTGCTTATGATCGTTAATACTACCTCAATTTCCAGTCCAATATCTCTTCTACTCTTAAATATATCCACAGGTAATCTCATGTGTAAAAAATTAAATATTACTTTAGATACTACCACCTTCCCCTCAAAGTAGTAACAAAACGCTTCACCTATCCCACAAGAAAAACAGTTGAGATGCACAAAGAGAACAAGTGTATCCTATTTTCCTGTGGAAGACAATGTACGTTCCAGTTTAGGTAAGAAATTTCAGCAGGCATGCTATTCACTGCACAAAATGGGAAAGGCTGTTGCCAAAAATTAGTATCCACTGCTTCTGATCCTTTCACTGAAAGAAACTACTCTGATTCCACACATAGTAAGTAGAGGAATTTTGGACATACTAGGCAGTTCAACAATTTCTGATGACATTTTCTTACCATAAATCCAATTACTGGTAATTTTGCCATTATTCACTCTTTTTTAGAAAGCAGTCCACATTCAAAGGAACCAGCTTTTCTTTTCAAAGACCTATTATTGACAAGAATGAGCATAAACAAATATTTCATGAATCAGGAGGGAAAAGAACCAATCTTTCTGAAGGAATAGTATTTCAACTCATCTACTCTCTTAAATTAGTATTCTAGAATGCCATATAATTTCTATTGAATGAACACTCATTAGAGAAGTGACTGGAACTCATGTCCACCTCCCTTGTGTACTTATCATCTGAGTGCAGGGAGTTTTTTCATCCAACCACCCACTCAAAGGGAAAGGGTTTGAAAGGGCCAATCCATCTCGCAAATCTACGAATGGTCACAGGACTGCTGCCACAGCCAGGGCTTCAGCTACTTAGACCATGAGACTTCCTTAAGAAACCTGGTCTACCGGGGGCTGATGGAGCCCATCTGTCAGAGAAGGGGAAGAGCATCTTCGGTCACAGGCTTGGCAAGCTGGAGAAGAGTTGCCAGGGGAGGGGAACCTCAATCCATCATACTCCTACCAGTTGATGCTAATGCCAGCAATAGATGCCCAGAGAAGGACCACAGGTTAGCAGGAGAGCACCTGAAGAGCACCACAAAGGTAAGTCAGCCAGTAAGTCTGCTTCATTGGGGTCCCAACTTAAAATGCTTCTGTGTAAACACATGTAGCACGGGAAATAAACAAGGAATTAGAGACATGTGCAAGCCTGCAAGGCTGTGATATTACTAGCATCACGGAGACATGGTGGGATGGCTCCTATGACTGGAGTGGTGCAATGAAAGGATACAGGCTTTTTAGGAAGCACACGCAGGGGAGATGAGCTGGACCAGCTGGAGCTCTGCTTGGGGATGGATGAGGAGCTGACCAAGAGCTTATGTGTCAGGATTAAAGGGAGGGCAGGGACAAGTGACATTATAGTGGGGGTCTGCTACAGGCTACCCAACCAGAAAGACCAACCAGATGAGGCCCTCTACAGACAGATAGGAGCAGCTTCCCACTCACAAGCCCTGGTCCTCATGGGGGACTTCAAAGACCCTAGTATCTGTGGGAGAGACATCAGGGCATGAGCAATCCAGGAGGTTCCTGGAATGCATTGATAACTTCCTTCTCCAAGTGACAGAGAATAGGTGCTGTGCTGGACCTTGTTCTCACCAACAAGAAGGGGCTGGTAGGGAATGTGAGCTCAAGGGAAGCCTTGGCTGCAGTAACCATGAAAAGGTGGAGTTCAAGATCCTTGGGGCAGTGAGGAGGGCGCACAGCAAGCTCACAACTCTGGATGTTACAAGAGCAGACTTCGGCCTCTTCAGAGATCTGCTTGGTAAAGTACCATGGGATGAAGTCCTGGAGGGAAGAGGGAATGGTTATTATTAAAGAATCACCTCCTCCAAGTTCAGGAGCGATGCATACCAATGAAGAGATAGTCAGGGAATAACATCAGGATGCCTGCATAAATGAACCGGGAGCTCCTGGAAAAACTCAGACACAAAAAGGAAGTCTAAAGACAGTGAAAGGGAGGACAGGTAGACTGGGGGGGATACAGAGAAATTGTCCAAGCAACCAGGGAACAGGTAAGAAAAGCTAAAGCCCTGACAGATCTAAATCTGTCCGAGGACATCAAGGGCAACAAGAAAAGCTTCTATAGGTACACAGGAGATAAAAGGAAGACTAGGAAAAACGTGGGCTTCCTCCCCAGAAGGTAACAGTAAACATGGAGAAGGCTGAGGTACTCAATGACTTTTTTGCTTAAGTCTCCACCAACAAGTGCTCAAGCCACACCACCCATGTCGCAGAACACAAAGGCAAGGACTGGGAGAATGAAGAACTGCCCAGTGCAGGAGAAGATCAGGTTCAAAACCATCTAAGAAAACCAAAGGTGCACAAGTCCATGGGACCTGATGAGATGCATCTGCAGGTCCTGAGGGAACTGGTGGATGAAGTTACTAAGCTTCACCATATTTTAGAGTCATGGCAGTCTGGTGAAGTTCCAATGGACTGGAAAAGGGGAAACAATGACCATTTTAAAAAGGAAAAAAAGGAAGGCCCAGGGAACTACAGAGCAGTGAGTCTCACCTCTGTGCCTGTCAAGATCATGGAGCAGATTCTCCTTGAAACTCTGCTACAGCATATGGAAAATGAGGTGACTGATGACAGCCAACATGTATTCAACAAGGGTAAATCATATATCACAAATTTGGTGGCCTTTTACAAGGGGATTACAGCATTGGTAGATAAGGGAAGAGCAACTGACATCATCTACCTGGACTTGTGCAAAGTGTTTGACACTGTCCTGCACGACATCCTTGTCTCTAAGCTGGCCATGAGCCGGCAGTGTGTGCTGACAGCTCAGAAAGCCAACCATATCCTGGGCTGGATCAGAAGAGGTGTGGCCAGCAGGTCGAGGGAGGGGTTTCTCCCCCTCTGCTCTGTTCTCATGAGACCTCACCTGGAGTACTGTGTCCATAACTGGGGCCCTCAATACAAGAAGGATATCTACCAATTGGAGTCAGTCCAGAGGAGGCCACGAAGATGCACAGGGGGCTGGAGCACCTCTGCTATGGGGACAGACTAGGACAGTTGGGCTTCTTCAGCCTGGAGAAGAGAAGGCTCCAGGGAGACCTTACAGCACCTTCCAGTACCTGAAGGGGGCCTACAAGGAAGCTGGGGGGGACTTTTTCCAAGGGCCTGTAGTGACAGGACAAGGGGTAATGGGTTTACATTGAAAGCGGGGAGATTTAGATTGGATATCAGGAAGAAATTCTTCATGGAGAGGGTGGGGAGGCACTGGGACAGGTTGCCCAGAGAAGCTGCGGATTTTCCATCCCTGGAAGTGTTCAAGGCCAGGCTGGATGAGGCTTGGAGCAACTTGGTCTAGTGGATGGTCCCCTGCAGGGACACCCATAGCAGTGGGGTTGGAATTAGATGATCTTTAAGGTCCCTTCCAATTCAAACCATTCTATGATTCTATGATCTGTTTTACTTTTGTTGGTACAACCACAGTTTTATGTAGGTAGTTATAAGAAGCAGCTACTCTGTGTAGAATGAGAACACAGGAGGTTCCATCTGTATATCCGGAAACCCTTTTTTACCATCAGGGTAAGCCAGTACTGGCACAGGTTGCCCAGGGAGGCTGTGGAGTCTTCATCCTTGGAGATACTCAAAAGCCATCTGGACACGGTCCTGGGCAACTGGCTCTAGGTAGCCTTACTTGAGCAACGGATTGGACCAGATGACCTCCAGAAGTCCCTTCCAAGCTCAAACATTCTGTGAGTCTGATTCTGAGAACGATGCTTTATAAACAGAGAGCTAGATAAAGAAATAGACACCACTGTTATGCTTGTTTGTGCTCCCTGAGCTTTCTGTGTTCTTCTGCTTTGTCTTAGACCTGCACTTGTACTGTATTTTAGGCAGATCTTGTTCTCATTTGTGCTGTGCCAGTGAATATGACTCAGTAATGCAACTACTGATTTTCCTTAATGAATTAGAACCTGAAAGCTCATATAATTTTATATTTTTAGTTACATTTTCCACTCTGATAATGATGATTATGATGCAGTATATAACTATGATCAAATATTCTCAAGGTTTTTTCATGTACTGAAAAAAATGCCACAGGAATTCTTCAGATCACTCAAGAAATGCAGAAAGATGGTAACACAATTACAAGAACACACTGATTCCGAAAAATGGCTTTCAATTTTTTCCTATTCATCACTTGGCCTTGAAGTTGTTCTTTTCATTCTCCAGATGAAAAACGTCATGGAGCAACCTACACTAATATGGAAAAGTGGTCTTCTAAGTGAGTATACTGCCTTGAATTGGGCTAAGGTCTTTGATCCAAAACGACTGTGTTAAGCCTATAGGTCTTATACTGACCCCAGAAATACTTATGTAAAGACAGAACATCTAACAGAATATACTGGCTTGCCAAGTCAACCTCTAAAGTGCACTTTTATACTAATGGAAAAATCTGTTCAAAATCCCTCCCCTGCTTGATTCATGTTGAAACCCGCCAAGCAATTGGCCTTACTACCAGTCCATTTGTGTAACAAGGCTTTTGTAGCCTGTTGTAACAAGAAATTCTGTCTTGCCACAAGAAACTTACCACAAAGCTTCATTCAAGCTGCCACATCCCAACCACTATTTATTATGAAAACCTTTATACTTAGAACATTAAACATAAAACGCTGCAAAAAAATTCAGATCACAGAACTC
This sequence comes from Rhynochetos jubatus, assembly GCA_027574665.1. Classification (NCBI taxonomy): domain Eukaryota; kingdom Metazoa; phylum Chordata; class Aves; order Eurypygiformes; family Rhynochetidae; genus Rhynochetos; species Rhynochetos jubatus. Next base: position 4,900,542 of record CM050648.1, on the reverse strand, counting down.
TTACAGTCTAAGGATCCATACGGCTTCTCAAGACTTCTCAGTAGAAAGCGAGGAGACTCTTCCTACAACTACATGTAACTATACATGTATAACTTCATGTAATCTATTACTCAGTAGAAACCAACTAGTCCCCAAATTCATATCAAATAATGGTGGTTGGATTTTCATTCCACTTTCACGTTAAAACTAGAAAATAAGACTAGAAGAACTAGTTAAGCAGACCATTTAAACAGATTTCTGTAAACACATTCAAATGCTTGACTTAAGCTTTCACCTAACTAAGCATCTTCAAAAGTAGCACATTTTCAAGCATGTGTTAAATAGAAACGGCAGCAGACAACTTTCAATTTTAAATGAACAAATTTGTAAACTTATTTAGAAAGAGTAAATTAAGAACTGACAAAAATGACAGCTGAAAGTAGTAGAACAGTCACAGTATTTTTTTCTAAATATAAATCAAGTAAGACTGAAATATCTTCAGTTTCTTTTACAAAAGCAAGTTATATTTCTCTTTTTTTAAATCTACCTACTTGTATACAACTTTAACTGGCATTAATCAGTTTTAAATTGTTTTTTATAATGCTGAATTAATTCTTTTTATCTTGCAATTTCCAACTTATTTGTAGCTTATTTGGCCTAATCTCAGCCCTAGATTAGAACACTAGAAACACTGATACATATATTTAATTAAACTAGCACAGTTTTCCAGGGAATATAACATATAATTATATGACAAAAAGGAAAGTACACAGAAAGAGAACATGAAGACTACATCAAGCAACAATCTCAGCTTACTAACTAGGCAGTCTTCATGAATATCCTCCAAAAAATAAGCAGGTCCAAATATCTCTGCTCCACACCTAAGCACTGTACTTACTCAAATATATCTACTGTATGCTCAAAAAGCCTTGATTTCCTTCTGTGCTTTTTTTTTTTTCCCTGCAGACCGTGTTGTTGCATTTTTGTATGATCGATCTTACAAAAACATTTGAATCATTAAGGGAAATAGGTTTACAGGTGTACCCTGGGTACTAAATAAGTTGAGATATTTCACTTCCATAATGCAGTCTAAGAAAAAACATCTTTCTGAACACACTTCCATGCTACATAGTCTGACTATTCCCCAATGAGTTTGGTGCATGCCTTTCTTCAGGTTTTCATTGTATGCTAGGAAGTGTAGAAATTTGTAAAATCTTAAAACTCATCATTTCTGTCCTTTCCACTGGAATTATTTAAGACCTGTTGGATCATTTTTTTCCAACAGAAGCATAGATGTGTCCGCTAAAGACGACCTCTCTGTACTATTTCTGGAGTCTTCCCCACCATTTCATGGTTCAAGCCTCCTACGCTCATGCATATGAACAAGCCGTTTTATTTCTGTGAAGAACCGCTCTGTGTGGTATATGAAAAACAAACTACTTGCAAGAGAACATGAGGAAATCATCCAGATGAAACATTTACATGTATTTATGACAGAAGTTTGCCATTCACAATTCAATCTGCCTTGTGATGTAAATTAATATCCCATTTTTTCCCCCAATTTGATCGTGTCAAAAGAAGCAGTAGTATCTAAATTCCTTTCTTTCTATAATATATCCATATTAGAAATTCCTGCTTAGATTATATGTAAATTTCTTAAATAAGAACATAGGATATAATTCTATGTAGGTACTAAATATTTTCAATTCCCAGCAGCGATTTTTCTAGAGTCATCTCTAAAATCTACTACAATCTCGTGGTAGGACAGTTAGCCTCCAGGTTTCAAAGCACAGTGAATTTGGGTATCCTTTAAGATACATTTTTTTAAAATAACATGAACTCTTAGTCCTGACCACCTTGAAGTGAATAGATGAGGAAATGTACACATGCCTCCTCTAGCTAGCGTTATTTTTGTAACTTGAATTCAGCTTTATCTTACACCATATCCTAAAGGAAAACAGAAATCTATTAAGAAATAAATTATTATATTTAGGGGGAAATATGGGCAAATTGCATTTTGGTGACAAACCAAGAGGCTTGATTTTCAATTCGATTTCTTTAAAAGAGGCTCAGATTCCAGTTTAAAAAAATAAATCAACAGAAGTTGCTGGGATGCTGTGATAATTTAAGCTGAATTTTATCCAAATAGCATGCAAGTTTTGGTAGGACATAAGGATTAATGCATTTAGCACTTGCCAAGACTGACGTAACACTGAAATGTCCTCTTGAATTAATTTCAGAGCAGGTGCTTCACTACATTTGCAAGAATAAGCAACAACATCCACATTTCCAACAAGATGGCTTTCAGAAGGCCGGTGACAAACACAGTTCTCTATGGGTGTATTGACACTGTTGACATTTTTAACATGACATTGTTATCAAAACAGTGATACAGAACTACATAAGTTTCAGAGCCATAACCTCTTCTTCTAAGTTCCTAAATGAAAGAGTAAAGGAAAAATGAAAACCTACCCACAAGCAAGTCAATAAAACCATGCAATCAAGTGGGAAATGTTAACCACTCGGTTATGTTTATTTGCAGTTAAATAATTTTTTTTAGATTACAGAGAAAAACCTCTAGCTGCAGAAAAATCTGAATTCTTTCCATAACATCATAGATTTCTTTTCACTTTGTGCCCTGAATATTTATTAAAGAGGCAGGGTAGGAATTTGCCATCAATTATAAGATCATAAACTGATAGAAAGACCTTAAGATGTGTCAGTGGCAGGGAACTAGAGGATTCTTAAAAGAGAGGGGGTAAAAAAGGTAGTAGCAATCACAGTGTTTTTAAGGAACTTGAACATTGTCATGGGATATAAAAGAAACAGTAAGTAATACTCAAATTTCAGTGTTTTCCCCATTTATTTTCTTTGCAGCTGTAGTTATTCACACTATAATTGATTGCTACTGACTCAAGCTGGTTAAAGCAAGCACAGACCGAAACAGTACCTGAACTGAATACAAGTAGATGAGAACCACCATCCTAAAACTGTTACTTCAACAACAAAGGTGAATCCTTGCCTCATATATAAAGCATTACTCAGAATAGGGACCATGTATGTACTGGAGTCAAATCTGGAGCGAAACTTAAGCTATAACCCAATTCAGTATGACAATAACCAGAAAACCCTTTCTTAGTCTTCCCATCTTGTCCGTTTTGGTCCCTGTTTCTCTTACTGAAATAAAAGTATTACAGAAATACAGAATACATTTCTCAACAATAGTATTCCTTACAGACATACAGGTATCCCTTATCTCTTCACCTTAAAATTCGTTTACCAGTAGACTTCACTCAATCCATATTCCTTTCGGATGATAATTCCGCAGATAACCTCAGCTCCCAGGAGCCCAGGGCTTCTCACGCCCTGTACTGAAAATCCACGTTGGATATTCTCCACAACTACCGCCAGCCACTCCAGTTCCACACCTCCTCTGCAACTATCAGCAAAGCAGAGTCACTCTAAGACTAGTGTCTATTTTCCATTTAATTGCTTTCAGCTCAAACAGAGCCCTGAACAAACCTCACAAACAAAACTGCAAGGCAATGCATTTCCAGGTACACAGAAGATAATACAGGAATCCCTTTTTTAGATCTGTTACTGTTCTTCAAGGTTTTCCCAATTCATGAAACAAAATATAAACCAGCAACACAGACACAGAAGTATGAAAAATTATAGTTTCTGTTGTATAATGAGCTAAAATTCAAGGCTGGCTTAACAGAAAAACGAAAGGCCCACCATAACTCCAAACAGGTCGCCATACAAATGTGAAGAAATAAATTTTGAAAATGCAGGAACTAAATGATCAAAACGAAATGTTCCTTCCTTTAAAGGAGGAATAAAGCATGGGGGAAAAAAAAAAAAAGACAAACTGTGAGAAACTGTGAAGTTGTGTCGAGATGTAGAACTGCAAGATACTGTGAGCCAACCCGTCACATTTGTTTAGGTTGGTCCAGGGATAACACTTCACTGTGGCTGACAAAATTTTAAGGAAGTGTTTCACCACGGTGGAGACTTTAACCATTTGAGCACAAAGGACGAACAGTTCCTCATTTTTGCAGCATTCTAACTTTTTCTTTTCAACTTCTTAAAAAAAAAGCTTTTCTTGTCTCAGAGAAAAGTTTACAAAAGGGCATTTTCCACTGTTTTCCTAATCCTCTGACCTGAAGTTTTCGGTGTACAAAAGCAAGTTGTTCACTTTTACAAATTTCACCTTGTCTGCAGAGACAGAAGTTTCCTCTCTTTCCTGAGATACGCAGAAACACTCTAACTCTTTTGAAGGCAATTAAATCTTCATTCACTAAGAAGGCTGCAATATGGGGGTTTTTTTGGTCCTTTTTTGCAGGGACCTGCCTGACAAGAACACAATACATTCACCAGAACAGATACTTTATACCGGTGTTAAACCAACTCAGGGAAAAAGATTTTCATTAAAGAAAATATTAAAGGTATGATATGTCTGTTAGAAGTCTTTAGAGAAGTTATCTTTTTTTTTTTTTTTAATAAGGAGTCAGAAAAACTTTTAACAGTAAATTTAAGTACACCCACTATTTTGGTGATTCTGAACTAACTCACACTTAGGTATATTCAAATACGTGATAAAAATTGAATTGTGAACCCAATCCTCTATGGCCTCATTATGCTGTAGTCTAGAACGTACAGACCATGTTTTGAAATAGAGAGGTTTTTTTGAACCCAGAAAGGAAAGTAAAAACTAAGATGCAAAAGGAAAACACACTACAAACTCAATTATGGACTGACTTCTATTCCCATTTGAAATAATTCTACATATCCTTAAAAAGCCTAGTGTTGATAGAGTTTGATTTTCTTTCTGACTACGATGGCAAGGCTGCAAGCTGTACAAATGAGGAAAAGAGAACATGAGCTGAATCTTACTAACTTTCGCACATTAGGCTAGTACAAGGTACTCAACAGATGGCAAGATTCCTGAAAAAGACAGACTTTTGTACATTGCAAAACACTTCAGTGAATATAAAACACAATAATAGATGAGAAGAGACCAAAAAAAAAAACCCCACATGCACACAAAAAGCAGAAAAGCTTCAAACAGCTTAATCATAAAAAAAATTCACCTACCCAGAAAAGTCAATTCTAGAAATAAGTCAATTCTAGAAATTGCTAGACACAAACTAGTGCTACGAAGGAAGAAAATAGCAAATGAAAAGATAAGGCAGTGTGATGCACGTCTGAAATTATAAACAGAAACATGTGGATATCGAAGTGGAGGAAGAAGCCCTTGGACAGTAGCAATTATGACAGCTGTTCCCCATTATGAAGGACAGATGGAGTTATTGCAGGTTACTGCTGTCAGGTTGTCCTTCTGGCATCATTTCCTGTACATTCCTCCCTGGAGTGAGATGGATATCACAATAACGGAGGTTGGAGAAGCACCTGTAAATTTTGACCAGAATGCAGAAGATGTTTTTCTCACAAACTGAAATTATCCAATTGATGTCTGCATTCCTCCCCCCCCCTTTCTCTTTCAGCCAGTATGACCTAGAAGTTTGGGTTTGCAATATGAACACCCTGTCTTGTGTCTTAGTGTTCCAGGGAAAATTCAACACACACAACTAGGAGAGCCTCGTGTCGTGTACATGCAACCCAACAAGACAGCCTGACACGACACGGTGCAGAGAGATACCTTGTCTTGTTCTGCACACTTATGTCACCACCCTTTCTTTTCAAGGACGAACAAGGTCCCCTGGCTGGACACAGTATAGAGAGAGAATGTCCACATACTCACTGTCACGCTTTTACAGTCAAATGCAAAGGCCTTGACAAAATACACACTGAAAACACGGTACTAGGCAACCGCCAGAAATGGTCCCCACTGGTTACACTGCTTCCGGTTCTCAGCGACTCACATATGTGCACGATTTAACTCTTACAACCGTGACTTTTCAAACCAAGTGACTTTCACAAAAGAGGTAAGGTAATCAGAGCAGCCACTACACTAACACTTGAGGATTAAGTTTTTTTGTTTCTGTGGGTTTTGGGGGGTTTTTTCCTCCACAGAAATGATAGTCAAGGTCAGTTTTCATTTAACTACAGGGTTACAACTGCTCAAATTTGGGGACAACATTTTCTTTTTCTCAGCTATGTTCTCTTAAGTGGAACAGCAAGCACCCTGGCATGCCGCCCCATATTAAGTGGCACAGAGCACAGTAATACAGTTATTATTACTTTAATTAATTTTTCAGTTATAAATCTAACAATTACCTAACATTTCAATTCTATATATTCTACCCTGGGAGATCATAATGCACATTTGGATACCAAGTACAAAGAACAGTTACACTTCAATCAAAGTATTTTATGAGTGGTGGATGAGAAGCTGGACATGAGCCAGCAGTGTGCGCTGGCAGACCACAAAGCCAACCAGATCCTGGGCTGGATCAGGAGAAGCGTGGCCAGCAGGGCGAGGGAGGGGATTCTCCCCCTCTACTCTGCTCTTGTGAGGCCCCACCTGGAGTGCTGTGTCCAGCTGTGGAGCCCTCAGCATAAGAAGGATATAGACCAGTTGTAATGAGTCCAGAGGAGGCCACAAAGATGCTCAGGGGGCTGGAGCACCTCTGCTATGGGGACAGGCTGAGAGAATTGGGCTTGTTCAGCCTGGAGAAGAGAAGGCTCTGGGGAGACCTTATAGCACCTTCCAGTGCCTGAAGGAGGCCTATAGGGAAGCTGGGGGGAGGGAGGGTTCGGCTTTTTACAAGGGCCTGTAGTGACAGGACAAGGGGTAATGGGTTTAAACTGAAAGCAGGGAGATTTAGATTGGATATCAGGAAGAAATTCTTCCTGGAGAGGGTGGTGAGGCACTGGCACAGGTTGCCCAGAGAAGCTGTGGATGCCCCATCCCTGGAAGTGTTCAAGGCCAGGCTGGATGAGGCTTGGAGCAACCTGGTCTAGTGGAGGGTGTCCCTGCCCATGGCCAGGGGGGTGGAACTAGATGATCTTTAAGGTCCCTTCCAGCCCAAACCATTCTGTGATTCTATGATTCCTTTTGTAGTAGAAAAATTATCCGGGTGAAAGTATGCATTATAGTTGCATGACAGTACCACCACCAAGGAAACCCAAAAGGTTAGTTTCAAAACTGCAACACTGAAAAACATTCATTAGAATCTGTAAAACTTTAACACTTGCAGAGATACAGCCTGAATAGTGAAAACGGCACTTTTTGGGAAATGATCACTGACGTGTATAGTAGTGCTGGAAAGGTAGTGTTCTCGCTCTTTCTGAATTTGACGTCTGTCATACATGAATGTTCAAAGTAAAACTCCCAAAATAATTAGTCTCAAATAAGTTCACTTATAATAAAGAAGGGAGGCCATTTATTTGCTTCAAAACCTTGTGGTGGAAGGACTGAGTGTAACGGTAAAATGCACTCTTGAACAACATGGGTATGCCACCATTAAAGTAACTGCTGTAAGGATGTACCAAGTTCTCCAGCACTGAAATATTTTAATAAAATGGCATGATTTCCAAACAATGCATGTTTCAGCTCAGAATTCTTGCCCTGATGCTGGAATGACTGAGATAAGCTATCTGATGTGATCCTGATAAAGTTATCAGTAGGAAGTTTTCCACCAAGACTACAAGAATAGATTCACAGCATCTGGATAATACTCCATCTTTTTCTATTTCTACTCCTTTGCTCTCCATCTGTAGCTATTCCCTCCCTACTCAAGACTAGAGCAGAAGCTAAAAACAGCTAGTTTATAATAACTAGCCAACAATATAGTCTATATAACAATATAGACTATAGTCCATAGTTGTGCTGGGTTCAGTCAGGAAAGAGTTAACTCTCTTTACCATGGCTGCTAGGGAGCTGTGTTCCTGCATGCTGAGAGAAGTACTGGTAAGGTCTCAGCTGGCACTGAGCAATGACTGCACTGAATTCAAGGTCTTACTCCTCTTCTGATCCCGCAGCTGCGTTCCCAGCTCTCGCCGTCTCGCTACAGGCAGTGCAGGGGACACACAGCTCAGACAGCTGACCCAAACTGACCAAGGGAGTATTCCATTCCATAGCACATCATGCTGGGGGCTTAGGAGAGGAGGGGGTCCGGGAGCCATTACTCTCGCCCTTACTCTCTTGCTCGTTTACTTCCTGGCACTTGCTAACACTCCCACTGACTCCCACATTAGCTGCTTTGCTAACTCCTGTGCTGGCTCATTCGTGAGGGAGTTGGTGGGTTTGTTTAGTTTTCCCGATAGTGCTATTGCTGAGAGAGTTCATTTGGCATCTGCTGCGACAGCTCTCGGGCTCTGGCTCTCGAGCTGCCGTTCTCGGGTTCTCTGGGTCTGATTTTCACTACTCATCACCTGGTTGTGCACTGGTCAATGGGTGGTGAGCAACTGTATCATAATTGTATCATACTGCATCGTATGTTTTAGTTTCTATTATTTTAATTACTTATTATTAGTAGTATTTGTACATATTAATTTAGATATAATTAGTAAATAGTTCTTATCTCAATTTTACGAGCTTCCTTATTTCTTTTTCCTCCGATTCTTCCCCTCCACTGGAGGAGGGGAGGGGGATTTGTGAGAGCGGCTTCGTGGTATTTGGCTAGCCGGAGTTAAACCATGACAATAGTCTATCCAAGCAATCAGATAAACTAGGGAAGAGGGTTTGGACTGACCACAGCACTGCACTGACCAAGCAAGAGGTAGGAAAATATATTAAGACTCAACAGGAATAAACACAGAAGAATTAAAATAAACAGAAATAGACAATTACAAGCTTTGGGTAAGGGGTGAAATCTAGAAATAGCTTTTGGAAAAAGTATCAAGATGCTGAGCAGAGAAAATCTCATGCTGAGTTTCTCCAGCAGTGAAAAGTGTGGGATTTTAGAGGGGTTTTTTTTGGTTCTTAAGAAACGGGATTATATCACCCATTTCTCACCCTAGTCATGATAAGGAACATTTGGTGGTTATATCGAAAATATTCCTAACTGTACATCTTGTGCAATCTTGGGCAAGTCATTTACTCACTGTTCTGGACTGTCAGCCACTATATCAAACGGCAGCAATAGCAATAAAATTGTCCATTACTTGCACTTACACAGTGCCTAACAAAAAATGAGTGAAGTTTTGCAGAATGCCTTAATCCTAATAAAGTTACTTGCAGAGTACTTGAGATGTACTGCTCAGCTTGCTAGTCAATTTATACAAAGATATTACATAACTGAAAGTTTATAAACTTCATAAAATTTATATAAACTAGCTACCACCACGAACTAATCTAGAAGCTTCCTCGCTCCTAAGAATCATTTTATTTAAAAACATGCATTTTAATTGCTTCTTGTCATTTTCCTTTTCCACTTGCTCAGACCTTTTTCAGCTAAATCAATAATAATTTTTAGAGTCCCAGGTTTAAAATTAGATAGTCTTTATGAGGTCTTCACTTTGACAAATATAATTGCAGAGAATGATATATTATGTTCACTCTACTTAACGGCAACAGACAGTTGATGCACATCCAAGTCACTTAAAAGTAATATTTATACTAATACATCATCAAACTACAGATCTCCAAATCAAGGGGCATAGAAAATATTCTAGACAGGAGCAATATGCACCAGTGCAAAGGATTAATTTTTTCCACAGTAATAGTCATAGAACTTTTCTCTACATCTTCTACCGCCAGAGAACAAGATTTTAATTCCATTTAAACAGTGACATAAGAAATTCAATTTACTGTAAGTTCACATTTACCAAAAGTAAGGTCTAAACCAGAAACAGAAGAATACTTTCAAAATGACATTCTATTTTATCCTACAAGAAAACAGCATGTCCAAAATCCTGAACCTTCCCCTCTTCATTTAAGAATTCTTTTCATTAAGTGTTTTTCCTCTCTCACGTCCCTAGTCGCTGCAATATATCGCAAGAACAGCAGTTTAATGATAACGTACAGAAACTAGTTCAATAAAATGGCCAACAAAATATTATAGGTTGGACTTACATCATGTAACGCAATATTAAGAAGTGTATTTATTTGTCTTGATTTTTTTTTCCTCTTGGACGTTATACTCTCCCCTACATCTGAAAATTCTATAAATTCTTCAAGTCCTGGAAATTCATGGCTTTTAATGCCAAACTTGGCCTACTCACCCTAACAGAAAGTCAGCCTTCAGCACTGATCAATGATAAAAGAGAGACATGGATTTGACGGATGGACTGCTCGGTGAATAAAGAACTGGCAGCATGGTCGCACTCAGAGAGTTGTGGTCAGTGGCTCAATGTCTGAGTGGAGACCAGTAACAAGCGGCGTTCCACAGGGGTCAGTGTTGGTACCGGTACTGGTTAACATCTCAGTGTTATTCTTAGTACTATACTAAGATATAAACCTGCATTAAAATTTGGGATTTTATGCCTGTTTTCACTGATAGCAGTAAAAAGCCTTAGCAAAAAATAAAGTTGGAATTCTCTTAAGCAATCCCTCAATTAGTCCAAACCATCTTACTAAAAAATTGCAAAGTATGACATTTATAACCTATTTTACCCCATAAACACTAAATGTGGAGCTTGCTGTGATGATCATCTAGACATTTCCCTAAGGTGGAATGAAGTTGGTGGATTCTGATGTGCCCTTTCAAAAATGGCCAGGCATCAGTTACAGCTATCACATTTTGTGTTTCCAATTTCTTCTGCAGAAACTACTGCACCTGACCTACTCTTTTGAAGTCCCCTCAGTGATAAATTACTAAACTTCATTCTCTTTCTCATGCTCCAGGGCAAGGCAGCTATTAAGAATGTCACTTTAGCCAAACAGAAGATCTGCAGTCTAAAGATTCTACTTTTTTTATGAAGATGCACTTTAACTGCTTTGGCTACAGGCCCAAAAAACAGAAGAAACCTCCATGCATAACTAATCTGTGGCTGTGGTGGAGAAATCAACAATAGTTCAAGAGAAAGCTATTTGAAAACGTAAGAACTGAAGTTACTTGCAGATTTATTTAGTCTCAAATTGAGAGAAAAAGAACTGATGCTGTGTTTTTAAAAAGAACAGAATGAAAACTCATTGAAACTAAACAGGGATACGCTGTTAAGGAAGTCCTGCATATGGTTTAACTCAGCCTTCATAAAAGCTATCCTTCATTATATGTCAATGTACTGGGTCCTTGTGATTAAAAGACGACAGAAAAAGATTAAATTGATAAAATTTATGGAATCTCAAAGAAATTCCATCAAACATTTGGCAAGAAGAGATTATCATATATAGGATGAGCAATATTTAAGACAAAATATAACATGAAGTGGACACCAACTAGCAAATTTCTAGATCATTACACTTTGGACTTGACCATTTCATAATGTAAGAACTAAATTATAGTGATCAGAACAAAAAGCTCCAAAGATGGGAAAAAGAACCTAAATTACCCTTCCTCATCCATGTCATATTCTATATATTCAAAGAGTCTATTGGTATTTGGCTCTAGACAACAAGTGTAAATAAAAAGTAGTAATAGCAGCAGCTATTACACGAATACATCTAGGATGGAGACATCGTTTGGTACCACTAGTTAGTAATGATATTAAACCCTAACCAGGCACTTTTGGATGTGAAGGAAGATGATGAAGATGCAATTCTTGCACAGCATCAGAAGTGGTATGACATTTATGGAGTAACTCTTTCAATTACCATAATTTGGAGAGCATGGCTCCTCTCTCACAAACTACTCTTCTAAAGAACACATCATTTTTACCATAAAAAACTGTTTATAATTTCATTTGGTTAAGTCTATCACATCAGAATGATTTTTTGAGGTAGGCCATTTACTGGTTTAGGGGAAGATTTGTAACAGTAACACATCATTAGTACAATTTTCTAAGTCAAAGGAAATATAATGTATGTTCTCAATGCTGCATGTAAACTTGCATTCCTGACTAAATCACTCAGAACTTAAAAACTATTTCCTCAAGGTAGCAGTTTTCCAGTTACAAAGTAGACTCTTATTTTCAGAGGCAAAACAAGAAGCAGAGAGATACAAAAAAGTAAACAATACATGAATAGTATATATTTTGTATGTGATTTACCTACTACGTTATCTACCAGGCTCAAATTTATAAACTAACAGCTACGAGGATAACGGTGAAGATACCTTCTGGTGGGGACCTTTTACAAGGGCCTGTAGTGACAGGACAAGGGGTAATGGGTTTGAACTGAAAGTAGGGAGATTTAGATTGGATATCAGAAAGAAATTCTTCCCAGAGAGGGTGGTGAGGTACTGGAACAGGTTGCCCAGAGAAGCTGTGGATGCCCCATCCCTGGCTGTCTTCAAGGCCAGGCTGGATGAGGCTTGGAGCAACCTGGTCTAGTGGAGGGTGTCCCTGCCCATGGCAGGGGGGTTGGAACTGGGTGATCTTTAAGGTTCCTTCTAAGTCAAACTATTCTGTGATTCTATGACCTTGGTATGGAGTTATAAATTAAAACCTACAAGATGAAAAGAGAAGAAATGGCAGAAGAGCAGGGTGAATTAAGATGTAGGTGAAAGGCAAGCTGGACAACTGCAGACGGAATGTCCTTAGTGTTGCTAAGGCACCTACGGAACTGCACAAGGTCAATTACGGTAAAACAAAAATTGTTCAAGCAAGTTCTTAAAGTACTGATTGTATCCCAGCACATTTAAAATTATTAAGATTTTAGTATCTAGCTCAAAATGAAAATGCAGCCATGAATTTTACTGAAGCTACATGGAACAGCTCATGAACGCAAAACAGCTGAACAGGATGTACAGATATTCGATTCAGGACAACTTTGTGTCATGCTAAGTAGCAACAGGATTTTGAAACATGAAATAGCAGTGGTTTCAAAATGAAGCAAAAAGCGTGATTCCATCTATTTCTAGTATTCAGAATTTTGCTTTACAGAAAAGAATAACCCAAATCCATAAAATTACTTTTAATACACTTCAGCTTTTCTTCAACTGTTTGATGCAAGTTACACACTACATTGAAATTCTAATCTTACACTGTAATATTTTCTTCTATGCACAGATCTGAAGATTTGAATAAAATTCTCTCCGATACCGTTCAGTAAATGATGTTACGTTGTCATGTCAGGAAGAATAAGATATTTAAGACAGATTACAGTTAACTGTAGCAAGACAGCACCTGTATGACTCTCTGCATTTAATTTCATAGTGACATAGGTTGAATTTTCATAATGATTTCAAAAGAACCTTCCAGCTTATCAGAGTGCCCTATCACTTCTCTCCCCAGTTCTATTTTCCGGTGCATTTCTGCTTCTGCCACCACATTGCCGCACCAGAGTGGCTACCTTCCTCCCAGCACACAATTCCACATTTCTGGTTAAGTTAAAATGATAGAAATTATCATCACGAGTCTAGTAAAAATGATCACTGCAAAATCCTACGTTTATCAACACCCATAAATTAAAAGGATTTAATGCACTGCACAAATCTTTGTAAGGATGAAGTGTGGAAATACATTTGGCCATAAAGTTAATATAAGATCCAGAATACCCAGGATTTCTATTATAATTAGAATCTAAATATCAAATGCTCGAAAGTCTTTACTGACAACAGACTGAAAGTGTCTTCAACGTTTTCGGGTAAGTCAGTCTGGAAGAACTCTTGTGCTGCAGAGTATGACTTTCTACGCTTAGGGGTAAATCTTTTAAATCGTACCGACAGCTTTTTTCAGAAACATACTTACACTCATTCTGCCCAGAACCTCATATGACTGAACATGAGTCAGTTAAGAACCGGAAGACATGTAGGCAAAGAAGTGTAGCACAAAGAGTAAAATAAGCACTGCTGAAAGAAAGGTTTTATTAACTGAAGCATAGTATGATACCAAATATGCTACAGGGCTTCTGATTCAGACCTGGACGATATACTCTCATTTTAGGAGTGCATACAATGAATCAAAACCCGCCTGCAGAGGAGATGAACAAACACTTTAAATTGGACATTCAGATGAAATCCAAAATGCAGGCAGAACAGCTGAGTACGAATAAAGGCAGTTCATTGTTGTGAACTAAGTCTGATCAGTAGAGCAGGTCTTGAAAGGGATTATCAACTGCACCCTTACCTCGTGGTGCTGAAACGTTCTCCGTTTGGCAGAAGCAATCATGAGGACTACTGCAGCGACTTTGATTGCCAGAGGATCAACACCAAGAGTGGCAAAAAAGGTACAAGTAAGACACCTGACAGAGTGGCCTTGGTCTAAAGCCCATGTCTGACCTACCTCTTTTGTTCTCATTAAGCAGGAACACTAAAACAGGCAAAAATTCGCAAACGAAAGATGTCTGCTGATGATGCTCATGAATATATTAATGACCCAAACATGATGATGAAAAAATACCAGAAATTGTTCACCTCAAGAGATACTGACACGTCCTAACTATAGCAACAGGATTTCACTGTAGTTGAGTAACAAGGCCAACGATGGCCACAGATGACTCCTGGGGGAAAGAAGCTCTCGCGACTGCAGTCTGCTACTGTTCACATCAGCTCTGTTTATGGTGGTGTCAACCTTTTCTTCCTACATCTTTAGACAAGAGAGAAGGATAGATGAAGGGTGGTTTATAAAGTAGATTGTACTTACTGCAATTACCCTTGTAAGATGTTTGTTTGGGTATAAGTTAACTATCATCTCTCCTTTGCTGAGTGACAGTGAAAAAAGTTTGGAGAAAACAGTGCTTTTGACAGGCAAATACTGAATCTATCCAGATTTTTTTCTATCAATACAAGACAAATTTTTTAATGCTTCTTTCATGTTGAATAAAATGGTAAAATAGGAACTACTTTAAGTTGTAAAACATGCTGAATTGAAATTGCAGCTACTACAGTGATAATACTGAATGTAAAATACCAGATGAGATGAATGAATTGAATTTATTCAAATCCAGAGGGGAGTAGAGACTTTATTTTTCCCATGGCTCTAAAGCATAGCTTTATCAAAATATTTTCTTCATATTCTGAAGTACAATCCTCTCTAGGGCACAAGAGCGTGTTCATTCCTTGATGGAACAATTCACAGAAGAGGAAGAAGGTTGGTGAGCAGAAATAGTGCTGTATACTCAACTAACGATTTATAGAACCCGAGAACACTGAAAGGAATGTAAGTGAAGCCAAATAGGGGAGGGAAAGAAAGTTAAGAGCATTTAGACCCAGACTACTCCAAAACCAAAGGCTTTTGTCCACATCCAGACCATAATCAAGTTTTGCTAGGAACGTACCAATGACCAAGAATCCATCCCTCTCTCATCCTTGCAGAACTACTCTGTTTGTATTATCCTCTTTATCTCAAGGGAAGATTACCCTCTTTATCTCAATCTTGGCCAGAAAGACAACAAAAAGCACCTTGCTGACCTGGCAAAGGTTAATTCGGCTCTGCTCCAATCTGGGCAGACTTCAGGAAATGTGACTGGCTTTCTGGTACTTCTCACAAACGTCAATTAATTATTTTAAGAAGAAAAAAAAACCCCACAATTTTGATAAAAATCATTTTTTCTTAGGAAATTTCCCTTGAGAAGAGAAAGAGCTTGCTTTGGGATTTTTTTCTTTTACAGGCTTGAAAGTTATCAGGGAAACAGAGACTTGTGTCTTTGGTTGTTTTTTTTCCATAAGACTTGACGTGTTTAATAGTGAAGGAGAACTCGGGGCCACAGAATCACAAGTATATTATTGAATTCCAACACAGGACAGTGTGAAAACAGAACATCTAACTTGGATTATGTATTTGTGCCTAAGATCTCATTTCTAAATTCAGATTTAGCCAATCAAAAAGAAGGAATCTAAATTTCAGTTGTGTTCTGTAGATTCAACATGCTCACTAACTTCACCAGGATCCAGAATTATTTCGAAGTTACCAGAAAAAAAAAAAAAAAATCCATCTTATTCTTTTTAAGGGCTTAAACTTAGAACAGATTTAAGACTTATGGGTAAAAGGAGTTTAAGCTTGAAGCATCAACAATATAAAGTTTATCTCAATTAACAGCATAATTTCATACTAGAAGAGTAGAGACTGAGAACTGCATGGGAAAAAAAAATCTAATTAAGGCCTGTATCTCATTTTAATAGACTGCTGACTAAATCAGAAAAGTTACACTGAAGACAGTGTATTAAATTAGGTTAGCTCTACATTCTGTATTCCAACACTTCCTAACATTTACTGATAGTGCAGGAACAGAGAAGTTCCATGAGGTTACTTGCACCTCTCTAGTTTCTGCAGTTAAAACTCAAGAATTACAGCTCATGTTTAGTATACCGAGGCAAATTCTCCTGAACATACACATTTCAAAACAAACAAATAAGTCAGCCAAGGCCCTTACAAAAATTACAAACTAGCCCTTGGTCTGCCATACAACTAGACAGTAATCAATGTCTATGTTTGACAGCTTAAACCAAGATTTTTTAAAAACCACAATATGCTTTCAAAGTTTTCTTCACCCAGCTGAAAGACTTCTCCATTTCAACCCTTTATTTGGTCTTCTGTCCAAATGGGGTCATGTAGCAGTTCTTAACCCCAGAAGATGGATTCCACAAAACCACGGACATTATGTTGAACTGAGATAGATTTTGGATATTTCTCCTTTCCACCTTGTGACCAATAGGAACTACTAATGAATTACCACTGTGTGACGATAATCACTGTGACTTTAAGGTCTGAATTTCCATGGATCAGACTCACCTCTGAGACTCAAGACCATAATATGTGGCATGGAGTAAGAGTGTGTTTCTTCCATCACTGGGAAGAACTAGACTGAGACAATTAGTCTCAGTTTCCAAGCATAAAAACCAGTATAAAATTCCCTAGGTTAAAAATAACATTATTTGCTGAGAGATAATGATAATTGTTTACATTTTTCTCTGCAGCTTTACATTAACACGTAGAATAGTTGAGTATCTAAACACACTGCAGTGTTACTCAAAGAGTAACAGATTCGGACATAAACCAGACTATTTCACATGCCCGTTTAACCACAGCAGTGCAGAGCTAAGCAGGGGCTAACTCACTCTGCCTTACAGATGCAGCCTGGGATGACTAAGGGTTTTAGACAGTAGTTACCACAACTACTCAGTACTGAACAATAGAAAACAGTACATATGAACATAATATTACACCGTGATATTCTACTCAGTTTGCGTGTATAAGCAAGCTTTACGATGAGGTCATAAAGCAGTTTTTATACTGAATTGATGAGATCATTATAATAGTCATTTCCAGAAGCCAGTGACTGGTTTACAAGAAGACAGACTGTAGCAAAATTGAAAGTATAGACTGCAGAGTTCAACTGCAATACTGGCAATATCAAAGCCTGAAGCACAAAAAACCTAAGGCAAACAAGCAGGGAGGGAAGGTTTAAGCCTTAAGACTTATAAGTATCCAAACAAGGAGGTTTCAGAATCAGCAACAAGTGAAGCACTGACTTGCATTCATCTCCAAAAATTCACCTTTATTTGAAGGCTAGCTTACACACAGCGTACAGGATTGAAAAATAACTACTACTTCCTAATATCCACAACAGACACCTATTGATAAATCATGAATAAATGGCAGCATTTTCACCACACATGCAAATTGTTTAAGATCAATCTTGTTTCTTTATTTAAAAGCTCCCACTTACTCCTTACGTTAGTCCTTGTCAAACCACTTGAACTGGCTTGACTATTACAAGATAAACCTTAAAACATAATCAAGCAATCATCCTAAACGGCACCGTGCAGGACACAGGCAATAGCTCCCATGCGCTGAATTATTGTGCAACAGAGAGAAACGGAAACATCTTTTAAGGAGGTTCTAGGGCCTTCAAAAATATTCATAAAAAATAAAATATTTTGAGACTTGAGTTCAAAGGGAACCTTGGAGCATCTCCCTTGTACATCTCCCAGATTGCTACGATGCTCTCACTGATCGTTTGCATTTGACAGCGAACACGTATTCATGTATTCGGAAAGATACCCAGTCTAAAGCCAAGCAAGTCAAAACCAAAAATACAGCAAATTCCTCAGAAGCCAGCCAAGAAAACTGGACCAGCACACATTCTAATTATATCTTTAAATGCCTCATTGACTCAGTTATTTACAATAACTGCCTGATAATTTATTTGAAATTTGTCCAGCTTTTATTTTAAGCTACTGGTGGTTCTTACTTTTCTTCCCACTAAAGAACACTGTCAAAGTTGAGAGGAGTCCCAAACAGAAATAAACAGGTACTAAACAGAAGTAGACAGCAGGGGAAAAAGCTGGATCTAATATCCTGTCACAGAATGACTAGCAGTCAGAGGCAATGCAATCATCTAAACAGACAAATGCAATCTTTTCAGTTATGACAGGTAATTTCTTCTGGTGATTTGCCCAGTAATAACTATGTATGTCCATATACATAAGAGAATTAATTACATGGATAGTCTGGTGAATCAAAAAATATCTCAAAGATACTCTAAACAGTTCTGAACTTCATAATCCAGGTAGATCACATGATTTGTTTATAATAGTTTAATTGGGACAAACTGGGATAGGATTATGAGTATATTAACGTGGCAAATAGAAATGGAAGTTATAGACATGGACATCTGTTGGAAACAAACGACCCATGACAGTAAAGCACCCTACAGAGGGTGACACCTTACTGTGGTTCTCTCTCTCCTCACTTGCAATAGACCAATCTTATATATATTGGAAAAATATGTCACATATTCTCGATTTGGGATGTTGTCTGAAAATACATGATCAGAATGATAATAATTTAAGTATTCAGAAATACAATTTTGTAACTTCCTCCAGAACTTCATCCTGTTGCCTGTTTTAACACCCTGATTTTCATTTTCCCCCCTCTATAAATCATCTCTCCTAAACATTACAAGCAGCACATTAAATGATTAAGTCTGGTTTAGAATAGATGTTAGCACAGTAAATTGTTCTTTCGGGCGTGCTATGGGAGCTGTAGAGCAGCCGTACAATCCAGGCTCAATACACACATAAATTTACTCAGCAAGGAACCCCTTGATGCTACTGGAATGTGTATTGTCCATCGAACATAATTCTGATCACCTGCAACATCCTTCCATCACAACATACTAATTAATTCGAACAAAAGTCATTCCATAAAACTAACAACAGGATCAAGCATGCGCACTCCTCCCACCAGACTGTTTCACCGTATGCCGTTAAAACCCAAGTTCTTGCTTTACAGCTGTCCAACATCCTTGTAACACCATCACACAGGTCATTGTGAACCTGCTTGGTTGCCAGGATAACTGGCTGACAAGCTAAAAGTTCACCAAAAGCCAGGGCGGGGGGGGGGGGGGGGTGTTTGATGTATTTGGTGCAAAGAAATTCTGCATTTCTGGATTTTTAGTCTGATTTCAAAACAACATTCCCCTTGCTTCCATAAGTCATATGCGTCCATATGTCAGACATTTTACACAAAGTATTAAACCTAAAAAACAATGCTGAACATTTTACCCACTTAATTATCAAATTGTTTCCTCAATCATGCTGATTTATATTTATGAGCAATCGAGAAGTACCTTGATATGTCATAAAATACAAAGAAAGGCTTTACTAATTTTTTATAACCCTTAATATGCTGTCATCATCCTTTTCGTACTGCAGAATCCAGTGATGATGAATTAGCAGTGCTACTGGTCCAAAAGAAACATACTTAAAAATTAATAGCTTCACCTGTTTATTGATCAAATAGAATTGTAAATAACCTCACTTGGAAGAAAGCAAATTCACATGCAAAGCAAGGTACTGAAGAAAGCAAAGCCTATGTTTGCTTTTCAACCAAAGACATGCTAAGCCAATTATGGCATTGTACAACATGATCTAAATTCAGACCGAACGAATTAATGCAGAACACAGACCCAGGTAGGAAATGTATTAAATACCACGAGGCATGCAAAACATTCTCCAAAGCTATGGAAGAGACAGATGAAGTGCTACAGTACATTGTTATTTTCATCTTAAATTATATCTCCTGCAAATCTGACCGGTATGAAGCTGGTTTTATTTCAGTGCTCAAAACAACAAGTACATCTTCAACAGGTAAGATCTTCAACAGAAAAGCAAAGAGTAGCTTACTCCAGGGAAAACTCTCTCTCAGTAAGCACAGCGCAGCTTCTACCTACCCAACTGTTCTTTCATCCTGCTACTTTTATTTACTGTTCTTTTGGCTCTCTCAACTATTCTGTTTCATTACCTACCCGAACACCTCTAAAAGGCTTACTACTGGGAGGTGTGAAGACAAGACTTTGATCCCAAAATGTTTAGAAGGTACAAATCCTTCCGTACATTTTAATATAAGAAAAACAAGTATTCATAGAGGTGCACCTTCCTACAGAGCATAAAGCATAAGAAAGCAACGTGAGGTGAAGAACTGACAGTTCCTTGGTATACCATACTGATAAGCACCTCTTCACAATTTCTGTTAGCCTGATCCTGTTTCACCTTTTTGTTTGTTTGTTCTAATTTAACAATCCAAGCACACAACATCAAGCTGCTCTAAAGAAACCAAACCCAAAAGGAAATATTTATGAGACAAAGAAACCTTTATTTTTTAAGCACACAGCAAACCATAATACAGT
Source organism: Rhynochetos jubatus (assembly GCA_027574665.1). Lineage (NCBI taxonomy): Eukaryota > Metazoa > Chordata > Aves > Eurypygiformes > Rhynochetidae > Rhynochetos > Rhynochetos jubatus. The sequence continues at coordinate 4,879,982 of CM050648.1, read as the reverse complement.
ACAATGAAAACCACATCTTTTACTTATTTTGATGCCACTTACCTTGACGTGACTGAAGTCTCCAACTTTGCTGCTTTCTTGTGGATTAATAGGTTTAGTCTCTACTCTTGGTTTGACAACCTGCCGGAAAGGACTGGAGAGTGGAAGTCCACTAACACTGATTCCATCTAGAAAAAAACAAATGAAATTACTGTTGCTTGTCTAATGTATTTTATTCCAACAAATCTGTATCTGTATTTTTAAAGGGAGAGAAAATACAGAGAAAATAAATATTAACATTTTACACAAAAATATAAAAGATAAATATTTATTTTGCTATATTTTTCTCTAGAAGCAAGAAACTAAAACAGAAATACACCAAAAGCTCAGTGAAGGTCACAGGAAAGGAAGGTAACTGCATTTGTAATATCACAACAGAGATGTCAGAGTCCATAATATAAAATTAGTTTTAATATTTACAGTATTAAAAAAGCACACACATAGAATTGTGTGTTTTTTCATGATAGTAACCCTAACAGCTGATTAGTTTCTTTTAAACTGATTGCCAATACGAGCCCTGAGAACCCCTTTTACCAGTATGTATTGTGTGGGAAAATAGGTAAGTCATGTTTTGTACCACCTACTGATGTAAAAATAGATAAAATATTTCTCACATATAACAAAAGCAGAATGGAAACTAAGGTTTACATTGCAATAATCAACAAAAAGCTTAAGAGAAATGGATATCCTTAGAGGAATGTCCTCAGTTCGCTGTTTGGTAGCAGTCTGCATACTGACACATAGTAGGGCACTAAAAGACAATATGACAACTTAGTAGTATCTTTTATTGCTGAAAAGCTTATATAACTTGAAAATAGATAAACACACTGCAGCATATTTGGCTTTCTCAGCCTACCAAAGCTACCTTCTAAGCACAAATCATTAAAACGTGTGAAAATTACTGTCAAATCAAAAAAAGCCAGAGGCACAAGAAAATTAAAATAATGAAGCTTTAACATACATTCAAACTAGTCACAATTTGTTATTTCCATCTATATCCAAGGTCCAAAGAAGAGCAGGGTTTTGTTCCATTATGCAGCGCAGAGCAACTGCAATCCACAAACACCAATTAAATAGAAGCAAAATCTAATGTATCGCAGTGACACAAACGTAAATATACATGAAACACCAAATGATTACATAAAACCCAAACATACTTCCTCTTTGGAAATGGCTCCTCTCAAACTGTATTTGCTAATATCACTTTTCAATTCTGTGGATGACCTCGAATTCAGACCTGTTAAGGTCACCTTCCTCAAAAGGATAAACAAGAAGATGGAGCATGAAATGGCTTTGCTTCATTAAAATCCAACTTCACAGGTACCCACATGAGAAAAAAAGGGCATAGTCCCACATTCCCATATTGTTTTACATCCAATTTCCTTTACTAACTGGTTTAAACATGTACCTTCATTTAGACTTAAGGATGCAACACTACGACAACCACCAGATTTGAAGATGCTGATTCAGGAGGCTTACTAGTCAAAAGGAACTTTTGTTTGTAAGGCACACATTTCCCTTGTTTTTTGGTTGTTTGGTTGGGGTTTTTTTTGACAAATACCTAAAGCAACATCATAGACACACAACTACTGCCTTTCTTAACTGCTTTAGCTTTTAAAAACCTGTACTATTTTCATTTGCTTAGGAAAAAGAAAAGACAGACCAAGGTTAGTTTACAATTTTCTCTGGGAAAGAAGGAATTTTTTCATCTCTAAATTCTGCATGTAAAATGAGGTATTATAGCAAAGGAGACATTGATTCTGCTTCAGGCTACAATGAAAGTCTAAGGTAACCATTGCAATGGTTGTAGTATTTCTGTTTCAAGTCCATGGCACTCAACCACAGCATCATACACAGAGCCCGGTGCCAGGCACTGTGTTATACTCCAAACGACTCACCCCTTCAAGACTTGGACTGGGCAAGGAAAATTCTCTGCCAGAGGACAAAAATTTTTTGCCATTTTTTTAAAACTTATTTAGCTTTTTCTGGGTTTTTACCAGATAGCAAAGGCGCTCAGATCTTGCAGTTGCAATACATTAAACAGTCACCACAGAAGGGGGAAACACATCTGTTCTACAGTATACCAAGGCTTTTAACAATGACAGCAGAAAAAAACAGGTAATTGAAAAAATTTAGAGCGTCAATGACACAGTTCACCACAAATATGTTAATCACTTAATATTTATATTTTTGACACTTCATATATTTTATTTTCTCTCATGAAATTTAGAGATTTCAAGATGCTAAATCCTCCACAGTTTTCTTTCATCAATCCATATTGTCAAACAGCTTGAGCAGCCTTTCACTATAAAAAGAACAATGGTCTTTCTACTCTGTCCAGAAATCTTCCTAATTTCTAAAATCCACACTGAAGATTTCCATGGTAACAGCACATGACCTACACTTTTTCCATGGTAACCGCAAAAACACAGCTTGCCTTTCCAACATCGCAGTCACTGCTGTCACAACAGAGCAAAATCCCTTACCGGTATTTCCTCTCTCCTCTCAAATGTTAAGTAAATTGTCAATTTAGTTTCATTAGCCACTTTCACAGTACACTTCACAGAACAATCCCACGTATGTAACGAAGGAAAGTTTACTAAGGGAGTTAAACCTGTAGATTTACAACCTGATGACTGAGCACTGAAGAAAGCTGGGACAGGACAGCTTCTGTCTCCTTGTAACACACCTCTCCCTTGAAATGATGTGTGGTACAATGGTCACTGGCCTGATCCAGGTGACAAAAACATGTACACTTTTCAACAGGTCCATCACAGCTATGGTGGTCGCAAACCCTGTGGCAAGAAAATCCTATAGTATTCTTACCACTGAAGCCAGGAGACCACGGAAGTTTTTTTGATTCCAAAGCAGTCTACAGGTAACTGGCAATATGTTGTCACGAGATGCAAAAGAGAGTAAGATTTTAGGTTCAACTGCTTCCTCTCTGCAGAAAAAAATCATGACAAGCCAAAGCAGTACAAAAATGCTTACTGCTGTTTTCTAAAGACATATGAAATGTACTAACTACCACATATTGGGTGTCCATGTCCAAGTGTTGGCAGGGGGCTGCAGGGTGGTCTCTCTGAGGAGAGGTTGGGGCTGACCCTGTGCCAGACACAGCCGGTGCCAGCCAGCTCCAGCAGCCCCAGTGCAGCACACAGCTGAGCTCCTCAGTCAAGTTGGGGGTGCTGGGGGGAAAACAGGTTTCAGAAAGGGCTGAAGGCGCCACAGGCTGAAGAGGAGGAAGCTAAGGAGGGAGCAGCAGCAGAGGGACCCAAGGTTGGAGGAGGAGGAGGGCAGGCGGTGCTGCAGGCCCGGAGCAGGGATCCCCTACAGCCCTGCAGAGACCCCACTGGAGCACAGACCCAGCCTGAAGCCCGGGGTGGGGGGGGGCCACGCTGCAGCAGTGGGGTATTTCCTGCAGGAGCTGTGGCCATGGAGAGCCCAGGTGGGAGCAGGTTGTCCCTGAAGGACTGCAGCCCGGGGAAGGGCCCGTGCTCGAGCAGGGAGACATGTGAGGAGAGAGGAGCAGCCAAGAGGGGCTGTGATGAACTGACCCCATCCCCATCCTCTGTGTCCCTTAGAGGGGAAAGAAGTTGGGAGTGAAGGGGTGAAGCTGGGCCTGGGGAAAGGGGCAGGAAGATGTTGTCTTAACGTTTGTCCTTTTATTTCTCACCACACTGCTCTATTTTATTCAGCAATAAATGACACCATTTTCCCCAAATCAAGTCTGTTCTGCCTGTGACAGTTACCGACAGGTGATCTTTACCCCAACCCCTGAGCGTTCTTATCCTGTTTTCTTTCCCTGTTCTGTTTAAGATGGGGAGCGAGCAAGTGTTGGGGAGCGGGGTGCATTTGGCCCTTAGTCAAGGTTGACCACCATGTATTAAAAACTATAAAACCAGTATAGTAACTTCTCATACATGAGTGTTTTAACAGTATGAAATCATAAGCCAAGAGCTATGTCATTTTTTGGAAAGTACGCAATTTGAGTATAAAATATGAAAACGAAATGCCCTCTCAACCTGTTCGTTTATTTTGTCAATCCACTGCCCAATAGACATTTCAAAACAAAAAGCCTCTACGTAGGCAACCTCTCCTAAGAATACTCTAACAGTTTTAAAGTACTTTCAGCATGCAGAAAAAAAAGAACTCAAGACAGGAGAGTATGCTTGCCAAACCAGACAGACCATGCCTTTTTTTTTGCCTAGAAAAAACAACAATCTTGTATTCTGCTGAAAGAGGCAGAATTCTAGAAATTTGCTGTCTGCAGCAACGAAGAGTGGAATAACAAGAGTAGATAGAGTTTCAGGCAATATAATCCACTTAACCCTTCACACTACAGGTGGGCATTAACACAGACTTCCTTCCCTCTCTCAAAAAGATGCTTAAGACTGACACAAGACACCACAGGTAGCAGTACTCCATGCAAAGCTACTAGGAATGCATCAGCTCTGGATCCGAGGAGCAGGGCAGAGATGACAAGAGGCAGATTAAGCACTTCTTGTCTGTCTTCAAGGCCAGGCTGGATGAGGCTTTGAGCAACCTGGTCTAGTGGAGGGTGTCCCTGCCCATGGCAGGGGGATTGGAACTGGATGATCTTTAAGGTTCCTTCCAACCCCAGCCATTCTATGATTCTGTGATTATTTGAGACTCCATTATATGTGAAGAGGATGGTAATAATAATTAACGATAGCAAATGCAGTATAAGTAAGGATTCCTTCCTGAGGTTGGTGAACTAACTAAACTAGAATTGTTACTTAAATTTAGAACAAAGGTGAATACAATGAAAGGAAGCAAGTGAAGTGTAAGCAAATTCATAATCAAAGACTAGAGATTATTTGTGTACACTACATTAAATATTGAAATACAAGTGCCTCAGCAAGGAAATAGTGTATCAGGTTGGCAGGACAATCAGCCTATATGTGACAACGATAAATTTATTCCTGCTTGCCTCATGTCTGTCTTACCTATTTACATTATAAAGATTTGGGGCCTGAAGCACCTCCTACATTTTGTATAGCAGCTAGTACAACTGATACAGAATCATGGAACAGTTTGGGTTGGAAGGGACCTTAAAGATCATCCAGTTCCAACCCCCCTGCCATGGGCAGGGACACCCTCCACTAGACCAGGTGGCTCCAAGCCTCATCCAGCCTGGCCTTGAAGACAGCCAGGGATGGGGCATCCACAGCTTCTCTGGGCAACCTGTCCCAGTGCCTCACCACCCTCTCCATGAAGAATTTCTTTCTGATATCTAATCTCAATCTCCCTACTTTCAGTTTAAACCCATTACCCCTTGTCCTGTCACTACAGACCCTTGGAAAACCCCCCCCCCAGCTTCCTTGTAGGCCCCTTTCAGGCACTGGAAGGCTGCAATATGGTCTCCTCAGAGCCTTCAAGATAGGTCAAGGTCCTATGGCACTCATATTGTTAAAAAAACCCAACCTATATCAGTCAAATTATGACAAGATTATTTATCTAGATTAAAAGGCTGTTGGGAGAGAAAAAGGCACCTTATCTTCTGTAGGCACTGAAGCTGGAATTCAAGAACTCGGTAAGGAAATGTCTCAAAAAATTAAGAATATTCTTAAATTAACACAGCGATGAATTTACAGAGCACACAAACATTTGTAGTTAAATAAATACATAAAACAGAACCAAAATCACACTCATTTACTCAGATTAACAGTGCAACCAAAACAAAAACTGACATCTCCAAACTGCAGAAACAAAAAACTTCTTAGAAATTAAGTCACTTTCATAAAATACCATGAATGCATAAATGTAATAAAGGCAACCAAGCAGAGTAACATGTAAATGATCATACTGAAACATCTCTGAGGACTTCCATCATCATCAATAATACAATTATCCTAATAGAGTCCTTTAGGCTACTCAGTTTTTCAGAAGACCTGTCAAGACTACATTTAAATTCGAAATGAGGTATCTTTCTAACAAAGAAATATATTCCCTATAATGCTATATCAGTGCAGGAACGTTTTTAAGGAGATAAAATCTAGCCATGTAAGCAGAAAAGCAACAAAGTGAATATGAAACATGCAATGGTCTTGCATACCAATATTAAAAAGATCACTGCTTTTAGAAATATGCTGTTTTCTCTGCAACCTCTTCTCCCCAGAGCAGGGAAGGAGAGACTTAAGGCATAGATTTGCTTCTCTGTGCACATGTAATTAATTAGTTCCTTTGATGAGTTTATGAATTTAAATATTCCTGCACCTGTCTTTAGGTTCCCCATACACAGAATGAATGAACACTAACATTTTACATAATGAAGCACTCATCGCAGATTAATTCATTAACTTTGCAAAACACTATTCCCATGTGACAGAAGCTTTTTTAAAATACTGCTTCCCACTAACAAGTTCCCATATATAATGAAGTCCAGAAAGAGCAGCTATTATTCTTTTCCAATTTAGCATCAGGGAAATACCCGATTTCAGAAAGTATTGTGCTGGTTTTAGTCAGGACAGAGTTAATTTTGTTCACAGTAGCTGGTATGAGGCTGTTTTGGATTTGCACTGAGATTACTGATAGCACTGGTGTTTTCAGTTGTTGCTAAGGAATGTTTGTACCAATTCAAGGACTTTTTCAGCTTCTGATACTGCACTTGTGTTCCCCACTTTCTCGCTACAATGGGGGGATGACACAGTTCAGACAGCTAAACCAAACAGACCAAAGGAGTATTTATTTAATTCCACTGAGCATCATGCCCAGTATATGAGCTGGTGGTGGGCTGGGGGACCATATTTCATTAGTTAGTTAGTCAGTTGCCTTTCTCAGTCACTCTCTCCCACATGAAGCTCGCTCGGACTCTGGTGTGATCTGACTCTACTGCGATTGTTCTCTGGTTCTGACTCTTGCTGCTTGGGACCTGGCTGGGTATCAGTCAGCAGGTGGTGAGCAATGGTACCACTGGTTTTATTTTCACTACCTATTATCATCATCATTAATGGTAATACTATTTTCAGTGCACAGTATTATTGGTACTGTTAATATTATTAGCATTATATGTCATTCATTTATACTCAATTATTGTATTACTCATCTCAATCCATGAGTTTTTGTCTGATTCTGTCTCTGATTCTCCTCCTCCACTGGAGGTGGGGGGTAAAGGAGGGAACGGATGGTGGCAAGCAGCTGTGTGGTACTTAATTGCTAGCTTGGGTTAAACCACAACAACTGTAATGACTGGGAAAGAGAATTCATAATGCTCATAACGTGAGCATCCCCTTGACCTCTCTGATTTCACAGGTTACAGATATCTTACTGTTTAAGCTCCTTAAGCCTGGCTGTACCAAGCAGATAGAGTGCTTCCTCCTGCCTTACCTAGTGCAACAACCTCAGAATCAAATAAAATTCACACACTGACCTTCCTGACCAGAGAACCAATAATGTATGTAGAAGGAACCTTGAACCACCCAACAGAGGGACAAGAGATAGAAAACTTCACCAGCATTTGCACCAAACTGATCTCCTACAGGGAACCCCTAAATCTTGGTCAACTGCCTTCAAGACATAAGCCTGATCTTAATCCTAATGAACAAAGTGACTCTACAAAACCTGCCTGGCTGTTCAAAGTGTTTTCAAAGTAACTAATTCCAAAGTTGATAAACCAAGGCAATCTGGATTGTGACAAGAGCCCTAAATTACTCACTTTAACGGGACGTGCATTCTTCTGCTATGTTATCTGGCATGATATTAGTCTGTATCACATAAACCCAGTTCCCAGCACAGAAGCCTATACAACAGAGACAGAATGTCATGTTCCTGACAACCCAGCTAGGAACTTACGAAACTTAATGACTGGCCAATAAAATGTCAAATGTAACTCAGTATAAATAAATGGGAAAAATAAAACCCTAAACTTGTATGTGAAATAATGGTTCTTAGCATATCATTACTGTTCAGGAGCAAGACCCTGGAGCTATCACTCACAGATTCATGAATCTATGAGCTCAATGTTCAGTAACAGTCAAAGAAGCAAATGACAAATTGTGCATCACTGCATTATAAGGAAAGTAATATAAAACAAAATAAAGAGCATCATTAAGGTCAATACAGCAATACATAGATCACCTTTCAATTAGTGTGTACAGCCTACCTCAAACAGGCAGAACTGAAAGGGTTCAAAAGGGACAGCAAAGCTGATCTATGTATGGAACTGCTTCCGTGACAGGGACAACAAAGCCAGTTAGAAAACTTCAGTCTGTGACAAAGACCTCTGTGGCAATAACATGACGAACTTATAAGATAGTGAGAAGATGTACTGTCTCTTGCAATACAACAACCAGGTGATATCAGAAGGACACCGGTTAGGTGCAAAGCTGCTAAAAGTAACTTAGCTATAATTCTTCTTGCCTCAGCATGCTGTACAGTGCTGAGAGTGAAGAATTTTATGAATGAGAAACCCACCAAGGATCATAGAATGGTTTGGGTTGGAAGGAACCTTAAAGATCATCCAGTTCCAACTCCCCTGCCATGGGCAGGGACACCCTCCACTAGACCAGGTGGCTCAAAGCCTCATCCAGCCTGGCCTTGAAGACAGCCAGGGATGGGGCATCCACAGCTTCTCTGGGCAACCTGTCCCAGTGCCTCCCCACCCTCTCCATGAAGAATTTCTTCCTGATATCCAATCTCAATCTCCCTTCTTTCAATTTAAACCCATTACCCCTTGTCCTGCCGCTACAGGCCCTTGGAAAAAGTCCCCCCCAGCTTCCTTGTAGGCCCCCTTCAGGTACTGGAAGGTGCTATAAGGTCTCCCTGGAGCCTTCTCTTCTCCAGGCTGAACAAGCCCAATTCTCTCAGCCTTTCTTCATAGCAGAGGTGCTCCAGCCCTCTGAGCATCTTTGTGGACTCGCTCCAACTGGTCTATATCCTTCTTATGCTGAGGGCTCCACAGCTGGACACAGCACTCCAGGTAGGGTCTCATGAGAGCAGAATAGAGGGGGAGAATCCCCTCCCTCGCCCTGCTGGCCACACTTCTCTGGATACAGCCCAGGATACGCTTGGCTTTCTGGGCTGCCAGCGCACACTGCCGACTCATGTTCAGCTTCTCATCCACCCATACCCCCAAGACTAACAGTGCATGAAAACAGAGAAACCTTACCAGGCTCTGGAAGTTCCTAGTCTAATAATGGTTGAGTCCAAAAGAGTAAAGGAAAGTAGCATGTATGTTCATGATTCTCCCTATATTCTCCCACAGACATCTGCTCTTAGCCACTGTCACAGCCAGGATATTGGACTGGACGGTCATTGGTCTGATCCTGTACAGCGCTCGTGTTTTTCCCTCCTTTAATCTAGAAGAACATCTAACACTTTTACTTACAAGACAGTATACTATCAACACACAAGAATTAGATCAGCAATTTTGATTGATAACTTAGTTTATTTTCCAATTGGATAAGTGTATCATCAGAAACATCAGTAATTTGTCCTTTCTGTACTATGTCCTTATTACGAACAGCGTAAAAGGAAACAATTTTAGCAGCAAATGAAAACAGATCAAAGTAACAGATGCCCTGCTAAGGGCATTACTTTTAAAAAACAGAAGTATTTTGATCATCATTGTAAATCTGCTCTTCAAAAGAAAAAGGTACCATAGCTACCATATGATTGAAAGTCATGTCACAGTTGCCATTGATTTTTTACTGTTCTTCATATCAGGATCTTACCTGCCTCTTTAGAAAGCACAGTATTTGTAAAGTTAAAAGCAGCATAAAAAAATTACAGTAGCAAGTAAAAATGTCAATGTACTTAGCATCTCTAGTATTACTTTCAAAGTACACACAGTACATAGAGCCCAAAGATACTGAAGTTCCAAATAAACACTAAGAGCACCTACTCCTTTATCATCACTGAACAAAAAAAGGTTGAATTGTTTCAGGCTTCAGTTACACAACCTTTCAAAGAAGCTTTAGGCAGAAATAACACGGTAAGAATGTTGTTCCAAGATTTTGTTCGTATGTGGTTGTAAAAAAGTTAAATACAGTTAAAAGAGACACCCAAATCCACTATCCCACAACTGTTCTATGTCAATATCGTGAAGTACATATGTTATCTTCTCCTTCTATGGAGTAGACCATTATTTCATCTGAAAATTTGCTGAGTAGTACAGCTTCAGAGTACCATTAAAGCTTTTTTGGAGACAGGGCAAATGAAGGAAATGTTTTAGATATATATACACACACTCATACACATATATATTTGGAAGTTACAAAAATGAAATCAACAGAACTGACAGTAAAGATAGTAATGTCTAGCTTTTAAAATATTAACTTTCATAATTATTTTTAAAGTTATATTGATTACATTGGTCAAGTTCCTTCTCATTTTCCATGCCTCTGACTTCTTTCCTATCAATGTTAACTTGTCAACATCTGAAAGTTTAATCAACTGGCCCGTTCCAAACAATGCAGTGAGTTGAACTGTCATCTAATGAAAGTTCTTATAAAATCATCAAAGAGTAAGACATTGGTATTTCCATGGAAAAGAGAGGTCATCTATGGGGTGCATGAGGACCAGAAGTTCAGGGATCTGTACGTAATGCAGTATCAATGTGATCCTGAAACAGTAAAATCATCCCACTAGTAGCACTGGCTCTGTTTCCCCACCTCCCCAGTTCTGTGAATTTGTAGCACAAATGTGTGCTGTACGGAACTCCATTTCCTATCAAGGGCATTTCTCAAAGCCTCAGTTCCTTGGCAGCTGTGTTTTCACAACATTAGCAGGGTGTGGTCTTCCTCCACTATCAGCTTTTTCAAAGAGTTCTCAAGCAAACATTAGTGTAGCAACACTATGGGGTTTGTGCAGTTAAATCCTAAAATATGTTTATAATTTATGGATTTTACATTGGGGAGGTTTAAAAACCAAGCAAGTCTTTTAATCTTTACTAACGATTAATCTAAATTCTGTCCAAATGCATTTGCAAAATAACTCACAGAAATCAGCCCTATTCAATTTGAATAAGCAATGCATGGAATTTTGTTGTATTTTTTCTAACATTAATTATACTGATAATGCAACTGGATCCTGGGAAACAGTCCAAATAATGATGACACTTTTTTTTAAAAATACAGGAATATCTTGTTTTGCAAAGTTAATTCAATCGGTGTAAATCTATCAGGCGACAGATATCGCTACAGGCGATACAGCAAATACTCCAGTGAGACTGTGTGTATATTACTAAAAGGAAATCCTTATTACAACTATCTGGTATGTGTAATTCCAGATAATTCTAATACAAGCAAATATTGTTTAAGCTTTTTTAATTCAAAAGAAATTATGAGTTTAAGCACAGAAAACTTTCTCTACAGTACAAATATTAGGGGGATTATGCCCTACATTGCAGTAAGTCACTTCTGGCAATACTGCAGTCAGCCACGATCAAGAATTCTACAGTCCTGGACAATTAAATGATCAATTTAACATTATTCCTCTTTAAAAAGCCCTGATGTTTGCAAACTATTTTTCTTTATCTTCATAAGATAAGGATGCAGAGACACATCAAAATTACTCTCTGTCCAGAAAGCTATTTTAAAGCAAGGTTTCTTGATGGGGAAGTTTGGCCAGACTATCAGGCCCATAGTTGTCACAAGAATTCCATCTTCAATCCATACAGCTCACCGAACAGTTGTCTTTGCACTACATGACACAAATATGAACGTATACAACCACACCACATGCTGTATTTTAAAATTAATGGCACGACAATTCGATAAGTGTATCTCAGAAGTGTGTACAACCCCCCTAAGCAACAAGAAATTAAAAACTCACCATCACTGAGATCTTGCAGAAGGTTTTCTTGGCATGAGAAGTCCAACTTCACTTTGATATTAACAGTAAACGTTGCAATCTTTCCAGGTTTTAGAGGAAACTGGGAGAGGGTATCTTCTAGGTTCCAACTCAGGAAGTCCCCATACAGCTTCTCTGTATTAAAATAAGTATATATTTCATGAGCCTAACCCCTGTGTTAAGAAAGTCAATAACTGTTGTAAAGAGTGTCAACCCATGTGTCACCTTCTGTTTAAATTCCAAGATATTTACAATTAAGGCATTAAAAATTCATGTAACACGAGAAAGATTAGAGGTTACTGACATTGACCTGGCAGTATGTAGATCACAAAGCTCAAAATAAAAATTGAGGATGACCACTACCAAAGACACTATTGCTCAATAGGCAGCATTAAATATACACTTTGGATACAATCTGAAGGGGACCTAAAAGTTCATGTAGTTTTGAACCATACAGAGTACAACTCGGGAAATGTGACCTGAATGCAAAAACTTTCATCAAAATATTACACCAAAATAAACCAGTTACAATTCTGAAGCGCCTGTAACATCATTATTTAGTTACCTGTTCAGCCACTGAGAAGGCTAGGAAGAATATTTTATTAAAAAATGAATGCAAATTAAGTCCTTTGTCAAAATTTCACAAGCATAAAGTATGTAAGACTCAAACATTAAGGATGCTGCCAGAAAGGATTTGTTCGTGTTCAAAGTTACTTGTTCGGTGAGTTATTTATCAATGCTCCTTATGAGATAGGATATCTGTGATAATTAGCTCCTCTCTCCCTGGATGAACATCCCAGAAGATAACATGAGGAAAAAAATATTTACTGTTCATCAATACACTGAGATATTTTATCCAGTTCTCTGTTTAGTACTCCGTAAGATCCATGTTGGAATAAAAAGGGGCAGAAGGTGAAGCCTGCTTCAGGAAGGAGTGTTAGTTAGGTGTTATTTCAGGCTCTGAAGTACACCAAAAGCTAGTCACAGGCACTCAAGTATCTTCAGCAAATGCAATCAAAGCAGTGTTATTTATGAACTCGATGCAAGATAACATTTGGGTTTTTTTAGAATGACAGAAAAGGTTGTTACATACTAGAATGGTACAATAAGACAGTGACTTCTTCCTGAATTAATCTTACTTCAGACAATAAATAGACACACGAAATATGTGTCCCTGCCCACGCCAAGGGGGTTGGAACTAGATGATCTTTAAGGTCCCTTCCAACCCAAACCATTCTAAGATTCTATATATTCTTCCAATTCTCTCCCCCATCCCACCCAGAGGCAGGGAGTGAGTGGCTGCATGCTGCTCAGTTGACAGCTGGAGTTAAACCAAGACCCCATATCACTGTTCTGATTTTTTTCTACTTTCAAGAAAAGAATTAGCTTAGCAGCTACAACAATCTCTATATGCTTTCCCTGACAAGTAAAAACATAATATGCTAAAGGAAGATTTGTCCTCAGTGTAAGCAAAGAACGACTTATCCCAAGCACTTGAGTGTATCTTCAGTTTAATGAAGAAATCATTTCCACAATCTATTTTCATTAAGTAGGAGATTTATTTGAAGATATTATGAGTGACAACTCCTTACAAGTGAGACTAGCCCTTGCAGATACTCTCTAATTTAACACCTGTAATTACAAGACAAGGTCTAAATGCTTGAGCTAAAAGTTAAACTGTATAGAAAAATCTAGTTTATGTTTATCTGACATTGGTTTATAGTTCAATAATGTTTTCTTCACCTTGTTCAGCAATAATTATTACAGTGAATTATATTATGGCATGGGGCTTCAGGCCTTTCAGTTCAGTGGGAAAGACTCTTACTTAGGGTATGCCTGCAATCAGCTGTTTCTAGAGTCCAAAATTTGTGCGTCACGAACAACTGAAGATAAACTCTTCACTAAAAGTGGCTTGTAAGTTAGTAACTTGCTTTATCATTCTACTGGATACTAAATCACTACAATCCTAACAAATCTCATGTCTTACCCACAATCTCACTTTGAGTTACTTCAACCCAATCTTAACAGATTTTAAGGTCTGCCAAAACCAAAAATCCACACTGGCATTTTGCATAGAGAAACTCGACAGTGAAGCAAGTCTTTTGAGATCATAAGAACCTGAGTTCCTCAATTCTTTTTAATCTTAAATTCCTGGGTGAATCTGGATTTTTGCTATGTTTCTCATTTTCCTAATTTAATCTCTTCCAAAAGACAAAAAAAAATGGTTTCTTTTAATGTAAGCATATCTATAAAAGTCGTTACTGAAGTAATTTAACTGTAAGTATTTAATTTTACATGGGTATTAAAACCATTATGAGAAGTCATAGCCTGCTTTTACCTTCCCATCATCACAAATTCTTGCTATTATATAGAACAACATGTATTAGGACCGCTAACATTTTTTCTCAGTTATTTGCTCTTAAGATAGCTAATTAATTACAAAACCCATAAAATTATGAATTTAAGAATTACTTAAGTTAGACTAGCAATGCGTATTTAGTATTTGGTATATCTGGACATTATCATCTCAATTGCATAGATTGCAAAGGCACAGAATTTATGAGCTACAAAGATATTAATTGCTTTTTTCCTCTTCATAAAATGCTTAACAGAACAACAATGTAGACAGCTACCTCTCAATAACAATGTTTAAAGCTATCAGCATAAAGTTGTTCTGCAAATTACAGTCACCACTTGAACAGATCCATTTCCACAGAGTCCACCTTGACTAGATCTCAAAATTGCTTAGGGAAGTAGTAATGTTAAAGGCAAGAAACTCAAAAGGACCTCATGCAAGAAGATGAACTTCAACATACATAAAGGTGAAGTAACACATCTCGTGAGGGAGCGGGAAGTGGCAGAGTATGAGCTATGCCTGCTATGTTGAACTTGGAACTGGTAGTTTCTACTCCAGAAAGAAACCCTAGAGTCACCACTGATGGTCCTCTGGAATCTACAGCTCAGTTAACAGCGGGGGGTGGGGGGGTGGTGCCCACAACAAACCATAGGTCATCATTAGGACGGATGCCTTGCTTTTTGTCACTGTGTAAAACCTTGGTATGCTCACATCCTAAATGTTGTTTGCAGATTTGATCTCAGTACTGCAAGGACATACTAGAGCTAGAGACAGTCCAGAAAAGGGTAACTAAAATGATGCTGTGGAGCAACGGCCTTTTAAGCAGAGATTTAAAAAAAAAAAAAAGCCACGACCCTTCAGTTTAAACAAAAGACTGGTGACTAGGTGAAGATAACTGCACCTTACAAAAATTACAAAGATGGCAGATAAAGTGAAGGCAGAACTGTTGTTCACTACGTTCCCTGGTATGAGACCTAGGAGCACTTGATACACTAGTAGGAGATCAGATTAAAACAGACACAGCACTTCTCTACCCAGTTGTGGAATTGAGGCTTCAGAGGCAAGCAGTATCAGCAGCACCAGAAAGGGATTAGGCAAGTTCATGGGCAAGTCCACAAAGGGTTACTTAAAAAGGCCTGTGTATGTACAGCAACAAGGGATGCTGAGTGAGCACAACAAAAATTCCAGAAGGGTGGTGAGACTTGCATGATCTCCCTAAGCAGCATCCCCTAATGTCCTGTGACTACTGAGCTAGAGGGATCAACAGCCCTAGTAGGACATTTCTTAAATTATTCTGTCCTTGTCTTTCTGTGGGAGGACAGGATGGGACTGAACCCTCTGTTAACTACGGTACTATGATCTGCAGGTAGCCTCAAAACTGCAAACTCAAAGCATCAGAGAAACCGTATATACATGGAATAGTGTTTCGAGCACAGTTGTGGATTCCTGACAAACACAGATTTGCAAAATAAAAACACAGGAGGATAAAAAGATGCAGTTCAGCCTAAGAGTCCAGTAAGACACTAGCAACAGCACAAACTGAGGGAAAGAATTTAAAGGTAAGGACAAAAAGAAACAAAGAAAGAAAAAGGTAACAGACCACAGCTGAAAGGTGAAGTCTGGGTAGAATATAACCAAAACAACTGCCGCTTCTCAAACTCAGCAGTGGAAAGAAAATACAAATGCAAGATCAGTTTCCAATGAGTACAGAAGGATGAGAGCAGAGTACTCCACATCTTTGAATTCAGCATGCACAAAGGTACACTAAATGCAAGTATGATCAGACACCCGAAGACAGAAACCTGATGTGCTTCCAGGTAACAAAGCTCTTCAGACTTCCTGGGGTAATCTGCACGTCTGGTTCTTGACGCCTCACCGGCTGAAGTATATATTCCCAGCAGAATACACAGCACCTCAAAATAACTATCGGTGCTAAATGTATAGGCATTGGTATTCATACATCTTCACTTCTTCACGGGTATGAAATTCTAAAAATGAAAGTCGCGTATTTAGCACTGCAGAGTACCCACCACCTTTTTTTAAAATGAGGAATTGTGGGAACAGTAGAATTACAAGGTTAAAAGCAGTATTAGCTCATCAGTTCGGAGGCAATACACCGATATTATTAACTTTCCTTTGAGATTGGGGAAAAACAGCCTCTTTCAAATTGCGGAGACAATGCAGAATATTTGCATTCTGACCTGGTAGATAGAAATGACCTTGCAGGACTTAGGTTCTTTATAATGTAAATGCATGTAGCAGACTTTCCTCTAGGCAATTAGCAAGTATCTCTAAAAGAAGGGAAAAAAATGCTCTAAATCATGAACCATTTGACATTTATCCTATGAGTGGAAAAAAAGAGTTAGTAAGAATCATACAAAATCACTATTTCTGTCAGCCAGTGTGGGCAGAGAGGAAGAGACTTGAGCTGACAAATCTGGACAGTAAAACCACGGCAGCTAGACTGGGGCTGAATTATCAGCACTCCTTGTCCTACCTTCCCAAGGACGTTTGGACTAACTGCAGAAGAGCCTGCCTGCATTCACAACCCTCCACGGAACATAACCCAACTCCAATCTGAAAGACTTAACAGTTTTGTATGGCAAAAAATGGTAAACAGGCCTATTCAAGGATATTTACATACCTTAAAATGGGTTACCTGTACTCAGAGTAGATTTTTCATTTGTGGTCTGGCACAGCTAAACAGCCAAGACTGCAAGCAGATGAGTTCTAAGACCATGGGAAGAATTCAGCTAGACAGGTGGATTTATTTCTGTGTTTACATTCCAGAGGTCAATCAATTCTAAGAAAGATCAGCAAGGTTTTGCTTCATCATCCAAGCTCATTCAGTGTGTACAGCTGGTGCTCACTACTAGAACCCAGTAACCCGTGAGGCTTGCAAGAATGCCTGGCACGGTCTTCTGAACGTTCCAAGTTTGAAAACATCAGTGTCACGTTTGCCCCTAAGTGGATCCAATAGTTGGGTTATCAAACCTTTTAGAGCACACCCCCTGAGACGTAACTGTTCCTAACTGGGACAGGTTGCCCAGAGAAGCTGTGGATGCCCCATCCCTGGCTGTCTTCAAGACCAGGCTGGATGAGGCTTGGAGCAACCTGGTCTAGTGGAGGGTGTCCCTGCCCATGGCAGGGGAGTTGGAACTAGATGATCTTTAAGGTCCCTTCCAATCTAAACCTTTCTATGATTCTGCGATAACAAACTTGTGAAAGCTGACTGGAGACAAAGGATGGAAAGGCATCTCCCTTTGCACATGGCATCATTCTGAAAAAAGTATTAGACCATATCTGACCTGGTGAGGGACAATGAGGTGACACAGAGTTGACCTTGACAGTATACATGTGATGTCCAACCTACAGATACCACAGCCTGCTACACTGAGTAGTGCAACAAGACATCAGAAGACATGATAGACATGTTTATTGTGCCAGCATGACAAGTACTTTTGCTGATTCGCCTCAGGATCTGTTCCGTAACGCATGGCTGCTTAAGGACTCAAAAACCCTGTTAATGTCCTTTACAAACTGCACGGGGTGAGCTGCAATTTCTGTTCATTTATCTGAGGGCCAGAGTGGAAAAGCTGAAGAGCTGCACCTGAAAGAAACAGAATAAAGGAACTAAGAGGGAAGGAAGTTTGAAAGCCTGATCTTCAGAGGTTCTCATTAACAAGACACCACCGAAAACAACAGCAGAGAAGTGGGCTTCCTCAAGAAACGTGACCGGCTACAGCTAACATAGGGGAGGAGGGAGGTCAGGTCATTGCACTGCAACAGCTAATCCCATCCAGTATTTTGCACCAAAAAATGAGAATGGTTGCCACTTACAGCATTCATCTTTGCACTACAAGTTGCGGCCCCAGAAAGAGAAGGTAGGGAAATGGAAGTCAGACAGGCACGCACACAGCAGCTGCAAAAGATTTACAACCAACTGCAAAGGCGAAAAGAACCAAAGCAAATCAGGTGAAACCAAGGATGACTGAAAGCTCTTTGTATTTGGCTGAAATTGGGCAACAACTTCTCATGGGCTCCCAAGCTGACAGGCAAGCTGTGGTCATGGCAGATGAAGGTGCCTAACAGATTTCAAGGAGACCTCGAGTAGTTCAGCCACATTTCAGCTGAAGAGTAGTAAAGAACACCAGAAGAGAGCTCCTTAATGCACTACACAGAGTTTTAACTGTCTGCATATGCTCTCAATTTGATATATAATATCAGGTTAAGGGTTTGTGTTGCTATTAGAGAGGGTTTAATGTCATATCCACATCATTTCCATGCATGTAGTATCACTGACCAAATTGAGCTGCTGACATTACAAATCTTGAGTTCCCTGTTGACCACCAGAAACCCACGTCACGTCACACTGTACCGTCTGTCCAGGCTTATGCCTCTGTATCAATTTACAGTAATAACGAAAATGGAAGAGTCTCCATTAAAAAAGGAGAAGGTCCATCCTTCACAAGACCTGCATGCAATCACATCTGAAATAACATAATTATTACATGTGTCAGCACCTTATCTCATATCCGCAACATACAGCCATGTAAAAAGTCGTATTTATTTAAGCATGTATTTTCCTCCAATAACATGGCTCACCTAGAGCATACAGTTCCAAATACTGGGGTGAATTTCGCTTCTGTGAAACAATGCAAGAAACTGAAGATTCTACTTGATAGGATGCTGGGTAACCTAATGTAAAGCTTTGCTTCCAAAAGAAAAGACGATTTCTAGAGGTCCCTGATGACATAGACTCCCACGGTACTATGATTCTGACGGCATGGTTCTCACACTCACAGAAAAATATCATTTGGTGCCTCTCAAAACTCACTCTCATTTCTGTTTTTCCAAAATAGTAGTATAAACACTGTAATTTTTTGAGTATGCCTACTGACAGCTTCTCTGGGCAACCTGTGTCAGTACCTCCCCACCCTCTCTGGGAAGAACTTCTTCCTGATATCTAATCTAAATCTCCCCACTTTCAATTTAAACCCATTACCCCCTGTCCTGTCACTACAGGCCCTTGTAAAAAGTCCCCCCCAGCTTTCCTGCTAACTAAAATCTAAGAGACTGTAAAATACACAAAGAGGCTTCATTGTAAACATTTT
This sequence comes from Rhynochetos jubatus, assembly GCA_027574665.1. Classification (NCBI taxonomy): domain Eukaryota; kingdom Metazoa; phylum Chordata; class Aves; order Eurypygiformes; family Rhynochetidae; genus Rhynochetos; species Rhynochetos jubatus. The sequence continues at coordinate 4,860,659 of CM050648.1, read as the reverse complement.
CTATGCAGAAAGAAAGCAAAGGTTGAAGTAAAATTAAAGATTTACTGAACTCACACCTGAGTCTACCAACTCTCCTCCTCTTTCCTCATTGTTTTTAACCGAAAGTTGTAACTGAGAGATGATGGTTTTAAAGTTGTCAAGAGTCTCTTCTTCAAAATTCTGAAGCAATTAACTGCATAATGTTATGTACTAAGAGTCTGATTAACATCTGATTCTGGGGCCCATATATTCTACAATGTAATACATCACATCACATTAACTTCACCGTGTAATATACGTGCAGTATTTGGTCTTCCTGTTACATACAGACAGCACCAGGCACAGCAGGAGCACATTGGAATTACTGAAATAAGCACAGTAAGTCATCATACATTTCAACTTCTAAAATTATTCTTGGTAACAAGCCTCAGACAGAAAATCTATTCTTAGATGTTTGGCAACTCCTATTCTCTCAGGCTGCATAGAAGAGGATACTCTGTTGAAAAAAAATATCACGAGCTTGAATACTGGGATGAACAAAAATCACCAGGTATCACATTGCATTTTAATACTCTGACACTGATAGAATAAAACCTGCAATAAAATAAGGTCTTTCTATTGTAAGTAAAGATTATTTTGCTTGTCATCTGCAGTTCTATGGTTAATATCATTTTCATAAAGATACCTCAGAGGACAAACTGAAAATGATAAAACACATCACAAAACACGATTCACCTATCAGACTGCTTTTTAATTAGAGTATGTACAGAGTAATATAGAAGAAATAACTGGAAGCAGAAGATCTACTGTATTTCTTCCATAATTTCAATTATTCTTTTAACTCACAATAGCTTATTTTATTTCTTGGCTTGGTTTTTACTCTTTTATTCCATTTTTTTTCTTCTTGCTTACTGAGATAGAGGTAGGCTTATTTACTTCTACTCCCTCAAGTAAAACAACATTACAGCTAATTGTAATTTAACTAATTAGTTTATTTAGACATAAGAAGAAAACAATTCAGACCAAGATACTTGCTTTTTACTATTTATTGCCTCAGGATTTTTTTCTTTTCAGAGTAAAATTAAAGCTAGATTTCCAAAAAGCAGAGGACACTTTGACATACAGATGGTTCTACAATTTCTTTCATTTTCTTTCTATATTTTCTTATATTCTCTTTCGTTTCTATATTCCTACAATAAAATCATACTACATGATTCCAGTCCATTAACAGGGTTTATGATATTAATTTGAAACTGACCTAAAAGAAGCATAACGCAACTAATTCCCCTTTTAGGGAAAAAGTGATCACTCTTATCTCTAAATTTAAATCAGCATACGCACCTTTTATGTTGACTGTTTTTGCTGTGACCTCTAGTTTCTCCAATGGTTCTGTTCCAATATTTTCTAACTTAATGATAAGCTGTTGGGTCTCTCCATTGTAAAGCTGAACAGACACGTTAGTGGAGATTTCATCCCCCGAAGAAGGCTGAAGCGTATGAGCAGACCTAAAAAACGTGACACACAGACAAATAAAATTTTATGATTAACAGCTTAAAATCCTCTCCAAGTTACTATATTCTATTAACTATTCTGTGAAGACTCAGAAATTACTGCTTCGCAATCTTGAAGATATTAGGTATCGTTTTCCATTCTCATTTTAGGCAGGGTCATTTTTTATAACCATTGAGGACAAACATTAATATTTTATGCATAAGACAAGACAACTTTCAAACAATATAAAATATGTATTCCTAGTTGTGAAAGCTTGTTAAAAATTGCTGCAAAAACCTTAAGAAATGGAAAAGGGCATAAAAGCAAGAGCAGGTCATTTGAATGAGCAAATTTGAAAAAAGTGATATCTGACCTTACCAAGGGTTTGAATTCCAGGGTTGAGTAACAGTGAGTTTCAAGAGCTGAATGTTAACCGAAACGAATAAAAATTAAAATTGAGAAGAAGTTGAGCACTACATAGTTGAAACCAGGGTGAGACTCCTCTGCAAGATCCTGAAGTCCATGCTGCGCTCCGATCGGCCCGTAAAAATTACAAAAGTGAGAATAAAGTTAACTGGTAGAAGCAAGCTCAGAAGAGATGAAACCTTTGTGCTCACAAGTGAGAATATATTACCTTGCATTGTTAGGCATTCCCAAATTCCACCGACATATGACATACGTGGAATGAAGACAGAAATACCTTTAACGAGAGATAAGCAGCACTAACTGTTTTATAGAGCTGTTCACCCAGAAACTATTTTCTTAAGGGATCATATACAGTGTCTGAAATATGAAGCCAGATACACTTAGTAGAGAAATATATTGCAAAAATAACTTGAGATCAAACAAAAATCATTCTACGATTTGTATGGGCTAGAGAAAATGCCTAAGTATCCAAAGCTTCAGAAATGTGAGAATTTTAGTTGAGTATCAAGTATTTCATTTTAAAGTAACGCGTCAAACCAATCAGTTATTGAAACAGTAGATACACACAGTGCTATGACAACACATCATGGATAAAAGGCAAATCAAGCAGTAACCTTGAACTTTGTTAGGAAGAAATAATTTGGAAGCTGAGAGAATGCAGTTTTAACGGACAGCAGAGGGCACAAACCTCATGGGAGTGGATCCTGGAAGAAATCACTGTGTGAGAGGTGAAATAGTGAATATAAATGAACTCTTCAAAACATGAATGAGTGAAGGAGGATTGCAGAACAAGACGGATGGGCAGAGGTTCAATTTCTGACTATTTTTCATGCTAATGCAAAGTGGTCAAAAGGCGTCAAGGATACAAGGCCAAACGCTACTAAGATTAATGACAATAACTGTGTTGGTAAACCCAGGTTCAGTAAGTTCTTTCAGCAGGTATTTTTGCCATCCTTCCTTATAATCCTACCCTTCCTTAGCACAAGATAAGCAGCCTCCACCAACAAGAGCAGATTTTAGTCTTTCAGAACTTTTCTTTGACACGATGCACTTCAAACACCCATTTAAAATTTACTGTCAGGTATTGTCATCATGGCAGCACTCTGAACTGTGGGCATTTGGAGTGACAGGAAAGAATGAATTTCGTTTCTCCCTTCATATTTAGACAAGAGTATCAAGGAATTGCCTACTAGCAGGCTAAACAAATGGTACTTTCAAATTACTGTATAAATGTACATCTGAAAAGTGAGCCCAAGCTAATTCAGCTTAAATACCCTTTCTGTAATACAGCTTCTAAAATAAAAACTGTCTCCATTCTTGTTTAAGTACTGTATAACCACCAGCTTTGTTCTGAATTTGCAAGACCTCAGGACTGAGGCTTGCCATGGGGAAACTGGTAGATGAAAAATTTTATAATAGCCAGCAGTGTGTGCTGGCAGCACAGAAGGCCAACTGTATCCCCAGCTGTATCCGGAGAAGCGTGGCCAGCAGGGCGAGGGAGGGGATTCTCCCTCTCTACTCTGCTCTTGTGAGACCCCACCTGGAGTGCTGCGTCCAGCTCTGGGGTCCCCAGCACAAAAAAAGGCACGGACCTGTTGGAGCTGGTCTAGAGGAGGCCACAAAAATGGTCAGAGGTCTGGAACACATCTCCTACAAAAAGATGCTGAAAGAGGCTGAAACAGTTGAGCCCGGAGAAGAGAAGGCTCTGGGGAGACTTTATTGTGGCTTTTCAATACTTAATGGGGGCTTGTAAGAAAGGTGTGCAGTTTCAAAAATTTCTAGTTCTTGTCAAAATGTCCAAGTTCATCCATATTACAAGTCTTCCATTATTTTGTTTATAAATTTTTCATTTTCTTCCCTCAATTTTCTTACTTTATAAGCTTCTTCCATCAAGACTGTTTTACTCAGTAGTGTAATATTATTACATCAATCAACCGTTGAAGAAATTGTAAACATCTATATACCTTTAACCTTTCAAACAAATTTTTTCCTACATACCAGCACTTTCACCTACAAAGAAACAAGGCAATAAATACAGAATCAAGATTATCTCAAATACTTCAAAAATAAATAAATTTGTTGAAAAATTAAGAAAAGCCAGCTCAGCTCCAGTAGAAGGTTCCAAAGACAAACAGCTATGAAAACAATGTGCTCTGTCACGAAAAGACTTTCTCTCAAGAAAGGAGTAAGGAGTCCAACATCAAACGCTGGTAAGATTGTTGTAACACAAATGTAAACGTAAAGCAAAACAGCAAGATGCCAGGACAGAAATCAAATTTAGGTTTTATCCTGTTGTCTGTAAATTAAGAATGTACTTTAATTTCTTCGTCATGTGTTTTAAAAGTGCATCATCCTCCACAGAACCCAAAGGATAAAACAGAGTTGACAGGAGTCACATGAGTCAATTTGCTGGTATCATAGAGGTTTGGAGAAATAGTAAGTGATGGTAAACAGACTTCTCCAGCTTCCTGCAAGGCAGTCAGAAGCACATTTCAATTCCCAGGCTGCCATGGGAAATAAGACTGAGTATTGAAACTAAATCATCTGAAGAAAGTACAAGTTAATTTAACACCAATGAAAAAGGAAATACACACTAATATTCAAAGAAAAACCTGTTAATGTTCCACATTATCAGATGAATATATACCCAAAAAGAGATATTATGCTCATTAAGAATATTTGCAATTCCCTCTATATTTCAAAGCCATTGTGTTCTTTAATATATTCATAACTTTGGCTAGCCAATATTAATTTTGATTACAGCTAAACCATGCAGACTCCATAAGTAGCAGAATTTTTGTAAGAAATTTACCAACATGTAAGTCAATTGCAGCATTTTATTGTTTTATTGTCTTCATCAGAATATTACTTTCACATCTTTGTAATACAATGCCATCAACACAGCCCATTCCACATTATACAAGTAGAATTCAGTATGGAAAAACCAGAACTAAACTGGTTCCTTTGCTTTACTAAGAAAAATATACTGAAGAAAACAACGCAAAAGAAATATTTACATATATATAGAATCACAGAATGGTTTGGGTTGGAAAGGACCTTAAAGACCATCCAGTTCCAACCCCCCTGCCATGGGCAGGGACACCCTTCACTAGACCAGGTTGCTCCAAGCCTCATCCAGCCTGGCCTTGAAGACAGCCAGGGATGGGGCACCCACAGCTTCTCTGGGCAACCTGTCCCAGTACCTTCACCACCCTCTCCAGGAAGAACTTCTTCCTAATAACCAATCTAAATCTCCCCACTTTCAATTTAAACCCATTACCCCTTGTCCTGTCACTACAGGCCCTTGGAAAAATACCCGTCCCCCCCAGCTTCCTTGTAGGCCCCCTTCAGGTACTGGAAGGTGCTATACTATAAGGTTTCCCCAGAGACTTCTCTTCTCCAGGCTGAACAAGCCCAATTCTCTCAGTCTTTCTTCACAGCAGAGGTGCTCCAGCCCCCTTATCATCTTCATGGCCTCCTGTGGACTCGTTCCAACATTCATTAAGTGTCTTTCCATCTCTCTCTAAAATCATGGAATTAGTGAGCCACATTCTTCAAGGAATCTAAAAACCAACCCACAGAAAACACAAGCTGGGTCCTTTCTGGTGAGCATATAAGGAAGTTTAGTGGTACCTCTTCCTGTACCTCTTAAGCAATTGTTTCAGTAGTACAGAATCAAGCTTGGGTCCCTCCTGAACAATGGAAATATTGAGGAAGTCCAGAAGAGGGTTATCAGAATGACTTGGAGGCTAGCACACATGACATATGAGGACAGGTTCAAAGAGCTGGGTTTGTCCAGTTTCAAAAAAAGAAGAGGGTGCGATTTTCACTCTTATGAGTGTGGTCAGACTCTGGAACTGATTTCCCACAGAGGTGATGAAAACACCGCCCATGGAGACAATTAAAACTTAACCAGACCACGGCCTGGGCAACCTGATCTAACATTTAAGTCATATCACTTGTCAAAGCTGGCCCTGCTTTGAGCAAGATCCTGGACCAGATGACCTCCAGAGCACCCTTTCCAACCTTCAATATACCTCTTTACTTCAAGATGTTATGAACATCAAGCCTTTCAAAGATTCAGTCTTTTAAAAGTATGACTTCAATAATGAATAACCATTACACTCCCTCAGCTAATTAAATCTCAAAGTATTTTTTATGACATTCCAAGGTTTCAAGCAGTAAAACAAGAACTTACCTTTATATACTAAAGAGCACAGACAGAGTTGTCTTGTTTTACTATAGTTCTGATTATACACACAGATGAAGGAGTTTTTATTCAGCATGTGATTAACACTTAAATATGACCAAATAAAATCATTAATTCATTCAGTTTCTCACCTTGGAAGGGAGGTACTGATCTGCAGCCTTGGCAAAGCTGGAATGACTTCAACAGTACAGCCATTGGTTTTCAGTCCTGGCAGATTGTCCAGAAGGCAATCACTGAAGACTCCAAAAACTGAAGTATGGTAACCTGATTTTTAGAAGAAAATGCCAGTATGTTTTGAATTTTTCTGCTTTCTGACCAGTCTAAAAGTACTAAGCTTACTAGTGAGATCTTGCCAACACCACAACCCTCTCTACAGGAGAACCTTCTCAGGACGAAAAGTATGTGAAAGGTTTTCAAAGCCCCTAAATTACAACACTTATAACCACATGACAAACACAAACACCACACAGGAACACCTTTGTACCTGTGACATGTGAAATAAAACATTAAAAAAGTGTCCATGATTTTTACCATGCATTAGGGTAAGTTCTGCAGAATCCTTTAGAAGATCAACATCCCAAGTCACAGTATAAAGACCAACATTTTATACGCCACCACCCAACCCACTGGAGCACATAAAATGTGTTATCATTCAACTTATGGTCACAGTTTCCTATTTCCTAAAAAAATGCTTATAGAAAAGAGTCTGAACTGTATCCAGATGCTAAGGAAAAAAGAATCCTAAAGGAAATTAATTAGAAATGTATATATACACAGACACCTGACATAAAAGAGCAGAGCTTAACCTCTGAAAGTTCAGTTTATTAGGAAAGTATCTCCACCACACCAGTTCCTCACCAGGCAACATATCCAAGCCATATCTGAAGGAAAGTTTGATACATGGACACACAGATAGATGCCAAATACAGAAATCAACTCTCTTACTAGCACTGTTTTGAGTCTGTGAAACTGAACGCAGACAACTACAGCACAAATGTTCTGAACGCTTTGATGCTATTCCGTATTTACTGAAATAGTTTATGAAAAACAAAATCAACCGAGGAATCGTTTTATGAGAAGACAGAAAAGCCCTTAAAAACCTCAGTGGGAACAGAGTTTCATCAAAGCCTTTCGTCCTCTGGTGTTTAGTTTTATTAAAATTATTCTTTTTCGTTACTCTCTGTTCCAGGAACACGTACCTAAAATTGTGTGTTGGTAGGATGATTCAGTCCTACTATTGTTAAATATATCACCTTCACATATATATCCTTTTCTAGGAGACTGATCTGCTCATCTCCTACAAAAGCTCTTTGATTCTCCATACTTACTATGAACACAATTCTATTTAGGCCTCTAATGAAACGATATCTTAACTGCAACAGACTACACACATTGGTTAAATTGTTTCCACACAGGCAATCTGCAGACCTCTGTAATCTTACATGAACACAATTAATTAAGAAAAATTAACTGCAAGATTATCTTCTGCATTCTCATGAAAAAGTTCCAGTAATCCTCCTCAGAAGTTTTCCAAATGAAAGCGTTAATAAAGGGGAGTTTGAGTTCATTATCCTTTTCCTCTCGTACATGCCATAGTGTAAATGTGTGTTCGTTACTGCAGTTACAACCAAGTGATTTTTCAGACTATGCTTTTTATGAAGTCTAATACAGAAAAAAAGGTTCCTATTTTTGTTTTGGGTTTTGGTTTTTTGGGGGGGTTTTTTACACACCAAGGAGCATTCCGAGTGGCAAATATATAAAAGAAATCAATGTAAAATGTGCCATACAAACTTACGTAATCCACAGAGAAGTAAAACACATGGTTGTTTTGCTAGGAAGCGAACGACCAAAGACAACCCTTACCATTGACAGTGATCTGTCCAGTGGTTTGAGGAACGCCAACGAGCGTCACAGGATAGAGACCAGATTCTGCAGGTAGCGAAAGAGCTGCAGGAAGAGATTCGAATTCTACTCCTGTTGTCAAGAGACCCTGAAAAAGTCATATTACATAGGTAAATCCATTTATGATATACACATACAATTTTAAGATATACACTTATATTTAAACCCCTTGCATTACATTGCCCAAACTTTTACGATTTAGTCCATGTTAACCATGTTACTGTGGTTAAGTTCCCGTGACTGAAGCATGCCTCCAGACCTATGGCAAGATTTGTACTCCACAGTGAAATGTGTTTCAGGGTCTGAGGTCGGAATGAAATTAGTATGAAAAACAAGTAACAATTTATACCCAAGCAAACCGAAAATAATGAGTGATAATAACCTGTGTGGCGTTGTTTTGTACCTACACTTAACTGTACCTCTGACCTTACTTATATGTTTGCTTATATTTTGGACAGTGGAAATAAAATATCAATAGCAGCTCTTGCTTTGCTTTAATTAAGGTTACTGGGCAGAAAACAGTTACCTATGGAGAGAAAAAAAAAATCAGTGTTTGCAGAAAACAGAGCAAGTCTAGCTTTACTATCCAACCTGAACAACTTGATGCATTGGAGTAAGGCATTCACCCTGCTAAACGGGTCTTCTATCAAGCCTAGGTGCCGGCAGTTAATACTCTAAGATTACTCCCTCAGTGTCAGTCAGAGAAATCTCTTAGCATCCTAAATGTAAAACATGGGACAAAATAAGGATGAAGGAAAAGAAGAGTTATTTAACAAACTTTTACACACAGCATTACTGTCTTTAGTAAGGTTAATCAAGCATAAGAAAACCTCCAGTTAAGATGTCAGTTCCAAGGAAGAAATGCCATACTGTAAAGCAGCTAAGTCTAAGTTACCAGCTGCTTTTCTATACACATAGATCTTTAATTTTATTTTTTAATAAAGATGCCCTCCAAAGATCTCCATCAATTACTGCAGTAATGACATCTGTATTAAGCCTGAAGGATTTAAGTTTTGGATGCTTCACAGTAACTCAAAACTCTATAGAAGTAGATACTATGTTTGTAAATACCGATGAAAAAACTCATTATTTGAGCTACAGAAAACCACAATCGGACTGAAGACTGAAGAGGGAGTTTAAGAAGAGGCACCATTATCTGCACAGTGCCAGAATACCAGTATTGCTTTCCTTTGAAAACATCTATGATTGCCTAGTTTCTAATTCAACTGGATTTTGAATGGTGCACCTCTGATGCTCAGGTCAGCTGTAAAGGCAGACTAGCACTCCTACATTTCTGATTCTCAGTTTGAAATTAGGAAAATCCATACTCGTATAACAAGTGCTAAAACGGAAATGGCACCATCGGAATTACCCAGCCAGTGACTGAAACATGACCTGTCGTGTACATGAAGCTTTAATTGCCTGATTTACACTGGGACTAAGCATCAGCAAGTCGTCTTCATTCAATTCCTAGATACTAACCAAAATCAACCCACCAGCAATCAAAACGTGAAATAAATTTAAAAACCTTCTAAAAATTTCTTCCCTCCTCAGTAGGCAGTGTGCCTTCTGGAAAAATAACAAACTACTACCTTTTACGTACATAACAACTAAATAAATACTTTGCACCTAACGTTTTTAACAGCAAAGTCCTACACACACCAACACCTTCAGAAAGCAAACTGGTCTGTCAGGTTCTTGATTACTCTTCTACTGAAGATCTGAAGTCTTCAAGATTATAATATACCCAAAAGATAAAAGTAATCCTTCGTTCTCCCAATCACTTCTTTGTAAATTTAACACTGTTGAGGCAACACCTACTTCAATCAAAACTATTCTTGTTTTGTAGAAAGGTCCATTAGAGAATTCAATCCTTCTCTAATGTTGCACAAAATTCAATTTCATCATTTCACTTGACTTATAAAAAAAAAAAATATTGTGTCAAACCCTAATTTCTACCAAATTTTAGTTTTCCCCCAGTTTCACGTGAAGACTTCAGCTGTCAGAAGCAATCCACAAAAAAGTAAGTAAAAACTAATTCAGCCTTCCTGTACATTAAGCACCTGGCGTATCAGTGCCCTGACATTTTCCGATTCCTGCTTCATAAATACAAGCTTGGTAACTACTTTGCAAATTGGTACGTTTATGCAGCAAGGAAATTAAAAGGGCTTTATTTTGCACTACTGGTGAACTACTCCTTGCAGTACTTCAGAATAAAGCTATCAAAATAATTATTGCAATAACTAGACAATACAAGGTAATTTAGGCATGATGCAACATAAATGATTGCATCTGACTAACTATGAATCCTTCCAGTGGGATTCACCCCACAGAAATCGGGTGAACATTCACATTTTAATACTGACTTAGCCTCAGTCTTCATCAGAATCATTCTGCTTTTGCTTTGGCTGAAGCAAATCTTAGAACATAAACAAAAGGTGATCTCACATACACGCCGAAACTCACTTTTAAGACAGGTACAGAAGGCTTTGTATGACTATTTCAGTCCCAAAAGCACTGAGGTATCACTGGACCAAAAATTCAAATATCTTTTAATTATTCAGGATTCAACTCAACTGAAGTACTTCCATCCAAGAACTTAAAAGTCCTAAAAAATCAATGACCAAAAAAACCGCCTCCACTATCTTGTTTCGTATCAGCTATGGCAAATGTAAATAAACAGAACTGACAGGGACCCCTTCTAACTCACCTTCCTACTCTGAAGGAACTCCATATTAACCATTCCCAGCATGTTCATCTAGGGAGTTCTGGAATCTCCCTTGGTGGTAGTCTCTGGGAGGGGCTGAGGTAACAATGCAGTGGTTAAAACACTTCAAACTTTCTCCTAATGCTACACTGGGCTTAATGTGCAACAATTAATAGACATCATTATTTTTCCATTCCAAGGAAACTCCCCAAATGAGGCAATATATCAAAAGCCTATAAACTTATACAAAACACTAAGAATGACACCACCATTGCAAAACCACAGTCAGGCTGCTTTTCTGAAATATGGGAAGCTCCTCATTAACATGAGGAGAAGAGGCAATAAAAGTAAGATCAGGTAAACTGTGGGCCCTCTGCAGAAGGAAACGGGAGAGCTGGTTTCCCAGGATATGGAGAAGGCTGAGGTAACTCAATGATTTCTTTGCCTCAGTCTTCACTAGCAATAGCGCAAGCCATACCCCCAGAGTCATGGAAGGCAAGGGCAGGGACTGGGAGAGCTGCCCAAGGTTAGGGAGGATCAGGTTCGGGAACACCTGAGGAACCTGAAGGTGCACAAGTCCATGGGACCTGATGGAATACATCCACGGGTTCTGAGGGAACTGATGGGTGAGGCTGCGAAACCTCTATCCATCGTTTTTGAGAAGTCGTGGCAGACTGGTGAAGTTCCCGCTGACTGGAAAAGGGGAAACATAACCCCCATAGTTAAAAAGGGAAAAAAAGAGGATCCAGGGAACTACAGACCAGTCAGTCACCTCTGTGCCTGGCAAGATCATGGAGCAGATCCTCCTGGAAATCATGCTAAGGCACCTGGAGAATGAGGAGGTGATTGGTGACAGCCAACATGGCTGCACAGCGGGGTTACAGTGTTGGTGGATAGGGGAAGGGGAACAGATGTCACGGACCAGGACTCGTGCAAAGCGTTTGACACTGCCCTGCATGACATGCTTGTCTCTAAATTGGAGAGGCATGAGTTTGACGGATGGACCGCTCAGTGGATAAGGAACTGGCTTGTTAGCCGCACTCAGAGAGTGGTGGTCAGTGGCTCGATGTCTGAGTGGAGACCAGTGATGAGTGGCATTCCTCAGGGGTCGGGATTGGGACCGGTGCTGTATAACATCTTTGTCAGTGACACGGACCCTACTGCAGCCCTCCAGTACCCAAAGGGGCCAACAAGAACTTTGGGGGCAGACTTATTACAAAGGGCCTGTAGTGACAGGACAAGGGGTAACAGGTTTAAACTGAAAGAGGGTATGTTTAGATTAGATATCAGGAGGAAATTCTTCCTGGAGAGGGTGGTGAGGCACTGGAACAGGTTGTCCAGAGAAGCTGTGGATGCCCCATCCCTGGAAGTGTTCAAGGCCAGGCTGGATGAGGCTTGGAGCAACCTGGTCTAGTGGAGGGTGTCCCCGCCCATGGCAGGGGGGTTGGAACTAGATGGTCTTTAAGGTCCCTTCCAACCCAAACCATTCTATGATTCTAAAATATGGTCCCAATTAGCCAAGTTTTCCTTGGGGGAAGGGGGAGAGGAAGCAATGAGTAATTACAGCTTTCTCCCATGTTCTTACTCCTCTAGTTCAGATTTTTATTCAAGCTCGATGTGAGGACATACATTTACGTGCCCATTTCACTTCCTGCAGTATAACCACTCTTGTGCTCTCAATATGAATTAGTCCCCCATCCCAGCATTCCTCCACTGCCAAGCTGGATTGAGGGTGGGCATGAGAAGACATTTCCTGAAAGCCTTTTAGGTTCCAATAAAGTAAAAAATAACCTCAAGGGGAGTGATAAACCAGCACAGCCCCAAGAAATGCACCTGAAGCAGCCATGAATGTACATATACACGCTGCCATACAACCCCATAACTGCCAGGCAAAACATCACAGCCCAGAAAGAGTTTTGATCTCTGACACCAATGAGTTCCCTCATTGCAGGGAATTGTGGCCTGGAATGGACCAGAACCAACAAACACTGAAGAAAATAAAGACCACAACCATGGGGAAAACAACAGGGAAATTAACTGAGAAAAGTGAAATAAATCTAAGGTAATAGTTTTAAAGGCTAATGGTCAGGGCTGAGGAAAAAGCAATGATCACAGTGCAGCTGTCAGAGAAAGCATCTTCCTCGTCAAAGGTTTTAAGCAGACAAAAAAAAAAATAAGGTAAGTAGAAACTAATAGTCAAAAAGGTACGTGAATGTATCTGGAGCAAAAATCACTGAAAATATGCTTTTCTTATGGACAAGAAGGAAAAGTTACTATTAAGATAAATTTCTAGTATTAAAATGATTTAATAACAGTGGAGAAAAAGGATACTACATACCATGTATATTGTACCCTAACCCCTGAAATTATATCCAAATGACACCCTTGGACCATGCTGATCACAAACTCAGTATGTTGATCTCTGATAACTGTTAAAGCAAAAAGCCTTCAGCACATTATAGTTTTCTTAGGCATTCAGAATGCATTCTCAGCCTATGCTTTAACAACAAAAACCATGAAAACAAAGACTTTTCCAGAGAGCAAATGCAATGCAAATTCTAAAACACCTGGACTAAGCACATACTATGCCTGGATTAAAGAGTCTGAAGTGTATTATCACACAAAGCAGTCATTTCTTTCATAATGAGAGTTTTACTGTTTAGTAAAACTTCAAGTTTTTAAAAGTAAAGATATTAAGAAAGCATAAAAATTCATTGAAAGAGAAAAAAAAACCAATACAAACCTCAAATAGGCTTCGGAGTTCCAGACATCAACTGAAATCAAGATACTTATCTTTTAAACTTAACTCACACAAGTAAGTTTTAAGTGACGACGACATGTCTAGAATGTCTGAAAGACATTTTCAATATTGCTGCTTGCTGGATAGCAAAATTCAGCAATATTTGCCCAACACTGCCCTCTGGTGCCTAAAAATTTTTTAGATGAACAGTCACAATCAAATTGAGGCTGAAGTACTGTCATAGCCTTTATTTAAATGTATCAGACAATAAAAATAAAAAAAAGGGAAGTGGTAATATTTCTTTTCCCTAGAGTTTTATATCTTATTTCAAGTAAGAATATTTAGTAATCATTTAACAGTCCTTGCTCTTTCTGACTTTACAGGAAAAGTTTACCCGTATACAACATTTCCATAAGGGAATATATTCATCATACACACAGAAAACCTCACAATTTGACATTTCCTTGGATTCTTATACAACAATTGAAATTGTCTTAGTGAATATATGCATGCTATTATCACAGCATGCTTTTCAATCACTTCAAACCCTTAGTTTTAGAGAAACAAAACAACTTGTATGTAAATTGTACCATTTGAGGATGCTGTTGAAACAACACGAGTATGTAACTGATTTTTGTAGGCTTTACTTACCAATCTTGAAATGCAGTCATTCTTTAAAAGTAACACTACCTTCAGAGTTGATTTTCACACTGTTTATTTTCACTGTACAACATACTTTGTACAGGGCTGTCAACTACTTCACAAAAATTGTCAAATATTTACTTGAAAGGAATTTTTCCCTGTTATTTTAGGCAGAAAACATCCAACAACCATTTTTACCCTTCTCCCCCTCACTCTTTTTGTGTACATTCTTGCCCCATACAGCTTCAATTAAACATAGTGTATCAGTAAGTAAATATTCTCTCAAGATGGGAGAAATAGTATAAAAATGTGAACTCACTAAAAAGTAGCTCATGGAAACAAATGATCACAAGCTAAGTTATGGGTCTGACTATATATAAAGACTTATCACAATTTCAGATGGTATTTTTAAACATCAACAAAGAGCTCTTGGCTAATAGTACAGTTTTGAAGATTATGGGGGAAAAAATATATTCTGACATCATCATTAATCAAAATACCACACTTCAATTGTCTTCACATACACACACTCCTAACAGAAGAACTACAGAAAAAAGACTTTCTTTTTGAATGACGACAAAACTATAAATTATATTATCCCCATGATTTGGTGTAGTGTTTTTTAGCTTCCCAATATTCATTTATTAAACAGAGTTTACACTGTATATGTTGCGTATATTGCAGCCTTCTTAGAAGCACGGCTACAATAAGTGCTGAAAAAATGTTTTCACTCAAAAAACATTGCCTCAGCATCTTCTTTTTTGCCTTTAATAAGAAACTTGAGAAACAAGAGAAAGTAGTCATTAAAATCTTAAGAAGACTTAACACACTTTGCAGTGCATCTTCACATGCATTTTATTTGAATAGCAGAACTCACTATAGTGCATCATGATTTACTGCTTTAAACATTTGTCCCAAGATACAAAATAAATCCATCAGAGTGGAATTTTGGGGGTTTTCGAAGGCCTGCTATCCGAAGGTCATTTTTTCATGAACAGAAAAAAGGCTTACTAACGGCAAAAGAGAGAGAAGCTATCATCCACATACCTCAACAAATCTATACAGAAATCAATATCCCTGGGAAAAAAAAAGTGGTATGTATACTTAATTACAGCTGAACATCACATCTCCTGTTAGCTTGGACTCCCACCACCAGGATAGCAAAAATATTCTGTCTGATCCACTGAAGTCAAAGCTAGTTAGGCTCATTTTTGTCTCTCACTCCGCTATTTAAGGTACTGGCTATGTGTTATTAAAGCACTTCATCTGATCACCCCTATGATGTCTCCTACTTCGCTTTATTGACTGCAACAGACAGTTGTGGGACCTAATTACCTCCATATTCCACGATTAAACAATGTCGTTTGTCATTTTACAAACACTACTGCGCCTTTCAATGGATCAGCCCTCTATACCATACAGACAAAACAAAAATATAAAATAGAAAAAGACAGAAAAGTAGTACAGAAATGGGACACGCATGACGAATAGGTATCTAAATAGAGTCCCAAATCATGAATATGCATGACAGGGAATAAACAGCAAGAACAAAGATGGGCAAAGAGTTTTGAGAACAATAAAATAAAACAAGCAAAAAATGAACTTTTCTGACAGTACAGGGTTTATCATCCGAGCAACACTGATCAAAGTCTTGTCTACACAGTCTCATGTCAAGTCTCAAAATTCAATTTCCTTTACTTAAGCACACCTCAATTAACCTATATGTACTTAGCATTAACACTTCAAATAATGAAAAAGCTAGAGAAGCCTTTCAGAGGCGAATCATTCACCTTAAAAACTTGTGCTCCATACTAAGTTGTTCACCATCACAATTTTCAGCCAGAACAAACAGGAAGACACATCAGGAAAAGTATCATGATAGAAGTTTGGCTTGATGCTTCCGGCATTCATTTAACATGAGACGAGTAAGCTAACAGAAATACAAATCATAAACTGAGAATGAGGGGAAGGGAAAATTAGAACAAAGGAATGACTTCAGATTTCAGGAGAGTTACTTCTTGATAAATGGTGAACCATGAAAAGGATAAAGAACAAAGGAAATCAAGCAATGGAGAACTCAAGGAAGGAGTGCCAGTCCTTGGAAGCAAGCTTGAACAATTATCATACTGCAAAGGTAAACTGGCAAGCCAGACAGAGGGAAAAATGGGGGACAAGCTGAAACTGCCGCTAAGTGACAGAAAACTGAGGTTATACTGGCTTAAACTATTTTTTTAAACCTATTTAATTAATAGAAAAGGATACACTTGCTACAAAAATGATTCTATGAAGGTAAGTAACACAAAAGAATGAGATCCAAGATGAGAAATCAGACAACAAGGGGCATGGGGACTGCAGGCATGTGTACTTGTTAATAATAAAGCATTTTTAAAGATTAAGCAATGCTTTGAATTATTAAAATAAAAACAAAAGAGTTTATTCTTGTGATAAAGTAATGACGATTCCTACGTTACACAAAGCTCACACATAAGACTGGAAAATCAGAAGAATTCAGGCTGGAAGAAAAGGCTAGAGGTCCTCTTGCCGAGCCCACTGCTCAAAACATGGCCAACTTGGATGGTAGTTGAGGTTTTTCACTGTGCTACACACTCAAATTTTGAACATTTCTAAGGATGGAGATGCCATGTTCTCTCTGGGCAACTGTTTCTGGTGTATGACCACCCCCATGATTAGAAAAGGGAATTTTTTTATTAGGAAAGTTTTCCATTGCTGCAACGTGTTCAGTGCCTCTCACCCTTACTCTGGACACTTCTGGGAAAAGTGGCTCCGTTTTCACTGCACCTTCCCACTTTGGGATCAAAGAAAGCAATAGGAATTACCCCAGTATTCTTCTCTTCTACAAACTGAACAAAAGCAGCAATTTGAACCTGTCCTCATGTGTCATATGCTCCAGCCCGCCAATCATCTTGGTAATAACGCTGGACTAATACCAGTACGTCAATATTTCTATTGTATGGGGAGCTCAAACCTGGCCTTGGTTCTAAAGACATTGTCTATCAAATGCCAAATGGAGGGAAATAATTTCTTTCCTCAACGTGCTGGCTGCAGTCTTGATACCACAGACAAATCAAGCAAAATGAAATCATTTCTACCAATGAGGTGACATTAGCGCACAGCAGAATTTCTCAAAGAACTCTATTTATGGAGCATTGACTAAAGAATTATGTTAATCACTTCAATTATTTATATCGAGTTTGCATGCCTGCTTCCTCTTATGCTTACCAATGAAACTGAAATTCGGTATTAATTCAAAGACAGAACTTTATCATGCTGACAGTAAAAAGAAGTATTTATGTTACTACAATTAATTTGCTCAGGGAGTGGATGTAGTGCACATCTCTGCAAATAACAGTATTCTGAGTTCTTAAGTGTATGTAAGCACTCCTAAGAAATTTCCTCATTAAGAAATTAAGAAATTATCCAAACCAAGTTTTTTAAATACATAATTACATCATTACTTACACAATACAAATGAGATTATAAATCAAAATGTTCTTAAATAAATTAATTCTTATATAGAGTCATTTCTGATGCTCAGCTTTACAATTACTTTTTCTATTCACTCCTAACAATATGGAATACTTTTGTGAGGGTTAGATAAAACGCTGCCAAAGAAACCATTGTGTTAGCATTCAAGAAAGAATTTTATTATGAAATTAAGCATAAACTTTGCACATGTGCATTTCCTGTGGAAAACCACTTTATTATATGGCATATTATCAGTAATTTAGGTCAAATTGTTTCACTAGCCACTGCAGTAGATCTATCAATAAAAACAGAAAAAAAACCAAACAAAAATCCTGAGCAAATAAATCTACAGTGATTCACGTAGCCTAATGGAACAATGGGCTAAGAGACAGGATTTGTTTTTTAAAGCAATATTAAAGGTAAAAATGCTTAACATAAAGGATAGCACTGCGTTAGGCCTGAGTGAAGATTAAGTTGGTTTGGTAGCTAGAGGACTTTTAATCTTTAAACAGTTAACAAAATTTAAAACAATCCTGTTAGTGGGCATAAAGAGGGGAAAACAAGGAATTTATTTTGTTTCAGGATACACTGCAAGCAGGACACAAAATTAGTATCACACAGTGGACTGACATAGTAGAGGTCTTGGGCTCGATCATTCTAACCTTACATGTTTCTCTGGTATTTTAGCCTTTTTTTCCTCACTTCTGATCATAGAGTGGTTTGGGTTGGAAAGGGCCTTAAAGATCATCCAGTTCCAACCCCCCTGCCATGGGCAGGGACACCCTCCACTAGACCAAGTTGCTCCAAGCCTCATCCAGCCTGGCCTTGAACACTTCCAGGGATGGAAAATCCACAGCTTCTCTGGGCAGCCTGTGCCAGTGCATCACCACCCTCTCCATGAAGAATTTCTTCCTGATATCTAATCTCAATCTCCCTGCTTCCAATTTAAACCCATTACCCCTTGTCCTGTCACTACAGGCCCTTGGAAAAAGTCCCCCCCGAGCTCCCCTATAGGCCCCCTTCAGGCACTGGAAGGTGCTATAAGGTCTCCCCAGAGCCTTCTCTTCTCCAGGCTGAACAAGCCCAATTCTCCCAGCCTGTCCCCATAGCAGAGGGGCTCCAGCCCTCTGAGCATCTTTGTGGCCTCCCCTCTGGACTCGTTCCAACTGGTCTATATCCTTCCTATGCTGGGGGCCCCAGAGCTGGACGCAGCACTCCAGGTGGGGTCTCATGAGAGCAGAGTACAGGGAAAGAATCCCCTCCCTCACCCTGCTGGCCACACTTCTCCTGATACAGCCCAGGATACAGTTGGCTTTCTGGGCTGCCAGCCAATCAATCATTCTGCCAATCATTTTACCTTCTGGTGTTTTCAAATAACATCTATAATTGGGAACATTAGGTCCATGTGCTGAAGCTTCTATTAAAAACCAAAGCTTCTCAGAACTATTGTAATTCCTCAGATTTTTAAAAATGGGAAAATTTTTAGTAGTAGTCAAAATGGGAATTGGAAAAGCCAGGATGAAGGCAGATTTTTGAACATCAGTAGTAAGCCTATAATAATTATTGGGTTTCAGGATATAATTATTAGTTGAAAACCAGTATATGTAAATTATGTAGCATGAGTAGTAATCAATGCAGAAAGAAAGAATTTATGGGTCAGTAACAGTAAAGCATTTAAACACTCTGAATGGCAGAGATTTTCATTTCAATACCTCACCACCAACAAATATGAGAAAATCGGCAGCACTGCACTGCTGAACTGAGCTTATATTGGGTTAAACTATTTTTAAAAATTATTTAAATAATAGAAAACCATATTTCAAAGACCAAATGAGAAGTTTTTCAGAAAAAAACAATAGAAAAAGGAGATTTAGAAAGATACATACCATGTTTTCTACTCGGAGCTCAAAAGGCATAGGGTTGTACACCATCAACTGAACTTCACATACATCTCCCTGGACCCACTGGAAGTCTACATGAAAGGGTTACAGAAACAATGCAAGAATTACCTAATCATAGTGTTATTAAAAAGTTGCATAAGCTGAGCTGTCAGATTCCTATATTACCTTTATGTTGTAAACTAACACCTCTGTATAATCTTGACAAGTCCTGTTCAAGCACGCCGTGAGACACAAGCTACAAATTCCAGGCAAGGTAAGGGGTTAAAGGAGAAGCATTTATTGATAGAGCAATAGTGTTCAAAAGCCCCATCGTGCCAACATTACATTGGTAAAATTAACGCAGGCATCAATTCAAAACAGTACTTAAACACATCTTTAATGTTAAACACTTAAAGGCTTGGAGTTAGGTACAGAATACACATCGCCTTGGATAATGACGGCTCAGATAAAAAGCCACCAGGTAAGGAATGAACAAAACAGGAAGAAGGAAATTAAAAATAATGAAAACAAGTCTTCATACAGACACAGCTGGTGATATGGAGTAAATAAATGATCATTCTAAATTAAGAAGGAAACTACTGCTTACCAGCAAGATGCCACCTTAGTTTCCTCCTAACAATTTTCTTTGTGAAACACTAAGTAGTTTGAGAGATGCTGTGGGAGGGGAAGATGGCACTAGGATCTACAGATACAGATTTTTCTGAGGTTGACAAAATGGAGACTTAAGCAATAATGTAAATGATTCAGTAACTTGTGAAAATACTTAAAAAACACAATGAACAAAAACAGGCTAGGTAACAAGCTGTACGTTCAGTTTATAACTCACTACAAGTAACACAGGTTCAACTTCAGAGAGACTTCACCCTGCCAATTTTAAAATTCTGTGGGGTTTTTTTAATTTAAGGAAGCGAGAAGTTTATGGAAGTGAGATCGTCAGCAGAGATGTAAATTCTGAGGAACCATTCAGTGCAGAGATTATTTTACATCAGCACTTCATAATCTTTTCAGCCCACAAAATCGTCTACCTTCCAAATTTCTCACAGTTAACCACACGCACGTGATGTTCAGACTTAAAAGTGAATGTGCAAGATTCTCCACACAGGCTGAGGACCTGCAGTCCAATTAAACAAAACTGGATTTAACTGCATTTGTTAAACAACTCATGACCATAAGCTGATCTTTAAAACACATGGATTAACTTTTACTAGTTTACTCAATAATTTTAACACACATTATTAACATTTTTTTTATTAAGGTATTAGAAAACGTCCAATAAAAGCAGGAGTATTAACAGTAAACTGTAATTCATGGTTGAAGCCATCTGTACTCTAATTGTACATTCACAATCATTTACTATCTGATTACATTTTGCAAGCAATATTAGAGAGCTCAAGGGAGATGTACTTAATGCAAATGTTTAACTCCAATTAATGCTAGTGGAAATTAAAAACATAAATTCAGAGATATTAACAGGTTATATTACTATGAAACCTGAAAAGCAAAACCGTTGATTAAAAGAAAATGTTTAAAAGCATAATTCTGTGAAATGTTCTGTAAATTTCTTTTATTTCATCGCTTATTAGGGTCCACAATGTCTTATGCCTTCTGCAATCCCTAAAAAAACCAGTTACTTCTCTGAAGGCGTACTGTACAGAGCTTCAAAGGTATCTAAGCACTGAAGACCCGTTATGGATAACTACATCAACGCAGGCACATGTAGTAACCAAAGTAGGCACTTCAGTCCTATTAAAATATAGTAATTTCCACATTAAAAAAAACTACCACAAGATTGGAGTGTCTTTTCTGAAAATGCTTTCAGTCCAAACACATAACAAGTGCTTCTGAAAAAGGTTACCAGAAAAACTTGTGGGAAATTTGTTTTCATCTAGGTATCTCTAAACACAAACCATTAATTTGTCTGATGCTTTAATCCATCTTTTCTTTCAAGAAGAGAGGATTCTAGGCTCATTTCTTAATTTTTACACATTTGATTCTTCCCTCAGCATAGAATACTCCCTCAACTACCTGCTTACAATAGTACTGAATCCATGGGAAGCCTACACCAGCAGCACAGCCTGGAGGAGCACAGGGCTCCTGAGGCCGCCAGGTACAGGAAGGGGTCTCTGGGCCGCTGACACCCTGGGGCTATGTGGAGAGCGACCCACCGGCAGGTCTCACCAGAGGACAGTGGCAGGAGAGAATGAATTTTTTTTTTTTTTTTTACAGTGAGAATCACAGAATCACTAATGTTGGAAAAGACCTATAAGATCATCCAGTCCAACCATCAACCCAACACTACCGCACCCACTAGACCATGTCCCCAAGCGCCATGTCTACACGTTCCTTGAACACCTCCAGGGATGGTGACTCCAATTGCTCACTGAACAACCTGACGAGATGGAGTCCCCATCACTGCAGCTTTTCAAGATGTAACTGGACAGGGTGCTAGATGACCTTACCTAGGCTCCCTTTCCCATGAAAGGTTGGACCGCAGGATCTTTCAAGGTCCCTTCCAACCTGGGCTGTTCTAGGATTTATTTCTGGGGGAAGGGGTGGCGTGTGTGTGTATAAAATATATATAATCTTCCCATTCCCGCACGAAAACATGACTACTCTCTACCACCCCCAAAAAGACACTCCTGGCACTCCCCACTTCTAGACATGTCACTAGCTGCCTCTGGTTTGCTTTCCAGAAGATCTAGCTACCCCATGTAAAAGCCACCAGAGCAATTTGCTTCCTTGTGGAAAAAGCTTCTGAAAGGAAAGGTAAAAATCAGGATATATGGTCCCAGGTAAAGAGCTATATTTATATCATCTAATACAGGTATGACGTTCATTGCCAGATTTACTAATGGAACCATATTATTCATTCTGCTGCCTTAGACTGTCAGCACTCTAAAACAAAGAAACGTGTTATGTCAAAAATCAGTAGGTTTTTTCTTATGACTAGTGTACTAGTAAAGCAATTTAACCAGAATATAATTACCCCATTTATTGTTTCCAATCAAAAAAGCCTATCAAGCTGCAAACAGTTCCTCAAGACTTTCTAAAGGGCTTTGTTTCCCTCTGGTTTGTCAGCAGTACTTGATATCCTTTGCTGGAACAATAATTCAACCAAAATATGGCTTACATTTTCATGTAAGAAAAACACAGTTCATTTGTTATTGTTGTTTTTAATTAAATACATGTCATTAAAACATTCTCATTAGTTTCAAAGTTTATTAAATTCTCAGCTTCTTGCAAATGAAGTACCTGGTTTTGTTTTGTACATTCATTTGCAAAACTTTGAATGAAACATTAGAGGCTTTTAAAAGTGAATGTATTGTGTATCTACTTCAAAAGACAAATGCTTTACAGGATCGCAAGCAGTTAAGACATCTCCTTCGGTGAAATAAAAACCTAAAAGGAGAAACTGCCCTGTGTAATATAAAACTACTATGATAGTCACAGCACACAAACAAATCCTAATGTGAACTGTTTCAAAAAATGCAGGTTCCTTTGAACATCAAGGAACAAGAATGCTGCCAAATACAACTGTTGGACAAAATTAGCAATAAGGTTTTATTTAAATGGGGGGGAAAAAAAAAAAAGCAATATTACAATCTCTACCTAAGAGATTAACTGTTAAAAATTTAATTGTGAGCAATTTTTAAGCAAATTAAGAGAAATAATATAAGCTATTTTCCAAAGAAATATTTATTGAATAAGAAAGCACTTTAAGATGTTCCCACACTTCTATATTTTTTTAATTTTGTGCTGGGTTCAGTCAGGAAAGGGTTAACTCTCTTTACCATGGCTGCTAGGGAGCTGTGTTCCTGCATGCTGAGAGAAGTACTGGTAAGGTCTTAGTTGGCGCTGAGCAATGTCTGCACTGAATTCAAGGTCTTACTCCTCTTCTGATCCCGCAGCTGCATTCCCAGCTCTCGCCGTCTCGCTACAGGCAGTGCAGGGGACACACAGCTCAGACAGCTGACCCAAACTGACCAAGGGAGTATTCCATTCCATAGCACATCATGCTGGGGGCTTAAGAGAGGAGGGGGTCCGGGAGCCATTACTCTCTTGCTCGTTTACTTCCTGGCACTTGCTAACACTCCCACTGACTCCCACATTAGCTGCTTTGCTAACTCCTGTGCTGGCTCATTCGTGAGGGAGTTGGTGGGTTTGTTTAGTTTTCCCGATAGTGCTATTGCTGAGAGAGTTCATTTGGCATCTGCTGCGACAGCTCTCGGGCTCTGGCCCTCAGGCTGCGATCACTCTCGGGCTGCCGTTCTCGGGCTCTCTGGGTCTGACTCTCACTTCTCAGCACCTGGTTGTGCATCGGTCAGTTGGTGGTGAGAAACCGTATCCTATTGTAGCATGTTTTATTTTCTATTATTTTAATTAGTAGTATTTGTATATATTAATTTAGATTTAATTAGTAAATAGTTCCTATCTCAATTTTATGAGCTTCCTTATTTCTTTTTCCTCCGATTGTTGCCCTCCGCTGGAGGACGGGAGGGGGATTTGTGAGACTGGCTTCGTGGTATTTTGCTAACTGGAGTTAAACCACGACAAATTTCTTAAGCTTTACTTAATTCTTATCTCATATCCTTTAACTTCTAATCCTTTATCTTTTGAAATCGAAGTAGTACTGCAGCAAAGCAGCTCTAAACCATGTCCAAACTACCAGATAATCATCATACCCCTGCATATATCCTAATTCCTCATGTTTCAACTATTTATTGAAAACACATCAACATAAAAGAAATTAGAAAATGTGCATGTTCTTCTCAAGGTGACAGATACCATCTTAATCATAATCAGGGGTCCACAGCACAGGCAGTTCCAATGTCTAACGTAGGAGATTGTGTGGAAAAAGCCTGTGGCCCCACACGCTAGAATGAAGAGACCACTGTGGTGAGTTGACCCTGGCTGGAGGCCAGGTGCCCACCAAAGCTGCTCTATCACTGCCCTCCTCAGCTGGGCAAGGGGAGAGACAATATAACAAAAGGCTCATGGGTCAGGGTAAGGACAGGGAGAGAACATTCACCAGTTACTGTCACGGGCAAAATAGTCTCGACTTGAGGAAATTAGTCTAATTTATTGCCAATCAAATCAGAGTAGAAGAGAACTAAATCATTCCCCAACCACTACCTTCTTCCTGGGCTCAAATTCATTCCCTTTTGCTCTACCTCCTCCCCACAAGCAGCACAGGGGAACAAGGAATCAGGGTACCGGTCAGTTCATCACACATTTCTGTCAATCCTTCCTCCTCAGGGGAAGGACTTCTCACACTCTCACACAGCATGGGGTCCCTCCCTTGGAAGACAGTTCTTCACAAACTTCTCCAACATGAGTCTTTTCCATGGGCTGCAGTTCTTCATAAACTGCTCCAGCATGGATCCTTTCCATGGGGTGCCATCCCTCAGGAGCAGCCTGCTCCAGCCTGGGTCCCCCATGGGGTCACAACTCCTGCCAGCAAACCTGCTCCAGCCTGGGCTCCTCTCCCCACAGGTCCACAGCTCCTGCCAGGAGCCAGGTCCAGCATGCCTTTCCCACAGGGTCACACAGCCTCCTTTGGGCATGCCCCTGTTCCAGTGTGGGGTCCTTCCTGGGCTGCAGGTGGGTCTCTGCTCCACTGTGACCCTCCATAGGCTGCAGTGGGACACCCGGCCTCACCACGGTCTGCACCATAGGCTGCAGGGGAATCTCTGCTCTGGCCTCTTGAGCACCTCCTGCCCCTCCTCCTCCCACTGACCTTGGTGACTGCAGAGTTGTTTCTCTCACATATCTGTCTCCCTCTGCTGCAATTTTCCCAGGTTTTTTTTCCCCTTCTCAAACACGTTATCCCAGATGTGCTACCACTGTCACTGATGGGCTCAGCCTTGGCCAGCGGCAGGTCTGTATTGAAGACGGCTGGCATTGGCTCTATCAGACACAGGGGAGGCTTCCAGCAGCTTCTCACAGAAGCCACCCCTGTAGCCCCCACCCCACTAGCAAAACCTTTCCAGTCAAACCTAATACAAGAGACATACAGAGACATTCTCCAAGTACTGGTTGTGCAGGCCAGGCACAAGCCAGATGAAGAAGCCAAGTGGTCACTACTCTGCTGGAGAAAAAGTTTTTAGAAGTAGGTGAAAAAGGACTGTCAGAAGGGTCAAAAAGGAGAGAGATGAGAAAGGAGGAGGCCTAGGGAGTAATACAATACACAATACAAATACACTACCAGAAACAAGAGGAACGTGGAATATGGGAATGGGAAAGCATTCCCCATCACTCTCCTATGCATTCATGCTAGAAAGGGACAGGGAGCAGGGGACCGAAAATGAAGTTCACATGTTGAGGAGTGCACACGCTTGTCCTACTCAGGAGTTTCTGCCCTGACTTGTTCCTGAACTACCTATTGGAAGAATTAGTTGGAGCCACTACTGACGATGACCTGCTAAACAAGTAGTATTTTATAATTCAAAGCATGACACTGAAAATCTAACAAACCTTGATGACATTTCAAAATATCTATTGGTTTTCTACTTTTTTTTTTTTGGTGATTACACAGTACTAAAATCAGTGAAATGAAGAGTCAAGTTAGGACAAACAACATTCTGAAAATTTCTGTACTGAAGATTTTACAACCAGTTCTATTCTAGTCACACAAGTCCTTTTTCTGCTGACACTAACGCTTATGTTAAAAATTGTCATGCATGTGATACTCACAAAAGCAATAGAAAGGCCTACCGATATTTGTAACTTAATCCAGGATTTGAAGCAAGCCTTGTAATCTATTTCCAACGGCACAATTACTGCACTGAAGAGCTTCATAACAAATGAAATAATCCTCTAGCAGAAAATTCCTATAGTACCCTAAACATTGCTTATATGGCTTTTTTGATTTTTTGCTGAACTGCCTTTAAGAAAAGCTGACCGATCAGCTAATGATTTTGAGTTTAAATTAAATCATAATAGGATATCAACAAGATGCATTTTTTTCCTCCTGAAAGAGATAAACTGAAAACCAATTTTTAAATCCCAATGGTCTAACGCTATTAGCCAAAATTAAATAAATAATTCTACGGTTGATGAACTAGCACAGTCCAGTTTCATACGGATTTGCAAATTTTGTCCGAGAAACGGAAGCTCATTCATGCTAATTTTGTCATGTTCACAGTGATATCCTTATTAGAAAAGCAGAAATCCCAACAGCGCACCTAGCTCGGGGCACCACACATGATAAACGGCTAAGCTGGCCGCTGCCAAACAGAAGGTGTCAGAACTAAGAACTAAGTTTTTCCGGAATTCTCTTTTGTTTGAGAGGGAAATAATACTAGTGTATCTCCTGTGAATATCAATTTTATCATCTATGAGACTTTATTTCTCTTTTGAATTTGAAACTGTCTCATGGAGAACAAAGCTTTGATCCTTCAAGAACTTACGGCTAAAAAGCTGACTATTTGAAATACAAGAAAGTAATGTTAAGGTTTGCTTTCCTTGTCCAAGAAAGACTTTCTAATTTAACGAAACAATGGAAAATATTCTTACCTATTTTCTTACTTCGTTCTTCCCCACGGCTGTGTGCAATAATGGGAGAATAGATGAAGGGGCTTTTGGTTGACACGTTCTGACCAAGCAGACTTTTCATTTTGTGAGGTCGGAGGCTGGTCGGGAGGTTCAAGAGCTTTACAGATCTGTTGAGTAACCATAATTTTATAGACGGTTGTGTTAAAAAATGAGATGATAAATACAAAATGACACTCTGAGTAGGTACTGATTAAAATACCTGAAATGGAAAACGTGAAGTAAACACCTGCAGTACCAAAGAAAGTAATGCCGAGCCAAGGCAAGTAAAGGCAAGGTTTCATACAAGTCTCAGAAAACAAATACCAAAGGAAAAACATCTTCTATAGAAACCAACACCACCAAAACTAGCCAGATGGGTGATCTGAAATCCAGCTATTACATTTCAAGTGCAGACTGACCAACAGATACACAAGTCCAATTCTTTCACAATGCCATAATAAACCAAAGAGGTTATAAATGTTATAGTGCATGATTAAGTCATCATGTTTTATGAAGTTCTTCAAATGACCCAAATCATTCAAGAGTATGTGCTACTGCTGAAAAATAATGAAGCTGTAAGAGTAACACTACACAGACATGTTCCCTCTGTGATATAAAGCACCCAATAAGTTGTTACTAGATAACACCAGAAGTATTTTGGAACAAGAAATAAATCACATGCATATCTGTTGGTGATATTTAGTTTCAGCATCGCAATCAAATGCAAAATAACAGAAAATGAGCCTGAGGAATAAAGAGAACTACGATGCATTCATGAATATTTCTTATTTTGAAACCTCTTCTGATAGAATTTTGTTACAAATTAGAATGCAACTTAAAGCAAAACATGTAAATGATACTCACACAAGGAAACAAAAGCTGATAAAGTGCTAATAAAAATGAATTTTCTTTTATATATAGAAAGTAGTGCTTTGTTTTACCCATCATTATTATATACACTGGTGGACAACCTTTTTTATCTTAATGCATGAGAGTGGAAGGAATATTCTTCAACCACATATTAGACAGCTATACCCTCACAGGTCATACATAGAACATTAATTCCTCTGTGTGAAAAGCTTCAGTAATGCACATTTTCTAGCCCCTGGCCCAGCCTGACACAATTCAAATGAGCAACAATTAGGAATTACAAAATATTTTCTCTAGCTACTCAGAAGATCAAAATCTTGTACTTAGAAAAAGTTGTAATTAAAAACAACCTTGCTTAGAGGGGAAATGAATAAAAATGTAAAAAAAACCAAAAAAAACACCCTACTAAGTAAACACAAGGAAGGGAAAAAATGGCACCAAGTAAATTTAACATAGGAAGAAGTATACAAGGACAGCTAAAAGCCATCAGTAGTGAAAAAGAAGAAAATTCTTTCTTGTGTTCAGTATGTTAGTAAGAAAATTCTCTTAGCAATTGTAAAATTATGAAAGTGGGATAAGTGCATCTATCAGAATAGAAAAACAACAAATTCTTCTATTTCGCATTACAGAAAACACTAGATGTTGATTTTATAGTATGCTATAATGGAATACTTTCCAATCCAAAACGTTTTTAATTTCTGATGCTTCATCAAGGAGGTTTCCAGACTGTGCTACAGTATTTGAAATATCAAAAAAAAATCCCAAAATTCCAAGGGCTACAATAAAATACATTAAAATATGGTAATATTAAAAGCACATCAAGAATAGACCAAGCATCTAGTTAAAAGACACAATACACACACAAAAAAGAAAGACTATAATGAATACCACACAGAATCATAGAATGGTTAGGGTTGGAAGGACCTTCAAGATCATCCAGTTCCAACCCCCCTGCCATGGGCAGGGACACCCTCCACTAGACCAGGTTGCTCCAAGCCTCATCCAGCCTGGCCTTGGACACTTCCAGGGATGGGGCATCCACAGCTTCTCTGGGCAACCCGTTCCAGTGCCTCACCACCCTCTCCAGGAAGAACTTCTTCCTGATATCCAATCTAAATCTCCCCGCTTTCTCCTCCACCAGTACCCCCAAGCCCTTCTCCTCTTGGCTGCTCTCGATGCATTCTCCACTCAGCCTGTACTTGTGCCTGGGATTGTCCCAACCCAGGTGCAGGACCTTCACTTGGCCTTGTTGAACTCCATGAGGCTGGCACAGGCCCACCTCTCCAGCCTGTCAAGGTCCCTCTGGATGGCATCCCTTCCCTCCAGCATGTTGACTGCGCCACACAGCTTGGTGCCATCAGCAAACTTGCTGAGGGGGCACTCCATGCCATCATCCATGTCACTGATAAAGATGTTAAACAGCACCGGTTCCAACAACGACCCCTGTGGAACGTCGCTCGTTACTGGTCTCCACCCAGACATTGAGCCACTGACCACCATTCTCTGAGTGTGAACACCCAGCCAGGTCCTTATCCATTGAGCAGTCCATCCATCAAATCCATGTCTCTCCAGTCTAGAGACAAGGATGTCGTGTGGGACAGTATCAAATACTAGTTATACGCTAGTTAATATGAGTCAGGGAATATAAAGATTTTGCTAAGCCAAATCTCTTCTATTGCTTTATAGGTATGGGGGGGGGGGGGGGGGGGGGAGGTAACTGTGCAACTATGCTCTAATTTCACGGTGGCATTTCAATGTTTGACATTATTTTGATTAAGAAATCTGCATCCAAAATAAGCACCTCACATTAAACAGATTAAAAACGAGTAGACCGTGAAATGCCACACGGTAAATAGAAGTCATCATCATCAGGTAATGTGTATATTTCTAGGGGGTTCTAGCGTGGATTGAATCATAAGCTTAGGTTATGCAACACAGATCAAAATCACATTTCCACATATTTATAATTCATGTCTCAAAAATTAACGTGATTTACATTGAAGATCTCTGCAGTCTTGCAGCACAGCTATTTCGCAACTAGCTGGACAGCCCTACAATACGCTAGGTCTGCTGTGTAGATGTAACTGGAGGCTTTATATTTAGACCCAACGAATACTTTGTTGGATTACCGGTTTTTATCACTATGGCTTTTACAGAACTTCCAAGAAAGTGCTTCTGCTTCGGGCACCTCCTCCCCACCTTTCTGCACTGACTTTTGATATCTGCCTTGTTGTCTTTCTTACATCACACTCCTCTCTCCACACTGTTTCCGCTTCCGCTGCTGGTTCTCTTGTTGATTTTTCCCTCTTAAGTACCACAGAGGCACCAACTGGCTTGCCTGTGGCCAGAGGCAGGTCCGACTTGGAGCTGAGAGAGTTTCTAGGAGCTTCTCACAGGAGCCATCTCTGTGGTCCTTCCCCCGCTACCGAAATCCCCCACCAGACAAACCCAACACGCTGCCCAAGGGCTGTCTTTTCTCTCTCTCTGACTCTCTAATGCTTCATGTTGGGCTTTAATCCAACCAAGGTAGCATTCACTGGACTGAGTGCATAATGCACCTTAGCATACAGGCACAAAAAGGAACATAAATTTAGAACAGGCCACCAGTGAAGGTGCCACCATAAAAATGCAGCATCTGGAAAGGAACAGCTAAAAAATACATCAATTCCACTTGAGTTCCAAGTTCCATAGATGGAGACACCATCCAACTCGTGGACTTTCAGTATGATGAAGCTTAAATCTCAGCTGCAACTACAAAATACTTTTCTTCAATTGTATCAGAAACTCTTGAATGACAGCTTAAAAAAAAAACACCTCTCTCCTCCTGAAACTAAAGACCACAGAAAGTCTTTTCTGCTCAAAAGATCTATTTTTGCTTAAAAACTTCTCAAAACAATTTGACATTTTGACATTTTTCCGTGCTATTGTCAACAACTTACATAAACTGAGAAGACTACAGCCTTCCAGTATCCTTTAACATTTGACAGGTATTGTGGAAAATGTAAAGATGGTATTTTGGGGTCTCACCTCACAATAGGCAATTTGGTGAAGGGAACAGGAGGTAACTTCAAACCATCTGGAAGAGTGATGAATTCCATTGTACCAGGACATTTTGCTGTGTAGCTTTCCAAGCTCTGCGTTACATCTTTCTTTTCTAGAAAATAAATTTGTTTAAAATAAAATTTAAAAACAATTTCAAACTTCCATGTACAAAATTTAAGATGAAGTCATAACTTCAAGTTTTGCTTGAGCTTTTTTTGTATTTATACAAAATAACTCTAATGGAATGCCAACTAAAGTTGGCATGCAATGCTCAGAGTTATGTTCCACAAGCCTTACTGGATAGATCAAGTATAATGAAGTGACATTAAGCAAGACATTTTTCTGGACTTCTGCAAATTTTCAAACTGTCAGTCTATACCTGCTCTCTCATTGCCCAGATAAAAATTTCTACAATTTATCTAGTAAATCATAGAATCAGGGAATGGTTTGGGTG
Organism: Rhynochetos jubatus; assembly: GCA_027574665.1. Lineage (NCBI taxonomy): Eukaryota > Metazoa > Chordata > Aves > Eurypygiformes > Rhynochetidae > Rhynochetos > Rhynochetos jubatus. The sequence continues at coordinate 4,829,276 of CM050648.1, read as the reverse complement.
GGAAGGAACCTTAAAGATCATCCAGTTCCAACCCCCTGCCATGGGCAGGGACACCCTCCACTAGACCAACACAACTGGCCTCAAGCATATCAAAGTTATTAATAGCACTGCTATGTGAACAAGCCCTGTTCTGAAACATGAGCTGAAACAATACCAAAGACAAAGAAGAGAAACAAATTACTTTTGATGTCACCTTGTGTTAAAACTACCTAATTCTTAAAATGATTGTACTGTATTATGCTACTAAATCATAACAACCGGTAAGAAAACTTTTCTTTGGCTTTGCTTAAAAATAGAACAACATTAAAACAAACATGTTATCTAGGTTATCTTCAGTGATAAGTAATAAATGTTCATGACTTTTATCCAACAATTATTTTCAACAACTTAATTGTGTCTCCAGAAAAAAATCTATTTGGAAATACATGGCCTGAACACAAAATTATATTCCTCTGATGAAATCAGTCTGCAAAGAGAATTAAGCCTAGGAGTGTGTCTTCAGAAGGGAGAATGAGATAGCTGAAAAGTCTTAGACCTATATTGTCTTAAAGCACAGTGAACATTCCTCCAAGTGCTACCAATAAAAATCATTATTGAATACTAAACAATTCCTAGAAAACACTTCAGAGATCAAAATACTCAATGATAAAACCAAATAGAAAAGGGAAGGGTGATGGCAAACACTGCTTTCAAAAAAAAAACTGCTCAGACAAGTGTATTGGGTTTATGCAGCAAGGTTTGGCAGCGAGGGGTGCTGCAGGGGTGGTCTTTGTGAGAAGAGACCAGGAGCACCCCCAAGAGAGCCAGTTCCAGCCAACTCCAAAATGGGCCTGCCGCTGCCCAGCTATGCTGGTGGCACCTCTGCGCTAACATATTTAAGGAAGGGTAAAAAATACTGCATAACAGAGGCGAGAGTGAGATCAATGCGAAAGAAACACCTTGTAAACCACACCACTTCCCAAAACACCATCTTGGCCCTTGAAAGGCACAAACATCCACTGATATTTGTGCTGCCCACATCAATCCAGCCTAGTTCATAAGTTCCTAAGGCCATGAGTACATACTCTGCCAAAGCAAATAAGCACTGATTGCAATGGTGTTCACTATGAAATTAATGCCACATAACTGACAAATTGCCTTGCTTGTGTCTGTGTGTCACTGAACTGGCTCCTCAGCCACTCACCACATTTTAATTGGGTGTAGGAAATGTTCCAAAAAATACATTATTAGATAAACACAAACACTGAGATCAGTAGAGCACAGCCAGGAGTGGTAGAGGTTCAAAAATTCAGTGTTTTCATAAAAATGTCAGGCTACAACATCCAGGTTATCTACCGTGTTATATGAGCAAGGGCATATAGTACCAGCAGAATGTACTGAGGTGGAAAGGATCACAACTATCAAGAATGATGACGATAACACTACAGCCCGTGCTTAATTCTGCTTGAAAGCAGAGGTCTGTCATTCTGAATAATCAGCTTTCATTTCCTAGTATGCAACACTGTCAATTATCGTATTCAAGAAAGCATACTGCCACTTGCAAAAAGAATTTGTTTATAGATTTCAGTGTCTCATTTTTATTTCACAGTAGAAGCTCAGCATGCTTTCTGCAAAGACCAGGCTAAACCAAGACATTTTTCTACACTGATACTGTATGAAATGCAGTTTATAACATGCTGCTGCCAAGCCAGCAGCCCTATTACTTTTTATTTAGCACTTCATCTCATCTGAGATGCTAAAGGAATCTACATCAACAGGATGTATCAAGAAGCATCCATGATGCAGAAGAGCAAGGGCTGCACGATCTTGCCTGAGAGCCATTTCTGAAAGCAAATGCTGGAGCATTTCTCCCTTGACTGAGCACCTCTGCTACCTGGCCTCCTACTTCTATGGTATGAATGAATGACACAAACTTCTCTGCTTAATCAAATCTGAAAAGCCTAACAGTTGCCAAAAACCTGCTACGCGCTGCTATTTTCACACAGTTGTGAATATTCCTAGGAGCTGCCTGGCTCTCATTGTATTCTGACACAATCAGAAACTGCACCAAACTCCAGGGAGGATCTATTCAACTCCTATGTCTCCTGACCCACGGTTTAGAAGACACTGACTTAAACAGTTGTCACTAATACTTATCTTTGTCTTTGCAAAGAAGAAACAGAAAACAGCTACCCCTGGAGGTCTTTACCCACCCAGTCACTTCATGCTTGTATATGTCAGCAGGAGAGCAATCACCACTTGATCCTCTGACCTGTGAATTCATCTCAGTAGCTTTAAAAGCACTACAGCTCAAAACACCACCAGATTCTCTTGTGTAGATATTACAGTGTCTCTTTTATTGAGTGAGAAATGATGGGTTGTTTTCTCATCTGGAATAACTACGTTCATGATTTTCTACAGTTTCTCTCCAGATTCATTCAAAAATCAGGATGATAGAGCTGCTGCAACCAAATAAAGCTGAAGAAAGCCACAGTACAGCCACACAAGCACATACATCTCAGTTTGTTCAGTATGACCTCACAGTACAATTTCCCCATTTCATACCAAACTGTTTTCATTTCCTTCTTTTGGCTGCTTCTGACAACAGAAAATTTTGCAAGTCCACCAATAGTCTTGGCAATTTTTTTGTTTAACAACTTCAAGTCGACACAACAAACATTGGTTTTATCCCAAAGTTGCTTTGAGCCTTTTTCTAATATGAGAACACAAAAATCTGAAAGCTTCAGTTGCAGAGTTAGAAACCGTTTGTGACTGAAAGTTACTGAACATAAAAAAGAAAAGTCTTTCTGGTAGTTTCACAATAATGTGATTCAGTATTTCACAATAATGGAGCCATTGAACAATCAGACCAGGACAAGAAAGAAGGTCAGTGATAGACTAACATTTTTAAGCACTTCAGTAACCATGGTTTAACAGTATCACACAAATAGCATTTCATACCTTGGCAGGTAACAGAGAAAACTAGACCACAACCGTATGTTTTAGCTCTTTAGCTTTAATATTTGAAGAAATTTGAAATATCTGTACTAGGTCACAATCACTACCCCTTAAAAACAAAGTCAAATATTAAAAATACAGTATTTGTTCTTTGACAAACAACTGATTGGTCTTGGTTTTGATCAAGTCCTTGGGTCCCCTGCAGAACAACCTATAGAAGGTAGACTGAAGAAAAGAAACATTTTATGTCTGACCTGCCAAATTACACTGGAAGACAAACAACTTTGTCTGCAGCAGAAAAAGGAAGTTGGGAAACAAATAGCTAAAAACTTTCTGACTTCAATTTTGCCCTGGTGATAAGCCTAGAATCAAAGTTTTTTAAACTTTGTGCTGGCTGAGCTTTTTCTTCCTCCTTGAAAACAGAAAATGATGTTCACAAAGGAGAAGCCCATGGACACTTGCTGCAGTCAGAGCCTGGCAACCGCTGGCCTACCAAACTCTCTCAGGAAGAAGGAATCATCTCCTTGATAAATTACTAGCAAGATCTAACAAAAAAAGTCAGCCTAACAGCAGAAAAAGCAAGAAAAAGTCATTTTTGCACACAGAAACATAGGTAGTTCCTTCACCAGAAAAAAAGACATTGCTTGGTGAGCCCTCTTACAACTAGAGAGGGAAAAAACTGTCAGTGGCTGCTGCCAGGAAGATGTTCAGCATCACCCGGCCATCAAGGGGGTGATGGCATTCTTTAAACTAAAAAAAGAACTTCAAAAAGACCACAAAATACCTTAAGTACCCCAAGGAAAGCTGAAGTGGAATCAATTGAGTATTCCCAGACAGTAACTGCTGGAAACTTGAAGTTAATCACTAGATTGTGCCATGTGCACAGAGGTCCCCATGACCTTTCAGGTAGTACCTAGTTTCAGATAGATGCGGATGGACAGTGTCTTATTTATACACTCAGTACATCACCAGCGCAAGCAAGCTAACGTTGTAAGTGAAGTGCCTTAGCAAGACTAGCAGGATCAGTCCACTAATTCAGTATTTCAGTTGTTTAATTCAGCAGAACAGAGCAGGTCTCCTCTAATTTGCAGGCAAGCATCACCCGGTTTTCCGTTACATTAACTCTGCTCAGTATTAGATGACAGCATTTTCTACCATTTTAGTAAAGAAACAGCATCTCTAATATTTTCCTGAAAAATACATGGAGCAAGTAAACACAACTTCAAACTGTTCAGAGATCTGATACTCGAACAAGTTGCTTTGTAAACAATAGACAGAATGCTGGAGTTTCCTTCCAATATTCTCTACTGCAATAAGTCTCAGCCGTTACCTATGTTTTTATACCACCCCAAACAGCGACATTTCAGACTCCTTACTGAAATGTCATCAGGTCATCGGTTAGACAGGAAGCACATGCAAGCTGACTGGGCAACTGGATGAAAAAGTTACCAAAGGGGGAGAGAATCAACTGTCTTTTTTCCTTTGCCTTCTCAAGGCACTGTTGGCATCTACTTTTTCTATGTATAAACAAGTGTCACAAAACTGGTACAAAACCAACATCTCTGTTCTCCACATGTTCTTATCTCAGTCCAGGAGTTTCTCACTTTTACTCTTCCGATCCTCTTCCCCTCCCACTGCAGGGGGAGTGAGCGAGCAGCTGTGTGGTGCTCAGTTGTCCACTGGGGTTAAACCACAACATATATGCAACTTGTTTCATTGAGAAATCAAGAAAAATAAATCTCCAAATAAATATAGTGAGGACTAAAACTAATATAATTCACAGTAAGAAATGGAAAAGAGCAGGAACATCAAGAAAACAACCTATGTTACCCGAAGAGCCAGACTCCCTTTCACGAACAGATCATCATGAGCAATATCAAAGCAAGACTCCATTCACACAAAGAAGGGAATGAGAGCAAAAGGATTCAGTTATTTGTTGTGTAAGAGCTCAGCTCTGAAAAGGAGATTAGCTTTACTACTAACTTTTCAAGAAGTAGAAGGAAAGGTCATCTTTGCAAAACAGACAAGAAGAGTTGTCTGTGTGAGAATAAGGTTTTCTCTTTGTAAGATGTTCACCAAAGAGAGAGAGAATAGGAAGAGATTGACTGAACACACCGTAGTCTTCTATTACTGTATTTTTAATAATTATATAAAATGTGTACACATTATATCATGGTCAGTCCAAAATTCACAGCTAGCACAAAAAACATTTTTCGATAAAATCTCACCAAAAATTGGCATACCTGAAGTCAGAGTTCAGAAACATGACATTAAAATTTCAGTATCTAGTTCTCCACTGTACCTGAGAACTTGAGCTGTCTGTACACTCTGAACACTACAAAAATATATTTTGCACATACAAAATCAGTATGTTACCACTGAACAATATTAATGGGTTTTTTCATGCTAAGAAATACCAGAATACCTATCTTTACATAAAGTGGAGTAAATCAAACATAGATAACTTCCATAACAATAAAAAACGGTTAACAACCACTGCAAAGCTGCTTCTGAGCAAAGTAGGCTATGTGAAAATTTACAGATACAACGGCATAACCGTTAAACACATCTGATTTTATATTTTTTTGATAGGACAAGGGGGAATGGGTTTAAACTGAAAGTGGGGAGATTTAGATTAGATATCAGGAAGAAATTATTCTATAGAGGGTGGTGAGGCACTGACACAGGTTGCCCAGAGAAGCTGTGGGTGCCCCATCCCTGGCTGTCTTCAAGGCCAGGCTGGATGAGGCTTGGAGCAACCTGGTCTAGTGGAGGGTGTCCCTGCCCATGGCAGGTTGGTTGGAACTGGATGATCTTTAAGTTCCCTTCCAACTCAAACCATTCTATGATTTTGGGTGGAAGAAGAATGCAGAGACAGAAGACGGCAAAAACAATATGCTAACTTCTGTGGGACGTTTTTCCTGGTATACTGTTATGCACAGTCACAGGAATTTGGCCAGACAGGATTATCATGATTCAAAGTTTCAAAATGCCTCCACTAGTGATACAAACAGAAGAGACTCTTGCTTGGGAAAAGGACAGTCCAATTGTTAAAAAAACCCCACTCTCAACTGACATATAGTTGAGTTTTCCAATCCCTTTGAAAAACCATTTCTTCAGTACCACTACTAGATCTTAATCTTCTCTTTTTAGCACACCCAGTCAAACTCAATGGACATCAACATGGGGAGTTCACCAAAGTACATGGATGATCCTCTTCTAAACATGAATGTTTCTTTTTTTACATATCAAGTGCTACTTTCAGTAGTAGCCCTGATTCCAGTGCCTTCAGGTGGATTTAGGCTGAAGAGAGTAGTATGGAGTCTGTTAAGTGTCATATAAAATTTCTTTGAATTTCAGTAATATAGCATCTCCTAAAATATCTCCCTTCAGTACAACAATATTAGCTTTTAAACGTACAGCACAACTTCATGTATTCATATTGCCAATAAAGTATGTCTTCCCCAAATAATTTTTTTTTTCTGGAACTAAGATTTTGTAACTTTTCTTCCTTTGAACACAATCTTTTCCCTCAATTAATCAAGTAAGGCTTCTTCAAATATCAGAAGTAACTACAAGAAGATAGGAATTTTGAGCTAAAGCTCAGAAACTTCATTTTCTTCATGAATTACTTTAAACAAATTAATTGGAAATTTTTCATAAATTCATAATTTTTCATTAAGAAATGCACCATTTTATTGTAATGCTTGATCTTCTGTTTTATCTAAGTATTTGGATATCGTACTGACGAGTTTTTGTCTTTGACGTACCAACATGCAGATTTAAACATCAAAAAATCATTTGTGAAAGACTTTCAGGTTTATCATGCTAGGCAATTTGGATCAGTCTTCATTTTATTCACAGTACAGTATTTTTTCTTTCATATAATATATGACTTAAAAAAACTCTTGGTCTTCATATTTTGTGCTGTGCAAATGGATTTAAATCGTCTATCACTGTTGCTCATTTACTCAGTCTTATTTATTTATTCCACTTCAAAATTAACAATTTCACTTAATTAAGATCTGAACCAGAGTTATTCAAGGAATACAAGGATAAGGAGACCATGATTTGAAACAGATAAGCATCTACAGGCATTGTGGTATCTTAGCAATCTTCACTTTCTACGCAGTCTCAAAGACATGTATTTCAGGAAAATAAGCTACACCTTTTTTAATAAAGCACTTTGAGTGACATTATTTAATAAGCCAGCTTGTCTCTAGAAAATACCAACTCCAGAGAGAGCTTTTAAAAGAATAAAATATTCCCTGAGAGTTTTACCCTGCTGCTCATATTCTGAATTTAAAAAATAAAAAGGGTTTTGTAAAAATCAGGAAAAAAATAATGTAGATAAACAACTCCCAGCAACAGGAGCAAGTAACGGTGCTAAAGTTTTATAGTGCACAACGGAAGAAAACATAGAACTGAATGAAAAGCTGCAAAATTCATGGTACAACGATGAATAAGACGAGTTAAGTGGCTTCTAAGAAGCTTCCTCCTACTTCATGTGTAATCTCAGTCTTTTATTACCGTACGTCAGAAAGCATTTACATTCGAGCTTTTTTAATACACTCATTCCTACAGCACACCGTACCACTGCTATCCACTGAACACACGAGGTAGCAAGTCTGTTCAATGACATGTTTTTAATATACTTTTTTATATATACGTACACAGATAAGATATCGCTCTGCTGAAGCTGTAAAAAGATTCCAAATTAATGGCTACGAATCTACCATGCTGCTATAAATATTCCCTGGAACTTACATCGAAAATTTCAGTCTGCATCCTGAAAGCAGTTAATTTTAATATTATGAGACCAAACAAACTACCTCCTTTCTGAAAGATTCGTTGGTTAGGCAAAACCAACTTGCAGGTACTCTGTCAACTAAAATACAGTGCAGTGCATTAAAATCAGTTCATTAGTGTCAGTTAAGTAAACTGCCCTTCAACTCAGAAGTTTACATCCAGTTTTAATTTGCATTATATTCTCTGTTCATTATGATTAAAGCTTCAGTCTTTTCAGCCCTTGAAATCAGTAACTTTTACCTTTCAAAAAAAATAATTTACACCCTACAGCAGATCCCAGGGAAAATGCTGTCCTAATTTAAAGGCCGTATTCAGGAATAACATTCCTTATGACTACAAAACATTTGCAAAGAGCTGTCAGGCCACATCTATATTATCAAGTATTGCAGCACAAAATGAGTGAAGCTACAGTTGTATTTACTTTGCTGTTTAATAACCCTTGCTTTTTTCCATTATCTTTTTGTTTATCATAATGGAGAAGGAGAACACACTTACTGAGAATCTACTGTGAACCCACGCTCCATGCTACCAGCAAACATGCCACTCCTTTTAATTTCTTCCAAATAAGCTTCTTTAATTTTAGTTATCTCCTCCAGTCAAAGTTTAATACTACTGTCAAGGTGGTTTGCTTATTTTAAAATCAGGCATGTTTGTTTAATGCACATTTCTAATCACAGAATGATTTTGGTTGGAAAAGACCTTTAAAGATCATCAAGTCCAACCATCAACCCAGCACTGCCAAGCCTACCCTAAACCATGTCTCTAAGCACTACATCAACTCATCTCTTAAATACCTCCAGGGATGGTGACTCCACCACTTCCCTGAGCAGCCGCTCCAGTGCTTGACATCCCTTTCCATGAAGAAATTTTTCCTAATATCCAATCTAAAGCTCCCCTGGCACAACTTGAGGCTATTTCCTCTCATCCCATTGTTTGTAACTTGAGGGAAGAGACCAACACCCACCTCTCTGCAACCTCCTTTCAGGTAGTTGTAGAGAGCAATAAGGTCTCCCCTGAGCCTCCTCTTCTCCAGGCTGAACACCCCCCAGTTCCCTCAGCTGCTCCTCGTAGGACTTGTGCTCCAGACCCTTCACCAGTGCTGTTGCCCTTCTCTTGACACACTCTAGCACTTATAATCTTGTGATCTAAATATGAACAACAGGAGGAAAAAAGAAGAAGAGCACTAATAGAATAGCCAGGAAGTGGGGAGCAATGGCGAGCAACCAGCACAACTAAAGAAAATGAGATGAAGATTTCAAGAACTCTTTCTATAACAGTCTAAACAGGAAAAAATGAGAAAGCCATAGCAGGGCAAACAAGAGAACAGGATACAGCTAGGTGAACATACAGTAACAAGTTGCTCCAGCAGTCCCTCAAAACAAACTGTGGATTTGAAAGATTCCTTGCCCTAGAGCTGCAGCAGTTATATATAGGTTTATAGGCTGTTTTTATCCCTTTCTCCAGTGAAATGCTATTTAGTAACATCCACAGGGGGAGTTATAACTCACCAATGGCCCATGCAGCTTCATTTCATTTTCCCAGGTGTTCGGGTGGAAATTCAAGACAATGTTTTAAGCTAAGATCCCCTGAAATGGAGTCTGCCAACATAGGTTTGGCAGAAGCAGTACTCTTAAAGAGTATTTACCCATTCATTTTTAGTCTGGCTGTCAATTTTTACGAGCCCAGTTTAATATTCTTTCTTATTTCCTGTATTTCTGCACAGCAATTTGAAATTTAAATATCACCAAGTGAATGCATATGCAACTGTTCTATAAATAGAAATGTCTGCAAAATACTGCAGTTTCCTCTTTCAAGCTGTGAGATAGAAATGTATATTTTAAGAGTTGTCAGACACCATGCCTGACATGACCAAATTACGACCAGTCCAGGCTTAACCATAATTTCTGAAGATAAACAAGGTTTGGGGATTTTTTCTTTAGCTAAAGCTCATCACTTTTTTGCAAAAGGCACAGAACCCACGCCAACAGTTGATATGTCAGCCATCACCCAAGCACAGCAATCTTGAAAGGAGGATGAAAAGGCTCTGAAAGTGATCTCAGATTATTGGCATGCAGTCCCTCATCCTCCAACTACCAACAACTCTAAGCTGTCAAGCCATCAAAGTGGTCTGGCTCGGCCAACACTGCCAAGTCCATCACAACTGATCTAGAGGATGAGGGGAACGGAAATAGCATTCAGAATAACTTTTGGCATAAATTCTTCATCGGGGGGATGATCTCAGCACAGGCTGAGAATTAGTATGTTCTGGAAGGTAAGAGATTGTTGTCATGAGAAAAGAGACTGGAGCCAAACTTACAAACCTCTAAGTTTTTGCATGGCTTAGATCAACATGTCATATGATCTTGAACTGCCAAATAATAGCCACTAATGCAGTAGAGACAGAATCCTGCCACCATGGAAGAATCACATCCATGCAATTTAGACAATGGGGGACACTTCTGAAAATTTAACTCAGGACCTTTGAAATGAAAAAACCCAAACCTTTTTCTTAGGTAGAGCTATGTTTTTATCATCTCTCTGACCAAGTGTAGCGATAGCATGCTGTTGCTATCTGAGATGAACCATAAAACCAGCTCCTGACCAAGTAATGACCTCAGCCAATTCATGGTATTTCCTGTGCAATGGCTGTATGAAGATATGTAAAGTATGCATACTGAAAATGAAAATCCACATACAGAAATCCAGTCTAACGGAGAGTGATGAACTATTTTGTCAATGTTTGTTTCTGAAGATCAAGCATCCAGCTACAGCATGGAACCCCTTAAGTCCTTCATCACATGCAGGACCTCATCTGTCCCGTGATTGAAGAGAACTGTTGTTAGAAGTTCAGTCTTTCAGTAAAGATTTCATGTCTTTCAGCAGAATCAATGACTATGGCCAGGCTGATGAGTATCCACTCTGGGGAGAGCATGCCCCCATCAAAGGGGTATTTGTAATAAAGCCCAGCATACGGAACAGATTAGCTTGAGTGCCATCATGTGGCACATACAGGACTACCAGGTGAACAGGCCCAGACAGCATAGGTGTACGTAAGGTAGATCCTCCTTGATTAACCTGATCTCCTCCTATAACAAGGTGACCCACTCGGTGGATGAGGGAAAGGCTGTGGATGTTGTTTACTTAAGATTTTAGTAAAGCGCTTGACACCTTTTCCCACAGCACTCTCCTGGAGAAACTGGCAGCTCGTGGCTTGCATGGGTGTACTCTTCACTGGGTAAAAAAAATTGGCTGGATGGCCGGGCCCAAAGAGTTGTGATGAATGCAGTTAAATCCTGTTGGTGGCCAGTCACAAGTTCCCCAGGGCTCAGTGCTGGGAACAGTTCCCTTTATCCCCTTGTCCAGATCATTGATAAAGATGTTAAGAGTGCCCCCTCAGTAAGCGCAGATAACACCAAGTTGGGTGGGAGTGTTGATCTGCCTGAGGGCAGGAACTCTCTACAAAGGGATCTGGACAGGCCGGATCGATGGGTCGAGGCAGAGTCCTACACTTGGGTCACAATTGCCCCAGTGCAATGCTACAGGCTTGGGCAAGGGCGGCTGGAAAGCTGCCCAGCAGAAAAGGACCGTGGGGAGCTGGTCAACAGCAGTTGGATATGAGCCAGCAGTGTGCCCAGGTGGCCAAGAAGGCCAATAGCATCCTGGCCTGTATCAGAAACAGTGTGGCCAGCGAGACTAGGGCAGTGATCATCCACCTGTACCGGGCACTGGTGAGGCCACACCTTGAATACTGTTCGGTTCTGGGTCCCTCACTGCAAGAAGGACATTGAAGCGTGAAGAGCAATGAAGCTGGTGAAGGATCCAGAGCACAAGTCCTGTGAGGATTGGCTGAGGGAACTGGGGTTGTTCAGCCTGGAAAAGAGGAGGCTCAGGGGAGATCTTATTGCTCTCTACAGCTACCTGCAAGGAGGTTGTAGAGAGGTGGATGTCAGTCACTTCTCCCAAGTGAGAAGTGATAGGACAAAAGGAAACAGCCTCAAGTTCTGCCAGAGGAGGTTTAGATTGGCTACTAGGAAAAATTTCTTCACTGAAAGGGTTGTCAAGCACTGGAACAGGCTGCCCAGGGAACTGGTTCAGTCATCACTCCTGGAGGTATTTAAAAGACCTGTAAATGTAGCACTTAGGGACATGGTTTAGTGATGGACTTGACAGTGTTAGGTTAACGGCTGGGGTTGATCATCTTAAAATCATAGAATCATTTAGGTTGGAAGAGACCTTTATTTTGTGATTCTGTATCATGTTTAGTTTGCTATGGCTAAAACAAAAATTTCTTCGTGATATCAGTAGAAAGATAAATAAGCTAAAATTCTTTAAAATCTTATACTCAGGAGGCAAAGAAGCCCTGATAACCAGATCAAGAAAACTGGAACAACAAGTATACCTTATTTGCCAAGCTGCCAGATGTTTTGCAGTCCTGACTGTGGAACGTAGCCTATTTATTTTTGGTCACTGCTGCTGCTGAAAGACTAAAGGCAAAGGTCATCACAGAAATGCTCTGAATTACACTATATCCACTATTCTCTTGCTGGTGCACTACCCTCTACCTTTTTGGTGTTGAAAAATAAATGTGTACATACATGACAGGCCACATGGTTGTTCTTCAGATTGTTCACCAACGTGGTTCTGTTTCTAAAGAGTGTATTCGTGTTCATCTAGGTAGTGATAAGAGTGGCAGAACAGATGTTTTCAGACACCAAAGGCCATGCTAATGATGTAGTAGTATCTGTGCTGACAACCCGTTGGCTAGAAAAGCACCTAAGGGGTCCTAAGAGAGCTCAGTCAATCATGTAGGCTGTATCCAAAAAATCAACCACCATGATGGAGAGAAGAAAATATATAGAACATTGTCAGTTGTCTTGTTACCTTTGCCTGCTGACTATCCAGGACCAACAGGTAGAACTGTGTCAAAACGCCAACATGCACCTTCATTTTAGCCTCCACAAACTCAAACCCCTGAGAAACTGCTTTGGGAACCATTTTCTGTCCTGAAGTCTGGTACCAGAGGATGCAGCTGGAACTAACAATGGTGTCCAATGATATAGGAATCAAGCACAGGAATGACAGGAAGGCACGCTGGGACATTTCACAAAGTACTTCTTGATACGGTTCCATCTCCTACTGTCACTCACCTCAACAATAAAGACATCCAGAACACTGGACAACAGATGAAAAATTACTTCTGCATGTTTCATACAAGGCAGAATCATCACAGAGTCAGTAGTTAAGTAAGCGAGTATACAACAGTAGAGATCTCGGATGGGGAGCCTGTCACATCATTGAACAGAACTAAATCACAGGACAGGAAGATCTTAATGGCAGAAGTATACTGAAAGCACTGAAAAGCGTACATTATTTCCCAAATAACGCAATAAACTAACTTTGAAGATCTTTAATGAACTGAATTCACTCACAAAAAAAGGGATGAAGCATTCCCAGTTTCATCCCCTACCATGAATGGCAAGGAAAGGTCACCTCAGTGCACCGAGATCCTTGCCAGCAGAAGCAGAACAGCAGGCATGACAGGTGGAAACACACCGAATAACTGAAAGAAGATGAACTTGCAGGGGTGATGCACTTGCTCTCTGTAAGTCACTCGTGTGGACACTCACATTTCAATAATAGCTGTTTCCAAGAAGGGTGCTTAGACAGGCCCTAAAGGATGAGCTAAGTCAGAATCATTTGCACACAATACAAATCACAGTCCTTGTAAGTACTATGGATCAATAAAGATCTACAATAAAATATTGGGGGTTTTCCAAATATTTGACCTTATCCAAACCAAATTTAGCACCAGCTCTACACACACTTACATTTCCAAAAGCATTATGCAAAAGAGAGAGACTTAATTCCAAGCAACTTTGCAATTGCACATTTTAATTCTTAAGGAGTGATTCTGAAGGGCTTGTTAACATTAAAACATAATGGCTTGAGATTAGAGAGCTTTCATGCAGAATTTGGTACCTCACTGATAAGCAGAAGACTGCATTTTACATATTTATGTAACTAAATAGCTTAATTTTAAATCAGACTTAGGTTCCATGTTGTTAAAATAGTGACTGACATCTCCCATTGACTTGATGATACTTTTTATTCAGCTTTGCCAGCCTGCATGGTTGGAAATTGTAATTCAAGTAAATATATACAAAAGTTGTGTTTTCAAATAATTATCAAGTGTCAATTAATATATATGATTTTGTTTTAAACACAAACTGGCTTTGACTATGCATCTGCGTGCTGTGAACAGAAGCAAGTACTTCTAATTAATAATCTTTTAAATCTCATCTTCTGAATTTCTACTTGAAGTGAATTTTTTTCTCTTTTCCAAAGTCCCAGTATCTCAACTTCAACTAAACTAGTAAGTAAACTAGAACTAGGAAATATTCCTTTTCTGCATCTAGAGGCAGCTAATCCTGAGACAAAAAGGGATAGAAGATCAAGTTCCAGTGCCCAAAATTTAGCTGGTAACTTTCTTTCAGTTTAGAGTTTTCACTTCTATTTGTTCTATTTTTAAAGATGAACTGGAAACTACCTGAATCTTAAATATAAGTTTAGGAATTAACATATATTATCAATTACAAAACATTAAGTTTATTTAGGAAAACACACATTCAGGTAAAAACTTAGTTTTAAAAAGTCAGTTTTCCTCCACCTAGTAACTGGTAACACAGCACATTTTATGCAGCACAAAAATAATAAAATCTTAGCATTATTCAACTCCAATGCTACTGTATTACTTCAGTATTATAACTTAACCTTTAATTGGTTAAGAAAACTTGGAAGTTTCATTCCTGTCATTATCAGAGAACAATAGTATTTGTATCACTTTAAAGGTGTGTAATATAAGGGAAACTGTTCACAGAGGTAAAATATGAAGTAGCATAATCCTATGCATTCAAATCATCTTGCTTTAGTGCTTTACTACAATTCAAGGTCGAAGGGGTTTTGCTGGCTTATTTTTTCCTAATATTCTAATATTTTTTAAAACACCTATACATTTGAAGCGATTTTTTATGGTAAATGGACCCTTGCACAATATCACACAATATCTATTTCAGAAGAATTACCAAAAAAATTACAAGCCAGAAATACATTCCTTGCTCTGTCATCCACACTCCACCTAGTTTGGAACACCACTAACCATGTCTGAGCAACACGCTATCAATAAAAGACTTCAAACACAACAGCAAGTTCTGTTCTGGATGTCTTGAGGAGAGACGAAAAAGATTCAGCTCCTTTCCATACACACTGCAGAACGTTTCGTTCGATTTTTCAAAGACACTGAAGATCATGGTTATCCTAGGTCATACAGAGCTGGAAGCTTTACTCAGACATACATTGTCTGAGGACAAGACACATAAAAGTTGCTTTTCTTTAAGATTTCAAACCTTTCTAGGATTAGGGATTATCAATATCGTACTTGGACATGCATAACAGAAGAGCTTAAAGCCTTGTCTTCAGCCAAACTTACCATACATAAATCAACAAAGCTTCATTAAAGGTCTTGAAAAATCCCAGCACCTTTTGACAGTGAGTAAGATCTACAGACAGAAAGATAATTTATTCCAGCCTACTCTGCTCTCATGAGACCCTCCACATGGAGTGCTGTGTCCAGCTCTGGTGCCCTCAACATAAGGAGGATATGGACCAGTTGGAGCGAGTCCAGAGGAGGCCACGGAGATGCTCAGAGGGCTGGAGCACCTCTTCTATGGGGACAGACTGAGAGAGCTGGGCTTGTTCAGCCTGGAGAAGAGAAGGCTCTGGGGAGACCTTATTGCAGCCTTCCAGTACCTGAAGGGGCTACAAGGAAGCTGGAGGGGACTTTTACAAAGGCCTGTAGTGACAGGACAAGGGGCAATGGGTTTAAATTGAAAGCAGGGAGATTTAGATTGGATATCAGGAAGAAATTCTTCATGGAGAGGGTGGGGAGGCACTGGGACAGGTTCCCCAGAGAAGCTGTGGGTGCCCCATCCCTGGCTGTCTTCAAGGCCAGGCTGGATGAGGCTTGGAGCAACCTGGTCTAGTGGAGGGTGTCCCTGCCCATGGCAGGGGGGTTGGAACTACATGATCTTTAAGATGATCTTCCAACCCAAACCATTCTATGATTCTATGATCAATTCCTCTTTTCTCCACTACTGATCTGAGCCAGTAACAGAGGGAATTCACTGGCAGGCAAAGACCTAAAGCTCGTCAGCAAAGTTCTTTGCCGCATGAGTCACCAAGGAGAGACACTTGGCCAAAACTAAAGGAGAAAAGAAAAGAAACTACACCATTTTACTGCCATCCTCTATCATAAACGATAGAATAACCTGGGGGGGAAGGAATGCAGTTTTTTACCAGTTTACTGTGCGTCAAAATCAGTATTTTAAAACTTTTCATCTCTCATTAATCAATAAACCTGTTAGAAATATTTTTCCCTAAGAAACACAACACAAACATAGTAGTTGTCACTTCTCGCTTTTCCAGGTGATTTTGTAAATGCGGCATGGTCATCCCCCACAAAAGGGTCCTCACAGACACCATTAGCATTTCCAAAAATCATCCACAGACACCTTCATTCCAATGTCATCCACTGACAAGTTTAATAAATCCCAGTGAAATTCATTGCTGAATTTTTTTTTTTCTGAAAGAAAACACAGAAACTTAAGCCTACTGTCCTAGTTAAACACTGGTGAATTCAGTTCCATCCCATTCAGCTTCTACGTTCATTGGCTGAGAGACAAGGATTGTGCCAACCCCCTTGGCTGAATTCTGTCCCCCGCTATGAACGTTTAATCAGAAAACTCATGGTAGATTCAGTCTGAACTACCACACACTCTTCTGAATTTACTTTTCAATCTCATCTCCTCTCAATCTCTTTGTTAACAGCACTTATGAAGACTACTAGTATTTTCAAATCACACTACTACTTGATTACAAAAAAAATCATACCTTGATCAGAAAGAAAGTCCAGCATGGTCTGGAGAAGGAAAGACAGATGCCTGACACAAAGAGCGGGATTGCCCATCCTTCTGGAAGCATATACTAGCTCATGAAGCAAGCGCATCTGTACTGCGGCCCATCCTCTGTGAGTTCCTATAAAGCAAGCAGCCACTTAAAACATTTTAAAGACAGAAGTCATCACAAACCACTTGGTTTTGGTTTTCTTTATATACTAAGCAGTAATTTAATTACACTTATAAAAATCATCCAACAGGAGCAATAACTACAAAATCCAAATCTTGTCATGAAAACAAAAGAAAATTTAGTATCTTTGCATTTGCTTGAATATTTAAATGTGAAGGCAATCTTTGTTGTATTTTTCTGCCTTTCGACTAATAAGTTTATCATTTTCATTCAGAAAATGAAGTTAACACTTCCCACAAAGTAAAAACAAAACAATACAGAAAAATCTTAAATTTTTCAATTTTTAAATTCTTTAAACAAGAAATTCACATGAGATTCATATAAAGAAACTTCATTTTTATCCAAATCAAGTACTTCTTAACTCTTTTTAAAGATCAAAATACGTTTTCTCTCAATGCTTTCCTGGCCATTAAAAGTCAGTGAAAAGCAATAAAACTACAGGACATAAGGCACATTTCCTCATTTTCAGTGTTTAAAAACTAAATTTTGGACGATAAAATATTTCATATTTGCAAAGTATCTAAGGTAACAACAAATACATCATCATAATGTAACGTTTCTTTCAAAAATTTAATATGCAGTACTCTTCCTCAAACTTAAACTGCCTTTAGTAGTAAGCAAGAGCAATAGTTTTTAATATATTCCAAGATGTGCAATAATTCATAAACTTTTAAACAGCCTTCCTCCTGATATTACTGCATTTGGCACACTTCTCTAGAAATATTTACTGCAACCAAGTCTTGAGAGTTTATATTGTTCACACAAGAGTCTCATTATTTTTCGTTTATGAAATGTCATTCTTATCAAGTACAGTGATCTTTCCATGTGTCTCAAACAGCAATTTTAGGGATACAATCTGACAAAGCACTTGAGTGCAACATAAAGGGCAAGTGAAAATGAAAGTTAAACACCAATCACTGTCACTTCTTGCAGAACTTCTACAACCTCTTCTCCCAAGACAGTCCCATCCCAGTCTTATCCTTTCTCCATCTCAGGCCACAGCATATTTTTTCAAGTACATTCCCCCTTCCTAGACTCTTGGTATCTTTCTATCCAGTCTGCCTGGCATTTTCTGCCTCCTCTCACGTATCATTCATTTCAGTGATTGCTAAAAATCACACCAGTTAAAAATAAATAAATACTGAGCATCCACACACACAGCGGGTTGTCTACATGCCTGTTCCATGAACAGAAATCACAAATGCAGCTAAGAGAGCACGGAAAATACCACACAGTGGCTGGTCAGCTGAGTATTTCCATAGTCTCCATTGACTGAATTGACTAGATAGCCCTTGACAATAATCATAGAATCACAGAATGGTTTGGGTTGGAAGGGACCTTAAAGATCATCCAGTTCCAACCCCCCTGCCATAGGCAGGGACACCCTCCACTAGACCAGGTTGCTCCAAGCCTCATCCAGCCTGGCCTTGAAGACTTCCAGGGATGAGGCATCCACAGCTTCTCTGGGCAACCTGTGCCAGTGCCTCACCACCCCCTCCTCGAAGCACTTTTTCCTGGTATCTAATCTAAATAATGGAGCTATGTGACCTAGGACATATGGAAACAACTAAAGTTACAAGACAACTGGGAGAAGAATCTTCCAGCTGCTGTTCATTCATAGTTAAACCAGTTCAGAGTTTTCTTACTGGTGAAGACCACCTCCTTTCCATTGATACATGCTCAGCCCATTGCTTGCTGCTCTGCTCCTGCAGCTATAACATTTAGTGAACGGTCCCCAAAAATGCCAGTATGCAAAAATGATGCAAGTTTGAGTAAACCTTTCCATGTAGCCCAGAAGGAGTTCTCAAGCAGCAGAGTAGCTATTTCTTCCTTTAGAGGCAAAATGCAGCACAGCGTTAAAATAAGGAGAATTATTACTTCATATGCAGCTTTAGATACCGTTGATAAAACGGTTCAAACACACTTACCTAAAGAGCAGCAAGCAGCGTGTCGCTTGCAGAAAGTGAACACCATATTTAACAACTACAAGAACAGGCATGTGTTCTTATGGGCTATTTTTTGCATTGTTTTTTTATAGCTGCAACAAAATAGTAATTCAAACGATAGATAGCATCTAAAAACTGTTGAAATGCCTTAACCAAATGCCAGTCTTACAGATAACATCACTCTGATCTAATTTATGGGACAATGTGACATATTTGACCCTACACATATAGATGTAATTACATTATATGCATGTCTGTGTCCATAGACAAAAATATGTAGAAGAATCTTTTATTCTTTGATTATAAGTTCAACAAATACCAAAAGAAATACAATTTCTGATACACAAGTTGGAGGCGCTTCAATTGAAAAAAATGCTTAAAAATAAAATATGACCTTTTTTATACAGAGAAGTGTATAATAAAAACCAGACAAATTTGAAACAGAATAGAAATGATGCTCTCATAAATAAAACAGTTATTTGCTGCAGAGGAATGCAGCAACACATTCAGCAGCAGTGCGGTGAAGTTTGAAATTACTGAAAGCAACACAAAAAAAAAATGAAGGTAGCGTTTTAAAGAACTGCTCTGTTTGCCAATATTAGTTCCAAACCAGTAAAATATTTTGGTTTTATCTGAAATCTCTCAAGGTAATTAGCTACAAAAAGCCAGATGAGTGACCTAGGATGCAAAGCCATACGTTCCCAGACACTTACCTTTGCTGAAATCTTTAGGATCCAATGATAAGCTATAGCCAGGGAGAGTTTCCAGAAGCAGTTTATAGCAGGCCCTCCACCCGGGCTCCGGGATGCTGGGTGCAGCGCACTGCATTGCTGCTATACGCTTGAAAAAAGCGGACTTTCGGTGAAAACCAATACGTTCATACAGCTCAGAAAGAATGCTGTAACGCTGGATTTTTTCTTCTTCCGAAAGCTGAATTAAAGAGAAAAGAGAAAAGGTTTGCTTTTAATCAATAAAACTTTAAAACATATATCTGATTAGAAAAGAAATGTAGTAGCCATCTTCAGCACCACAAAAGGGCCGGTGATTTTCCATATATCCAGTCATGACAGCTTCTACTACCAGGAAAACTGAAGTTCAACAACTAAGAGCAGCAAAGGTAGATTTCTGTTACTTGTTAGTTCTGCTGACAACGTTAACAGTCAAAGCAGTCAATAACAGCCAACCAGCGGCACATTCTGCGGAAGATATTTAGCAAGATATTTGTGTGCACAAGAACACAAAAATACACCAATTCTAATATCCATTGATTGACCACGTTTAACGTTTGCACCCCATTAAGAATAAACCTAATCCTTAAATTTGAAATCTCAAGCTGTGAAAGCAAGGAAACTACTGTCTCAATTTTTATGTGTGTCTCATCTTGTAAATCACAAAATATTTATTCCATGATACAATACATAAACAGACTGCCAACTGTTGAAGAAGAATTTAATGAAAACTCCATTAGGCACAAAGTTGAAACAAACTTGGTAAGGAAGACGGACCAGTGCTGACACCTAGTGCACAATACCTGGCACGCACAACCAAAAGCAATCTATTTTAAATTACTCTAAAGCTGCTAACACGTTTTGCAGAGGCGTTTAAAATGACAAACTTCATCTAAAAATAGCACTAAAGGACAGAAACAGAATTTCTGCAGTTCATTCTTCAAAACTGAAAGTATCAATCAGTGGATTCTGGGTGTTTAACTTCAGCTACTTAAAGCCTTGGAATGTCAAAAGATGCTAAATACACCAGTTAACTTTTACTGAAATAATTAGGTCTTATAAATGAAGCTTCAGAACACCCTTTAGTCACTTAAATCCTAATATAATTACAAATAAATTGATCTATTTTCAAAAGTCACTTCTAATTTTGGACATAAGGATATGAGCGACCTCAAAGAAGCCTAGAGTTTTCAGAGGCACCACGACCTTGTCTGATAGTTCAAATCTTGGAAGTTCAGGAAGAGACACAGGTAGACAAACAAATCATTTCAGGAAGTTTCAGACTGGTTTTGAAGTTGCTATTTCCCACAGAACACAAGAGGATGCCCAATGCAAAAATACCGCCCATCCACATAGAAGGCCAATCCCTGTAAGAAGAGTTGCAAAAAGGCAATTGCACCAAGCTGCAAACTTCCATGAATCACTGCAGCTGGAAAGGACACAAGGCACAACAAGAAAATATAGAACCATCTTAAACCAGTCTATGAGAATCCCCAAAAGCCATCATTCAGAAAGAACACGAGGTGTCAGATTAAGCAGAGAAAAAAACTGCTCCACCTCCCCCCCCCCCCCCCCCCAGCCTTTTTTCCCCATTTATGTCATTTTTTACAAGATATCACAATAAAAACAATATGACAGCAGAGTTGAAAAGGGCTTGAGCACATGATTATGTACTAAAGTCAGAAGAGCTTAAAAAAACACTATCAAAAGCTATTCCTCAAATACAAAATACTGTCAATATTCACACACCTATGGAAACAATTTTTAAGGCAAGACAGTCATGCCATTTAGGTAGACTTGAGCACTCACCAATAACTGTAACAACTATCAGAGGCAACAGATTCTCAGAAACTCTTATTTCTATCATATCCAAGTGTTTTTAATACTGCTGCCTAACTTCTTGCTTAATGATTGTCCACTAAGTTATTCAAATATTTTCTGCAGTTGCAAGAAACCATTTTTTCTTCACTGCAAAGACAGCAAAATTGCATTTTCCCTTGGCACAAAGTTACATGTTACCACCCAAAATGAACAACACAATCCAAAACGAAAAAAACAACCCCAGCACAGATACTCCAAGTAATTAATTCTGGGAGAGTGCAGCAGGCATTCTGCAAGGCATTAGTGTAGCATTCACAAACATTTTTCCTGACCTTACAAATTTACGAAAGCTTAAGGCCTATCAAATAGGTGTAAAATAACCAAGACCTGAAGCACAGCATCTTCTCCGTCTCGTTAATATTCATTAAACTGTTCCAACAAACCTAGTTAGCGGTGCACCTGTAAACACTGCCATTCACTATCCAAGCAACTGAGACAGTTTTTTTCACAGGTTTATTTTAAGACCAGTTTTCAAGAGCGTAGCTTTCTATTTGTTTTTAATTATTCCTTACTATATTAAAATTCTATAATCTCACTTGCTTTGTAATTAGATGTTACAATTTATTCCTCGTAACTGGATGCAAACATAAGTCTTACTTCCCTGCAGGTCTCCTGTAATCAAAAAACACCAATTACATAATATTACTAGAATGGGTAATAAATTGAATAAATGGAAATAATCTAATTTTCCTGTTTAGCAGAGGCATACACTTTGTCCTGTCAGGAGTTCTTTTCTGCTGTCAAATATTGGTTATGCCTATTGGTTCTACCTACCTACAAAAGATAAACACCATCCTACAGTTTGTTTCTCTAAACTATCACAGGTTGGCTCCTCCTCTGAGTTAGTCCAAATTATGACTATCTGCTTGCATGCTATACACAGCAAATCTTGAAGAGCTGTAAATATAATTCCTATCCATACCCCTCTTTATGGAAAATACATTCCCCAACACTGGAACTATTATCTTCCTCCTATTTTTCATAATACTGCTTTCTAGAAAGACTTCCACCCAAGACAATGACAAAACAGTAGACGTGCATTTACAAGCTAGATCAATGCCACCCTTGACTGAAATCACTAAAGGTAAAGGAATGGTTCACAGCTCCGTGGTGGGCCCCAATGCCCAAATAATCAATACTGTCAAGGGGTCGGGTTGTGGAGTTTTTTTAAAGCAACCATATACTGAACTTCTCCAGTGGCATAGTTACAGTAACAGGTATAGCTGACATCAGGAAACGAACAAGTGATCATTATGTATATGGGGTACAGCAGAAGGTTCAGTGGAAAAGAGTCATCCTGAACTATTAATATGATTTTTAAAAACATGTAAAATAATAAAATCAGTTAATACAAATATCACTGGAGAAGAAGAATGATCATGCCCCTTAGTATCCAATTTAACACATCTTTTATTCTAAAACAATCTACCGAGTACCATCATCATCTAGATTGACCTCCCACATTGTGCAAACAATAGTTACACACTCAGTGATACAGAACAGCAATCATAGAACAGCCCATGTTGCAAGGGACCTTGAAAGACCCTCTGGTCCAATCTTGGGTGGGAAAAGGAATCTAGACAAGACCATCTAGCACCCTGTCCAGTATCATCTTCAAAACCTCCAACAATGTGGACTCCACCATGTCCCTGAGGAGGCTGCTCCAGTGAATGATTGTTCTTATTGAAAAGAAAATTCTTGTATTGCAATGAAACCTCTCCTACTGCAACTTGTACCCACTGCCCTTTGTCGCCTTCACATGGCTCCTTGCAGGGAAAGAGCCTCCGTCCTCTTTGTAGCTGCCCTTTAATTACTGGAATAGTGTGATGACATCCCACTGGAGCCTTCTCATCTCAAGGAATAAAAAGATCTAACTCCTTCAGTCTTTCCCCATGGGGCAGTTTCTCCAGCTCATTGATTATCTCTGTGGTACTCCTTTGGACCCGCTCCAGCCTGTCAGTCTTTCTTGAACTGTGGGGACCAAAACTGGACACAGTACTCCAGCTGCAGCCTGAGAAGGGCCGAACAGGACGATCACATCTCTGTCTCTGCTAGCAATGCCCCTGCAGATGCAGCCCAGGATCCGATTTGCCTTTGCTGCTGCAGTGGCACACTGCTGACTCCTGCTCAGCTGGTTGTCCACCGGGACCCCCAGGTCCCCTTCAGCTAGGATGCTCCCAGGCACACAGGTCCTGGCCCGTACTTGGTGGTTTTGGTTATGTCATTCCAGGTGCAAAACTTTGCACTTCTCTTTATGAAACATCATACACTTCTTGCTAGCCCACTGTTCCAGCCTGTCCAGGTCTCTCTGCAAAATGCCTCTCCCTTCTGATGTGTCCACCTCATCACCCAGTTTGGTGTCATCATCAAATGCCATCGTCCAGACCATTTTTAGAAATGCCGAACAGAATCCATCCCTGCAGGATCCCACTCATGACAGGCTGCCAGCCCAAGTGAAAACCATTGACCACCACCCTCCAATCATGGCCTGTTAGCCAATTACCTACCCATCTTGCAGGTCACTGCTCTCCCCCTCTACTCTGCTCTTCTGAGACCCCACCTGGAGTACTGTGTCCAGCTGTGGAGCCCTCAGCATAAGAAGGATATGGACCAGTTGGAGTGAGTCCAGAGGAGGCCACGAAGATGCTCAGAGGGTTGGAGCACCTCTGCTATGAAGAAAGGCTAAGAGAATTGGGCTTGTTCTGCCTGGAGAAGAGAAGGCTCTGGGGAGACCTTATAGCACCTTCCAGTACCTGAAGGGGCCTACAAGGAAGCTGGGGGGGCTTTATACAAGGGCCTGTAGTGACAGGACAAGGGTAATGGGTTTAAATTGAAAGCAGGGAAATTTAGATTGGATATCAGGAAGAAGTTCTTCCTGGAGAGGGTGGTGAGGCACTGGGACAGGTTGCCCAGAGAAGCTGTGGGTGCCCCATCCCTGGGAGTGTCCAAGGCCAGGCTGGATGAGGCTTGGAGCAACCTGGTCTAGTGGAGGGTGTCCCTGCCCATGGCAGGGGGTTGGAACTAGATGATCTTTAAGGTCCCTTCCAACCCAAACCATTCTATGATTCTATGAAAAGGCTGTGGGAAACAGTGTCAAACACGTTGCTGAAGATTGCTAGATGATATCTGCATTAACTCCCTAAATTCTGACTGAGCTACAACACATAATATACCTAATTTTTATTTCAAGGTTTTCCAGACAGTGGGAGATCTGGCATTTATAGCATGTATTTTATATTATTTTATGAAGGAAGGCTTTACATGCACAAATATTTTTTTGTGGGGTCAACAGCTGATGCCATACATCGAGTTCAAAGTTACTTTAGAAAAAAAACAAAACAAAGAGACCAGCCAGCTAGGAAGAAAAGCAATGGGGCCTCCAGAACACCCTTCTAGGGACCCCTCTAACACAGCAGCTGACGAAAATGATGCCTTCTCACCACAGTTTTTCACTAGATCCATAACATCAGGACTCATTCAAACTCTTGTTGTTTCTGCTTGGGACACTTAGAGCTGTCTGGGGCAAGCTTTGATCAGGACACGTGTTACATGCTGACTAGCTGCCAAGCTTTGGGCTTGTTATTAGGTAATACTTGTCAGCTATTTAAATTACTTATACACTTTGCCATTCACTAAATCTTGGGGTTTTTTCCTCTAATACAAAGTTGCAACATCATTGGTGTCAGGTAGAACAAGTGATTCTCACGATGACAGCAATTGCTTCCATAAGCAAAACAACATAACAATATTGGAATTTGCAGGCCACTGAGAATAACAGTGCAAGAACAAGAAGGGAAAAACACTACCACAGCGGCTCACATGCAAAGCTGCAGAGCTGCCAGAGAAAGACACTACTGAATTTAAGCGAAGGCCCTAAGCACTGCAAGGATTACGGCACTTAAGGTACTATGCAACAAAATTGATTATTATTATGCTAGTTTATCAATTAATTAATTTCTCATTTATGTTGGGTTAGAAAATTGGCTCCACAGAAAGGATTCTTCGCAAAAAGTATTCTACCTCCCTCATAGATTGGCTGTCCCAGTCTGGGCTTAATAAATTCAGCGGTGCAGACTTAGACTGCTACTCTCAGCAAGATGTAATGAGCAAAAAAGGAAAAATGGTATGAAATCTAACAGCTTTTTATGAATTCTTCCAACCACAGCAGTCTTGCTGGAACTAGTGACACCAAGTTTAGGACACAGATAAAGAGTTAGTCTTGTTCTGTGGTGGTACTCGAGCTTTTTTCTCACAATTCCAAATACTGATTTTTCTCCTCTGAATTCCCTCCGATTTGGCCTAAGCGAGATTTCGCACCACACAACAAAAATTCAATTGCTTAACAACACTAGCCAGACTCTTAAGATCACTTTTCAGCAACCCGCTCCTGTCTCGCTCACAGTTTCATCAAACAAGAGACAATCAAGAAACAAAAACCCATTGCAGATCTGTCACAAGCAGCTATTTTGCCCCCTGTGCATCACCACAACAGAACAATGAGATTTTTTTCTTCTTCACAAGGGAGAATAACCAACCTAGTCCCTAATCTCAAATTAAGTCCTCATGTTTCAGATGAACTCAGAATACCTTCTAAACCCGGCTCACAGATGTGAAAGTCCTCAGAAGTCCTAGTGAGAAAGAAGAAAGTGATACAGAAGAGAATCTGGAGTCTCCTGAACCTAAGTAACTTTCACTCTCAAACAAGAAGAGAAAAATAACGGGACTTTCGGCACTAACCTGACGAAGGTTGATATAAACTGCATTTTGAAGAAACTCAGAGGCTTCCATGCTCCTTTTCTGTATTGCAAGGACTCTCACTGCCTTCACACAGGCTTCCAGTTCAATCACACCAGCATTCTTGTACTAGAAGAGAGAAAAAATAAGATTGAAGTATCACACCTGTTAAATTTGATAAGTATTTCTGCTCAACAGAAATCAGCTGTCACATCCTCCAAACCCAGCAACTCCTTAATGCTAGTGATTACACTGTTAAATTATCAACATATACCCAAGTGAAAAATTAAGGTGTCATCTAAAATGTTCTTATGCAAAACAACGGTTTTAAGCCTCTTCACTTGCTTTTCTTATTTTGAGACACAGCACAGCTTAAGCCTGAGAGTTCAAATGAGTAGAAAAGTTGGGGATATTAGTATAATTGTGGATAACCTCATATATACGGTGGGTGTGGGCAGTATTGTCTGTAACAAAGACAGTATAAGGGACCTTGACAGGCTGGAGAGGTGGGCCACTGCCAACCTCATGGAGTTCAACAAGGCCAAGTGCAAGGTCCTGCACATGGGTCAGGGCAAACCCAACTACAAGTACAGGCTGGGTGGAGAATGGATAGAGAGCAGCCAAGAGGAGAAGGACTTGGGGGTACTGGTGGATGAGAAGCTGGACAGGAGCCAGAATTGCGTGCTGGCAGCCCAGAAAGCCAACCGGATCCTGGGCTGGATCAGAAGCGTGGCCAGCAGGGTGAGGGAGGGGATTCTCCCCCTCTACTCTGCCCTCGTGAGACCCCACCTGGAGTGCTGTGTCCAGCTGTGGAGCCCTCAGCATAAGAAGGATATTGACCGGTTGGAGCGGGTCCAGAGGAGGCCACGAAGATGCTCAGAGGGCTGGAGCCCCTCTGCTGTGGGGACAGGCTGAGAGAGTTGGGCTTGTTCAGCCTGGAGAAGAGAAGGCTCTGGGGAGACCTTATTGCAGCCTTCCAGTACCTGAAGGGGCCTATAGGGAAGCTGGGGGGGGGGGGTTTACAAGGGCCTACATTTACAGGTCAAGGCGTAATGGATTTAAATTGAAAGCGAGGAGATTTAGATTAGATATCAGGAAGAAATTCTTCATGGAGAGGGTGGTGAGGCACTGGGACAGGTTGCTCAGAGAAGCTGTGGATGCCCCATACCTGGCTGTCTTCAAGGCCAGGCTGGATGAGGCTTGGAGCAACCTGGTCTAGTGGAGGGTGTCCCTGCCCATGGCAGGGGGGTTGGAACTGGATGATCTTTAAGGTCCCTTCCAACCCCAACCACTCTGTGATTCTTTGATAGGTACGTAAGCAAATAGGTCAGGTTTATATAATTCTGCACCAACTAAAATTGTTGATCATGATAAACTAAGAATTAATTTTGCCTTTTTTTTTACTCATTACAAAATATATTACATAGCACAGGAAACTGTAGCAACAGAACTTTAGTTTGACTACATCAATCTTCTCTTTAGTTCAAACACTATCACTGACGACAAGTGAACTACAAACCATTCTGAGTTTCCTAATATCCATTCACAAAACATTTTCTGTAAATGACTTTCAGTTGCTTTATTCACCTTGCTTAAGGAAGGCAGGAGACAATGCAGATGCACACTGATCTGTTGGAGGTTGGACAACAAACAGGCAATTTTCTAGACAATCTAATCTAGTTGTTTCCTCAAACAATATTGATATTGGGTATTTGAGTCAGCCTATCCCCTGCTGAAGTTAAACTCTGTTCAGGTATTTATCCTGTTTGAAATCTCATGGGGGAATAAAGCTCAGCATGAAATGCAAGAGTTACCAGCAAAGGACTTAAATGTTCTTCTCTTACACATTTACATCATCAAAAACAAATCACTGGAGATTGAATCTGTTTTAGAAGATGCTACAAAAGTTTAAGCTCAGTGATAACAAAAAATATGTACAAAATGCTGCTTCCTCAGCACTGGAGCTACAAATTACTTTACCTGTAGGTATTAAACAGACAAAAGGTAACTATACTTGTCTTGAACAGTTATAGATCAGTTCCAAGACAAAGCTCTTCGTTATTTGCAAGTGAAGCTGCAGTGCAGCATAGTTATTACTTGCTGAGAGCATAATGTATATTATTATGATCAAAACAAATATCTTGCCCTAAGTCCAACAAAGTCAAATAATTGTGTATTTCTAAAGAAATCACACTCCTTCTAGATGAGCAACTTACCCTTAAGGAAACATAAAAAGCTGAACACACACTTGAGAATTGTTACATTGATGGATTCAATTTTATGTGAAACTATCACATTTCATTGCTTCTAACCATAAATTAACTCCTGCACGCAATTCATCGTGTCATTTGCAGAGTCTCCCTTCACCACAGATGTGGAAATGCCGTATGATGTTTACATAGCTCAGCCTCAAGATACTTTTGATATCAAACAAAAGAGAGAAGCTTTAACTTTTTAACTTCAGGTAAGTAACTGCAGTGCAATACAATTAAACTGATCTTTAACGTTGATGCAGATACTGAGCCTCTCCTATCACATTATTACCTTGCCATAGTAAGAAATCGCTTCTTTATATTTGTCTATGATATCTTCAGGACTAAGGCAATTCTTGGCACGTCCTATCTCAGCGCTGGTATCTGCATTTATACCATTGGAAGTCAGGGCACCTAGAACAGAACAGGGTAAGGAATGAGCAGAAGGACTTGTGGCAAACGCTAAATATATAAGAAGAAAACTAGGATGTGCTGTAGATTTGACCAAGGCATACAGAAATACTTGCCCTACCTAGAAAGCAATCATGCCCTACTTAGAAAACACTAGTTCTGGTTAATTATGCTATTTTTGAAGAGTGCAACTGAAAAATGTGTTCAAGCATAAACCAGCAAACAAGAAGTAATCTTTCACTTAAGAAAAAACATATATATTCAAAATCTTTTACAATTGACTAGGAATAAAATATTATACTGCCAAAATTAGATTACGACCACATCTGAATATGCAATTTTCTTCTTTGTTCTCCTTAAAAACTGTATTTCTAAAGCACACGTAATTAAAAAAAGTGTTCGATGGTTTTTATAAACTAATTATTAGAACAGTGACCAGCCCCTCCTATCATTTAAAACAAATACTTCTCCTCCCTATGGCTAATCACAGAAAACCAAGTTTTACATTGTAACAAAGGCCACCAAATCTGAGCCTTCCACACTAAAAAAACCACAATTATCTGAGGCTCAGACAAAACAGTAAGAAATTGCTATTCTTATATAAGACAGCAAGAGACAGAAAAGAGTCTTTACATATGTAAGGGATAAGAAGCTGATATAGAAGCCAGGGAAATCTGGGCTATTATGAAAAACATGAAAATCTTATTTCTAGAATTTATATTTATTGCAGAGTTAACATAATAAAACCGAACACATACATCAAAGGTTTGGAAAGGCTCTATACATTTTTAATTGTTACTTAGTCTATAGTATTACATGCCTAAATTCATTTGGTATCTTTTTTCTCCAAGAGGTTTCTCTAGATGGCAAAGAAATCTGTGTTTCAGAGCTGGACCTAACTCTCAATATACAGTTAAAAAACTACTGTGAAAGATACTTTCTACTCCCGCTAAATATTCAGAAATATGTTATTTTACATGCTCAAACGCTAAAACAACTTTTTTATAGTTTGTCAACCTTAAATAATCACACCAAGCCCATCTGCACATCAATACCTTAGGGTTTTTATGAAGTTAAATGAAAAATCTTAGTGAAAGAATACCATGATGCTACAATATTACATGTGACCATTCACGTAGGTTTGTTTAAAAAAAAAAAAAAAGTAAATTCTTCACTACCCATGAGAAGGAAATCTTGATTACAATTTACAGGGACACAATCATGGAGCTACATATTAACTTTGTGCCAGTTACCCTTCAGTCTCTTTGCTTCCTCAGGCTTTGCAGCCAAAACCTGAAGCATCAGGAATTGGTACTACTTTTGGCAAGTGGCAGTAACTATACATACAAACGCAAAACATATGCAAGTAATAAAAGGAAAGACTTTGGAAACATGCATGAAAATAATGTACCTGGATCTATGAGAACTTCTTGTGCCCCTAAAAGGAGGAACAAAAATGATTTTTTTTTTCAGCCTTAAATATAGCCAACAAAATAAGCTCTTATAATGTTTTATAACTAACATCAGGCTTGAACAAAATGATAATATTTATTAGGATCACCATTGCCATTTTGAAGGACTACCAGTTATAATTCAAGTAGTCACAGTGTTAAATCTCATTTTGTTAAAAAATAAATACAAAAATCCCATAAACGTGACTGAATTTTAAGACACATCAAGAATTGAAGAATCTTCAGTGTATAATTTAAAGCCACCTCCTTTTTCTCCTTCTTTATTCTTCTTTTAGTTGGCAAGCTTCTATCACAATCCACTTGCTGTACTTTAATATCAGGTCCTACAGTACTTGTAGGCCAAGGCGGCCAACGGCATCCTGGGATGCATTAAGAAGAGCGTGACCAGCAGGTCAAGGGAAGTTATCCTCCCCCTCTATTCTGCGCTGGTGAGGCCTCCCCTGGAGTGCTGTGTCCAGTTCTGGGCTCCTCAGTTCCAGAAGGACAAGGAGCTACTGGAGAGGGTCCAGTGCAGGGCCACTGAGATGATGAAGGGCCTGGAGCACCTTCCATGTGAGGAAAGGCTGAGAGAGCTGGGGCTGTTTAGCTTGTAGAAGAGGAGGCTGAGGGGGGATCTTACTAATGCTTATCAATATCTAAAGGGTGGGTTTCAGGAGGATGGGGCCAGGCTCTTCTCAGTGGTGTCCAGTGACAGGACTAGGGGCAATGGCCATCAACTGGAAAACAGAAGGTTCAGCCTGAACATGAGGAAACCCTTCTTCCCTGAGAGGGTGACAGAGCCCTGGCACAGGCTGCCCAGAGAGGTGGGGGAGTCTCCTTCCCTGGAGACTTTCCAAAGCCGCCTGGACTTGTTCCTGTGTGATCTGCTCTAGGTGATCCTGCTCTGGCAGGGGGATTGGACTAGATGATCTCTAGAGGTCCCTTCCAACCCCTACCACTCTGTGAACCTGTATCTCCCTGTAGGAGCTCATCTAACCTACAAATAGTTGAAAATGTTATTCTGCAGTATTGTGTATCCCTTTCAATTGTCATTAATTTCAGTCCATCAAATTTTCTGAAAAATTGAGTCATTCCAACCCAACAAGCCAGACTATTCACATGCAAATTGCCAGGAGTACTGCAAACTCAGATTATTAGACATAAGAACATTATTCTCTAAACTGATTAATCATGGCAATAAAATTGCTGAGAACAAGGGTTAAGCAGTCAAAACCAATTGCTTTATGAGTGAGACAGGACCACCCGTCAGTTGATTTGCTCAGACTCCAGACTAGTGGAGGCCTAAAGCTAGATCAAAAAGATATTACAGCACTTCACTTTGCTGTCTTAATTCTTTTTGGGGAATGAGAAAGGTTAGGGGACAAAATTAAGAGCTTAGCACTTCAAACAAATATAACAGACTAGAGAAAACTAAAACAGCTAGTAAGTTAAACATAAAGCTATCTAAACTCAGCTTACTCAACACACAAATCGCATAGCCAGCAGACCACAGCCAGGTTCCTGATCAACAGATGATCTTTAAGGTCCCTTCCAACCTAAACCATTCTATGAATGCAAATTCTTTTACACGGTAGGCTGCAGAGAAAATCCAGCCATTAAAGGGAACACAGCCTAGAGCTCTCCCCCTACAAACAAAAGGGTTGAGGAACTTAAATGTCACATATTTAAAATGTCAAAGTTCCCTTTCCACACCATCAGCAAAACACTGCAGTCCAAGGGCTCACGGAAATAACAAGGAAGAAACCTGTCTTTACAGCAGACTAGATTCACAGAATCATAGAATCTTTTAGGTTGGAAAATACCTGTAAGATCATCAAATCCAACTGTTAACGTAACACGGCCAAGTCTACCACTAAACCATGTCCCTAAGTGCCACATCTACAGGTCTTTTAAATACCTCCAGGGATGGTGACTCAACCACTTCCCTGGGTGGCCTGTTCCAGTGTTTCATACCCTTTCAGTGGAGGAATTTTCCCTAATATCTAATATAAAACTCCTCTGGTGCAACTTGAGGCCATTTCCTCTTATCTTGTCACTTGCTACTTGAGAGAAGAGACCAATCCCCCCTCTCTGCAACTTCCTTTCCTAACTTACAGGTAGCTGTAGAGAGTGATACGGTCTCCCCTGAGCCTCCTCTTCTCCAGGCTGAACACCCCCAGCTCCCTCAGCCGCTCCTCACAGGAATTGTTCTCCAGATGTTTCCCCAGCTCCACTGCCCTTCTCTGGACACGCTCCAGCACCTTAATGTCTTTCTTGTAGTGAAGGGCCCAAAACTGAACACAGGACTCAAGGTGCAGCCTCACCAGTGCCCAGTACAGGGGGACAATCCCTTCCCTACTCCTGCTGGCCACACTGCTCCTGATGCAGGTCAGGATGCCATTGGTCTTCTTGTCCACCTGGGCACACTGCTGGCTCGTATTTATCTGACTGTTGACCAACACCCCAAGGTCCTTGTCCACTGTACAGTAGTTCTTGTCCACTACTGTCAAAACTGATGAGTCCTAGGCTATTCAGTCATTCTTTCTACAGAGACCATACCAAGATCACCTTTACTGCCAATCTGCAACCTCCTCCCAGCATAAAAACAGGAGACAGGAAACATGAACACCCTTTTGCGTTGGAACACTGAAATGGCCTACA
Organism: Rhynochetos jubatus; assembly: GCA_027574665.1. NCBI lineage: Eukaryota > Metazoa > Chordata > Aves > Eurypygiformes > Rhynochetidae > Rhynochetos > Rhynochetos jubatus. The sequence goes on along the minus strand of CM050648.1, from coordinate 4,796,325 downwards.
GTATTCCAGATTGAAATGAACCGCAGACACAGATATTTTCTACTTTTTATTTTGTGTTACTCTCCAACTGATTTCTAAAATATTGTGCGCAGACCATTCCTCAAAGAATGTCTATCATATCAAAGTTAACACAATCCTCATATTCGTTAGGCAGTCTGAGCATTTAGAAAAGTATAATAAATCCTAAAAGTGATGTTGGTTTATTGGTATTTAGTTAACCAAACCCATTTATTAAATGTTGACTTTAGAACAGCAAAAAAGGCTGAATAAATGTAACTAACTTATTCTTAATATGTGACCTGGCACATCAATCAGACGAAGAGATCAGAAGCTTTGCAACTCTGCAAAGCACATGCCAACATTACCACCAAAAGAGTAGAGAAGTAATTAATAGAAAAATCTTACAAATTTTCAAATTAAAAGTCTTAAAGAAATACAGTACTCCCCTCCTACCCCCCTCCACCACTTTATCCTGTCATCAGTATAATTTTACAGAGTTAGGAAGCAGAGCGGAAATTCAGATGTTCAGCGGTGGCAAACAGCATAAAAATGAAATCCCGTCCTTACCTGGTCTGTGCCTGTTGCCAGCCTCAGCAGAATGAGAACCTCCTTGTGCCCTGCGAGATCCAATTTTACCTCCAGTACCACCTGGATAATGATAGATGACTGATGCTGAGCACAACCCCTCAAGAGCAGCTGTAAAGAAAAAACCCCAGGAAGTTAGTAGAGATATTTGCAGGTAGTCAAGCAGCACAGAGGAAAGTTTATTGTGTTATGGTGAGGGGTAGCTCCGAAAGAAAAGGAGGGTGGGGCAAAGGTTTTTAAGAACTGTTTTGGTTTGTCTCTCATCCTCTTACTCTGTTTTGATTGGTAAATGATTGATTTTTCTTCCCCTAGTCAAGCCTGTATTGCGATGACCATAAAGGGCAAGTGATCCCTCCTAGTCCTTGCCTCAGGCCACAAACTTTTCCTTGTATTTTCTTATCCACATTCCACTGGGAGGAGTGAGTGAGCAGCCTCGTGGTCTTTTGATCCTGACTGGGCCTAAACCACAGCATCTATTTACACTAACATGAAGTATCCCTTAAATTGGAGGCCCAGTGACAAAGGTCACGCAAAAGTAAGATACTCGACGTCCTTTTTATCTCTGTTTTCACTGGTAAGGTTTATCCTTAGATCTCCAAGGTCTCCAAGCCTACCAGCAGAATCTGGAGGAGTACACACCAGCCACAGTAGAGGAAGACAGACAACAAAGCATTTAATCCAACTGGATGCAAATACACAAAACCAGGTAAGACGCATCCATGGATGCCAAGAGAGCTAGCCAATGCGAGACCATTCTTTTACACCAGAGGTCTACAGGCAGATCAACATCAGCTTCCCGTAAAGGCTGATGGAAAGGCTATAAAGAAAAACCTTCTGGAAGCCATTTCCAAGCGTATGAATGGCAAGAAGGTGATTAGGAATGGGACACATGGATCTACAGAGGAGAAAAAAAAAAAATCAGTCCTTGGCAATCCCACTGCCTCCTAAGATGAAATATTACCTCAGTGGACAAAGGAACAGCAGTGGATGTTGTATATTTTGACTTTCCTAAGACCTCTGAACAGAGTCACCCATAGCATGCCTATAGCCAAATTGGTAAGATTTGGATACCCAGCCTACCAGTAGGTGGAAAATAGGCTGGACAGCTTCCTTTGAGGATTATGATTAGTAGTACAAAGTTCAAATGGTTGCCCATTACTAGTGGTATCCCTCTGGGATGAATGCTGGGGACAATACTCTAATGTCTTCACTAACAGCCTGGATGATTGCACAGAGCACTCCCAGAAAATTCCTCGGTGATACCAAACGGGGAGGAACAGTAGGGCAGGCCTTCAGTGCAGAGAGAACTTGACAGGCTGGAGATACGGGCTGACAGGAGCCTCATGCAGTTCAAGAAAGGCTCATGCCTATCAGATAAGCCTATACAGCAGTGCAGCCTGGGAGCTGACTGGCTGGAAAGCTCCTTTGTAGAAAAGGACCTGGGGGTTCTGGTGGACAACAAGTTAACAGCAGTTAGTAGTAGGCCCTTGCAACAAAGATGGTCAACCGCATACTGGGCTGTAACAGCCGCAGTGCAGCCAGCAAGTGAAGAGAAGCAATTATTCCCCCCTGTTCTGCATCTGAGGACCACATTTGGAGCAATGTGGCCATCTTTGGGCTACCCAGTACTAGAAAGACATTAGCATCCCAAGGCAATTCCAGTGGAATGCCATCAAAATGGTCAGAGGGCTAGAGCTCATGACATATGAGAAGCAGAGAGAATTGGCTTTGTTCAGCCTTAAAGAACAAGAGGCTAAGGGGAGATCTTACTGCTGTCTTTAAACACCCAGTGGGAAGGTACAGAAGAGATGGAGGCAGATGCTTCCCAAAGGTGCAGTGATTGGATGAGGGTCAACACAAGCTGACAGAGGAAATTCTGCTTTAATGTAGGATCAGTTTATGTTTTGCTACTGGGTTTCTTTCAAACTGTGAGCAGCAAAATGTTGGAGCAGGTTGCTCAGAGATTGTACAACTACCATCCTTGAATATACCTAAAACTCAACTGGACAGGTCCCTGAGCAACTTGATTTCACTGGATGTGATATGAACAGATCAGACCTGGGGACTTCCAGTGGTGACTTCCAATCCCAATTATGCTGTGAATCTAAAAGTATATTTTGGTGGTCCAAACAGATGGGCCTTAAAATATTTTCATGCTTTGCACACGGAGAAAAGTTCTCATTTCCTGCTTGAAGAATCCTGAGCCATTTAACCTTTTCAAAGAGTAGAAGGAAAGAAGTGGAAGGCCAGAAGGTGTTACAGTTTTCACATATGTAACCAACAAAGCCATTAGGAAGCTAAATGGATTTCCAAATAGAATGAGAAAGCTAAAAGCAGAACTGGAGACAGTGATTGCCGTGAGAGGGTATGAAATTGAGAAGCAGAAATGGTCCTCAAAGATCACTTGGATATCCAGTAGAGAAAAGCAGGAATGAAAGAAAAGGAAAGGATGAAGGAAAAGGCAGGGGAAAAAAAAATGAAGCCTGGTACGTACTGGGAAATGAAGGAAGTTATGCCAGGTGAAGTTAAACACCTGTGGCTTTGGCAGATGTAAAGGCAAAAATCTTTTCCTAAGAATCCACAGCTGACACCCACAGGAAAGATTTTTAAACCATCTGCACAGTCCAGTGAAAAAAAAAAAAAAACACTTTCCAAAGAACCATTTTCAAGTCAGATGCAGAATCTTAAGTACATGCTTTACTGCAGTAACACATTTTGTGGTGCAGGTTTTCTTAAACACATTTTTTTCTCGTGTATTATTAACTAGCTTTTATTTCAACTTTATTCTTAACCACACATGACAATTCAGATTTTGGTCACCAAAATCATTCCTACTTTTCACAATAGAAAGGAAAGTTACAGAACAGATTGCTTTACTTGGTTTTAGCAACTAATTATTTAATATGCTATCACCACTTAATCCTACCTCCAAGCCACAGAAAGTCATTCACAGACCGCAGAAGTTCCACTGCCATGTGATAATGCACCAAGGAATCTTGTAACATGCCAGCTTGTAAACACAGGTCACCAACGTGTTTCCTCATCCGGCCTTGACAACGCTTCTTATAGTGTCTGCAAAGTAAAACGTACAATTTACATTTATTTACAGAAAATGCTTATTTGAGGTAATAAACACAAAATCCATTTTCTTTCCTCCTTAACAGTAGATCAACATTAATTTACTTTCTTTCTCTGAGCAAACATCCAGTATGAATTCTAAGCAGCATAATATACAAAAGAACCAACAATTTGAGGATACATTAAAAAAGCAATGCATCACATATTTTGGCCACACAGCATTTACACAGAAAGAGTCACAAAGTTAAACTGATTTGAAGTACAGTCTTTTAATAGCCTTGTCACAAATTAAACAGAACAGAATCACCCTGATTGGAAGGGACCTCAGAAGATCATCTGGTCCAACCTTTCATGGGAAAGGGAATCTAAACGAGATCATCTAACACCCTCTCCAAGGGCATCTTGAGAACCTCCAAAACAAGGTTTTTGTAGTCCTCAGTGGGTATTTGGCTGCCTTTCCATAGCTGATATGCTTGGTTTTTACTTTTCAGTACACCCAGAAGCTCATTGTTAAGTCAGGGTGGTGTCTTTTTTCGCCTTCTTCCCTTTCCTCAGTAAGGAAGGGACTGTTCTTGTGCTTCCAGCAGTCTGTTCTTTAATAACTGCCAGGACTCACAAGCTCCTTTGCCATCCATGAACCATGGAATCCCTCGCATCTGGGCTCTCAGCATATTGAAGCTGGCTCTTTTGAAATACAGTCTTTTTCCTGCTACTGGTCTTCAGCATGCTCAGCAGGATCTTCAACTCCCCAGTGTTGCTGTCACTCTATCCAAGGCTACCATTGGCAGAGTGCACAGCCCTTCCAGAGGAAACTTCTGGCACAGAATCACTGAAGTTGGAAAAGACCTATAAGATCATCCAGTCCAACCATCAACCCAACACCACTGCACCCAGTAGACCACATCTTCAAGCACCACGTCTATATGTTCCTTGGACACCTCCAGGGATGGTGACTCCACCACTTCCCTGGGCAGCCTGTTCCAAGGCCTGACCACTCCTTCAGTGAAGAAGTTTTTCCTAATATCTAATCTAAACCTCCCCTGACACAGCTTGAGGCCATTTCCTCTTGTCCTATCACCAGTTACCCAGGAGAACAAACCAGCACCCACCTCACTACAACCTCCTCTCAGGGAGCTGTAGAGAGTGATCAGGTCTCCCTTCAGCCTCCTCCAGGCTGAACACCCCCAGTTCTGTCAGCCACTCCTCATCAGACTTGTTCTCCAGAGTCTTCAACAGCTTTGTCACCCTTCTCTGGACACGCTCCAGCATCCCTATGTCCTTCTTGTAGTGAGGGGCCCCAAACTGAATGCAGCACTCGAGGTGAGGCCTCACCAGTGCCCAGTACAGGGGCACAATCGCTTCGCTGCTCCCGCTGACCACACTGTTCCTGATACAGGCCAAAATGCCGTTGGCCTTCTTATCCACCTGGGCACACTTCTGGCTCATATTCAGCCGGCTGTCGACCAACACCCCCAGGTCCTTTTCTGCCTGACAGATTTCCATCCACTCTTCCTCAAGCCTGTAGCACTGCCTGGGGTTGTGGTGACCTAAGTGCTGGACCCAGCACTTGGCCTTGTTGATCCTCATACAACTGACCTCAGCCCATTGATCCAGCCTGTCCAGGCCCCTCTGCAGGGCTCTCCTACCCTCCAGCAGACCAACACTTCCACCCAACTTAGTGTCATCTGCAAACTGACTGAGGGAGCACTCAATCCCCTCATCCAGATCATGGATGACTGTTAAACAAAACCGGCCCCAACAGTGAGCCCCAGGGGACATCACCTGTGACCAGCCGCCACCCAGACTTGACTCCCTTTACCACAACCCTCTGTGCTCTGCCCTCCAGCCAGTTTTTTTACCCAGAGAAGAGTTCACCTGTCTAGGCCACAAGCTGCCAGGGCACTGCTCCCTGGCGGCATCCGCGTGGCTGGCGCTGCCCAGGGCCCAGTTCCATGCGCCTTCCCGCGCTTTGGACTGGCGGTACGGCCCAGCTCTCTCCCGCCAGCCGGTCGCCCTCTGTGGGGGTGCGTTTCTTCCCCTCTTAACTCCTGGAAAGTTTTATGGCCTTGGAGATTCCTGTCAAACCTTAGCCACTGTGCAGGGAGTTTGGTGGTTAAGCACCCCTTATCATATCAAAACACTCTTGCACTGCCAAGGTGGGGAATGGCCATACGAGGGATCAGTTGCCTGGTTATGGTGTGGGATGAGAGTGAAATCATCCCCTGCCAGCCTTGAACCTTATCGCAGTCTGGATAGATCGGTAGCAGCTGTGAATTCCAATGACCACCTGCCCCAATTAAGGCCAGGATGTACAATGATGACCCTATAAACAGCAGTTCCAAGGATGACCCTTTGAGCTCTCCTGGACCGCAGCAGGCTGCGCCCAGCATCTCCCTCTGAGTGGGACACCTCTCAGAGTTGGCAAACTGTCAAGTTTGTGAAATCAGAGAATAGCCGACACAAAGTGGGCTGAATAAACCCTCCCTGAGGCTCAACTCTTCACCTGTTGAGAGATGCACAGACATCCGACATGAATATTTTCACCGAACTCAAGGGGAAATTTTAACAGGTACCTTCATAAAATATACGTATATCTCTATTTCTGTATCTGTCTGCGTGTGTGCATGCAACTTTATGTTGATAACCTTGTTAAGTCTTTGATTAAGTTACTGTACTGATTTGTCAAAAGTTAAGTCCTGCTGAGGAATTGTGTGATCTAATGGTGTGATCTAATGGTGTGATCTAATGGTGTGACGTATCTGAATAGTGTTAAGGAACTTCGAATCATTGCTGCCGCACATTGTTGCTATCCCCAAGTTTCACACCAAACATAAAAGTTCACACACTCTGATCCTTTCCCCGTTTCCTTAGGCATAAACCGTTGACCAGGTCTGGGACTAGGGGTGGATTCAGCCACACCTAGACTTCTCTTTTGAGGAGTTTAGAAAGCTAGGGGGTCCACTCTGAACCTCGTGACCAAACGGGAGGAAATTCCTTGCCCCTTTTCCCTGATCCATGTCACAACAATCCAATCCTGCCTTGATTTCCCTGACTCTGTAAATAATTTTTAATTCATGTACCAACTACTTTAATCTGTTGCTAATTCGATTTTGCCTTTGTATGTTTTTGCATGTCGAATAAGTAGTAGAGGGGACCTTGCCATTGAATTCTGTTGTCACGCTTCTCACATTCATATTAAAAATATTAGCTTTTCCCCTAATATTTGTGACACTGATCTTTTAAGCAGCCTAAACCACTCAGCGTAGTCCCCTTTCATGACACCCTCCGCACACAGTCCCAGGGCATCGGCGGCCCACAGCCCACTCAGACACCCGGTGACCATAGCAGCCCTGCACTCCTGCCAGCACGCTGACTTCTCACGGCTCGTAACACGGTGCTTATGTTTGTGAAGAAATACTGTCTTTTTACAAGTCTCACGGTCCCGAAACAGGAACGGTTTTCTTTTAAATGGATGATTCATGAAAGACCACTATTACTTCATGCAAGAAGTGACAGGGTTTCTCTTGCTACTCCTTTTTTACATATTAAAATAAATGGTGAAGTTCTTCCCTTTCACCAACAAAATTAATAGACAAGGCCAACAGAGTTCTACTTAAACAGACATTTTGGTACAACTGAAAAGACAACCTGGGCACAAATCCATGCAATAAAGCTACTAACCTTTTTTTTTTTTTTAATTTGTTGGTGGTAATTTGCAGCTAAAGAAATGTGACATGCAAAGCAAGGACACCCCACGCTTTAAAAGCGCCTCACGATTTAAGTCACAGCCCAGAACAACGCCGTGCTCCTGAGTCTACAGCAATTTGCCTTTCTCCCTCCTGCAAAAGTATTCCCTAGCAAGAATGTCCTTGTTCTACCTTATAAAATTGTTTTCTTAAGAGAAAAATTAAACGTCAACTGAGATATTTTATTCATTTATCTACATTACTCCAATAGTATATCCTTTTGTTCTAACAGTGTCTTTGGAGTACCTAACTATACAGAGGCATACAATCTCATTGGCCAAATGTCACACCAAGGAAAAAAAAAAAACCACACATCTCTTTTTCTTTGGATGGTTTAAACTAAAATAAAAGCTACTTGAGAATGAAATTTTCTTTAAAAGAATTGCTGTAGATATCATTCTACAGCATGTAGAATGCTACATGTATACATGAAGTATCTCCAAAGAATCTCGTTAATGGGGCGTTCCAAAAAGACAAAGAACCACCTGAGATTGACAGCCACAGTTCTACATTTCTAGCTTTTAGTAGATGTAGTGATACTTTTTCAATTAAACTAAGTCCAACAGAATATCTTTCAAAAAATTACCTAGCATATTTGAACCTAACAACTTATAAAGAAATGTAACAGCCACTCTCCAGATGCTGAACCCTTACACTCAAGTCTTGTTCCAGGGTATACGGAAATTGCCATGGTTATGGAATTAAACGGAGTTTGGGGTGGTGGGTTTTTTCCCCAGCACAGAACCTCCCATTCGCCCCTACAGATGAATTAAAGTGCAACTGAAATCATCTCTCATACCATGTCTGAACAGACTGTCCTCATGAGGTCTGTAATGTGGGGGACAAAAAACTAAAAGGGGGACAGAACATATGAAGTATAAGGGCAGGAATAAGCATATGAATTTATTTCCTTTAGATTTCAAGGCAGAAAGGCTGGGAGAAATAGTAAAAATAAAAACAATTACATGCTGCTGGTTAGTTTGCTTTTGAGGTGTTTGGTTTGGGATTATATGCCAAAGAGACAAAACTATAACGACTACGTTCAGCCACCAAATAATGTCTTATGCCTTGCAGTTGGTTGGAAAAAAGAATAGATCATGTAACTGATTTATATGGATGGAGGGCAGAAATTCAAAAAAAGATATATGGAAGCACATACAATGTCCTTATAAAAATTAAATAGCAAAGCAAACAGGATCAGTGTCATTGCTTACAAGAAAAACTGGAAAATACAAAAGGAGACAAGAAGCATGTCTCCTACTGCTCCTCTCCATCGAAAACATTACCAACAACTCCCATATAAATGTTCCCATTTTTCTATCTATCACATCATATTCACAGCTGATGTGAAGATGACAATATTAAATGAAGATAAACAGCAGTTGTATTTAGCCTTCAAATGTCAAGAAATTGCAGTATTTCTTTTCTTTTTCAACCAACATGTACTTTTCAGATCTTTTAAAGACAAAAATGCAAGAAAATTCCTAGGGAAAAATATAGGTGCTCTGCACCCACTATATGGAAGGGAATTAAATCTTTACAAGATTTCTATCTGAGCCTTGGGTTATACAGAAATACCTCCACTGAACCAAAACTTTGTAATCATGAATCAGTATTGTATAGGAGAGTATAAGTTGTGTACAAACCATGTTTTACTACTCTCTGCATTCCAGAATGAAATTAAGAATATAGGTGTTGCATTGTTTTTAACTTTTTTTTTAAACACATAATAAGTAGTGGACTTGGAGAATCGTCGTTTCTTCATACAGCTGTAATTCCTTTCAAAGATGCTAACACTTCAAATTTTCTCTCTTACACTTTCATGTAATCTCTATGTTTATGGACAAATTACATTTTTTATTCTCTCAAAGCTGTAGTTTGTTTTTCCAGATTGCATACAATTAAGTTCATGAGTCATACAGCAAAAGGAAAAGAGGTGGTGCCAGACTCCTAAATTAGAACCTAATACCAGAATCGTTTCACTCAGACTGCCTCACCAACAGCTCTTCATAACCAATACATAATTCTGCTGCAGATTAGTGCCTATGTCAATATATGCAAAGTTTGATTGCATTTATTCCCTTAGACATCAATAAACATCGATCATACAAAACACTTTTAGAAATTCTCCTTATTTATAAACAGATAACTTATTCCTGGTAATGATGACACTTTATTAATTATTCAAAGACTGAAGTCATTCCACCTACTTTTAGACTCTTAAATGTGGCGCCAAGACAGGACCCATCTTCTACAGTCCCTGCAAGCCTTCACCACCCTTCTGAAAAACGTTTCCTCACTAACTGTAGTGTGTTTACACAATACAAATTTATAAGCTGTGTCTTAATTTCACACTCACAATTAAGTACCTTGAACTCAGGCTTACACACACACACAATTACTACAAGTTTGTCCAAAAAAAGACAAAAGGCAAACATTTCATTGAAACAAAACCCACTCTCCACAGCCAGTGAAACTTAATTTGCTTTGTATTTGGGAAGCCTATTTTGGAAAAAAAGAAAAAACACCTAATATCTGCAATATCAGGTCACTAAAAGCATGTCTAAGTGACTGATGGTTTCTTCACTGCATACTGGGGTGAAAGTTTAATAGAAAAAAATCATACATTTATATATAAATCTCTCACCATAAAATTATGGCTATCCATTTTAATACCTACGTAGCTTTGCTTCACAGCCTTACCTGAAGAATCTGGCCACAAAGCTCAAAGTGAGAAGCTTATAGATACCTTCTTTCTAATTTATTTTATTATTAAAACACTGTTTAATCCTAATCAATTTGATGACAGGAAGTCCACATAAGTTAACTGCTACTTTTTCTAGGATAAGACGACAACCTTCTTCTACATCAGCTTCTTGTAGTACCCTACTGCTAAAAGCTGGTTTACATGGTTTTCCTCTAAAGTACCATTTAAGACATGAAGTTTGAGACACACCCAAGTCTCACCCAAAGAAACACCACAAACCCCCTTCCAGAGTGTGATGCACTCAGAAATATCCTTGAGGAAGGCAGGACCACACGTGGAACAGTCCATGGCGTCAAGTCATCCAGCTCCTCTTCAGAAGGTTCTCTCCTCAACACATGTACCCATACAGTCGACTACAAAACTAATTTAAAAATCTTATTCTCTAAAGTTAGTTGTGTTAATTTGGTACCTAACACCCTTTATCATCTCTTCAGAATAATAACCACCATCAGTGACCACTACTATTACTCCAAACCGTAGGCCAATGAACCTGCTCCAGGAACCAAAAAGCACTACTCAACCCCATTTCCACCTCATTTGCTACACAGGATACATGCTTCAACCCTTCATCCCCAATTCTCTTCTAGGATCCCAGTATATTTTTACGGAAAATCAGAGCAGCAATATTATATTTCAAGACAGAATTTATTTTCACTACAACCGATCCAGCAACAGGTTTGAAGAAATTTCTGGATCCTCAAAATCTTCAAAGTGGCTAAATTTGAAAACAATAATCATGCAAAATTCATTTGCAAAAGTATTCATGCAAAATGCTTCAACAAAAATTTCCACCAAATTCCGCTAATTCCAATTAGCATGCATAACTATAGATACGTGTATAGTTAATGTATAGATAAATCATAACATTATCCAGACTAAAAGACACAGCTACGGCATTTGATCGACTGCCAGAACTTTTGAATCTGGAAACCAAACACAGGCAGCAACAGCTTCATGGCTTTGGAGTTTAAAAAATAAAGCAAATTCCAGAGGCCAGCAGCCGCCTAAGCAAATCAGGTGTGTCCTACAAAAAAATTCAGCATTGCTACCAAATATAATTGCCAAGTGTGCCGAAAGGGGTCAACCACAGTAGTAAGGCTCCAGGCAGCAATTATTTTTGTGTGTACTGAAAAATCAACAGAAAAAGCAACACTAAAATATGCAATGAAGGCGGAGTGGAAAGGCAGTACATGGAAGAAAGCTAACTATTTTAAAATATACGCAATCACAGCCTACCTTTTTAGACCCAACAACAAACTCACAGGGCAGTATGAGAGAAGAAGAAAGAAAAAAAAGGAACAAAATAAAAATTAGAAAGACAGAACAGAAAGAAAATTAACAGCCACATACACATACTGAGAATCATAAAACTTTGATAAATCAGTGAACAAATCCCACCTACAATACTGTGTAGAGAAAGACACATCTATTAATAGAGCCCGACTTTCTCATCACTCAATAGTATTAAATGGATGCCTTACCAGCAGTAAAAAGAACCTAAGACACAGACTGATGTAAACATTAAAATGAGCTTATCCAAGTATATTTATACATACATGAGTATGTTTATTTTTTTAGCTGAAAACAGAAATAAACTAGAAAAACAAACAAACGGGATTTCTGGTATTTCTGGCAAGTATATTTCCTACTTCCAAGTTTGTAGGACCTTTGTATCACGATGAGAACATGCATTTCCATTCTTTCTATCAGTCTCCTGGCCTCTACAAATAACTATCAAGTGCAACTGATTTCAGAAACGTTTTCAATTATCTTCATCAGCCCTGTGACCACATGAATATTTTACCTAATTTACAGATGAAGAAACAAAAAGAAAAATTAACAGATTTACCAAGATTCCTCTGTTGGCTGAGTGCTCTAGAAATTAATCCAAGGTCAGATTCCCAGTCCTACAACTTCTATTTAACAGGAATATCTTTCTTCAAAACTTACTAGGACTTAATCCCACCAATTTTCATAAAGTTTTCTACCAGGCAAAAAAAAAAAAAAAAATCTTCTACACAAATAATATAGTGGGTTTGTGTATATTGTCATCTCTGTACAACTTCTGGAAGTGTCTCTTCTGCTCATTGTACAAGCAACTTGCAAAGGACAAAGATCAGCTCCACTTTTTCCAAGAATTATGCTATTTGAAATGCAGCATAATAATCCATTTTCCTAATTTAGGAACTCTGCATCTCAAAAGAAGCCACTCATTGTAATTACTATGTAATTACTATGTAATTACTAGTTAACCAAATTAATGCTAGTCTTACTGACTGGAGGAAAGAGAAAATCAGTTCTATGTATCTAGTCTTGATTGTAACGGAAGTATTAGCCTTAATATTTTACAATAAATCACACGGACAAAAGTTTCTTAAGATATGAGTTCAGTATTTTTAATTAGTCTTCCAATCACGTGTTCATAATTACTATGTCCCCTGTAACTTAATGTATTTTCACCCAGCATGTCAACCCAGTCCATTAGCTCAAGGTTACAGCTGCACTCTACATCTGATGAGACCTTTGCTACACACTGTGAAATTTCACTCCAGTTTTAGAAGTTACAGGAGAAGATATGCTTAGTTAGCCTAAGTAGACATCTGCAACTACAGCAGCAAAAACATATCCTCTGTGTTATAAACAGAGTGTGCCTTCTCTTCCATCTATTTAGTATAGAATATTTGTGCTTTTTAACCAGTTATTCACATACTGACTGGGAGATCATGACACACCGTATACATAATACGTAAAAAAAGGGATGGAGGGTATATAACAAATAGTAAGGGGATATTCTCTGTCTTTAACCCTTTAGAAATCTCTAGGTATTCTAGAAAAGGCTGCTTCATTTGCCTCACTAATTTTATTTTATTCTTTAAACTCATTATGCTGACACTCAAAGCCAACAAAGTAGCAAAAGGTATTCTGCCAGATGCACTCCAGGCATTCAGTCAGCCTTTACCCCTCCCTGAACAGAATTATACAACATTGCATCTTGCAAAAACAGAAACTGGACTCCACTGAAGAAGGTCCTTTCCAGCCCTGGATCTCCCTGTTACGACAATGCAACGTTTTCCCTTTAATTAGGGAATCTGTCACTGCAGAAGAGAACACACTACAATAAAAAACTTCCATTGCAACCCAAGTAATAAAATTAAATACACTGCCATTTCACATCTAAAGACTTGAAAGTGTAGGTTAGTTCGATGAACTGATCTTAGTTCAACCACGTTCCCGATCCTGAATTTCTGTGAAGCAGAAGACAGAAGCAGGGATGCATCATGCTTCACGAAAGGTACCTAGAAAGGTCCCTGCGCGGCGGAGCTCGGGTATGCTACGCACACATCTAACTCAGGGAGAGCTCCTTTTCTCCTTCCTGCTACAAAACTCAAAACTAAAAGTCCAAGGACTGAGTATTTTCTCACTCATCCACACAAAAGAGAAACGGAACAGATCTTTCAATCCAGCTTGCTTATACATAAATCCTCAGTTTTAAAACAATCAGAAGTGCTAACTCCACAGCAAAATAAAAAGCTGAACAACTTTCTTACTGTTGAACTGAAAGAGGAAAGATGAGAGTATTCAACACCTTTCTTTTGAGCAGTTTAGTGCAGCAAACATTTAAAGTCTATCCACTGATTTAGACTTACAGAAAAACCACTTGGTACTCAAACCACTACACAAGGTTGTAGACCTGAAGCAGTGATTAACTCCGTATAAACCCCTGTGTTTACGGAACCAGAGTCCTACACCTTCCGTTCTGCAAAGGATTCAAGCATCACACTAAATCTGTTTCAACTCTTCAGTGCAACAGCAAAAAATACCTTTTGCGATATGTATGGACAAACATACCACCTGTTACTTGAGTTCAGAACTTCCCAGGAAATATTTAGCCACTAGCTCTGCCCCCCTGCTCATAAATAGGTCATTTATGTAAGGAACTGACTGCCTAAGTACACTTTGGAAGCCCGCTATTTAGAAGACACAGTTGAGCAACATAATTCTGATTTTGAGATTCTTGGCCAAAATTAATAATTTTTCGCTAATTGGAACAGGAAATCTTGGTCATTACGAGATTCTTGGCCAAAATTAATAATTTTTCGCTAATTGGAACAGGAAATCTTGGTCATTACGAGATTCTTGGCCAAAATTAATAATTTTTCGCTAATTGGAACAGGAAATCTTGGTCATTACGAGATTCTTGGCCAAAATTAATAATTTTTCGCTAATTGGAACAGGAAATCTTGGTCATTACGAGATTCTTGGCCAAAATTAATAATTTTTCGCTAATTGGAACAGGAAATCTTGGTCATTACGAGATTCTTGGCCAAAATTAATAATTTTTCGCTAATTGGAACAGGAAATCTTGGTCATTACGAGATTCTTGGCCAAAATTAATAATTTTTCGCTAATTGGAACAGGAAATCTTGGTCATTACGAGATTCTTGGCCAAAATTAATAATTTTTCGCTAATTGGAACAGGAAATCTTGGTCATTACGAGATTCTTGGCCAAAATTAATAATTTTTCGCTAATTGGAACAGGAAATCTTGGTCATTACGAGATTCTTGGCCAAAATTAATAATTTTTCGCTAATTGGAACAGGAAATCTTGGTCATTACGAGATTCTTGGCCAAAATTAATAATTTTTCGCTAATTGGAACAGGAAATCTTGGTCATTACGAGATTCTTGGCCAAAATTAATAATTTTTCGCTAATTGGAACAGGAAATCTTGGTCATTACGAGATTCTTGGCCAAAATTAATAATTTTTCGCTAATTGGAACAGGAAATCTTGGTCATTACGAGATTCTTGGCCAAAATTAATAATTTTTCGCTAATTGGAACAGGAAATCTTGGTCATTACGAGATTCTTGGCCAAAATTAATAATTTTTCGCTAATTGGAACAGGAAATCTTGGTCATTACGAGATTCTTGGCCAAAATTAATAATTTTTCGCTAATTGGAACAGGAAATCTTGGTCATTACGAGATTCTTGGCCAAAATTAATAATTTTTCGCTAATTGGAACAGGAAATCTTGGTCATTACGAGATTCTTGGCCAAAATTAATAATTTTTCGCTAATTGGAACAGGAAATCTTGGTCATTACGAGATTCTTGGCCAAAATTAATAATTTTTCGCTAATTGGAACAGGAAATCTTGGTCATTACGAGATTCTTGGCCAAAATTAATAATTTTTCGCTAATTGGAACAGGAAATCTTGGTCATTACGAGATTCTTGGCCAAAATTAATAATTTTTAGCTAATTGGAACAGGAAATCTTGGTCATTACGAGATTCTTGGCCAAAATTAATAATTTTTAGCTAATTGGAACAGGAAATCTTGGTCATTACATTCAACCAAAACTCATCCAAACTGAGTAATTAAAGCCAAGATTCTAAAAGGGCTCATCTAGTCTACAGAAATTCCCCACCCACGCAGAGCGCAAAAACCAGTGACATAACCATTTATACCACTAAGGAAAGTCGAATAGCGGAGGGACTGAAGAGTATTGCGAGCAGGGAACACCACTGGCTAAGCGCATCTGAGCAAGTTCAACTGCTCAGCAAAGAGGACCAGAAGCAGCCGAGAAAGGTACCGTTGGTCCTTCAAGCAACCAGACGTAACTTAATGGAGGACTTCAAACTAACCTGAAACTCGGAATACTTTTTTCCAGCGTATCACATTGTTATATAGAGGTTCTAAGGCAAGGACTAATTATGCTGGCAGAGCTGATGAACACGATCAAGAAGGCTTCACAAACCTGCCTGGACAGCTCTGGACAACCCACCCTGCGCATCTCTGAGTACTTGCACACACTAACCACGGCTGGCATCCCTAGTAGTACAAGAGATACGTGAAAGATACTATTCCCGTGCATACTATGTATCGTGACAGGGCTTCCACACCTCTCTCTTTTCCAAGACAAAAGGAAGGTGGTTGGTTTTTTCCTTTGGATTTCAATGCAAACAGGGAAGTCAACCACATTTTTGCACCTGCCTGTAGCTAGCAAGCCAGAATTACTAATCCCTCACACGAGAACTATGAAACACTCAAATCTGAAAGCTGAGCATGCAAATGATTAGGAAAGTGTGATGGATTAAAAAAAAAAAAAACCAAACACCAAACAACTCACAAACTAAACTGTAACATACACAAAACCAAAGAGGAGAACTGTGAGAAGAATGGCAGCAAATCAAGGCTGGTCAAGAATATAAAATAATTAAATAACAGTGAAAGACAGGGAAAAACACTGAACTTAGCCACCAAAATAAGCAGTTGCTATTTCCTAGGAAGAAAGAGTAGGCAGAAACTTTGAAACACACCAAAAAAAACACAAAACAAAAAAAAACCAAACCCCACAGTAAAAAGGATTAATAAATACTACCCAACATAATATAGAATTATTTTTCATCAATGTTAATTGAATTTCTTTATTAATACTGTATATCTATAAACCATTTAAAGCTCTCCAACAGAAAGTCTCTTCATAGCAGAATCTGCCAAACCTCTCCTGCGATGACTTCCTACTGTTTGATGAGCCTCTTCAGTTAAATACATATATATATATATATATATATATAAAAAAACCCCATCAAAACATCAAATATGGTCAGACTGCAAATTAAATTCTCTTAAATTACAGCAGACATGCACAGTAAGACCGGGGCACGACTTTTGTTGTAACAAAGTACACTTTGTCCTTTCCAATAGGCTTATTCTAAAGACCAGCAATTGCCACGTATGTTTTTCAAGACCTGCGAGCTGACAAAAATAGCTGCTTACCTACTATCTGTGTCCAGACCTACAAAATCCTTCTTCTCAAAAGGAACACAGAGGAGCGGGATCTTGTCTCCAGACTTATCAGTGGCTCTGTCAAGCCGCTTAGACTCCAACACAATAAAGAGGGACTCGATAAAATCTTCTATTCTCTTCTCCACAGTTTCACATTCATCATAACTGGGATAAAACGCCACATCTGTGCGGGGCTGCTCCGCAATCTCTCCTTGAAGCCCGAAGACAAACAACCGGGAATCGTAGAGAGTAGAACCATACATTTCCTTTTGAAGATGGAATTTTTCAAAAGTCTGAGGCCAATCCTTTGCAGAAGAACAGTCCGTAATTGTTATCAGCCCCACAACTTTGCGGTGTGTCTGAAAATCCCCCCATTCGTTGTTCTCTGGGGGATAATGGTGCCTGTAACGGATATACAACACACGCTGAGAGTCGCGCACGTTAACTTGACTCACTGCTGAAATTCGCTTGTAGATCCTGAAAAAGCTCTCTTCGGGTACAATGCCAATGGGCTGAACCACAACCAGGAGAGTCTGATGATCCTCAGCACACTGCATGTAGTCGGGAACACTCATTTTGCATCAACTGCAGGCTAGCAAAAGAAAAACGCATGTTATTTTTTTAACATTCCGAAGGACACACGGTTGTTGAATCAAACCAGGACTTTGACGCTGAACACGTCTGCATTCTCTAAGCGCCCCAAGACCAGTACTTTCATCATTTTACCACATCTTCAACGTACTGACAAAGTTACACAGTGCACAAGGAGTGTTCTTAGCCACAGTACGGCCACAAAAAAAACGTAAATTAGGTTTTTTCCAACCGAATCGGTTTCTCATTCACTGTGCAGCTAAGCAAGTCAATCTAACACACGGGCCAGCATAGAGTCTCTCTGCCACAGCCACACAGCCGTCTCCTGAGCCTCAGGCTCTCCAGTCCGGGTCCTCAACACGCCTGGGGGAAACAGGGAAAACGGTGCGAGGTGGGATGTAAACCCACAGCAAAGCGGAATGACCAGACTGTACGCAGCTCATGGCCAGAGAAAAAGTGAAGTCCTTATTTTCTCAAAACACACGCAGGTTCATCAGAAGGACCAGGCAATGTTTTCTGCTGTTCTGTTAAGTATTTAGAGTTCCTGCTCCCCTGAGCTCTCTAGAACCGGCTGCTCTACTGCCGCCGCGGCTTGCGGACGGGCACAGCTAAGCCCTCGCCCCCCGGACCACTCGGATCCCTCGGTAGATTGCAGCTCCAAAGCACCATCTAAAACGTACAAACACACACAAAACCAACAAAAAAAACAAAAACCCGCCGTATCGCTTTACACCGACACTGTCGGCTTTACCAAAGAGAACGGAGAACGCGAGTTTTGAGCGCGGCCGGCAGAACAGCCGCACCTGGGGGAGCGGGGGGTCCCCTTAACTACCCATGAACTGCCGACAGTGCCACGGGCCGGCAGTGGCAATCCCCTCGCCCGCACCCCGCTGCCCGGCCCGTCGTTCCCGGCTCCCCGAGAGGCCGCGTCCCGCCGTTCCCGGCTCCCCGAGAGGCCGCGTCCCGCCGCAGCGGGCGGGCAGGGAGGGAGGACGGACGGGGCAGCGAGGGAAGGAGGGAAGGAGGGAAGGAGGGAGGGAAGGAGGGAAGGAGGGAAGGAGGGAGGGAAGGAGGGAAGGAGGGAGGGAAGGAGGGAGGACGGACAGGGCAGCGAGGGAGGGAGGGAGGACGGACAGGGCAGCGAGGGAGGGAGGGAGGACGGACGGGGCAGCGAGGGAGGGAGGGAGGACGGACGGGGCAGCGAGGGAAGGAGAGAGGGAGGGAGGGAGGACGGACGGGGCAGCGAGGGAAGGAGAGAGGGAGGGAGGGAGGACGGACGGGGCAGCGAGGGAAGGAGAGAGGGAGGGAGGGAGGACGGACGGGGCAGCGAGGGAAGGAGAGAGGGAGGGAGGGAGGACGGACGGGGCAGCGAGGGAAGGAGAGAGGGAGGGAGGGAGGACGGACGGGGCAGCGAGGGAAGGAGAGAGGGAGGGAGGGAGGACGGACGGGGCAGCGAGGGAAGGAGAGAGGGAGGGAGGGAGGACGGACGGGGCAGCGAGGGAAGGAGAGAGGGAGGGAGGGAGGACGGACGGGGCAGCGAGGGAAGGAGAGAGGGAGGGAGGGAGGACGGACGGGGCAGCGAGGGAAGGAGAGAGGGAGGGAGGGAGGACGGACGGGGCAGCGAGGGAAGGAGAGAGGGAGGGAGGGAGGACGGACGGGGCAGCGAGGGAAGGAGAGAGGGAGGGAGGGAGGACGGACGGGGCAGCGAGGGAAGGAGAGAGGGAGGGAGGGAGGACGGGGCAGCGAGGGGAGGAGGGAGGGAGGGAGGACGGGGCAGCGAGGGGAGGAGGGAGGGAGGGGAGGAGGGAGGGAGGGAGGACGGGGCAGCGAGGGGAGGAGGGAGGGAGGGAGGGAAGGAGGGAGGGAGGGAGGGAGGACGGGGCAGCGAGGGAAGGAGGGAGCGAGGGAAGGAGGGAGGGAGGACGGGGCAGCGAGGGGAGGAGGGAGGGAGGGGGGACGGACGGGGCAGCGAGGGAAGGAGGGAGGACGGACGGACGGGGTAGCGAGGGAAGGAGGGAGGACGGACGGGGCAGCTTCGCCCGCCGCGGCCGCTCTGCCGGGGTACGGCCGAGCCGGGCAGATCCCCGCGTTGGGTGCGGCGAAGTTTAGGAAGGGAATAGAAATTTTAAAACAAGAGACAAGCCCAGGGGAGGCGCGTCGACAGGAACACAAGCCCCGCAGCCCCGCGAGGAAGGGGTCTGAGGGGGCAGCGTGGAGAGAGGGGAGGCCCAGGGGATGGGGCAGCCGACTCCGAGCCGGCGCGGGCTCGGGTAGGTAACGCGGGGGGGGGTGGGGGGGGCACTCACAGCCGGGACAGGAACTGCCCCCGCCTCCTCCTGCTGCCGGCCGCGCGGGGCGGGGCGGGGCGCGGCGGAACTGACGGCAACGGGCGCTCGCAGCCCCGTCCCGCCCAGGGAGGGCGGCGCATGCGCAAAGCGGGGTGGGGGGTTTGGCGGGTTTGGTGTACGGGTGGGGGTCCGCCCGCTGCTTGTGGCGCAGCTCCCGGCGCTTGCCCAGGGGCTGCACGTGTGTCTGCAAACACGGGACGTTCCCCGATGATTAATTCATGAGAAGGAATGAACATCGGTTGGCAGGTGAACGGCAGCTGCCAGTGATGTCTCTCCCGACTGTGTAACTGAAAACTCCACAGGCTGCGGTCGTGTCACTGAGTCACAGAAGGGTTTGGGCTGGGAGGGACCTTAAAGATCATCCAGTTCCAACCCCCCTGCCATGGGCACGGACACCCTCCACTAGACCAGGTTGCTCCAAGCCTCATCCAGCCTGACCTTGAACACTTCCAGGGATGGGGCATCCACAGCTTCTCTGGGCAACCTCTGCCAGTGCCTCACCACCCTCTGTAGGAAGAACTTCTTCCTGATACCCAATCTAAATCCTCATTTTCAATGTAAACCCATTACCCCTTGTCCTGTCACTACAGGCCCTTGTAAGAAGTCCTCCCCAGCGTCCTTGTAGGCCCCTTCTGGTACTGGAAGTCTGACAGTACTGGCCAAAAGTCGGCCTTACTAGCGTTTCCAAATCTTGAAATCAGTCTTTGGTGTCTTGTAGCTTAAAGGATAAAAATCCTGAATACTCTGGGAAGAATGAGCCTTGTGGAAGAGTTAGGGTGCTTTTCCAGTAGAGGATATGGGAACCTTACGAAGTTCTGTGAGGCCAAGGGTTCCTGCACCTGGGTCAGGGCACTCCCCAGTATCAATACAGGCTGGGGAATACGTGGGATGAGAGCAACCCTGCCAAGAAGGACCTGGGGATACTGGTGGATTGTTGGATACTTTGCACATGTTGTTAGAGTAGCAGTTCTCTGACAATGACATCTCATCTCAGTATTTGACAAGCAACTTTGAAATCAGGCGGTATTTAAATGAAAAATAAACATTTTATTCCACTAAACTGCAAACTTAGGGAACTGGTTCTTAGATTTGGTGAAGAAAACAAAGCATTGGCACACCTATTACAGCAGCTGAGAGATTCTCAGAGTATCCTCTGCTTTTCACTTGGCCGAGAGTTGACAGGATAGATCTGCAACTTGTCAGCTCTGGGCCCGAAACATCCTTCCAGCATTGTTTTCCAAATGGTAATCTCTCCCATGCTGCCAAATCTCCCCGTATTTACCATTCTTACCATTTAAGACCCCACTACATATGACTGCAGCCTTAGGGATTTTCTGTAATCCAAATTCTTGATCATCAATTGAACTATGATATTAAATTGCGAGACTTCTCTTCACGAGGCAGTCTGATACCGTATTTCCTACTGACAGTGGGAAATTCTTCGTGCAAGCAGCCAAAAGAACATTGTCATCTCATTTATCAATGGGCAGCTCATAAATGGTACAAATGTATCCCCTCAAAATACCTGGGAAAAATAAGTTACACTTTCTAAACTCGTGTTTAGGCATCTTAAAGTGGCCATTGCCAGTTCAGTCATTTTCTGTTTGCATTTCTGCATTAATATAATTTACCAACTGTTCAGGTTTATCTGGTATTTTGAATGTGATGCAACTTTCTTATCCCCACCAAATAACACTTCATCAAATCCCCTCAGAACAGCTTTGCTTTGTGCAAGAAATGCTTCTGCTTCGTCACAAACTTTGTGTTCACTGTTTAGAAATGCTGCTTTTATACTGCTCTACTGGAAATTTAGAGAATGCTACTACACAGGTGTGCTGGTTTGAGTCGGCACAGCATTAATTTGCTTCACAGTAGCTGGTATGAAGATGGGTTTTGATCTGTGTTGAGAAGAGTACTGATAACACGGGTGTTTCCAGTTGTTGCTAAGGAGTGTTTGTACCAATTCAAGGGCTTTTTCAGTTTCTGATACTGCACCTGTGTTCCCAACTTCTTCACTAAAATCAGTGGGGAGGACACAGTCCAGAGAGCTTACCCAAACTGGTCAGGGGTATTTCATTCCATAAAATGTCATGCTCAGTATGTAAGTTGGGGCTGGGCCTGGGGGCCATGTTGGGGACCCCATCTGGAGTACTGTGTCCAGCTGTGGAGGCCCCAGCATAAGAAGGAGATTGACTGGTTGGAACGAGCCCAGAGGAGGCCACAAAGATGCTCAGAGGGCTGGAGCCCCTCTGCTATGGGGACAGGCTGGGAGAGTTGGGCTTGTTCAGCCTAAAGAAGAGAAGGCTCTGGGGAGACCTTATGGCAGGGTGGGGAGGCACTGGGACAGGTTGCCCAGAGAAGCTGTGGGTGCCCCATCCCTGGCTGTCTTCAAGGCCAGGCTGGATAAGGCTTGGAGCAACCTGGTCAAGTGGAGGGTGTCCCTGCCCATGGCAGGGGGCTTGGAACTAGATGACTTTTAAGGTCTCTTCCAGCCCAAACCATTCTGTGATTCTGTGATTGCTGTGTTTCCACTCAGTACAGGACAGTAGAATTAAAATCAGTAAATTAGGAAGTCAAATTAGTACATTACTTCAACTAAGGTCTGCTTCAGGTTCAGCTCACAACTAAATTTGTTCCCATGTAGTTCTTAACTTCACCAAGCACGTTCAGTGCGTAGGGGTCTGTCTTTAGAGGTGGGTAACTTAAGTACTGGCAGTATGGTTTTTCCATTATAATGAGCTAAGTTCATCCAAAGAACACTAGTTTTAGGGATTTTGCTGATGTGCCCATTAGTATCGACAAACTGTGCTAACTAATTAAGGATATACTGCATATCTTGTTCCACTAGTCAAGGATATATAAGATACACATTTGTTTTTCAATGATTGTGACCTCCCACTCCTCTATTCAAGTTTCCAGAAGGCTCCTTATCTTACTACGTCCTATCTTAGGATAAACAAGGTTCACAATTGCCTTCATCAGCACTGCGCTGATAGTACAAATTGCAGTGGGGAAGTGAGAGACAGAGGTCAGGGGAAACAATCTAATCTTTCCCTTTTTATTTATGGGAAATTTGTGCATGTGCATAAACCACCCAGATGCACATATTTACACAATTAAGTAGAAAAATGAGGTTACTGTGAGGAAACTCACAGGTGTCAGTAACAAGAAACAAAGCTACAGGGCAAGAACAGCATCTCTGGTCACTCCTTTATTAGACCTAATTTAGTTAGAGAGCTCAAAACTAGCTGCACCGAGCACTTTCTTATTCAGGTCTACAAAGCACAGCATAACGGGCTCCTCTAGCACAGACTAGCGAGTCAAGTGAGAGCAGAAAAGGTGATGCTCTGCAGTTTGTAATTAGTACAAATAGTCCTTATACTGAACAGGGCATATTAGTCTTCAGGCAAACTGTTGTTTTGAATTTACCAGAGGAGAGATTTCTTTTACCTGTGTTCCCAGTCAGGTTTAACACAGAATTCTTAACAACAATACCAATTCAGTTCTGATTCAAGAGAAAAAAGTTCTAGTATGAACTACTCTGTGGGTTGGTTGGTTTGTTTTAATTAGGAACCGCTTCGATTCCATTACTGGTATGACATTAATTTTGCAATTTCAAAATAAACTAAAAAAGGTTAATTATTAAATATCACTACTATTGCAATATCATGGTATTTTCGGAGCGTGTGCACACCCACCTTACGCCATACAGCTACATCATCACTCTGTCTCCCGCAAACTAAAGCTGTGTCAGGATGGAGACACCTTACCTTTGCTGTGCTCCTGCTCCTGTTCTCTCCCAGTTGAAATCCATCGCCTGCCCAGCATGGTACTGAAAAAACCAGACTTGTCCCACATGTGGACTTGCAGGGAGCACTGCACGGGCAAAAAGGAAAGGTCTGATAATGAGATAGGAGCTACAGGGGAAGAAAGTGAGCCCTGGTTTGCCCAGAGCATCTTAAACTGCGTTGTCCACAGCTGAGTCAAATGATTATAGGCAGGTCCCCAGATCCCATGGGATCGATACAGATTCTAACTCTGAATCCAAATAACTCAATACCCTGAGAAATCTTGGTAGTTTGATGGAGGTTTATGCATATGTTGAAATCATGAAAGACCCCAGTAGTAATTATAAATACTAATCAGAAAATCACTGTCATAGTAATTTCAACTGTTTCCACAAGATGTCACTAGACGATAAGGACCAAGGGAGAAACTGAACCTGCCAAATATCACACAGCATCTTGGGACAGTACGCATCACTTCAGATGTAACTTACCCAGAATGGCCTCACAGAAGTTGTAACGTCAAGGGAGCTATGCAGTCTAAGAGAAGTATGTCATCTGTAACAGCTAACTGTAAAGGATGTCCCCAAGTACAGTAACTGATGCCAATGAACGCAACAATGTACTGTCTTTGCACTGAGGTGCTTACAACTGTTTAAGGTGCAACCTTTTACTAATAAACCAGTGTAATCTGTAGGAAAACATTGTCCTTATGTACTGAGCAAATTCTATGTAAGCTAGTAATACTCAGTTCACAAACTCCCCGTATGTTCCATTTAATATGATTCTTTATGTGTACCTCCCTTCTGCCCTAAATTCTATGTGAACCACTATTGTGTACTATGGAAAAGCCCCTATTCTTCCCTCTCATGCTAAACAGCGATCGAATCAGTGGCCTTAGCAGGCTTCTTACCAGTACAGATGATCAGGCATATTGTTTGTAAAGCATATTGGAAACTTTTTATTTAAGCCATTAAATGAAATGCAAACTATGAATCGTCATTTCTGGAAGCGCTAACTCACTCTTTGTGGGAATTCAGTAGCTCTTACCCAAACAGGCACGAACAAACTTCTGGAGCCAAGGTAGCAAAACCCCTGGTGCTTTCAGCAGGCCCAGGCTGCCTGTTACAAGCTACCTACACAGTAGACAACACAGGGTAAATAATCTGTGAGGAATGTATTTGACACTAGTGGTTTCGTTCAAATCAGGAGGTTTTAAATAGAATTAATCACTTTGAGACAATCATTTAGCATTAGGACACAGGGGTTACAGCATAATGTTGAGTAATTTGGTATACTGTTTGTTTATCACTAATTTAGCAGCTAGGGTTGCTAAAGCCTTAAGCCTCAAGCTGTGGATTTCCACTTAGATATGTTTTCAGATAGGACAGAGTTGATTTTCTTGTTAGTAGCTGGTACAGTGCTGGGCTTTTGATGTAGTGTGAGAATAAGGTTGATAACACACTGACGTTTCTGTTGTTGCTACGTAGTGCTTATCCCAGATTTAGTCTGACAGAGTGAGCAGGCACACAGGAAGCACAACCCAAAAGATACAGAGGCTACAACCATCAACAAGAAAGAACAGTTAACACCCTGCCTGGAGACAGACAAATAATCCAGTAAGTAAAGTTGTGGAATAATTAATTACTGGGGGTGACATGAACTAAGCTTACATGAAAGGCCTGGCATTGTTCACACATTAAGGACGGCATGGTATTGAAGGGGCTTTCAGGGGGGAGTGCAGTTGCAGCTGGTATGACAGGAATCCACTCCATGATGGTTCCCTGAACAATATTGCCTGCGCAGCAGCACGGAGGGTGGAGCGGAGTGAAGATTCCGTGGCCAGGCTCTGTGAATCGCTGCGGAGATGGGAACTCGGTGGTACAAGGAACTGATAAGCCCCACATTTGCCACCCTGAGCCAACAGTCTGTCAGTTTTTGACAAAATGCGGTCCTTTAGGTGAACTTTGCTCATTATAATGTCATTGTAATTCCAAAACACACCTCCATCCCAAAAGCTGCCCGCCCCCGAGGTGTGACCAACCCTCACTGAGCGTGCGCTCTGAACTTTCTTAATCTCCACTTTTAAAAGCGAAGCAAGAGAATTTTACACCAATCGAAGGTAAAGGTATGTATGCCTGGAGTCACTCAAGCTCCACCTTGAAGATAGAAAATAACATAAAAATGGCTCAAGAAAAGGGGAATGTGAGGGAAGACATCATCGTGAACAAGTCAAGGAAGAAACCATCGCAGATTGCCTCTCACTCCTGGGATCAGTCGATGGGCTGACCCTCTCTCTCCCACCATGGGAGAGATTTAAACTCTTAGTTATACTAAGTATTTTCTTAGGAAACTTAGAAATCTCTATATAGAGTTGTTTTATGCTGCTATATTACTCGAGCAGTTTTATGCTGTTGTATGTTACTGGATTCCGTGCGCTGTATTGTCCGCAGTCTCAGTTACTTGCATGTGTTTCTCACAGTGCACTATCACCGGCAATCCATAAGAACCTGTGTTTCTGTCGCTTTAATAAGCTGCACTTTTACGTAGCCAGCCGCAGAGGTCTCTTATTGGGCACTGCCAAATCTTTACTGGCTTCATGATATCGTGGAGCGAGACTAGATGGGAGTGCAGCGTGCTGTTAGTGGATCCGGAATAGTGATAGTTCAATCATATTGAACGGAGTTGGACTAATAGTGCCAGATTGGGCATCACTCAGAATCTAAACCCAGCTGCCCCCAGCCCCTCTGATATCTGAGGACAAGCTGGAACACAAGGGGGTTTATTTTCTGCCAAATTACCCTTTAACGGGACAAAGGTGTTAGAAGATCCCATACCAAAAAATCACCATTGGACCAAGAAGGCGCATAGGAGGCCTGTGAGGGGCAGCTGCATGGTGTGTAAGGGTATGATCACCCAGGATTTCCTTAGTTCAGGGCCCCTCCCGAGGCACGCAGCTTGAACCGGGTTTTTTTCCTGCTGTACCATCTGAATAGGTATTTTTATATGAGATTTGATACCTGAGACTCTGCTATGGGAACCCAACGGCTGAACCTGTGGAGGGGAGGTACTGTTTAACACCTTCATCAGTGACATGGATGATGGCATCGAGTGCCCCCTCAGCAAGTTTGCTGGTGACAGCAAGCTGTGTGGTGCAGTCAACACACTGGAGAGAAGGGATGCCATCCGGAGGGACCTGGACAGGCTGGAGAGGTGGGCCACTGCCAATCTCATGGAATTCAACAAGGCCAAGTGCAAGGTTCTGCACCTGGGTCGAGGCAATCCCAAGCACAAGTACAGACTGGGTGGAGAATGGATCGAGAGCAGCCCTCAGGAGAAGGGCTTGGGGGTACTGGTGGATGAAAAGCTGAACATGAGCCAGAATTGTGCGCTGGCAGCCCAGAAAGCCAACTGGATCCTGGGCTGTATCCAGGGCAGCATGGCCAGCAGGTCAAGGGAGGTGATTCTCCCCCTCTACTCTGCTCTGGTGAGACCCCACCTGGAGTGCTGTGTCCAGCTGTGGAGCCCTCAGCATAAGAAGGATATAGACTGGTTGGAACGAGTCCAGAGGAGGCCACAAAGATGCTCAGGGGGCTGGAGCCCCTCTGCTATGGGGACAGGCTGAGAGAATTGGGCTTGTTCAGCCTGGAGAAGAGAAGGCTATAAGGGGAGACCTTATAGCACCTTCCTGTACCTGAAGGGGCTACAAGGAAGCTGGGGGGGTGCTTTTTACAAGGGCCTGTAGTGACAGGACAAGGGGTAATGGGTTTAAATTCAAAGCAAGGAGATTTAGATTAGATATCAGGAAGAAGTTATTGGAGAGGGTGGTGAGGCACTGGGACAGGTTGCCCAGAGAAGCTGTGGATGCCCCATCCCTGGCTGTCTTCAAGGCCAGGCTGGATGAGGCTTGGAGCAACCTGGTCTAGTGGAGGGTGTCCCTGCCCATGGCAGGGGGGTTGGAACTAGATGATCTTTAAGGTCCCTTCCAACCCAAACCATTCGATGATTCTGTGATTGGAGGGCAAGGATACGTGTGTGAAGGGAGCTGGAAGGGGCTGCTGTTGGCTCACTGGAGCTGCCCACTGCAAAGGGACTCTCGGTCCCAGCAGGAAGGACTCAGGTGGTGAGTGTGCTCCTCTTAGAGTGGTGTGAGTGTGCTTGAGCAGTCTGTCCTTTAACAGTGTGTATAATACAGACACAGCCCCGGAATCACTTAGTAGTTTACATCTGCCTTCCACACCTCAACATTCCTCTGAGGAGTGTCAGGATTACCGGCCTGCATTCCCTTCTACTACAGAACAGCAGATAAAGAGGTATTTAGCAGCCTGCAATTACAGCTCGAGTTAACAATTTTGTAGCCACTGGCCTATAATTAGAATACACGTAGGATGAGCCTATTTGCCATTAGCAAGTTCCCCAAACTCAGGTGCTGCCCTGGGGCTAAGCCCGCGCCGAGGGGCTGAGCGAGGGAAGCCCCGGGGACGCTCCCGCCTGTGCCGGGGCCAGCACCGGCGAGTGGAAACGCGCCCAGCGCCCTTGGCGGGGGGGAACGGCCACAGCAGCCCCCGCAGCCAGCCACCTCCAGCTCCCCCCTGCGCGTCCCGGGAAGCGGGAGGGAGCGGGATGCCAGATGTATCGTGGGACTTGCAGTCCTCCCGCGAGCGCGCGGCTTCGCGGGAGATGTAGTCCCGCCGCCGCTGGCTGCCTGCGGCGCGCGCGGTCGCCGTGGTAACCGGGGACTGCAGCTCCCAGCGGGCCTTTGCGGCGGCGGCCGCCCGCGGCCCGCCGGGTTGGGGTGAAGGGCCGGCGCCGCTCTTTGAGGGGGGGAGGGGCGGAAGATGGCGGCGAGGTTGAGCGGTGGTGAGAACCGGCTGGTGTCGCTGCCCCTGTCGCGTATCCGCGTCATCATGAAAAGCTCGCCGGAGGTCTCCAGCATCAACCAGGACGCGCTCTTCCTCACCGCCAAAGCCACGGTAGCGCCTTCCTTCTCCCTTCGCTCCCAGCCGGCCCCGCTCCTTCCCGGCCGTGCTGGGCCTGAGGCTCCCCAGCGTACCGCTGGCTCCGGGCCGGGTCCCTTCGTCGCTCCTCTCCCCGCTGCCGGAGCAGCCCGGTCCTCCCGCATCTCTGCTCAGCGCCGACCTCGGCCTCAGCGAGCGGCTCTTTCCCTCCTCCCGGGTCCGTCACCCGGGAGGCATCACGCTTCGGGGTCCCACTGTGCAGAGGGGGTTTGGGGCATCTTCCCGTCCAGCTGAGCTCCCCGAGCCTCTGAGCAGTGCAGGGGGGTCGTACTTCCACCACCGTCGGTAGCCTGTGTGGAAATGATACCCCGCTGCTTCCCAATCCCCAGTGTCGTGGCTGGGCTGTGGGAGGTGTTGGAAAGCAGCACGAATTAAGTTACGTACCAGAACCCAAACCTACTCCAAGGAAGTGCACCTGTATCCGAGGAAGTGCACCTATATCCTGACCTTAAGCCCTTCTGAAATAAGCGGGTTTGTCCACAGAGCATCCCGTGTACATACACTTCAGTACGGGGGTTAAAGAAAACTGCCAGCGCTGTGTGTGAATTCACAGCTTGGCTATTCTTTGTTTCCATTTTTTAGGAGCTTTTTGTTCGGTATTTGGCTGTGTACTCCTACAAACATGGCAGAGGCAAGGAGAAGAACGCTCTAACATACAGTGACCTGTCTCATACCGCAGAAGAGTGCGAGACCTTTCAGTTCCTTGCAGGTATCTATAGCACGATGATAAATCCAGCATGGCATTTGGAAAACAAAAGTCTTGCTCTTAGTGAATTGTTTTGTGAGAGCACAATCCTGCTGGTCATTATCTCCTGTATAACGTTCAACTGGAACTCATAAACTACATCACTGAATGTATTTCTTTGTGAATGGGAAATCCTCTCGTGCTTCAAAATTATACAAGGCTAATTATTTTTCAGCATATTGCTGTAAGCAATTTTTAAATTCCAGCAGCTCTGTCTGTGCCCCATCCCTGGCTGTCTTCAAGGTCAGGCCGGATGAGGCTTGGAGCAACCTGGTCTAGTGGAGGGTGTCCCTGCCCATGGCAGGGGGGTTGGAACTAGATGATCTCTAACGTCCCTTCCAACCCAAACCATGCTCTGATGATGAATCTATGATTCTGTGAAAGCTTTCAGCCTATAAAACAAGATCACTGCGCATCTTTATGTGAAAAGTTATGTGGCCCCAAAATTGCACGTGTAAATCTGTAAGTCTTTTTTTCTCAGTGATTCATTATATGGTTCCTCTCTCTTTTTATACATAGATATGTACGTACTTTTTACTGTATAACACTTAGCCATAACATATAGGTTGAAAATAAGGTATTCCTAGTCCAGTGTTCCTCTGGGTTCCCCATGGGCAGACTCTCAGAGCTCATAGTTCTGCTTTGTCTCAGGTCTGTCATTATGGCCGTGAGCAAGTATCTTGCCTTACTGCAGAAAGCACGTTTCTACAGGACACAAAAGGGGTAGCTGTCTTACTGGATCTAAGTCAGTTGAGTAATTGAACACTCTTACTCTGCATCGAATAAATAATGTGCATGAGCATATGGTAAAGACACTTGGCAGGGATCAGGCGTAAAATGTATTCCGTGTCTTTGGTTACTTGTACCCTAAGTGGGTAATTTGTTCTTGTTCTTGCAGCTGTATAGGTCACACTAACTTATCTGGTTATTCACTTAAATAATAATGTTTTTAACAAAGCCTCTTTCCAGCTTCATACCGTTAGTGGTACGGAGCAACGGTATTAATGAGGAAATACAGGTATTTGAACTGACTGTAAAAAAAAGCCATTCTGCCTTCCAGATATCTTGCCAAAGAAGATCCTAGCTAGCAAATACCTAAAAATGCTCGAAAAGGAGAAGCGAGATGGAGAAATGGGAGAAGATGATGAAGAGGAGGAGGAGGAGGAAGAGGATGAAGACGAAACTGTTGATGAAGATGTCGGATCTTCAGACCAACGGAGAATTGCTTCATAGTTGGTCCATTTTCTGTTGTGTAAAGGATGTTATTTTTGTGACTGAGAAACCAGATGCTGGATATATTTATATACTGAGCCATCTGCTTTTGCTTTGTTTAAGAAGTTGAGAAATTGAACTTTTATACTTGTTGAAGAATGGAATTCTTCCCTGAGAAACATGGCGGGGTAAGAAGAGAGAATGTAAATCTGACAGCAGAACTTGCTCAGATGACTTAAAATTACTTCTTCAGACAATCATTATCCAAAGTTAAAATTTCTTACGGGCAGCTTTCATTCCAAAAGCTCTTTCACCCTCTGGTTAGAAGGGAGTCCTCCGGTTTGTGCCTCTTCTCAGAGTGGAAAATGAGGGGAGAAGAGGTGTTTCACAGTGTGTACTATGCTCAGCCTTCTCCTTGGGAAGCCAGTAGCCGATCAAACTCTCCCTCAGTTTTCTGGAACAGGGGACCAAGCCCATTAAAAAAACTTCTGTAAAAACAGCTCCTTCTGTAGTGCAGCCTAAATAGCCACGTTGGCGCAGAAACAGGGTAGAGGATGAGGTCCGTTCCAAGAGCTGATGTGTTTCTGCAGCTGTGATGGTAAAAAGTAGATGCGTTGGGTAACGATGTAAATATGTACATCTAGAACCTTCTCTAAGGAACTCCACTTCCGCAGCTTGTCCGTGGTGTTCTACCAAGATGCTTAAGGAAGTCTCTTACATGTGGATTGTTGGGAATGAGAAACCCTTTTGGCATTTGAGTGACAGAGCTGGATTTTTCATTTGGTTTGGGCTTTTTTTTTTTTTTTTTACTATAGAAATGGTAACTGTCCTGTGTAGAACTTTATATGAAACTTCCTAAAATAAAACGTTTTATATGAAAAGTGACGATGCTGAGACTTTATATAGTTTCCAGCTTCAGTCATGTACAAGCCTAGCATGCTCACTGTTCATCTCTCCATGGAGAAAAAGGGAACAAAAGGCTAAGTGATGCTTTGAATAGTCTGTCAGCAATATTAACTAGATCTAGCCTGCTTTGGGAGTCTTAGCTGTGTGACCGTCAGTCTCTGCTGATACACGATGGCAGTGTCATGGTCAGAGTGTGAGACATGACCACGATCTCTCACACAGGCGTGAAGAATGCCCCAAGTAAGCATGGAAACATTACTAAGGAGCAAAACCTCCCACTCCAAAAAGTGCCCTAAATCAGTCAGGAAAGGAGAGGTCTCAAGCAACACCCAATTTTGGATGGCATGGTAAAGAGTTACCAGGAAACTGTCCTCCCTGTCAGGATAATAGAATAGAATCATCGAATGGTTTGGGTTGGAAGGGACCTTAAAGACCATCCAGTTCCAACCCCCCTGCCATGGGCAGGGACACCCTCCACTAGACCAGGTTGCTCCAAGCCTCATCCAGCCTGGCCTTGAACACTTCCAGGGATGGGGCATCCACAGCTTCTCTGGGCAACCTGTTCCAGTTCCTTCACCACCCTCTCTGGGAAGAATTTCTTCCTGATATCTAATCTAAATCTCCCTGCTTTCAGTTTAAACCCATTACCCCTTGTCCTGTCACTACAGGCCCTTGTAAAAAGTACCCCCTCAGCTTCCCTATAGGCCCCTTCAGGTACTGGAAGGCTGCAATAAGGTCTCCCCGGAGCCTTCTCTTCTCCAGGCTGAACAAGCCCAACTCTCTCAGCCTGTCCCCATAACAGAGGGGCTCCAGCCCTCTGAGCATCTTCGTGGCCTCCTCTGGACCCGCTCCAACCGGTCAATATCCTTCTTATGCTGAGGGCTCCACAGCTGGACACAGCACTCCAGGTGGGGTCTTACAAGAGCAGAGTAGAGGGGGAGAATCCCCTCCCTCGCCCTGCTGGCCACGCTTCTCCTGATACAGCCCAGGAATCGGTTGGCTTTCTGGGCTGCCAGCGCACACAGCCGGCTCCTGTCCAGCTTCTCATCCACCAGTACCCCCAAGTCCTTCTCAGGGCTCCTCTCGATCCATTCTCCACCCAGCCTGTTCTTGTAGTTGGGATTGCCCCGACCCAGGTGCAGGACCTTGCACTTGGCCTTGTTGAACTCCATGAGGTTGGCACATGCCCACCTCTCCAGCCTGTCCAGGTCCCTCTGGATGGCATCCCTTCCCTCCAGCGTATCGACCGCTGTCGAATAGTAACAGCTTCTCTTAATAGTAACAGCTTCTCTTAGGCTGACGGCACAAGTACACTAAACTGCCCTTAAAACAAGGCAGAAAGCTGTAGTAACTCCATAATCTGGCACACACCAAATTTCTTCTAGGAAATCAAAAACAAGGCTTAGGCAAGTAAGATCAGAGACTGGCACAGGAATAAAGCTGCTGAGCCACAAGAAATGCTCTTGGTTTAAAATGTATGGTGTGCTATAAAGAATTTTCCCAAAGTTACCATCAATCAAAATCATTCTGTATCAGGAACAGTGCAGCGAGCGCCGAGGGATGCTTTATCCCTAGAGAGATTCCCAAGCGGGTATGCAGAGCTATTGTTGAAAGGGTTGGTTTGATTTTTTTGAAATATTAAAAGTGCATGGAGATGTATGTGAAACGGAGGGATGATGCTGTCTGTTGGGGGCGGGGGGTTGCCTGCAGTGGGATATATAAATTGTGTGGCATTGCTCAACACCTGGTGGGTCTGGTACTTGCCAGCTTTGGGAGGGAAAAAAGGCTACTTGTAGTCCAGTACAGAATTGCGTGGTAATTCTGTAATTAAGCGGTATAGAGGGCAGCAAGATAAATCATTGGGGGCCCATAAACTGCTGCCCACCACCTGTGTTGAAGAGTCCCCGAGGACTAGCCTGATCCCAGAGCTGGCATCCCTGTCGTACACCTCACTGGTCCCATGGCTAAGGCCAAACAATGCCTGGCCCACAGTTACATAGGTCACAACCCAAGAATGCAGTGAGCTCAAAGACGCCTTTATGCTGGGCACATGTATTTTGAGGCAACGATATCAGGGTTGGTAAGTTCTAGGGTGCAAATGTTGATAGAAATTACAGCTCTGCTTAGTTTTAGACCCGGCATTTTCCACCACCAATTCGGTGTTACCAACCCAATTGTCCATTTTGCAGAACCCTCTGCGAAGGGTTTGCTTTAAGCCAGGCCTGGAGCCAGGTGTAGGTTATGAAGGACAATGGGGATGAAAGGTGCCAAAACAGTCACTAGCCCCAAGTATCTCCCACCACTCATCACCTGGAGGGGATGACCTTTCCTGCATTGTTGGCGCTTCGGTTCAGCTGCCACTCAGCTTGTCAACGGCTTGTTACCGCTGACGTTTGGTAGGTAACACACAAATTCTGCTTCAGACACCCTTAAAAAAAAAAAAAAACCAAAAGAAAATTTAAAAAATCCCCCCCACATCCATCAGTCACTGCTCTACAGACTGGCACCTCGTGAGCCTGGGAAGGAGAGTGTCTCAGCGCGATCAGCCAGCGTGCCCAGGACAAAAACTGACGTCGCGATCCATGTGCCTGCGCCGACATAACTGGGAGCACTGGTATTCTGGGACTGAAACCAAAATAGTTTTACTGGGACATGACAAACCGTGGGCAGTCCTGTGAGGGTCAGTGAAGGGGGGAATTCTGCTGCTGTGGTAACAGGCCAGCGCAACGCCGGACTGTATTAGCCACATACCTGAGCTGTGGGCAGAGGTGTCCACAGCCGGCAGAGGTGTCCCCAGTCACGAGTCACCCGCACCAGCCGACTGCCACTCTTCATTGAACTGCAACCCATCCTCACTCACAGCAGAGGGGACCGTGCCCTTTCTGCCTTGCCCAAGCCATGGCTAGGAACCTGAGCTGAACCAGGCTGCCTGGGGAGAGACCCAGCGCGAGCCATGGCCCTGGCGGCGGCTGTGTCCCTGTCGCCAGGCTGCAGAGTGCTGTGGTGTGCGCTTGGGGAGTGGGAGCAAGCGCGGACAATGAGTTGTGAGGTCCTCGCGCTACACAGCTGGTGTCTTTGAACGTCAGAGAGAAGACAGGATCAGGAGGGAAAGCACAGAAAAATCCGACCGGAGGGTGGAGGAGCCAGAAATGAAGGAAAACCAGAATGAACTAGATGATCTTTAGGGCCACGAAGATGCTCAGAGGGCTGGAGCCCCTTTGCTATGGGGACAGGCTGGGAGAGTTGGGCTTGTTCAGCCTGGAGAAGAGAAGGCTCCGGGGAGACCTTACAGCACCTTCCAGTACCTGAAGGGGCCTACAAGGAAGCTGGGGGGGGGGGGTTTACAAGGGCCTGTAGCGACAGGACAAGGGGTAATGGGTTTAAACTGAAAGCAGGGAGATTTAGATTGGGTATCAGGAAGAAGTTCTTCCCAGAGAGGGTGGTGAGGCACTGGGACAGGTTGCCCAGAGAAGCTGTGGATGCCCCATCCCTGGCTGTCTTCAAGGCCAGGCTGGATGAGGCTTGGAGCAACCTGACCTAGTGGAGGGTGTCCCTGCCCATGGCAAGTTGGTTGGAACTGGATGGTCTTTAAGGTCTCTTCCAACCCAAACCATTTTGTGGTTCTATGAATGACTCCTACAAGTGTTTCTCCTCACTGCACTCTGATTACCTGTTTCTGCAGTGTCTGCCCTGGCCTCCTTCCACACCCCTGATGGTGCTTTTTTCCTCTCAGCATCCCCCTCCTGTCACACTTAGAGTCTGTCTACAGCAAAGCTGACGCAGAGAGACCCCAGTGTAAGGAGTGTCTGTGCCCAGGGGCTGCAGTGTGGTCTCTGTGAGGAGAGGTTGGGGCTGACCCTGTGCCAGACACAGCCGGTGCCAGCCAGCTCCAGCAGCCCCAGTGCAGCACACAGCTGAGCCCCTCAGCCAAACTGGGGGTAAAACAGGTTTCAGAAAGGGCTGAAGGAGGCACAGGCTGAGGAGGAGGAAGCCAAGGAGAGAGCAGCAGCAGAGGGACCCAAGGTTGGAGGAGGAGGAGGGCAGGCGGTGCTGCAGGCCCAGAGCAGGGATCCCCTACAGCCCTGCAGAGACCCCACTGGAGCACAGACTCAGCCTGCAACCCAGGGGGGGCCCATGCTGCAGCAGGGGGTACTTCCTGCAGGAGCTGTGGCCATGGAGAGCCCAGGTTGTCCCTGAAGGACTGCAGCCCGGGGAAGGGCCCACGCTGGAGCAGGGAGATGGAGTGTGAGGAGGGAGAAGCAGTGGGAGAGGCTGTGATGGACTGACCCCAACCCCTAATCCCCACCCTCTGTGCCCCTCAAGGAGAGAGGAGTCGGGAGTGAAGGGGTGAAGGCGTGGGCTGGAGCAGAGGTTCCCCTGCAGCCCGTGGGGAGAGGGCAGGCTGTGCCCTGCAGCCATGGAGGGTCACGGGGGAGCAGAGACCCCCCTGCAGTCTGGGGAGGACCCCACAACAGAGCAGGTGGCTGTGCCTGAAAAGCCCCTGACTCTGTAGTCAGCCCACGCTGGGGCAGTCCCCTCCTGAAGGACCACACACCCATGGCAGGGACCCCACGCTGGAGCAGTGAGAGGAGAAAACTGCAGCCCGAGGGAAGGACTCATGTCAGGGAGGTTCGTGGAGGACTGTCTGCTGGGAGGGACCCCACGCTGGAGCAGGGGCAGAGTGGGGGGGTTTCTCCCTCTGAAGAGGAAAGGGCAGCAGAGAGGTGTGAACTGACTGGGAAACCCCCCCCGCCCCCTCCCCCGTGCTGCAGCGGGGGAGGGTGTAGAGAATCAGGATCAAAGCTGAGCCCGGGAAGCAGGGAGGGGTGGGGGGAAGGTCTTTAAGGTCTGTTGTGTCTCTCATTGCCCGACTCCAATCTGACTGGTAACATACGACATTGATTTTTCTTCCCCATGTCGAGTCTGTTTTGCCGTGACCATAACAGGCGAGTGATCCCTCCCTGCCCGCGCCTCAATCCACGAACCATTCCTTGTATTTTCTCCTCCTCATCCCACCGCGGGAAGGAGCGAGCGGCCTCATGGTGTTGTGTTGCTGGCTGGGCCTAAACCACCACAGGCACCCACAGCTTCTCTGGCCAACCTGTGCCAGGGCCTCACCACCCTCTCCAGGTACAACTTCTTCCAGGTATCTAATCTCAATCTCTCCGCTTTCAATTTAAACCCATTACCCCTTGTCCTGTCACTACAGGCCCTTGGAAAAAGTCCCCCCCAGCTTCCTTGTAGCCCCTTCAGCCGCCACGGCCTGGGCTGACACAGCCTCTTCCCACACCCAAAGCAGCAAGAGGAAAGTCCATGGTGAGGGCAGGACAACTTTCCTCTGGGCACCGAAAGCTGCGACGAAGCCCCCATCTATCCATATACAGTATGGGAAACTGCCGTGAACGGCTGAATTTTGACAAAATTACAGACGTACTGAAGGGGGAGTTGCAGTGGCAAGCGGCCCGCTTTGCCCATGGGACACGTTGCTCTCTCTCGCAGCTGCTGAACGTTCTCGTGCTACGGGGAAGCCGGCTGCGAGGCCGGAAGCTGGTGGTACTACTAGGGGTATCTTGGCGTTTTTAAGGTGTTTAGGGATTTTTAGGTAGTGGAACACAGGCCAGAGGCCTCTTTCCAGCATGAATCTATTATTATACATATATATTTCATTTCATTTAAGATACATTTTTCAATTTTTTCCCTACAATACCAGCTTGTGAGATCCATCCCCTCCAGCCAAGGCTGCTCAAAGGACATGAAGCTTCCTAAGCTTGCAAAAATGACAAAAGAACTGTGGTTACTAAGTATAAATTACCATATTTCACCCCTCTTAGAAGTTTCCTGTGGGATGATGAACATATTCTGTCAATTAGTGAGGCCACAAGAACTTGAACACCCTTCTGGATTCATTCAGCCAGAATCCTTGATGGGGACTTCAGAGCTGCCAAAATTTGCCACAGCCATCCCCAGGACCCAGCATCTGCCAAAGCTTGTTGCCACGTGTGCTGGGCTGGGGTAATTTTCTTCATAGTGGCTGGTATGGGGCCGTATTTTGGATTTGTGCCGAAAGCAGTGTTGGTAATACCCGGGTGTTTTCGGTATTGCTGAGCAGTGCTTAGGCAGAGTTGAGACCTTTTCTGCACCTCACCCTGTCAGTAAGCTGGGAGGGGTCACCGCTGGGACAGCTGACCAAAGGGATATTCCACACCATACGACGCTATGCTCAGCATATGAAGCCGGGGGGAGAAGGAAGGGAGAGAGGGAGGGAGGGATGTTCAGAGTGATGGCGTTCGTCTTCCCAAGTAACTGTTATCCATGATGGAGCCCTGCTTCCCTGGAGACGGCTGAAGACCTGCCTGACCATGGGAAGTGGTGCATGAATTCCTTGTTTTTCGCTTTGCTTGTGTGCACGGCTTTGCTTTACCTGTTGCGCTGTGTCTCAACCCACGAGTTTTCTCACCTCTCCAACTCTTTCCCCCACCCCAGCAGGGGGAGCGAGCGAGCAGCTGTGTGGTGCTTAGCTGCCAGCTGGGGTTAAACCATCCACCATCCAAACCAGCGAGCGGTGTTTGTTTTCCTCTGACACAGAGCAAAACCACATCCCATTTGGAGTAGTATTTCAAAAACAAGGAGGAAATAATAAAGCGCCGCCTGAAACGGGAGAGACATCTGTGACATTATTTCATATTACTGAGTAAAGCTAACCTGTGCTTGCAGCGTTGGGCTCCTAACACGAGCTCCTCAGCATCCTTGCAGTTCTTCTTCATGTCCCTCTTCACCTGGTGATAGTAAAGCACCAAGCGCTTCCTTTATCTGCAAACCCATCCCTGCAGGATTCACTCAGGAAGCAACGAAAGGATTTCAGGCCAGCGGTTTCCAAAACGCTGACCTTCCGTAAGCAATTTCAGGATTATCACCTGTAGGACTGTTAAATCAGCGCAGATTGAGCCTGGGAACCCGGGCACGGAGCAGGCGAGCGCCACGCGTAAGCGGTGTAACGCAAGGGAGAGCAGTGGGGGTAGGAGGACGGTTTCTGCAGAGTGCTCGGGGACTTTTGACCCACGTGCGGGGATTTCTCTGCTTATCCCCACTCACGAGGCGTCCTCCCACCGCTCTTCTCTACTCACTACAGAAAATTTACGCCACGAGTATGTCCTGCCGGGTGCCGACGGAAAACGCACGCTCGCGGTGCACAAGTAGCAGCGGAAAACGGGCGAATTAAACAAAAAGGCATCGAACGGCAAGCTGTAAAGATGAGGAATTTTATTTTATTGACATACTATGAGGCAAAACAAAATTGACACCATACAAAATAACTTTATAAAATATCATTCACATCATTATTTTGTCAGGAATTACAGCATTCTGAGCTTGTTACAAGTCTTATGTTCTGAGGTGAAAAACACTATGCTAAATCTTTAGTATTTGTTGTATATATACAGTAAGAAACCAAAACAGAAACTGTTAGGTTTTTCATGAGTTTATTGCAAAAGTAGTGCAAACTATTTTACCTTGCAAGCTGTAAAACGAACTTGGAAAAGGACCCACCTAACCTTAAAAAACATGACAATAAATGCTCAATTTCACAGCCTTTGAAGCTTCCTTCAACAGTTTTCAACAAAGAAATTCCCCATCTCTGCACGTTTTTAGATTGTTACTGACTCGGAAACGAAGAAGCAGACGACGCACCTACACTAGGAAGCGGCCGGAGAGGACGGGTCCTGCTCCGACGCGGGGCACAGCTCCTACCAAAGCCGGCGGTTGGGCAACTCGGCACGCAGCGTGGCCGAGCCCGTGTCCGGGCTTCTCCATCCCCCCCCCCAAAACACTGACCGAGAGGGCAAGTTGGGTCAGTTTGGTTTTCCTCCGTTAATAAGCTGCCCCCCTCCACACGCGTATTTGAGAAAAGAGTCAAGAAAGCGGTACGAGCAAAAAAAAAAAATAAAAATAAAGTACTAGGAACATGTATTGTCTGTTTTAGAACCATAGTATCCTCTTCCCGACCCCGACGTAAAGCGTACTTCCTCGTGGTCCCCCTCCCTCTCGCGTACGCCAACGCAGGGCAAATCCCATCCCGAATTACTGCGTGAAACCAAGGAAGGATACTACGTTCTACGCGATCAACAGAAAACAACGGGTCTAAAACGCTACCAGGGTCCCCCCCCACCCCGCCCCAAGCAAAACAGGCAGCTAGTCACCTGCTAAAAACCAAAGCGAACAAATACGACGTGAAAAATGTTAAAGGAACAAAATGCAGCATATTCAGGCTCTTTTTTTTTTTTTTTTCTTGAGGTACCTATATAAATATTACCTTCTGCCCAAAGTACTACTGGTTGTGTTAAAAAACTAAAGTCCTTATCGGGAGCCAATTGCAGGGCAAACATTATTACTGAGAAAGTGCAACCATGCTGATAATTTATATGCAGCATATTAAAGGATGATTAGGCTTTAGAAAATATAGCTTAAGTACAGACCTGATGGAGCAGTTTTATATAAACACTTAACAGAGGCGTTTTCGCTCGTTCGAGTCTCTCTGCAGCAGAAAGCCTTAGGAAACAGCTTGGAAGTCCTGCCACGATGGAATGTCAGCGCTTTTATAATTCCATATATAGATATTTTTTTTTTCTTTAATATTTAAATATAATTTTACAGAAAAGATTTCCCCTCTGTATTCGGTACTGGTAAAAAGTCAATTTTTTTTTTTTTTTAAACTTCAAAAAAATGATAGCGTATCACAACTTAACATTTTTCCAAAAAGGAATTATTTTTAAGTAAAAAAGGTTCACATAGTAGAAAAAAAAAAAAAATCTT
Source organism: Rhynochetos jubatus (assembly GCA_027574665.1). Taxonomy (NCBI): domain Eukaryota; kingdom Metazoa; phylum Chordata; class Aves; order Eurypygiformes; family Rhynochetidae; genus Rhynochetos; species Rhynochetos jubatus. Next base: position 4,755,945 of record CM050648.1, on the reverse strand, counting down.
ACACATAGTTGTAAACGGTTACATACAAAACAGCGGAAGAAGAATCGATGACATGTTACTCGCTTACCCTCACGTGCGTGTGCACACGCGTATGCAGACAGATACACACGGAGGGGTACGTATCCAGGGTCAGGACTATGTATTTTTAATAGAAAAAAATTCTTTCTTGGGTATTTCTCTGTGCCTAGTTCTGGGATACTGTACATTTTAAGACCTGATACACTGAAAAAGACCTTAAAATTTGCTAAAACAAAGTTTTGCGTCTTTTTTTTTTTTTTTTTTTCACTTTGTGGTTAAAATTCGTTTGCTGTTTTGAATTAAGAAAATGACTTTTGATTGTTGTGCGCTGGGGGGAAAAAAAACCAAAAAAAAACCCCACCCAAAAAACCAAACCCACAAAGGCACAAAGACTAAAACTCAAACACAATATTGTTGTCTGGGAACAATAACCCCGGAGGGTTTGGTTCGCGGAGCGCCGCCTCGGGAGAGGTCAGTCACCGCACGCGATTTGGTCGCTTTTGCCAATCTCGGCGGCGATTGGAGTCAGTAAGCACCCGGCTGTTTAAATGAGGTAGATCCAAATCGAAAGAGAAGGAAAGAAGAAAGGTGGGTCCCCAACGCTTTATTTACCTCTGTTTAAAACGTGTGAAGGATTACACGTCAGCCGTAAGAAGGGGGAACGACGGCACGAGCCGGAGCGAGCGCAGAACTCAAGAACAGCCTTTTTCGACGGAAAGGGAGGTGTTAACTCACAATCCTCCTTCAGGCGGAGGTTTCTGACTAGGGGGAAGGAGGAGAACACGTTCGGTCAAAAAGCAGAGATTTGAGAAAGCCTGTTTGCGGCGAACTGTCCGAGAAACGCCCCGGCGCCCAGTGCCTACGAGTCACGGTACGGATCTGCAAGTTTCCCTTCGTTCCTCAGGCGAGGAGACTTCCTCTTCTACCAGTTCAGCTTCAGAGGAAGGTCCTGCTCTCGTTAAACAGTGCAGACCCTGAGAAAACGCTGACAACTCTATCCGCTCGTTAAGGCTTCATTTAAAGTGGCATCGCCACACAGCATCGCGCAAACGTTTAAACTACGTTACCAAGGTACACACAACCTGCTGAAACTACGCCACGCCTACGCGAAACCTCATCATCCGAGCGACGGAAAGCGACGCTTACAACCCACGCGGTGAGTCCTACGACGCCGCTGACGCAGTCGCGTCAGTCGAGGGTGTTTTCTGTGTCTGCTTTTCGTATCGCGAGCGCTACTCCCGCCCCAACAGCACGACGCCGTTCCTATGCTGCAAGCACGGGGCATTTTAACACAGAAGCAACACACGTACAAACCAGCCAACGTACACGTAGTAGCACTGGAAACGAGGGCCTTAACATCGGAGTTATTTCTTTTTTCTTCCAAAAAAAAAAAAAAAGCGAACTTTAAATGGTCATAAAAACATTTTGATTCAAGGGAACGTTTACAAGATGTAATTTCTGAATGGATTTTTTTGGGAGTTTTTTCAGTTATTTTATAAAATTAAAAGAACCCCAAAACCTCTATTAAAAGATTAAACCCTTAACAGCTGTCAGTTAAATCTTTAAAGTACCAAAATTAAGGAAGAAAAAAAAAAAAGGGGTGGGTGGGTGGATTTAATGAATACATTCCGATTTCCATCTCACCCTCCCGAGATCAAGTTAACCACTTTGTGCACAGAAATCCAGGGCTGAATCTTTACTTACCAACTGCCCTAAATGGTGAGATTTTTATGACTGTACAAACTAGTGAAGTACTGTGGAAGCCCGTGGAATTGTGCTTCTTATTTCCAGGAAAATACCGCCTTTATATCGTTTAGAAACGGCCCCCGCTTTCCTTTCAGCAACACCTGTGCGTACACGTACCCGCACGCCGGAGTAGGTACGCACACTCTACTCAGCTGTATCAACAAATGACACCACCTCAGGACAGCACCGAACTCTGGCAGATCCACTGCTTCACTGCACCCAATTTAAAATCTGATTTTCCAAGATACAGAATTCTGAAATTTAGTCCTTAATCCCCCCCGCCCGCCTTTTTCCACCCAGCCCCTGCACAAACTCCTTGCTCTCCCCAAATGATCTACCGGTAATTACTCCTCGGGCAAAAGCACGCAATATCTAACCCACCCCTGCCCCATCTACTCAAATTATTTCTACTGCCCAAAGCCACGTAATAAAAAAATTGGAAAAATGCAACGATCGCTTGGTGGGAGACGTTCTGGGGATTCAACACTGACAGGCAACTAAGATCAGTTAAAGATTCAAGTCGGTCAGGCCATGTTACTTAAAATAAAATTATAAAGTTGCCACTTGCAAACGAGATGAGGAATTTAAGGGCTCTGTCTTCCCACGAGAAAACGTATCGGGAACAACAAAATCAGGGTTGATACACCTTATTTTTTATAGCCAGAAACGGTGGGATCTGAGCGCCTCACCGTTGATGCAGACGGCGAAATCTAGAAACGAACTCCTGCGTTCTGGTGATACGCAAGAGGTTCATCCTGCCCACAGCACACAGCCCAGGAGCTAAGGTTTTGGGGTGCCCACAGACCAGACCTGCTTGGAGTCAAGCACGGGGCGAGCAACAACGTGGCGTTTCCTCTCTTCATGGCAAGACAGGAGCAGCTGCTGAATACAGAACAGAGTCCACGTTAAACGTGGGTTTTGTCTGACAGGCAGCCTAACCTAACAAAGCAAATACAAAGAGCGCCCGCCGGGGGATTAGGGACTCCCAAGCTTGCTTGCTGACCTTTTCAAAATCCACGCTGGCCAACCACGCTCAAAAAAACCATGAAACGGCCAGAAAAAGCTTAAATTTATGTTTTAGGACTAATTCCTGGGCTTGGTCACAGGTGGGTCAGGACCCGTCGTCTCTGCTGATGATCAGGTAGTGCTTACTCCAAGAGGTATGTCAGTTGTGCTCAGGTGGGGGGTGTGTGTGGGGGGGGAACAGCAAACCACCAGCACATCCGAACTCCGCGTGTGGAAAATAGCTGTGTACTCACAACACCCACAGAAACATGAGCCTGTGCTCTAGTGCAGATTTATAACGCAAACACGAGGCTCTTCAAAACGACGTAGGTAGGTTGGCTGGTAGCCACAGGCAGTTTTAGGATGCTGCGGCATCCACGGGCAAACTGAGAGCAATCACTCTCCTGGGGATGTCTAGAGGGGAGGGAGTAGCTCGCCTTCCTCTCGTGCTCTGGGTCCTCTTCCCCAGCGCTGCCACACGCAAAACTCCCAAAACTCGCTCTCGCCAACCTCTCGCACCTCCAGCCAACGCCCCCCCCCGGCCTTGCTCCAACCAAATCCAAAGCCCTCCGGTACGGAATCAACGTGAGGGAACTGCCTACCGATATTCCCCCTCGGAAGGGGCCGACGGACACGTGTGGGGTGGAGGATCTCCAAGGGGCTGTGGCTGCACTCAGGGGCCCCTCGCAGAGAAGCCAGGAGGAAAATCAAGAGCAATATTTAACTGGCACCTTAACGAGTGCTTCATTAGCAGTTTCCCAAGAAAATGCTTCCCCCTCGCCTCCTTATCTCGTTTCCACACGGGATGGGGGAGCCGGCGTAGCGCGGACGGCCTTTCTCTTCCGCGTAGGCCTGACTAGCACCTAACACAGGGCTCTTTCCTCACCTCCGTCGGGTTTGCAGACCTAGTCTGGACAGCACACAACGGCACTCCTGCCATCCTACAGGGACATGCTCTTGGAGAGGCGCGTTCGGCACCGCGAAACCCCTGCCAGGCCACAGCAGTATCGACAGTGTCCGTGGATCCCTACTACAAGATGTAGTGAAATATTTTCTGGAAAGCAAAACCCTACGCTTCACGATTTTGGGGGAGCTTTGTTAAATGGTAATTGAAAAATGAACGCAATTTGGGGGATTTTACCCCATTCGGTTATTGGTGAGCTCAGTTCTTCAGTCACTCACCATCGCTCAACGAGAATTGGCTTCCAGAAAGTCACAACAACCCTCTCTGCCACCAATAACCTTCATTAGTGTCTGTGCCCCAAAGAAAACAAAACCCCAGGTAGCAAATAATCCCGGAGACTGGCTTCCAAGATGCCAACGCCTGCAGCACAAAGCCCAGTTACTGTTAAATAAATTAAAAATACATAGGCAGAACACCGCCAGGAAAGCACGGCAGCACGCGGGGCTGAAACAGGTAGTATGTCTGTCAGCAGAGCGGTTAAGCACAGAAGGAGGAAGCCTGTTTGGATTCACTGTAAACAAAACACGATCTATCAACACAGTTTCGTTTCAGGTCACTTAAAGCACCTTTAGGCTGCGTGCGCTCGTTTCAAGGTTGAGTTACAGCCAAGGCTTCGCACCTAACTGACGCTAAATATTTACAGCATGAACACCCTCCACTTTGGGGTTGTTTTTTGGTGTTTTCTTTCGGTGGGTGGGGATTTTTTTTTTTTTTTTGCCATTTTAAAAGTTTATCATGATCTGAGCAAGGAATATAGTATTTTCACTATTACAGTCTCACGTCAACTTATCTAAAAAATACATTAAAAAAATAGTCCAACAGCTAATTTTTGCCTCAAAATATATTTCAAGCACCTTCATGTCATTTTCAGGGACAGCACGGCATTTTTCAGCCAATAGCTAAAATACAAAAACATCTTTCCTCTGGAAACAACAGTATACAAACTCAGCAAGCGAAGGGACGGGTTACAGAGGGAGCCACCGCTAGCGACAAGCCTCGCACGACAAGTGCCAGACGCGTGAGCCGCCTCGCCGTTTCCCATACCTTCCGCACGCGTCGCATCGACACGGGCCACGTCTAGGCCTCAGGAAGGCAGATGGGGCAACGAGCAGCCGTCCAGCATCACAGTATGGCACCGCTAGTTCTCCAGCAAGAAGCATAAGAGTAAAAATACAGTTTGTTTGGGAGCATTTTGGCGGCTTAGGAGTAGGTTCACTTTAATCCATCGGCGGAGGAATACAGGAGGTAGCCCTTAACTGCATCTGCTCGCTAACTACAGCGTGTTACAGACCCATCCTTTGTAGTGATTTGGCCAAGACATTACATTCATATTAACGCTTCAGGCAAAGAAACAACACAGAAAAAGCAACTAAATGAGAGAAAACAGATTACCTGCCACACCAAGCACACCGCCCCCCCGCCTCCGTATATCCTCCAGGCCAAAACCGCCGCAGAGGAACGCGTGTTTCTAGTCATTAACCCTCAGAAACAGGAGGCAAAGCATGCTGTTTCGCACCCTAACGCGAGACGACGGGGCTGGAGTTGGGGTCTCTCCTGCCCCTGAGGGTTCCAGGAGCGAAAGGCTGATGGGCAGGAGATGGCTGGCTTTCACGTGGGCAACCCGAGAGGCAACACTATTCCGTAGCCCAGAGCACTGCATCTACTGCACTTCACCACTCCACACCCGCGGAAGGACAGAGAGCAAGACATGGTAACCTGGATCCCAAATCCCTATTATTCCACTAATTCTGCCCCTCAGACCAGTTCTTCATATGACACAAGAATCAGACGCTGGAAGAAGCGAGGAAAACGCGTGACAGCTACAGCTGATGGTCGGGATACCACGTCAGTGCTATGGGTTGTCTGAAAGTGAGGTCCAAGATCGGCATTTGAACGTCGCACAGACAAGCAGCACATTGGTAGCTGAAAAAATGCCTTTTTATCGTCATGGTGTGGGAAAAATATGCATAGGGAAGGAAGAACTATTTTATAAATACAGATGAACCCTAAGTATTCCCACTGTAATAAAGCAACTGTGCCCTCGGATTCCCACCATCACGCAAACAGAAAGGATAACAACATTTAGAGCCCAAGCTCGTTGTCTCAATATTGTGAAGTATGGCAGTATTCCAAAAAAAACCCTAAGAGCAAGGAATGGTACCCACAGCATTTCAGTATTTGCTATACACAGCACTATATACAGTATTTTCAAACTGCTACAGCAGATGCAAAGAAGAGGTCTTACAGTAAAGAGGGAGTTAAAAAAATAATCAGTGCAATTACCTTCTACTTAAAGTTTTCCTTAGAAAAGACCGCACGGATGCATCAGGAAGCACGTTACCAGATGTGATGTAAGTAAATAAAAATGTATTGCCCCGCGTTAGAAACGGAGAAAGCCACACTGGCAGGGCAAATGCACAAAAAGAGATGGTACTGTGGGAGAAAAGTATGAAAAATGGGACAAAAATTGATTTGATTACACTGGTATTGAGTGCGAAAAATACAGAGCGAGAACTTTTATTACATTCTTTATTTAATATGTAAAAGGTCTCCTAAAAAAATAAGTTCCTTACGGGTTATCTGTGCCACCAGAGATGTTTACTGGGTTACGTCAAGAGGCAAATATGTCCACCTAAACCTCAAAAGGTCCCAGTCCGGCCACAGTCCAGCATTTCTAGTACCTGTAGTTTCGAATAAGACCTGCAGAACCAACCTGTTCTCACCTCTAAACAGCAACATTCTTCCTCCAACAGAAATAATCTGCCTGTAAGCCAAAAAAACCCCTAGAGCAACCACTCAATTTGTCTGGGGGGAGTGTTAACACAGACCTTCCTCCTATCCTTGCTCTCGAGGTTTAGAGATTCACAGGCGAGATGCACGTGAGCGCTGTCCTTGGGGAACCTACCGCTGCGGTAAGGAAAACGGCACGGGCGGCGATGCACAAAGCCCTCCAGACCACAACCTTGTGTTTACAGAAAGCCTTGGTACGCGTACACGCTGGACTTGAGATGCTTCTGAAGCTTTGCTCTAAGCTCAGTTAGAGATGTCAGTTTTTCAGGAAATAACCTGGGCACACGAAAGCCTAAACCCCCACACCTACCCTGCCAAAGCTTAAATTTAAAAGCCCTGTGGAAGCGTTCCCTCTTGTCTTAAAGAGGATCTCCCAACATCTGGACACGACCTACGCTGACAGTGGACGAAGGCGGCAGGAGTTACTGGCAGAGTCAGAATTAAAGCTAAACCTTCACAACCTTTTTGCTTTTACAATCCGGGAACGTTGCCTGGAGGAAGATCAAAAATACTTATTATGGATTTCTTGTTTTAAGCACGAAAGTTTCCTGTAAATTTTCCATGCTGGCTCCAGCAGATGAAGACACGAATTTCTCTAACAGCTCACCCAAAACCTTGATCTAAACCCACGGAAATTCATATGCCAAAGCCTCTGGAACACAGAAAATCCTCGATTCTAATTCAACAAGCCAGATACGGTTGCTGAATCATTCTAACCCAAACTAAGCCAAAAGAAGGAGTTTGATATAAACCAAAATTAATAAAACCAAATTCTCTCCCTCGGTACATCAGTGCATAGACGCCGACTAAAAGCGTTCAGATTGCATAGGGCTGTCTGGGATGCCAACCCCCTGTAAGGCAGTGACACATCCAGCTGCTTCCAACGTTTCACAGCAGGACGCTTCCTCTTGAGGGTGGACTCCTCTCCGTTTCCTGCACCTTACGCTATTCAGCCACTGGGGCAGAAATTTCCAGAACTAAGCAAACCTAGTTATTGTATTACATCTCCTACGTTAAGAAAAGACAGCTTTTTATGTATTTTATCTTTGGCAATGCTGTTTTTCACCTCCCAACAGAAGCATTTTGCGTTTGCTGCTGCTGGGTTTTGGGGGACTGCTACAGAACCGTGTGCTTTGGAAGGGTTTTCTGGAGAGGTCTGGTCCAGCCCCCGGCACAAAGTAGGTCCAGTGGGCCACGACTGCGCGGGGACCTGTCCAGCCGAGCCTCTCCGAACACAGAGAATCTACCACCTGCTTCAGTCTTTCAGCAGTGCTACCATTTCCGTAAGATACACGCTCAGAGACAACCAATCCATTAAAGGGGACCCATTAACATCTGTTCATCTCTTAAGCCCTCTCAAAACAAAAGGAATGCTGCAGTATTGGCAGTGGTCAGTTTGGCCATCACACTGCTCCTTCCTGCCGTGGGAATAACGTATTTTTGTCACCAGGGTGCAAATACTATCAGTTTCCTGACCAGGATCCCCTGCGCCCACGGCTGAATTCAAGCAAAAGGTTATTGCCAGGATCGTAACGGAGAGCGAGAGGAACGCAACAGGAGCCACGCGGCGGGAAAGAAACCCCGCGACTGCCGGGGGGTAACGCACGTTTGGTTATTGCTGCCCTGAGCTGCATAGTGACTTAGTGGTTATAACTGCCAGCCTCGGCTGCGACTTCAACAGCAGGAATGTGTGTGAGAGAGAGACATCTTGAGCTTCGTGTTTACCTGAGATATTGCTGTTCTTACAAGACACGTGGGAGGTAAGAAAATAGAAAAGAGTAGGGTTTTAGGTGTTCACGGTGGTGGTTTTGGTTGTGGGTTTGTGGTCTGTTTTTTTTTTTTTGACAGAAGACATTTTTAAATACGGAATTTACATTAAAAATATTCCCAGAAAGATAGCTGCTGCGTTAAAGCACGCTGTACTTTTCAAAGTATACACCTAATCAATACGTTTTTAGAAAAATGCTTTAATTCCCCATTGTCACAGGAGGGTAAGGAGGGAGAAATCAAGCCATAAAGAATTAGCAGTATTGGAGGATTAAGATGATCTGTAAAGAGTAAAAATGTCCCTAGCCTGAAATGCATATAACCATCCCAAGTTCTTCATACTCAGGGGAGGAAAGCTACACACAATTTCTGTTGGTTCCAAGAAGATGCACAGACAACAACTACTCTCAGAACAAGGGTCTGCCCAATACTCCTTTCCTCCCAAAAAAGGAGCTGCAACGAGTATTCCAGCCCGAAGAATACATCGCAAACGGGATGCAGCGAAGTGCCACAGTCGGCTTCAGGAGTAAGATGTGAGGTCAAGACAGATTCTGCCCTCCTCACCCCACCTGACCCCCTGTACAAAGTCATTTACCCCAGATCTGTGCAGAGGGGAAGAAGAGGATGAATTTCACATCCAAGAGGTCTCTGCGTAACGAAGAGCAAATAAACTAAAGGGTGTCTTAAGATGGTTGAACTTTTTCCCATTTGTTAAAAATAATTCATATAAAAAAATAATTCTCATATAAAACTCTGCCAAATTAATTTTTTTTTTTTTTTTCACTGAAATGTGAAACCTCCCATGCAAACGCAGAGAGAAGTGCAACATACCCACCACGGAAAAGGTTTTGCAGTTCAGCGGTACTCTGGGGGGCGGGGGGATGTACAACCTGGCTGGAACACAGAAACAGACAACGCGACTTGGAAATTGCTTTCTGTTCTACCAGCGTCATTTCAAATCTGGCTTTACATAACTGTGGTCAAGAAGAAAATCTGACCCAGCATCCTAATCACAGAATTAGAACAATACAATTAACCTATTAACAGATTTCAAATTGTTATTTCACCTAAACAACACTGACAACAACGCTACGAGGTGAAGATCTGAACTTGCCCGAAGTTATGTACCTAAAACTCTTTTATGCAGCAAAGGTTGGGCATTTTCTAGCTTATTCCACTCAACCGGCTATAACCTATCGCTATATGGCACAGACCTCTGTACTGGTTAAAGCTACTTGCCCGTCTCAGTGGCTAGAGGTAAATGTATTCAAAACAGCGACCGAGCATCTGCTAAGAGAAAAGGGAAAACATGAAGCAAAAATCAATCATTGGAAGAGAAGAACATTTTAGAAAATCTGTCTCTTGGCATGTTATTTCAGCTATCCTATGAAAAACAAACAAACTCAAGTCAGCATAAACAAGCTTCCTGGGCTTTTTCCATTTTCTTCTAAACCTACTTGTGGCATCGGAATTAGTGCAATGGTTTACATATGTATTATGGTTTTTTTATGAACCCAGTGTGCAAACTCACAGAAGCGTCTGTCTAATAATTATCGGGTTTATTTAATGCTTCTCCTAAGAGAATGGCAAAACTCTCACATTTACTATTGACCTTATGCATAATGAAGAGAGTTTCACCTCTCTCCGTAAGTAAACTTCAGTTTCCGAAGATCTTTACTGCATAGATTCTGACTTTTGTCTAAATGACAAACAGTAAGCCACTCTCCTACTAGAGCTCCTGCTTCGACAATATTCAACATATAAATAAAGTACAATTGTTTTGTGCTTGAACGAACGTAGAATGTTGGTCTCGTGTGCGTCTCTGACCGGCGCAGGTAAAACCCGCTGTGTTGCGTGCACGCTTATCAAGCCTTTCTGCAAATTACAGGCTCTACGCTCTACACTGTACTCCCACATCCAAGTTAATTGCATATTTTTGCATTTGAATAGTAACGTCCCCACGAGAAGGTTTTGATTTCTAAACCCAAAGCATTCTTGATATGTTAACAGAAGTATAATGAGCACTCCTTAGTAAATAAAAATAAATAATCGCATCTAGTCTATCACATTAATACTGTGAAACATATATAACATTTACATTAACTCAAACAACAGTGAAAAAGGATTGTACTGGATTTATCACCACAGACCCGTATTCTTTAGAGACTTTGGAAAGGAAGTGTCACAGTCCTGTATGACAAATTCTAGAGTTAGCTGTCAGTATGATTTAAAAAACAATTTTTTCTACAAATTTTTCTTTTTTAAATGGCACATTTTCTTTTGCCAATCTAACTGGACCTATTAAAATCTTAGGTACAAGTTCATTCTTTTTAAAAATTGTTTCTTTAGTCTATGAAAAAAGATTTTCAAATGCAGCACAATAAAAAACATTCAAGAACAAGCGTCAGAAAATACATTTGCCCTTAGACACACAGAGAATAATCTTTATAAGACAGTTGAAAACCAGAAATTTTGTCACTCTCTTCTTTTGAAAATAAAAGATTTTGTAAATGCATCTAGAATAATCAAGGCTTCATAAATAGTCAAAAAATGCTTTGCTTTCCTTTGTATTAAAAGCTAATTCACAGCATTTTAGCCCATCAAACTTTAGTATGAATTAGATCTTTCCAAATTATTATAAGCAACTCAATGAAGAGCAAACGGAATGAGGCATTTTGTGGGTTGGGTGGTTGTTCTTTCTTTTTTTTTCTCCTCCTAAGTCCTGAGATCACAGCTCTTGACCTAATTATAAAATATGGGTCTGTTTTATACCAAGCAGCTTAGAGATTTTTGGCAAACCACATCTCCAACAATAGTGGGGTTTGGTACAAGAATGCAGTTCGTAATCAAGTCTGAAATTCTGGACGGAAGGCTTTCTCGCAAATGGGAAAAAAATTAAGATGCATCACTCATTGCTGGCTGTCACTTGGCTTGGGCAACTGTTGGTCTAAGTGCAGCTGGTCTCCTGTGAATCCAACTCTGTATTGTACTGAGTCGCTAAACATTAAAACATGTCAAGCAAAGTACATAGTGCGCAACGTGTCCTGATGAACTTGAACTGCTTTAGCAAGTGCTTGATGATCTCTGCCATTACTCTGACCGGAAGTGTGGCTTCCTTCAGCACTGAAAGAGAAGGGAGGTGGGGGAAAAAAACAAAAAAAAAAAAAGAGGAGGGGGAAGAGAAACCCTATTTAATCTGCCTCTCCTTGCACGTCATGTTTTCGTATCAATTTCTTCCAAACAGAACACTCAGGATTAACTACCCTTAAAACAACACTGAAGTTCTGAAATAGAAAAAAGCACAGAAGCACACAAGAACATCTACTTTTTCACCATGTAATTCAGTGGCAAGACCAAATTTACCCTCAGTCTGCCGAGGATACTACTGACCCCAGAATTAAAAAAGCCCACTCCCACCTTCATTTGAAATTCTGTAGGAAACCCAAATGGTGCAACTCACCTATCGTGTTCTTTATCCACCAGATGATACCTGGCTCTGAAAGCCACCAGATGCGCGTAATATGCTGGTGCGGGGATGGAAACAGAACGGGTGCAGCGTACGTACGTGTGACACAGCTGGTAGGTAAGAATCTGCAGTTCATCTGAAGAGAAACGATTGTCATCCCAGAGGACATGGTAGTGAGAAGGTCTGCTTGTTCCCTGAAGGCAGATCACACAGGACATCAGCATTTCAAACACAGCTCTTGAAATTTCCACCTTCGCAGGTGAACTGTAGTGTAACTGTCTGCTTACTCAAAACTTGCACGTGAGCAGTTCTACATATTTCTGTAAATTTTTCCTTTTAGAAGCCAAACAATGAACCTCCTTGCTCCCCACATAACCAATCCCTCTGCATTCCTGGATACCACTGCATTTTCTGGAATTTCATTCCTGTTACTGAAATTAAATTACCTTAATGAAATGCACTTTCACCTTGTGAAACCTAGATCTGACAACAGGCCAACATATAAAGTATCACAGAATGGTTTGGGTTGGAAGGGACCTTAAAGATCATCTAGTTCCAACCCCCCTGCCATGGGCAGGGACACCCTCCACTAGACCAGGTTGCTCCAAGCCTCATCCAGCCTGGCCTTGAACACTTCCAGGGATGGGGCACCCACAGCTTCTCTGGGCAACCTGTCCCAGTGCCTCCCCACCCTCTCCGGAAACAACTTCTTCCTGATATCTAATCTAAACCTTCCCGCTTTCAGTTTAAACCCGTTACTCCCTGTCCTGTCACTACAAGCCCTTGTGTAAAGTCCACCCCAGCTTCCTTGTAGGCCCCTTCACGTACTGGAAGGTGGAATAAGGTCTCCCCAGAGCCTTCCCTTCTCCAGGCTGAACAAGCCCAACTCTCTCAGCCTGTCCCCATAGCAGAGGTGCTCCAGCCCTCTGAGCATCTTTGTGGCCTCCTCTGGACTTGCTCCAACTGGTCAATATCCTTCTTATGCTGGGGGCTCCAGAGCTGGACACAGCACTCCAGGTGGGGTCTCACGACAGCAGAGTAGAGAGGGAGAATCCCCTCCCTCGACCTGCTGGCCATGCTGCCCTGGACACAGCCCAGGATCCAGTTGGCTTTCTGGGCTGCCAGCGCACACTGCCGGCTCCTGTCCAGCTTCTCATCCCCCAGTACCCCCAAGTCCTTCTCCTTAGGGCTGCTCTTGATCCATTCATCCCTCAGCCTGTCCTTGTGCTTGGGACTGCCCCGACCCAGGTGCAGGGATGGTGTCGAAGGCTTTGCACAAGTCCAGGCAGATTTACCTCAGTTGCTCTGCCTTTATCCACCAACACTGCAATCTGCCCTTGGTGAGGCCATGTTGGCTGTCACCAATCCCCTCCTTGTTTTCCATGTGCCTCAGCATGGTTTCCAGCAGGATCTGCTCCATTATCCTGCCTGGCACAGAGGTGAGACCAACTGGCCTGTAGTTCCCCAGATCCTCCTTTTTTCCCCTTTTTAAAGATGGGGGTTATGTTTCCCCTTTTCCAGTCAGCGGGAACTTCACCAGACTGCCACGACCTCTCAAATATCATGGATAGAAATTTAGCAACCTCATCCCTTCTTTCACCAGCTCCCTCAGAACCTGTGGATATATTTCACCAGGTGCCATGGACTTGTGCACCTTCAGCTTCCTTAAGTGGTCCCAAACCTGGTCCTCTCTAGCCACGGGCGATTCTTCATTCTGCCAGTCCCTGCCCTTGCCTCCTGTGGCACAGGGGGTACGGCTCGCGTCCTTGCCAGTGAAGACTGAGGCAACAAAACCCAAAACCCAATCACTGAGCACCCCAGCCTCCTACATACCTTGGGAAAACCAGCTCTGCCGTTTCCTTCCGCGAAGCGCCCACATTTTCCCTGATCCTCCTTTTATCCCATATGTCCCTATGGAAACCCTTCTTGTTGGCCTGGATGTCCCTGGCCAGGTTTAATTGTCAGGGCTTTGGCTTGTCTAACATGATCCCTGGTTTCTCAGACAATTTCTCTGTAATCCTCCCAGACTGCCTGTCCCTGCTTCCCCCCGCTGTGGGCTTCCCTTTTGCATCTCAGGTTTGCCCAGGAGCTGCTTGTTCATCCACGCGGGCCTCCTGGCGCAGCTTCAGGCAAAGCATTAAGAGCTAACAGTGATCACTGAATATGCTTTTTAAACAGTGTCAAATGCTGACTTCCAGCACTGCTGTTCGTTAGTAGTTTGACTGGGAAGAAGAAATCACAAGAAAATGTGAGACTACAATGGTGCTATCTCAAAGATTCACGGAGTGGTAGGGGTTGGAAGGGACCTCTAGAGATCACCTAGTCCAACCCCCCTGCCAGAGCAGGATCACCTAGAGTAGAGTACATCACACAGGATCTAAACGTATCAGATGTTTCCTGGGAACTGGACACACGTTTCAAGAGAATTTAATGCAAGAGGCACCTCTGTGTAAAGAGCACAGGAAATGCCAACAGCCAGGGTTACCCTTAAAGTTACCCCCCCCAAAATACTGTACCTGAATACCAGCGTGACTGCACAGGTAGAAGTCAAACTCTGATGGATGGGTGATTTTTGTGTCCACTGTGGTACCAGCTGGAATGTTTCCGCTTTTTCCAACCTGTGTGAACAGAAAACAGAAGTACACTAAGGCACACACGGGGGTTTTTTTTTCAGCTGTAAAGTGAGGAAGAAACACAAAGAAAAAAAAAAAAACCTGTAAAAAGCAAAAAGTCAAAAAAGAATGAGCAAAACTGAAGTTTTGTTCAACTGAAAGTCTGGACTGTCTCTACTACAAAAGGAAGAAAAAAAAAGATGAGCTGCAAAAATCCTCTTTGAAGTTATCTACAAAGAGTAGCTTTTTGATTAATGTAAAAAGAATTTCCTGCAATTGATTTGTCAAATTCCTTCCACCTTCCCATTCCAGAACAGGTTATTCCTCTCTAATTTTTCTTGCTTATCCCCAGAAAGGACAACCTGTATTTGTAAGACAGGCTTCTCCTTCCCTCAAAAACATTTTACACCAAAGCAGAACTTAAAAATACTCTTTAAAACAGTGTAACAACTGCAATCACAGCACGTTATCAACACCACCTTCATGCCAGCATTAGAAGTTGTTAATTACTGCCTTGACGCCTCACACAGAGAAGCCTGGCAGAAGCAAAAGGAACATGAAAAACCCCGTCTGTGAACAGGGGTTTGCCATTAGCAACACTCCATTTACAGCAATGGCTCCATCCTAGAAGTGGGGAGTCTCCTCTTCACCCAGAAAGGTGGAATCAAGTATTTCTACACGTACCAATGAACTTACTAGTGCTGGCTTCAGCTGAAACGTGCCTTGGAGTGCTTTGGAAATCCTGAACAGATCCCCACTGACAAGAGCGCGCGAGGTAACTGTTCCAGGTGCAGATAGCTACCTTACAAACCCTACACTAACTCAGATCAATGTCAACACTTGAGGATCTTGAGACAGAAAAAAAACCTGAAAAGAAACCCGAAAAGTCTGATAAACTTAAAGGATGGACAGACCTGATGAGCGGCACATCCCGCTGATGTTTCATCAAAGCTTCTTGTCAGTTTATTATACGGGACAGAAAACCCAGGTTTTCCTTTCCAGGCAGAAAGATCTCACCCACTGTTAAACAGCTCTTCACACAAGTCTCTCAGTGCTTAAATAAGCAGCAAGCAGTTGGTAACCTGGGTGCCTGCTATATACTTGCCAGTCACAATCACAACATACCCGTTCATTTTTGTCTGTACAGAAGAGTCTGGTGTGATGCCTTTTTTGCACAACTATGAATGTAATTCCAGGCTGGTAATCCTTCTCTAGTTTAATGCATGCTTCTCTGATAGCCAGCAATTCATGATGGAGAACCTGAATCATAAACATACAGATGTGTGATCAAGACAGCTATCTTAGAGATTACTCTCTATCGTGTTCATTCCTGCATTGTCCCTCAGAAGTGAGATGTCAAAGCATGCAGGCCCAAACCTTAATTTCTCCAGTTAATGAGAACAAACAAATTAGATCACCACTTTCCTGAGCCAGGCGAGAGCTGATTCCACACTTGTTCAGCTCCAAGCACAAGGCTTGGACTAATAAGCTGCATGTCAAAATCTTTTTAAATGCCAAATACAAATGAGCATTTAATTAGGGTGTTGAATATACAACAGCCTAATTATTTTTCAGACCAGTACAAGGGATAAAAATCCAGAATTGCTCAACAGCATGCTCTTCCCCAGCTTTGCAAACTCTCCTGCAGAACTACAGGCATCAGTAAAAACTGAGAGGGGAGTGTAATAAACCGAAAAGCAATGATTTGGGATTTGCATTCATTATAAATTAAAAGGTTTAGTGAAAACCAGTGATAAATGGGAAAAAATATCAAAAGTTCATACACAGATTAGCTTTATTACTTCAAGTTTACTAAGTGACCTTTACTCCCTTCCCCTTGGATTTTGAAGATTTGACTAAATTCTGTATCTTTTAATTTGCACATAAAATAGGGGAAAGGAAAGCATAAGTAAATATCTTTAAATATATCGCACAATATTTCATAGATTATGGTACTTTTAAGCAAACAAAATAAATACCAGTAAGTATCTGTTGAATTTTATCAGGAATGAATGAAAAGGGACAGTGAAAATACATAATTTTTTAATTCCGGTTAACAAAAATTGGAAATAAGCTCAGACTTCATTTTTCTTCACTGTCCAAGTTCTATGGGATATGGTTTGACTAATATACCTTGAATAGGCCACAGAATCACAGAATGGTTTGGGCTGGAAGGGACCTTAAAGATCATCTAGTTCCAACCCCCCTGCCATGGGCAGGGACACCCTCCACTAGACCAGGTTGCTCCAAGCCTCATCCAGCCTGGCCTGGAAGGCTGGACATCAGATGTTGAACATCAGTGGTAAAACTATACTTTACCATTTATAATTTTGCAAAGGCAAAGTATTTTCAAGGGGAAAAGTATTAAAAAAGCTCATGAAAAGTACAAACAGACTGAACTGCTTGGTTAGAATCCAACAAATTTGTTGAGGGAAGACTTGTTAAGGGTATACTTCTTTTCATAACTCCAGCGACATAAAACTACATAATCAAAATCTCAAAAAGAAAAATATAACCTGTTGAAACTGTCCCTCAGAAACTCCATCTCTGTAGAAGATTATACGAGTTGGTTTAAATCTGGTTGATTTATAGAACTGAATAAGCAACTCCCTGACCATGGCAGCCAAATCTTGGATGATTTCTTGGCGGTGCTGCTGGACCCGAACAGTGGCACAGTATCGATTAGGATGAGCATCCATGCTTCCTACAACCTGTTGAAAAAAATGCTTAGTATCAAATCGAATTCTAAAGTACTTTAATAAAGGTATTTCATGAAAATAAATGCACTTATCTTTTTAACGTATCTTGAAAGCTAAGGGGCTGACCAAGACAAACTATAGTCAAAATCACTACGTGCTTGGAAAGAGCTTTGAGTTTAGTCTACCTGCGGTAAAATACTCCGCCAAAACCAAAAACTTACTTCATACCCAAAAGGTAAATTTCCTGTTTGCACCTACATGCAGTTAAAAATGCAAATACAGTTTGGAGCACTGATACCACAACACCACTGATTTAGTTCAGACTGCAACACAGGAATTTGGACTCCTGAAGACCAAGTGCTTTTCTGGGACACTGTGGATGAATTCCTAAAACCGAAATGAGAGGGCACCACAGAAATGTCCACACCGACATTTATCAGCAATGGGTAAGTTCTTAACATTTTTAACTGCTGAAAAAGCAGATTTAAACATGCACCAGCTTATTACAGGTTGCTGATAAATACCAGCCGAGAGAAAAGCTCCTCTGTGTATTAGCATCTCGAGCATTTTGCAAGCTAATAGATTCATTTAAGTAATTAGTATCAGAGCAAGCTCTCCAAAGGTTCATTAGATTCCTGCAGACACATGATTTATAATACTCTAATTAGGCAATCAGAGGAAATGGATCACAAAAGAACTGAAAGTAATAAAATGCATTAGAGCGGAGCAGCGGGAGAGAGGAAGGGTTAAAGATCATTACACAGTTTACTCACTGCAGCAATGGAAGGCTTTTTTCCATCTCCAGCTGGCGGATGAGTTACGTCTGCACCGAGGAATATGACAGGCTGTTGAAATACTGGTGGTCTGATAAAGAGAAAGCAATTTTGTAAAAGCAGCAAGGCTCACACTTAATGCAGCACATTATAACTCAAGTAAATAGCACCTGATCCTCCTGCAGTGTATTAGTCAACAATTTGCACTTGGCCGGACCTGGTCACTTGACCGGTGACAGGAATTGGAAGTCCTGAATACGGTTCTCAAACTAAATACTTGGCCTGTATTTCAAGCATAGCTAATGGTTACTTTTCACTGAAATTTAGTCCTTTTTTAGTTTTTAACATGGAGAATGGCAGCCTGGGTTAATTAGACTTTATAAAAGAAAAAAAGTTGATTCCTCGGCATCAAATAGCATCTAAGAAAATTAAAGCACTGTGCACATATTCCACTGCTATGATTTTGTTTCTGAACAGAAAAACAGCGTTGATAAAGAAGTATAAAATTTGTGGATATCATAGGTAATATTTTAAAAGTAGATTTTTCTTTTTCACTATGCTTCAAAGTTTTAAACAAACATTTAAGTTATTAATCTACCGCCTCAGGCGTAGAACACCAAAACATTACAGGGAAAGTTTTAGGCTTCAATATATTCCTTAATAAAACAATTGTAAACAGGAGATCTTAGGCCACCAGAATTTTTTCGTGCATATGTGGGGGAGTGGTTATGTAGATAGAGCTTGCTGTTTTCAGACTTCTCTAAAAAGGAATTCAAAGGTAGTTACAGCAATATAACTTATATCAACCGGATGGAGCGAGTCCAGAGGAGGCCACGAAGATGCTCAGAGGGCTGGAGCACCTCTGCTATGGGGACAGGCTGGGAGAGTTGGGCTTGTTCAGCCTGGAGAAGAGAAGGCTCCGGGGAGACCTTATAGCACCTTCCAGTACCTGAAGGGGCTACAAGGAAGCTGGGGGGGGACTTTTTACAAGGACTTGTAGTGACAGGACAAGGGGTAACAGGTTTAAATTGAAAGCGGGGAGATTTAGATTGGATATCAGGAAGAAATTCTTCACGAAGAGGGTGGTGAGGCACTGGGACAGGTTGCTCATAGAAGCTGTGGATGCCCCATCCCTGTCTGTCTTCAAGGCCAGGCTGGATGAGGCTTGGAGCAACCTGGTCTAGTGGAGGGTGTCCCTGCCCATGGCAGGTTGGTTGGAACTGGATGATCTTTAAGGTCTCTTCCAGCCCAAACCAGTCTGTGATTCTATGATGCAATCATACAAATAAACAGCTGTTCTATTCCAATCCTCTCAGCAGAAAATAGTAATAGAAGAGTTGTTTTAAATACCCAAACCCTGCACTTTCATAGAGCATCTAGGTCTTGTGTGCAGTTGTGCCATTTTGTCTTTTTCCCTTTATTTAACCCCATTTTCATTAATGCACGGTTTATTAGTATAACGAGCAGAATTCAACTTTCTGGCCACATTGTTGCTGTCAGCACATGCCACTTAACAGAGACCTTATGTTTATGAATCCAGCATAAAACTAGTTATATGGTGTTTGTTTTGTTTCCACGGCAGTATCTTTAACTCCTTGAAAAACAAACAACAACAACAAAAACCCCAAAAATACACCGTGCTGTTTTGAAATGCGTGCTCTGTAACGATGATTTTTAGTTGCTTTAATAAGAGTCTCCAACAAGCACATTCCCAGTATATTTAATTCATCAAACTGGATTTAACAAGATACACAAAATATATGTCCCTTCTGATAACTTGTTCTTTATTTTCCCTTCCCCAAGCACTTGCTGGATTATTATTCAGCAGCTGCCTTCTGACTAGCCTAAATACGTGGAAGTGAGTATTTGCTTATCTGTGCCAAACAGCATGTTGATTTCTTTGAAACAGGCTCCCAAGAATGATGCAGCAGGTTATGCCCTGCGCTCTCTCTACAACTTGAAATGCAATGATTGTAAAAAGGCCATCGTTTTACTGACACAGCAATCGAGTTGTTCATTTGGTTAAAGTAACTTTATGCCAGCCTTCTCTGTCCTGCACAGGTAAGGCAAAACAAGACATATTTTGTTCATTCTTCCATTAGAATGCTTGACACTGATTTTTCCATAAATTGATACTTTTCATCAGTGTTCAGAAGGTTTGTTTTAAGATGTTACACAAAGCAAGTCTTGAGCAGCAGGGTCCCTCTACTTTTACAAATAAGATATTTATGTCACTCCCCCTCAACTTTACGCAGGACTTCAGTGACACGTCAGATACAGAATTCAACAGCATCAAAGCAATTTCACAGAATATAGTTCACAGTACAACTAAAATTTATCAGTGTAATACCAATAAGAAATTCCAAGGTAAACTGGACCTGAAAACCAATTGAAGAGTTTCCTGCTCCCAGCTTTTGTTTTTTTACATGTCTATGTAAGTTAAGACATCCAACAAAATGAAGAATCTTGACCACAATTAAACTATAATTTTAGCACTACTATTTGAGAGACACTCTATTTGCTTCTGAAAAATCAAGGAAAAGGAAATATTATAACCATCTCATTCAAATGAAAGTTGTATACACTTCAGTGGTCAGATTGCAGCAACAATATTTTTATTATAAATTTCCACTGGAACAAGAATTTCTCTCCAGTCTCCATAACCTGACTTTCGCAGGACTGTTTATTAGAAGCCAAAAGATAGTTCGACTGAAGAGTCACTTAAACTACAGAGCTATGACTACAGATAAAAGCACCAATTATCTTAATGTGATGCATGTTCTCTTTACAACACAATACTCTCTTTCTCTTTGAAGGACGGCTTACCTTCCCTGTGGCAGTAAAATATTATTTACACCTCCTAACTTGACATTTATTTTCAAGCAAAGGTTAGACAGAGTTTGCGGGGTTGTTCTCTGCACGTTTTTCATCTGAACGCACTGCGTAGCCATCCCCAGCACAGTGTCGCCAACACGCTTCACCTCCGCTGCAAGACAAAGTGAAACCGAAAAAGAATATTTGCATATTGCAAATCAAACCACGTAGGAGACATTAATTCAGTCACTGTTAACGACATCTAGAGTTTTAGCAAAACTGTTGTTTAAAGAAACAAGAGGAAACCTAACCCTCAAACCCAACACCACCTTCCAATAAACCTCCCTCCCAGTCGGTACTTCTCCACCTGCCAACAGTGCAGCAACTGGGTCCTGAATATAACTAAAGGCACTATTGGCTTATTTTAACTAAGATTTCTTTTTAATTACGCTAACTGTAACTTTAGAATTAGTGTTTTATCATCAGCATGGCATAACCATTAGCTAACGTAGTAGGTAATGTGGATAATATTAGGATGATGAGCACTTGTTTCATTATTAAACACGTGACTAGTAAAGCAAACTTAATAGCAACGTGCTGAATAATACTCAGCCAACCAGTTTATCAGTTCATCACCGCAAGTTTATTACTTGCACAAGAAGTGGGCAGTTTAACAAAGGATGGCCCATAAAAACACCAAAAGAAACATTAAGAACTGCACCATTCAAAAGGTTAAAACAAATCCTACTGTTAACAACAAAATTGAGACTTAAAGGCTTTAAGACAGCCATACTCATGCTCAGAAAAAGAAGACATTTAGGCTCCAAGACAGGCTCAGAGAAGACGCAATCCTGCTTTGGCAACAGGAGAAGGAAAGAGGCTTTTTTGAGGAGCAGGGTGAGAGGAGAGGAAAAGACACTGTGGGTATAGGAAGGGCAAGGGTATGGAGAGCTCAGGGAGAACACAGAGATGCTTAGAAGGGGCAGAAAGAACTATTATTAAAGGTAATGACACGGAAAGCAGATGAGAGGTACCACATCCTCTCAGTGGCTAAGGATAGGAAAGAGTCTCCTTTTAATGCCAAGCAGGAAAAGTGAAAGTGTCATTTTGCACTGAATTTCTATTGAGCAAGTTAGTGATGAGCTCAACTTCCTTTCCAAGGCTGAATTCAAGGAGCGGGAAAAAAGGTACCGTTGTGCTACGGTTCCTTTCCTTCTCTCTCTATGTTATATGAGACAATCTTGAGAAATGAGAGTTAGGGAATTATTTTCTGCTGTTTGGTAGCAGCTGCTGCTTGCAGATCTGAGCCATTAGAGAAGAGAGCGTCCACAAACCTCTGGGAGAAAAATAGTGGATGGTGCTGCAGTTAGGTAAGTGAACAAAGGAGGAAAGCAGGATAGGAAAACAAGCATTCTTGCCTATAGGAAAAGCTGGTTCAACACAAAATGCATGGGTTATCTCAAACATATTAAACCTATGTGTATGTGCCACGTGCAATGCAGTGTTTCCAAAAATCAGTTTAAGTTCACAGATTCGTAGAATGGTAGTGGCTGGAATGGACCTCGAGAGATCATCTAGGCCAACCCCCCTGCCAGAGCAGGATCACCTAGAGCAGACCACACAGGAACAAGTCCAGGTGGCTTTGGAAAGTCTCCAGGGAAGGAGACTCCCCCACCCCTCTGGGCAGCCTGTGCCAGTGCTCTGTCACCCTCACAGGGAAGAAGGGTTTCCTCACATTCAGGCTGAACCTTCTGTTTTCCCGTTGATGGCCATTGCCCCTAGTCCTGTCACTGGACACCACTGAGAAGAGCCTGGCCCCATCCTCCTGACACCCACCCTTTAGCAATTGATAAGCATTGGTAAGATCCCCCCTCAGCCTCCTCTTCTCCAAGCAAAACAGCCCCAGCTCTCTCAGCCTTTCCTCATAGGGAAGGTGCTCCAGGCCCTTCCTCATCTCGGTGGCCCTGAGCTGGGCCCTCTCCAGTAGCTCCTTGTCCCTCTGGAACTGAGGAGCCCAGAACTGGGCACAGGACTCCAGGGGAGGCCTCACCAGGGCAGAGTAGAGGGGGAGGAGAACTTCCCTCGACCTGCTGGCCACGCTCTTCTTAATGCATCCCAAGATGCCACTGGCCTTCTTGGCCATGAGGGCACACTGTTGCCTCATGGTCATCCTGTTGTCCACTAGGACTCCAAGGTCCTTTTCCCCAGAGCTGCCCTCCAAGAGAACAGCCCCCAACCTGTACTGGAACATGGGGTGGTTCTTCCCCAGATGCAGCACTTGACACTTGCACTTATTGAGCTGCATTCGATGTCTCCCTGCCCAGCTCTCCAGCCTGTCCAGGTCACACTGGATGGCAGCACAGAGTTGCAGAGTTTTAACCTTCCATGCGCCTGTGTCCTTGCAACCCAAGAGTTAAAAAACTGAAAGAATAAGAAAAAAGGACTGGCAGAAACCTTCTCCTTCACTCAACTTTTTTTGCAGAAGAGTTATGGCGTGTGTAAGCAAAGACGTTCTAAAAGCTACATGGTTCTCGAGTCCATTACTTCTTCAATCACTTGGAATTTTTAGCACACAAATTATAGTAAGTATATTTTATTCTACTGCCTATAAATTTCACAAAAGCCCTGGTTTAGCTTTCTGACTCACAAACTGCATCTCAAATACAGGAAGAATATGGAAAAGCAAGTTAAAAGCCTAGACAAAAATAATGAAAACAGTTAAGGTCTTAATATAAAAGATCACACAGCACAGGAATAATATCATTAATTTACAGCCCATTCCCTAAATGGAATTTATATAGTTAAGCCAGAATTAAACTTCTCTCATTCAGACACTTCACACATGAAATTGTGACTGAAACACAAACGCTCGTGTTTTGCACTTACTGACCATAGACAGGGGTTTTCCCCGGCAAAATTACTACAACAAGCTGCAGTCCAGTATAAGTGTTCTTGAGATGCCTGAACATGGGCTCTACGCTGTCAGCTCCCTGCGCGTATTTACAGAAGCACGGCTGCCCCTGGATTGGCATTCCTGCATCTCTGGAAATCTTCCTCAGTTGTTCTGTAAAGGACCTAAGGGATGGAAATAAAAATATATTCAACTCTCAGGTAGTAAAATCCAATTTGATTTTTGATCTGATTTTTTAATGGAAAAATCCTGTTAAACTTGTAGACTTGTGCTGTCCAAACACCTGGGAATTTACCCCAACTGCATCTTCAACTGACTGTGCCTGTCTAGTGACTGATGGAAAGATGGGGGAAGATGAGGAGATACACTGTATAAGTAAAACCGCTACTAAAAACTTCACTTCCAAAGTGAATTCCACCTTATTTGATCTATCCATGGGAGGTTCAGTGTAAGTTCTTCTTGCAAAAAAACTGCAACAATGGTATTTTTTGGATAGCCTGCTCTACCATACTTCCATGAATATCGCTGCAGAAATGGCTGCAGTTCTTTTTCTTGGTGAGGAAAACAAAGAACAGAAGTTACTAACAACTTTGTCTCAGCAAATTATCTAACATAGTAAGGACACACAGGAAAACCTTGCTTGGTATCAGAGAAAAGGTGTATCCTGGAGGTGAAGACAAACATTCTCCAAAGATAGAGCAAACAAAAATCATCCTTGGATGAAACTGGTCAGAAACAGAGACAACCTAATTTTCTCAGAGGCTTTTATCAGCAAAGACTCCTTCAGCCCCTCTGCTAGCAGGGTCTGCTTTGCTGCGAGTCTGTCTCCTTCTCCTGGTTCTTGTTACCATGGTAGCCTTTGGCTATCTTTCCTTTTGAAGGGACACCAGGAAGACACTGTGCCTGCTGTAAGGAAGACAATCATAATCACTTCAGTGTAGGAGTCTAGGGCTCTACAGAGTATACCCAGTCTGGAAAGCATCTTCAAAGTCATGGCTCCTCCAGTTGGATGCCTGCATCAATGGTGCATGAGTAGTCCCTAGGTCCCATCCCCATAAACAAAGGCAAGATGAGCAAGTAGCAACTCCTGATCCAAACTAAAACGCTAATACAGATGCACCCAGAGATGGCTTAATGAGCACCACAGTGAACGTGATCTCAGGCAGCAATACTTAACTGGCATCAGTGCTGACAAAGCCCATTTATTATTCTGGAGTGGATGTCCCCACAGATGTCTAAACAGTTGCTCATCATCAACAAAGGGTGCCAGATAATACAGTCTTACCAACTCAGAGTAGTTTCTTCCAAACCCATCGTTAACTTTCATGAATCATAAAGGTCTGTGAGCTTAAACCCTACAGCTTGTAGCTTCTTGTAGCAAACAGGCACATTAAGCATTTTCCCTGGCAAAACAGGCACTCACCCCTAAAGCGGAAAGAGCCTGTGGCGGAACGTGCAAGTCTAAAATGGCAGGGGTTTTGAGCCTTTAGAAATCATCTGTAAGTATGGTGTCTAAGAGGAAAGGTTCTCTCCCTGTTCCTGAGAGGTAAAGCAGGATGATTTTGAAGACTTTTAGGGATTTAGAAGGTATTTGACAGATGTACAGCAGATGGAGTTCCAATTTGCTCAACAAGGTGTAATAAGAGGCAACAAGAAGCAACTGGATGCAGCCATATTCCTAGTATGAAGGAATGACCTTTCATGGTAAGGACAAACACCATCTAAGCCATCACATAATTTGATTTTGGCTCATTATGTTGAAGATTTCTTCCTATCTCTCAAAACTAAGTTCTCTTACGCAGCCTTTCCACTAGAAGCAACAGCGTGGAAGGGAAAATTCTCTGGCAGTTTAGTTCCTGCCATGTACCTGGACAGGACAAGGGAAGAAAAGTAAAAACTAAGATTTCCACTGTTTGCTCACCACTTGCTGGGGAAAAAATTCCCAATGTATTTGGCAAATCACCTGAAGGAACACTGTTACGGCAATGCCATTGTTATGAATAATCACTGTCTTGCATTCACTTTACAAAGAGCAGCTGAGTCACCTGCTAGAGCAGCTGCAAGAGTCGCACTTGCCCATGCCCGAAGGGAAAACAACTCCGTGCAGAAGGAGGAATTAGAGAAACCATTGGCACAGAAGAATGGTAGACTAAGACCAGGCTTTCAACAATCATGTTCCATTCAAAGACACAGAAACCAAATTTGAAAGTTTAATTCAAAGGCTTCAAGTCAAACAAAACAACGACTAGTTGTACTCGTCTCCAAATACAGCAACTTGCACACTGTGGTAACTCTGAGAGTAGGAAGTTTCGGATGGAAGTTGGATTTCTTTTTAAAATTTTCCTTTTAAGTAAGTTCTGCCCAAATAAATCTATTCCATATAATCAGGAAAAGAATCTGAGATGACGTACAGGTTAGCTTTCACTGTTGACAAATATTCAGTGGCAAACACCCTTCATTACATCATTTCAGTCACCTTAATCTCTGTCCTAAGGCCTCACTGAGCAGAAACCTGCCATACAGTATAAATTGCTTTTGGTAGGTCTGATTTGAAGGATTTCACGATGCTAACACTGAAATCATATTGGCATCAGTCAAAACAGAGACACAACTTCAGAAGCATTGTTAAAGATGCATTGCCACATGTTAAACAATTGAACAAAACATATACTCTAGAGAAATGAAATGGTATTTCTATATATAATAAATAATAAAAACACCATCTTATGAAGGACACTTACTTAAGATGAACTTCAGTGCACTGGCGCTGGGGAGCAAAGCACGCGATTGCCCAAACCTTTATTTCAATTCCAGTGTGAAACTGTTTATTTCTCATGTCCCAGACTCCTTGAACTGGTGTAGCAATTGCTTTATTCTGGAAGCAGAAACGAAAAAAAACCACCACCAAAATCAAAACACTAATCCAAAAATTGATTAATGCTAACAAAAATCTGTTATGTTTCTGCTTCCCTCCGACTAGCAGGTTATTTATATTCACAGGTCTTTCTACTGCTCCAACATCTACCCTACCTTATAAAGACCATTCTGTCATCGAAGCACACTGCTTGCTAGCCTGGTGAAAAAGAAAGCCTCTGAAATAAAACTCATATTGTTTTTATGGTTGACCGTGTCCTTTGGTGACATAAATCAGCAGCAGACAGAAATTACATTTGGACAGTAAGTCAGATTCACGCTTGGTACTTCAAGGCCAGGCTGGATGAGGCTTGGAGCAACCTGGTCTAGTGGAAGGTGTCCCTGTCCATGGCAGGGAGGTTGGAACTAGATGGTCTTTAAGGTCCCTTCCAACCCAAACCATTCTATGAAGAACGTACATTTCTACAGTGACTTTACAACTGCTCAGTGAACTTTCCAAGAACAACTTCATTGTTATCAGTATGTAGAGGCAAATAGTGGTTCAATGTCACTCTCAACTCCACGAAAAGCGTGAGCCAGCTGAAAAAGGTGATCAGTTACTCAACTTTGACCTGCGCAACACTATTTTCTTCTCCCATGAGGCAGACATTACTGTGATGGATAATCTAGAGGGCCAGGGATATCATAAGATGACTAAAGTAATTCTGGTGATGTTAATTACCTTAATAAGCATTAGTATCCTATAAATGTTTTAGACAAGTTATCACAATAGCTGTTGCTGCTAAATGAGAAGGTAGATGAAATTTATGGGTATTTTTCAGGACACACAAACATTTGATAATTCATATTGCAAAGAGCTGTGGCTGCTGAAGGCAGTACCTCCCCCACTCCAGCTTTCCATCGTTCCTCTGCCATTATATCTCATTTCCCCTGTTCCCCTGGTGCCAGAACAGCTCATGAGAGCACTCTCCCTAACCAGAATCAGGCAAAGACAATGGGGTTATCTTAATCTGTTGGTGAAGGAAGGTTTAAGCTTATCTGCCCGATTTTGTCTGAAGAACTTTAGGTAGAAGATGCAAGATCCTCTCCCACTGTGGGTTTATGGAGGTAACAGTCAGATTTGTGCACGGGGACAGAACTATCTTCAGCTGGCAATGCCTGAGCTAGGAGAGGTTCATCAGAAGCCTTCGCAAATTGCTATCCCAGCTGCCAAAGCTTTCATCTGGCATAAAACCAAAACACATTATACAATTGATAGAAAAAGCTGTTTCTCAAGCTTTTCTTTGAAAGACACGACAGTAATGATTATGTCAGAAGGGTCATTTGAAAAGCCATTGTAGAAACAAAAACCAAAACAAACCCAAAACTGTGAGTAAATGTTCCAACAGGAAGAGATGGCACTAGAGAAAAACATGCTGATAGAAATAAAACTTTAAGATAGTTGTCCTAAACACAGCTGCTCCACCCTGAACACTCAAACCAACCAGAAACTCAGGAATATTTCAGAGTAAGGGGAAGCAAGAATGAAAAGTAATAAATTGTCTCTGTTCTTCTCCACACGCACCAATTTGAACCACTATTTGCAGATTTCTTCTTCCAACACACAACAGAACAGTTTGTGAAAGAAAAACACAGCTTCTGCACAGTTTTAAGTTTATATAGTGCATTTTGACCCTACCTTTACTGTCAGAAATAAAGATGCAACTGAGGGACAGGACATCATCACACACAACAGAGCCGTTACTTTCAAAAACTGTATTCAAGGCCTAAACATCACACGGATGATGACTTCACCCCATCACACCCACGATCATTCATTTAAAGCAACCGTATCAGACAAGGCATCACGACTGGTAATCGACGCGATCGCAGACTGCACAGTATCTATTCCACATACCCTGCCTCCGTAGAGGATGGAAGGAGGCTGTAGGACTCTACCGGTTACATCTGTCATCTCATCTTTGACCATTATTCCAAATTCACGAACGTAAGGGTCGGTATTAAAACTCGCACTCCGCATCTGAAATTAAAAGGAATTAGGTATTTCCTGCAGAAAAATAAGTCATTTCTACGAGACTGAAAACTTTCTGAGATAACCTGTATTTGGGCACATAGCCCTTAAATGTGGGTGGTACCAAGCATACAGAACCTCTGTTAATTCCACTTGGATACATGGATGCATCAAAATTTGAAATAAAGCA
The DNA here is from genome assembly GCA_027574665.1 of Rhynochetos jubatus. NCBI lineage: Eukaryota > Metazoa > Chordata > Aves > Eurypygiformes > Rhynochetidae > Rhynochetos > Rhynochetos jubatus. Next base: position 4,727,305 of record CM050648.1, on the reverse strand, counting down.
CCAAAAGAACCCTTGAAAGCCTTTTGTGAGAATGTATTTCTCTGTGATTAATGGAAAAAGTCTTATAAAAACAAGTTCATAACCTACTTGCAGTGCACAAACTATTTAGTATCTGCTAATACCAAGAGAAACATTAAGTCCATCAGTACACTCAACAGAACACTCACCAATTTGCTAATCTCTTCTTGACGGTCAGGTGCTGATCTGGCAGTTGCTCGAATCATAGTGGAAGTTTGATTGTCTGTGAGTTTCTTTATGCATCTTTGTCCTGCCACTATGTTGCACACCTAAAATATTCACGCACAAGGTAGTTAAAAACCACAATGCAACCTTTTTCTACACCGCTCTCCCCCGTCTTTAATTGCTGCATTACATAATTTTTAAAGTTGGCTACCCAGAAGAGCCATTTTTCCTCTGACCCCCTTCCCAAAATAGTCTTATCTAAAAGTTGACTTGCCTCAAGAGGAAGGTATGTGTGCTTCTGCTCCTGTCCGACCTGTAAACATGGAAGATGAGGATAGCGTAAAACTAATTTGTGCCTGTCCTTAAAATACTGCGCTACAGTGCATTCAACTGTTTGTCCATTCTCCTGCTGAAGTGGGAATCTGTTGGAAATCAAATATGAAAATAAGCCATTAGTGCATGCAGAATACTTTCCCACACTTGCTCAACAGACTCTTGGCACAAGTGAAGTTAAGCCCAAACATTTAAATACCACATTCAGATATTGACCACTTATCTTCTTGTAAGAAGCTGGTGTCAGTTTTGTTCCTTATACCACTTTCTTAAAAATACAAATAAGTAAGTGCCTCCATATTCAAATGATCTGCAAATGTCTGATTAGTGATTAAAACATTTTGACCAGAGGAAAAATAAATTGGGTAAAATTAGAAAGCTGACCCAGTTCTGGGAAACATTACACTACCAACAGGGTACCCTGTTCTTCCAGTGCTGAAGAAATCACAGAATCACAGGGTGGTTGGGGTTGGAAGGGACCTTAAAGATCATCCAGTTCCAACCCCCCTGCCATGGGCAGGGACACCCTCCACTAGACCAGGGTGCTCCAAGCCTCATCTAGCCTGGCCTTGAAGACAGCCAGGGATGGGGCATCCACAGCTTCTCTGGGCAACCTGTCCCAGTGTCTCACCACCCTCTCTGGGAAGAATTTCTTCCTGATATCTAATCTAAATCTCCCTGCTTTCAATTTAAACCCATTACCCCTTGTCCTGTCCCTACAGGCCCTTGTAAAAAGTGGCCCCCCAGCTTCCTTGTAGGCTCCTTCAGGTACTGGAAGGTGCTATAAGGCCTCCCAGGAGCCTTCTCTTCTCCAGGATGAACAAGCCCAATTCTCTCAGCCTTTCTTCATAGAAGAAATCCGTAAAGGGGGAAGTGGAAACCAAACCACCGATTTAAAACAAAGCAATTGGTTCAAAAGCCATGACATTCATTACAGAATAAAAATAGAACAAAAAGAACAGCAAAATTGGGAAAATACTTTGAGATGCAGTTTAAATGCATTTTCCAAAGAATTATGTTTTTCCAAGAAAAGTTTTCCCATGTCAGTAAGGCAGGCAAGACAATTCCCCAGCCTGGGATTAAATATATGCTTAAAAAGCAGCAAAATACATTACGTTTGGTGACTTGCTGGTCGTCTGGTGACATTGCACACTCTGTACTTTCTTTTCATTTGTCCACAGTGTGTTATTTCCACCTTCAGACCTAGAAATTGGAAAACGTGTATCACCATTTCTTCAAAATCAAGGTGTCAGCCCGCTAAATTGCTACGCAAGACCACTTGAACTATTCACTAACTGAATATTCACACCGCCTGTTCTCTGAGCACCGAAGGGTGTCCCCACACACAAGTCAACAAAACAACTAATAGTCTTAAAATTTAAAACCCCTGAGCTTTCACTCAAGTTCAACAAAGAATTTTAGAGACAAGACAAAAAACCTCAAAGCCCCAAGAGTTTGCAGAGGAAGCTGGATGCATTCTGTGATTTTCAATTCTGTACCTCTAAGGAATTCCAGGATGTTGAAAGGACAAAAAGTGCACACAACCTCCTTGAAACAAAACCTTTGTTTATACTTTATGTCCAAACATACAGTCTCTGTGAGACCTCCTGCTACTGCAACCAACCCTGAACTAATGATTCGTGGGGGCGGCGGAATACCCGTACAGCTTCCAGGAGCTCACGGGAATGAGGCCACGGGGCTTTGTTCTTCGTGAAGACAAACATCTGTTGTAACCCCCACTGGCACAAAAGCCAAGCCCACCTGAAAGCCCACAACTTCTAGAAGCATAAATTACGCCCCCCAAACCAGCACAACACAGCTACCGGTAAAGAAGCGTTTCTCATTTACCACTGCCCACATATATACGCTTGAACGCGGCGTTTTCATTGATATTACATTCCTGCTTAGGCAGAACCAGATGTAGATGGACTTTGAGATGGGGAGTTGAACGTGTGGGAATAGGAAGAGGGTTGTAGATGGGAATTCCTTATATATCTGCCCAGGTGTATAAACTCAGGCTGCTGCTGCGTAACGGTGCGTACTACTTCCCCCATTTGTCAAAGGCACTAAGAACTTGCCAAACAACTTACTAACCTTTCCACATAATCTGTTAGGGCTCAAAGTGCCATCTATGATGAAACCTTCAATAAATACCAAGTTTTCACAACCACCTCCGAAGTGTGTGTTTTCATTAAAAGATAAACCGCTACCTGAGTACCTTCATTTACAACTGGCTTTGCTGCCAATCTGAGATGACTTCTTCCATCTGAAGAATAAAGATCCTCATGGAAAAAATGACAAAAGCAGATGGCAATCCAGTGCCTGATTTTTTTTTTTTTTTTCAAAGAACACTCAGAACCAGCGCAAACTCGAGATTTATTTACACTTTTCTTTCTAATTTTCAGTCGGACAAGATGATTGTGTGGACATTTTATGGAAACAAGGCAGCTGCATGATAGATTTATGGAGTTTGGTTTTTAACTTGCTTTCTTTTTATCCAGCATATCACAAAGGAATGGCCTCAATTTTCCAGAAGAAACCTTCAGTGAACCCAAAGAGTAAGATTCCTTCCTCCTACTCTGACTGATTCAGTCATTACATATCAGAATAATTGTAATTTACTTCCAGGAGAATATAAGTATGAACCATATCTCAATATGCAAAAAGATATTGCTAAATTATTAGTAAAATCTTGACATTAGTAACTGGAAAAATTTCAGGTCAGGTAATCTAAAGAAAAAACAAAGCAACATGAAACCCCAGTCTTTGCAAACATTTTGAAATCACTGGACTAGAAACTGGAGCATCTTTGTCACGGAACTGGGATTGGCACTACCAGTATGTTTCAAAGGTGAAAATAATGAAGTTTATGTATTTCTAACTGTTAACCCATATTTACTCTAGAGATGGGGGTACTTTAAGAAGAGTAAAGCACTACAGTAAATAGACTGCCTAATTTCAATAAAGCCATATTCATTTAGGAAGAGAAATTATTTTTAAAGGAGACTGACATAGTAAGAGACGGTGCTCTATATGCTAAAATAAAAGATCTCAGTAGTACCTCTGCACTGAGATGCTCTCAGATGCCAACACACCCCAGTAATTTTGACATGACACGTGATCAAGTGACAAGGTGGTGGTGAGGTGCAAAAAAAATGAAGGTATATCAAGTGAACCCACAGATAAATGAGGAGAAGCTTGCACAAATCACAAGTCAGTAACTAATCTCACTAGAATACATTACCATCCACCTGCTAGAACGTTTTAGTTCACCCTACTACTTAAACCATGAAAATGATGTTTTACACTCACTAAAGCACTTTCATTAAGGGCAAAGCTAATTAAGCTACCCTACATTTACCACGCGCAAAATGCGCACGCATATGTAGCTACCACAGATCCTCAAATACGTGATAATTCACATGTGAGATAATTCACTCATACATGAGCTCTAAATGCGGCTAGTTCCAAAATAAATAAATAAATAAGCTCACTTATTTTATACTCCTGATTCATCGAATCCGAAGCCACATACCTTAACTGACCCAAATGTGCTTATATTCACAAAATGACTTGATAAAGCTACAAAGCTTAACCAATGCAGTAAGAAAAAAGATCAGGTAAACTGAAACATAATTATCAGTAGACTTGTGAAAGTCTTGAAATATATGGAAGTAACAGAATTATTCTTGCCTCTTAGTTTTGCTCAAGTGTATGCACCATTCGTTGTGATAATCTGTCTCCCAACAACATAGAAGGTATTTTGAATGCGTAGTCATAACACGTCGACAGAATAAGGCAGCTTTATATAATTCAATTATTACCTTTGATTTCTTTGGTAAACTTCACCCTTTGGGAATCTGTCAGAGGTTTTTGTTGTTCTTCAATACTTTTGAAGTCCAAAACTTCACATACAAACTCGATAACTGGCTGTGCTTTGTAAAACGCGGTTGCAGATACTGTACACAAAAAGGTTAATGTTTATTACAACAATACTGAGAAAATTTTAAGGGAATGCAACAAATGGAGTAAAATTTTTGCCTTTCATTGAAAAAAAAAAAAGGAACAAGAATATATCTTTATAGGACCTACCATCAATATTTAACATCATTTTCCATAATGAAGGTCTGACTGATTGATGGAAGCCAAACCAAACTTCTCTGCCACCACCCAATGGATTTGAGCACCCTTCTGATGCTGTAAAAAAAGATCGCCCCACAGGAGTATATCTGCAACACAGAAAATAAATTCAGATCATAACATTAAAGCAAAAAACCAATTGCAATTAAGCCATAACTAATGCAAATTCCTATTTACAAAAGCACAGACATTTCAGTTTTTCAAATTACCAGTAATCTGAGATTCTTGTCAAGACTCAGTTTACACCTCTCAAAAATCCAGCCCGTTACAGTAACAGTATGGTTACTGCTCACATTTGTTTACATTTACTTTCAGTACACTCCTTAATATACCTCCTAATTCAAACAAAAAGCATTAATAACTTGGTTTTGTACTCTATTAAAAATTCAGCTATGCTTCAGAAAGAAAATAATTAAACATGTCTGCTATTACACCAACAACCTAGTAATCGCTCCCCTTACTTGTGCATAGCTTGCTCCGAAATCCATGGAAACCTTGTGTGGGTGAACAACTGACCTAACAAATATTCCTGATGCATCTTTCACCTTCGTAATTTGGTACTTCACCCTTAATATCACACTAATCAAAACCAGTGCCGGTATGTTTCGCTGAACAACGATGTGTGAATAACTAGTCTGGGCTGTTTGTTGTGTTGCAAAACCTGACTAAAGTGATTTTTGGGGTTTTTTTATCCTTAATGCAGGTATAAAATCAATGTAATGTAAGGTTATTAAAAGATATTTACATAAATTTAACTCATTTTCCCTGTGTAGTCCTTCAAAATGGCAAAGTTCAGCCCTATCAAGCTTTGTTCTTTGAACGGTGATCTTAAGCGGCTTGTTTCATGGCAGCAGCAGGATTAACCCCAGTATATCCCCTGGGTTTGACTGAAAATGCCGTAGATCCCACTTGCTGGGGAAAAAACCCAAGTGACTGTCAAGTTTTCCTTTTCTACGAAAACTGCTATACTGGATGACAATGTCCTGAACCAGAACCCCTTGTACCAAATTGGCAACAAACATCTGCCCAATGACAAAGGAACGGGGTAGAACGTTTTAAAACCACCCTTACATGTCCACCAACCTCCAACTACTTCCCACTCACGAAGGGCTTCCTTCTCTGAGGCCTACAGAGAACTGGGGTATGAGCGCGATGGCAGGGCGCCCCTGACCCGAGGGCGCACAAACATGGAGCCTGAAGACCAGTGGGGAAAGGGACTTGTGTCCAGGCCGGAGGCTACTAATTCCACCAGATGAGTAGAAAAGCACCATATTGCCCCTTGCTGGAGCATGCCATCTGCTAAACAGCTATTATTTCGGTTGAGCTATGAAAGCACATCCTACCCAAAAAGCCACTGAAGCAATTCAAATAGCAATGCAGCCACCTAAACAACGTCAAGGTCTTCCCCTCACCTCATGGAAGGCAAGTGCCTCATCACTACATCCAGTGCCTGGATGGTTTCAAACGGGACACTTGGCAGCCGACCAGAAAGAGCATCATGTAAAGCCTGCAAACTCACACAGGACATCCACTTTATAGCCACCTTAAATATTCTGTCCTTTCCTTCTCCTGGCAGCGTGACCTCCAGCTCCACCTGCAACAATGCCAAACAAACCAAGATGATTCTTTCCATTTAAAGGGGAAAATGGAAGGGGCTTGGAGGGGACGATGGATTCCTCTGAACAGCGCTATAAAGCGGGGGAGGAGACAAAAAAGCAACGATGAAGAAACAACATACATTAGGTACAGCCTCTTTTTACAGCTAGATCTTCTCAAAGGTGTGCTTCCAAAATCTGGCGTGCTCCCCAACTGGCATCTATCTCCCTTTTGGAGGCAACATTATGATTTCGAAGTACTTGTGTATCAACAGGGAGGTCTCCATAAAGATCCGATAACCTGATTTCAGGTGCCTAACACATACTAATGCATCAGCGCTCACGTCAGCTCCTGCACGCCTAAAATAAAATATGGTCTGTCACCACCTGCCAAGATTCATGAATCTCAATTATTTGCTCTCAGAGTGCTTTATCTACTATTACTGTAGACACAGTTCAAACGAGAGAAAATAAAGCCTACAAGAAGCTTTCAAAGGGGTGAAAAACACCCCAAACACCACCCTCCCAACCAACAAATGCCCCACAAAAACCCACCAACCCAAAATCCTCTTATTTTTATATGCCAAAGAAAGAATAAATGACCACCCAAGGACTAGTGATGCTATCAGGCAAGAAGCGAGCGCACTCCTTTGACGTGTTACATGCTACTTTGATTTTTTTTTTTTTGTGTGTCTGAAAAGCACTGGCAAACAGCATTATGGTAAATTACTTGAGCCAATTACTTGTTATTACTTGTAATGCCAATTTCTCCTCTCTATTAAAACAAAGAAAGCCTAAGCACAGTTCTTAAACTGACTAAAATTAAGGCTTGTCTGAAATGATTAGCAGTTCTGGGAATGACTACAAAAAAACCCCGAGATCAGACTATGCTTTGTGCTGAATATAAACAAAAACATTGCATTTTCCTGTCCTAGGGAACTTAAGTGCATGCCTTTTATATTTAAATGTTAAGAGACAAACTGTAATTAGTAGGCTAGCAAAAATAATATACGGTAAGAGCAAGCTAATACATGCAACTATCTGGTCTTCTGCAATAGTTAGCTCCTTCAACCAAACAATAGGAATGAAAGATAAACCACAAATAATAAGCCTTCCTGTATGCCAAAAATAGGAGTCGACAATTTATAGTAGGCAGTCAAAATTAATACTACAGCCACGTCTCTCCTCTAGTACAAACATCATTCACCAGGAGAGCCGAGCAGAAGAAGGAGCCGAATGGCCACGGGAGAGATGAGCAGGAACTGGAGTCAGTAATTGCAGGGTCATTGCTCTGAATCTGGCCTAGACGGTTCATTCTGCTGAGAAGCTGTGCAAATAAAGGTACAGGTTTTCAGCTGACAAAGGTTGGAAGCTTTCTGTGATGGCTTTTTCCCCACCATGCCATCAAAAGGTCTTCCTTCTACAGCAGATGGAAGATGTCTGTCACACCTGAACTGCATTTTCCTCTAAACTCCTTCTCCAAATGAAGTTTTGTAATTTCTGTTATTCCTGATACTGTTAATATGCAACTCATCTTATTATTAACAACTTTGGTACCCTTAATCTAGAAAAAGACTTAATTTTTCCCCTCCTGGTTTCAATTTACAAAGCTCCTTCAGCACAATGAAATGGAAAACGACGAAGAACAGGACTAATTGCGTTGCGGTATCTGTGTCCTTGGCGGAAATAAAAGGCCCAGGAGTGAAGAATTTCTATTCCAACTGCTAGACTGCAAATGTCTATTACATTTAGTATAGCTGGGATGGTGAATTTAGCCCAAACAGCTTTTGCTGCTGGGTCTAACCCCTCTTCAAAACAGTTTAATTAGATTCACTGCTCAAATAAATAAGGTTCAAATCCAACTTTCCAGGTTTTCTTCCTTTAATCTCTCACTTGAACGACACGCTACTGAAAAGCCTACTTTAAAAAAAAATAAGGACCAAAAATGTGTCTTTAATCTATGTCTGTAAGATCACATATACTTTTAAGCACTACAAAAAATAATTTTTAAATCTCTCAGTAATATTTTATTTCTCCCGTCCTGTATTTTTAAAGGCAAATGAGCATGCTCATGACTGACAGACTAAACAAAATATGAAAAGTTTCAAGTAATTTTAAATGGGAATCTTACCATGTACTTTTCTACTGGGAATAAACTCTAAAGCCAAATTTCATGTTGGATTTCCTACAGTTTCACCAGGTGTAAACTATCCCCAAATAAAAAAAAACTCAGTCAGTAACCTGCTACCTGCTAGACCCACTGCTCAGCTGCAAAACTGTCAACTGTTGCAGTTTAAGAACTAAATGAAAGGGATGTTACTGTAGGGATGTGAAAAATCATTAAGCCCATGGAAAAACCTGAAAATTGTTCTTAAAAATAATAGGTCTTGTGGCTGATGTAGTCTGATTGACTCAGACAAAACAGCATATATCACTGTTTAAAAATAATAAAAATTAAACCTGAGCATGTGTTTCTGGAGAATTCTTAGTATTCCTTCTTCTCTACAACATATATGCATCACTATGTGATTATTGTAGCATATTTTCAGCAATCAACATACCTTTTCCCTATAATCTAAGTTTTTCCTTCCCAGTGATTCAGAGGAAAACAGATGCACAGTTTCCAATCAAATATTTGGGTGCCTACGTCCCATGGACTCATTTGGAAATCTCAAGTTAAGGACATAAGAAGGAGATATGCTTACATCACATACAGTCATTAGCAGTACTTCAAATAGATAAAGTCAAGAGGAGTAAGGTTGTGGCCACAGAGAGGATTAGCACTTTCCTTCTGAAAAAGGAAAGAGCTGTAGGATTTCTGCATCAAACTGCAGCTCGGTTCACTCATAATTACTGTTTTTATAATTAAAGACTGCTTGAGATGTATGTTAAGATCTATCAGTTGTTCCTGAATCTTGCTAGCTAGGTAAGAAGAAAACGTTCAAGTTCAGTTAAAATTGAATACTAGCTTTTAATTGTAGTAGGACGTTTTAGGGAAACACACAAGTAACGCAGCAGTTGAGTACAAAGCCACAGTTAGAGCTGACCTGGGCTTCTGTTAGAACCTACGAGGAAAGGGGAGACTATTAATATCCTTATATATTAACAGTGTCCTGTACACTTCTTTCTTCTCAATATGCACAAGTAAAAGCTACAACAACATTCCATCAATATTTACGTATTTTGTATTTGTTCTGAGAGGTTTAAAGAAATGAAGGAATTAAAGAGTGAAACTAAGGTATGATAAGGAAGGAATGAAAATAGGTATGAAAACCATGAAGGCCAAGGAGAAAAGATCAAGCGTATTTATATAATAGAAAAAGTTATAAAAGAAGCAGGGTTGTCAGCAAGGAAAAAAAAACACACCCAAACAAAACACACCAACCCCAGAAAAATCACCACCACCAAGAGGTGAAGACAGTGTGCATCAATTAAAGAGCAACAGGAGGGAAAAAAACTTTGGCAGTTTGGTGACAGCCTTCTGTTTACCATCAGTTCTTCCACTACCGATGCTCACTGCAAATAAATCAAGGTGGTCTTCCACTTAGATTAACAATCATCTACTACTCATTGTATGGTCATGGATCTTTTCAATACCATCTTAAATGTAACCAGATGTGCAGTAACCTTCCTACATTTGTTATGTACAGAACAGCAAAAAAAACCCAACAACCCAGAGACCTAATTGTGCAGGAGGAAAGTCCTGATACCTACAAGCTTTATACTGGCTTAAACCACGCTTAAACCCATTTAGCATCATGTAAAAATGTCCCCCATTAAGGTATATTTCCCCATGTCTAATTTAAACCAGATTTATCTCTCTTAGCTTTTTCCTCGAGGGCAGTAACATTAATATGTGTATGGCAGAAAACCCGCCAAAGTCCTACATCCCATGGGAAATAGGGAAAAGATACAAGTTTATTGAAAGCGAGCCTAAGTGTGAGCCACAGATGAATCTATCTGAACCATCTTGTGCTAACCTTGACTGAAAACAGTCCTCTGTGGCCACCCTTTGCAAATGATGACCACACCGGCCAGGTAGTTCTGTCCCACACAAATTCGTTAACACGATCACTGAAGTCAGCCTTTTCCCAGGTGTAGGTTCCAACGTTCATTTGCATGGACACGAAGGAATCGGGGTGCAAAAACCATATCCTGCTGGCACACTGTCACTAGACTTCATTTTTATCACGTGTGATTTGGTATACGTGGGCTTTAAAATCCAAAGCATCAAGAATCTAGTCCTATTCGGTCAGCAGGCATTCACACACAGAAAGAACAGAAGGAGGAGGTCATAGAATCATGAAATGGTTTGGGTTGGAAGGGATCTTAAAGCCCATCCAGTTCCAACCCCCCTGCCATGGGCAGGGACACCCTCCACTAGACCAGGTTGCTCCAAGCCTCATCCAGCCTGGCCTGGAAGACAGCCAGGGATGGGGCATCCACAGCTTCTCTGGGCAACCTGTTCCAGTGGCTCCCCACCCTCTCTGTGAAGAACTTCTTCTTGATGTCCAACCTAAATCTCCCTGCCTTCAATTTAAACCCGTTACCCCTTGTCCTGTCACTACAGGCCCTTGTAAAAAGTCCCCCCCAGCTTCCTTGTAGCCCCCTTCAGGTACTGGAAGGCTGCTTTAAGGTCTCCCTGGAGCCTTCTCCAGGTTATCTCATCCAGTTCCCAATCACAGTAAGGTCAACTTGCATCTAACAAAGTCTCCAGAGATCTGAGGATTCATTTCATCCCAGTTTGTTTATCCTCCATAGATAAACAATTTTTCATTTACCTTTACTTAATAAATGCAGAGCTTGTCATAAAATACATTGTCAGTCACTCACAACTTGTAAAGTATTATAGTGGTAAGGTGACTCTGTGTGCAGCTGGAGAACTTGTTTAAATCCCTAGGAGACACTCATAGTATCATTCTACCTTTAGTAAATACTTTGCAATCTCACATGTCAAATCCGCAGGCATCAGAAAGTGGAAGAAAAACCAACCACAACGGAATACTATATGTGAAAGTGAAAAAACCCCTGAATTCTAATACTTTTAAATGATTCCTTTAGCTTTCTTAGACATTAGCTTATCACTGAATGAAAAATAATTAAGACTGGAGTAGAGACTGACCTTTACTGCATGACATACACTTCAATACCTTTGGGGGAAATAAAGCTTACCCATAGGGGATTAGGAACTTGATTAACTATGTCAAGCACTGCACAGGCATACAACATGAGACAGTGAACTATTCTGTAGCACACCGCTACTCAGTTTGAGACCACCTAAGATCAGTTCCCAGTTTTATCACATAAGCAAGTTTCCCCATTTTTCTGTAATTCCCTTTCCCTCTTATATTTTCTCTAATTAGGTTGTAATTAACTTCTACAGGATTGGACAGTCTTTCCCTGTAACTGTCCATGCCTCCCCCTGCGCCCACAGCAGAAGGGTGTAACAGCCTCTGGGAACTGCCACAGTATAACGAGTAACGAGAATGGCTGTATCCTCAAGTGTTCATCATCGAAATAAAAAAGGCCACAGAAAACTCAATCTGGTATTAGACCACAGACACATCGGGAAGATTATTTCATACCATTTTGTGTGTCAGCACGTTCCAACACAGTCCCTTCTGCTTCACCAGTCAATGGGCACAGGGGTGGCCACACTTGGCAACTACAACCAGAGTGACCAAAGAGGTCACCACCCCAGGTACAGAGCCGGCAAACAGAACGTGCAAGTCCTCTTCCAGTGCCCCAGGGCTAAGGTAGCAGTTCAAATTCATTTGGCTCTCGCGTTATAAAGGATTAGGGAAGGGGTTCCATTCCGCCAATGGAGGGACGGAGGAGTTTCTTCCAGCTAGTTGACAGTGAGAATCAGCTCACAGTGGGCGTTGAGGAGATTAAGGAGCTGACACAACAGCTTGCTGTTGCCCAGCGGGGGTGCTTCCACTCCCCTCTCCCAAACTCAACCGTGCTTTCACTTTTCCCCTAGTGCCAGTACGGAGCTTGTCCTCTGCCTTGGGCAGTCGATCCAGCTCACCAAACCAGCAGAAGCCTGGCGAGTGGGGAGAAGGAAAGGAAAGAAAGAAGGGATATAGAAAGGGGAGTGACCATCGTAATGGCAGCAAGCTCACATTTCTCTACTGGCAAACCACACCCTGAGCAAAGTGGCAACAGAAGGAGACATCTATTCCAGAAATATAAAACCAGTTCACTTATTAGAAAGGCTCTGCAAACATCACACTGCAATCTCCAATCAGAAACTTTTCTATTTAAAACTTACTTTATCTCTCCCAATGGGAAGCGGCATAGCTGTATAAAGGTTTTTTCTTCCATCAAACACTGGTTTGCGATCCCCAAAAATCTGGGTTTTAAAGTGCTGAACCATATGCTCCACTATTTCTCTGCAAATACAAGAAGATTACATTAACTCAAATTTCACTTCTGGTTTTAAGTAGCAAATGAACACTAGTATTTATGAACAGAGGCATTAGGTAAATGGAAGAGTATTAAAGGCAAGATTTGCCTGACTGATCTGAATTAAGGAAACACGTTTTACAGCCTAAACTGTTTTCTTAAAGCAGCTGTTTTTAGCTTTTTCAGACAAACTTTCCTTCCTCTTTTCTGTGATCTACTGAAAGTGGTAAAGCGAAAGCTCACGCTCTCTCAAGCACCCCAAAACAAGAGGTGCTCGACATTCCCCTGTGGCTTCTGCTCCCCTGTCCTACAGCCCTTCCTGCAGAAGAGCAGGGACCAGAAACTCAGCAGCCTGAGCAGCTTTCAAAAAATTCACTATCCAACCTTCCAGCCTCAGTATAAGGACAATAGTTCTATGATTACAGTTGTATGCAAACTTTTTGCATCGCCCTGAGAAAGATTGCTTTTAAAAGTCATTTTTTCATATACACAACAAAACTGGGAGCCATCCATCCAAACTGGATGTGCCCATTCACCGGGATTCACGCACATTAAAAATATATATTCATTTACACACAGCTGGAGTTAGGTTACATGCTTGTATGACTGAGGTAACCACTCACAAAGTTCTTGTTAAACCACAGTGTTTACACACTGGTCGTGCAAGGCAGTTCACCAGCTGATGAGAGATCTGTTGGAATAACACTCTTTGATGCCAAAGGTCTTTGGTCCAGATGTCCCAAGAGATGTTCTTCAGGCTACCTGTATCGCCAGACTGTAAAATCTGAAATCCATCAGTGGTCTGCAATACGCTGCCTACAAGATCCGTAACGTACAGCTTGGTGCAAAAAGGCATTAAGAAGTTAAAACTGACAAAGGCAAAACCCACCGTTTCTGCACTACTGCTGTCAACTAGCAGCTCAGAGGGTGCAGATGAGTATTTCATACACCTTGACTTAGAAAAGCAATTAACCCGGCATACAGTTAGACATCATAGCGTTGCAAAAAAACTGAGATGAATCTATGAATTCACTCAAGAAAAGAAGGAAGACTGGGTAATTGACAATTTCTTTGCTGTGTGGCAAGGCTTTAAGATGTGACCACTGAAAGCAACTTGCCTGAGCTCCTGAGAAGTATAAATAAAACTTGACCCCGTACTTCCTGCCTCAGGCCTGCAATGTGCGACTGAACAAGTACATCATTTGGAGGGTGAAAGGAGGGAGGTATTTTTCAACCTGGAGTTAAATACTGAGCAATGGAAAACCCATTCTTTCACTGAGCAGCTTCTTCCAACTGCAGATTACTTCATATAAAATTAACGCTTCCACGTAATTAAGGTTTTCAAGCTTCAAACCACATATAGCAATGGTGCTTCTCAGCTGTGTGTGAGGACATCTTAAATGAAAAGTTATTTTCTCCGTGTGAAGTTAAAATTAAGAGTTATTTACCAATACGCTAACTTCAGCCCTGTGCAACCACTATTCTACCGAGATCATGCAAACACACCAAGAACCCGGGGCCAGGGACTGCGAGCAGAGTTATCTTAAACTCTGTATGAGTCCTAACTGTTCTAATGAATGATACCAGGGGCATCCACGGTGCAGAACCAAACTCACGTTGCCCACTCTCCCTCTTTAACCACCCAAACAGATCAGGTCTTTGTGACATGTGAAGAATCGTAGCCAGACTGTATTAATTTGGCATAGCAGCACGGTGTCTCAGCTATGTGTTTGCAAGTTCTGCTCCAGCTCACGTCTCATCAGCGTGGATCATGCACCATCCCTGCACTGGGTCTGCAGGGGCATAATCCAAGCTGTAATAAGTCCTAGAATAAAACTGAAGAACACAGCTGGGACAGATGAGGGAGTAACATAAATGAAAGTAAGATCTCTCTCTATCCTTTCTAGGGGTTACACATATAAAGTAGTGATAAAAACTATTTACTATAAATATACATCTGAATTATATAACCAAGATACTAGAGAATTATCATTTAGAACTGGACTACAAGTGCATCCTGCATAATCCTATACACACAAACACACAAAAATATAAGTATCCATGTAGGGCTGAAAGGCCACGGCTCACAAAATCCCAGGCATAGGTGAGTGCATGTACATCTACAGGGTAATGCATACAGGAATAAGCACTCAGGAAATAAAATATACACTTCATTAAGGGAATCCAATTTGTATTCTTCCCACACTGCACTGAAAAACACGCACCATACCACTATCGAATGCATTTATGACATCTTTGTTTACTGCAAAAAGACATTTAATCTATGTAGATTTATACTTGCTCCCGTTACCACAACAGAGGGAGTGATTAACCTGACAAAGCAGAGCAGGTCAGAAGCTGTCAGTGGAGAAAGAACTTGCTACAGAATATAACCTGCCTTTCAGTGAGAAAAATTGCTTTGTTATTTAATAATTACGCTCTCTGCCACTGATGAACAAGCACACACACGCTGGACTGTAATGAAGGTGATCCCACAGAACTACCCCACACACAAGAGCTGTATTCTCTCCCAGCACTCAGCTCCCAGAGAAGCTAGAGAGGCACGGCAAGCTGCATCAGTCAGCAGCACGCCAGTTGCCAGGGATATCAGTTACTGAAAGCAAAGCTCTCATGGCTCCCACTAGGAAAAAAGTGGCTGCTGAACAATTTTTTCAGCACTTCAATGCAGTAAGAGTATTCCCATGAAATCAGCAGGGTTGCCCTTGGGCAAGAAGAGAGTTCAGCTTGGTACACTCACAACAGTGTTTGCTTTTAAAATTAAATTCTCAACTAGTTTAAAAATTAAGCTCATAAGACCAGCACAGAAAACAAAACCACGGGACAGCAAATAGCAGTGATGCTGCTTTACAAAAATGCTATCATTACCAATTCTTTAGTTACCTTTTAACAATGGATAATGCACTCCAGTTTATTCATTCACATTAAGAAAACATCGGCTTTCAGGTGGCTTTTTGGATTTCACTTTTCATGTTCATGACTATATATTCCACCCATGTAACCCTTTTGAATAAGGAAAGATTTTGCTCCTGAATATATAAACATGCCATTCTGATCCTCTACAGTCAAGATGTAGGTAGTTACGAACAAGACACTTGTGGTTTCCAGTTAGTGCCAAGTCTTGTTCTCAAGTTTCACTTCTGGCAACACCACCCTTTTTTCAAGTCAATGAGGTTGCCACACTGTGACTAATAAGGCACATATGCAAAATGAAAAACATAATTGCTTGTTTCCTCGGCCAACTGATCCATGTTTTCACCTTGCTATCTGTTTCAGGAGCATATCTTTCCCTTATATAGGATCTACTGATGAAGCATAATTTCTTACCTAATTTAGTCCCTCCACAATCCTCTCGCAGCAATACAAACAACTGGGGTTTGCCTCCCCTTGTCCTTAGGGGAAGGTAGGAAAACAAGCTGGCAATGCCAACTCCCTGCTGAAGGACTTGTCAGCCAATTGCACTCCAATATTTAACCAAGCAATACCACGAATCATATTTATCAAGTTGGCTTATACTGACCTAACTCCACTAGGGTTAATACAGTTTATCCGTCTGTCACCAGTGGCTTTGAGCAGCATCTGAAGATGCTGACAAGTTCAATCAAAATAAGGGACGATTAGCACTCAGGTCTTGGATTGGTACAGAAAGACTGGGAGAAAATATATATCCATCAATAGGCATTTTAAGTCGGAAGCTATCAGTACAACGACTAAATACAGACACATCCTCCAAGCCCGTCAATGAAGTCTGGCACATGGCTCCAGCATTTTTAAAGGAAAACATGAATGTAAATAAACCGAGGAAAAGCAAAGGACAGTATTACCTGTTAACTCTTCTAGGGCATTTTTCTGGCTTTATATCCAATTCGTAATGGTAGATATCTATTTTAGGAATGTCCATTTCAAAGAAGTTGGCCTGCAGTTTGATTGTTCTCCCAGAAGTGCCAAAATCTGGTCGAGGAGGGGGTTTAAAGGCATATCCCTGTATTGGCGGTGGCAACGGTGGAGGAGGTGCAAGCACTGAAAACAGAGAAAGCACAAGTTAATGATATCAAATTGACAGTTAAATAAATGTACAGGCTATTTGATCAATGAAGCACAGCACATTTACACCGGTAACTTCTTTTAACCAATCCACAAATCTGAAAAACCCCTGCTATCAGAAGGCTATGAATTCTGTCTCTCTTCTTCCCATGACGGTTCACCATTTGCTGTATTTCCCAGCCCTGAATACTGTACAAAATCTTAAATCAGCTGCTTAACCCTATACTACAAGTCAGTCGGGTGGGAATATGAGAGGCCCAGCAGGCATTGCTGGGAAAGTGAGAACCAGAACTTCATTGTAGGGAAGAGCCTCGGTTTCAAAACACAGAAGCAAATAATCTGACCACGTTTGTTTGAGCAAATAATATAAAATAGAGTTTCTACCGCTTACATGACCTTTGCAATCCCATTTGGATGAGCTGCATGCATTTAAAACAGTACAACGTGTGCTACATACATTAATGTCCACCCTGCACAGCCTGCCCAAGAGGGGAATGCAGCCCAGGAGCCGTTCCTGCACGTTGCAGCTCCCTGGCAAACACTTTGTACTAGGATTAGACTATATCCTACTGCTTCCTTAGAACAGAAAGCAAACAGAGCAACCAGTCAACTGCTGCTGTACTGTATTCCTGAACTCAAACGCCAACCATCAGACAAGACGAAGCAGGAGCATAATAGTTGCTTGCAGTTGTTCCAATCTAGGAAATACTATTTAAAGATCCATGGAGAAGTGCATGAGGTATCAACTTGAGTATTCAGCATCATTACTCAGGTTTTCCATGGTCTACAGCAATAACAACTTGCAGCGAAACCTTCACATGTGAAATAACCCAGGAGGCTTCTCATTACTTAATTAAGAATCCAGGTGTGGTTTCCTGGGATTATCAAATACAGTCCTCTGCTAGCACCAGAAACAATACACATCCCTTCATTAACAGATCAGTCACCACTTTTCCACCCTCGCTTTCCCTGCTGGAAAGCTGTTCCAGAACTGTGATGCTCTAATGCTCAGAAACATTCTTCCATTTTTATTTATTCATTGTCAGGCTATACTGCCTGACCTTCCAGTTATGTGCTCCTCATTGTATTTTAGGTTTAAACCAAATACCCCTTTAATTCTTAATTCCAGGCTATAGTACTTCTGTTAGTCTCTTACAAACCAGACTTCATTCTCATCCTTCCAGTCGTTTTCCAAAATGCTAATGTTTTTTCAGCTCACCTTTCCCGAACAAGACCAAGTGTTATTCTGCACAAGGTCCCATCAGGGTCTAGCACAAGTGCACTGATGCTTTCATCTCTCAAGAGGAAACACTGGGTTAATGAGTCCTTCGCTGATTTGCCTGTTGTATCATCGCCTTATAATGGCAGCGCTCAGCCATCCAGGGACCAGCCAGTACGTGCGTGCCCATCTCAATTGTCTGAGTGATCATCTCCCAGTTCACGATTAACTCCCAGCTACATGAATTTTTTTCCTCTCTCTATATACACATATATATAAAAGCCATATACATATAAATAATATATATATATACACACTTTCTTTTAACCCGTATCTATTACCCTTCTGCTTTCTGGATGATGCTCAGGTTCTCTATTTCTGACAATGCCTCCTATGCCCCATGATGAAGTTTCATATACTTATTCCTAACATTTATGTAAAGATTGTTACCGAAATGATAAACAAGGTGATTCCCAACCTTAGTAGCATCATTTCCCTACTTTACTCTTCAACGCTCCCTGTGACCAGTTTCCTGCTAATCATAGAATGTTTTGGGCTGGGAGGGACCTTAAAGATCATCTAGTTCCAAGCCCCCTGCCATGGGCAGGGACACCCTCCACTAGACCAGGTTGCTCCAAGCCTCATCCAGCCTGGCCTTGGACACTGCCGGGGATGGGGCATCCACAGCTTCTCTGGGCAACCTGTTCCAGTGCCTCCCCACCCTCTCCAGGAAGAATTTCTTCCTGATATCTAATCTAAATCTCCCTGCTTTCAGTTTAAACCCATTACCCCTTGTCCTGTCACTACAGGCCCTTGTAAAAAGACCCCCTACATCTTTCTTGTCAGCCCCTTCAGGTACTGGAAGGTGCTGTAAGGTTTCCTTGGAACCTTCCCTTCTCCAGGCTGAAGAAGCCCAATTCTCTCAGCTTTTTTTCATAGCAGAGGTGCTCCAGCATCTCATTACCTATTTTTACTGTTCTACTAGCCTGACTTTCAGCACCAGTTTCCGCAGACATCAGATACTTAATCAGAATCCAGACAGTTTGGTTTGACATTGGGAATATGATACGGTGTTTGGTTAGTTATTTTATCCATTTATTTTTAGAAATATTGGGTTTTCTCATTTGTTTTACATTTGGAAAACTTGTTTCAGGTATTGTCTTCCAAATATATTCTGGGGCATACACCCTTTTGATGTCACATTACAGAACCTCAGTTTTCCCCTCCCTCTTGTAAACATTGCCATGAAGAGCTGTGATTCTCCAACACTACCTTGATCAATATGTTACAGATGCTTCTTGCTAAAAACTTGCATTTCCATGACTTAAATGTTTAGGTTTCTGCAATAAAAGATTATTCTGCCTCCTTAATTTAAATACACTGACTCCTTCAGTTTTGCTTTCAATGGAAATATAGCAAATCTTATTTGAATATTACTCTTACCCTCTTCTTTTTGCAGTGTCAACACCTGCACTGAGAAACCAAGCAAAGTATTTTCTTAATTTTCTCACAACAGCTCTAGACTCTTATCTAAACCCAGTCCTCACCGCGCAGCCCATCTGTCTCTGCACCTGACCTTTCCTATTCCCATCCCTGAAGGCAAGTCGAAACACGTTGCTGACTCCAATTCCATTCCAGCTTTGGCAAGTTCTGGTTTGTTTTTTTTTTTAAACCCCTGAACATCTTGACTTTTAAGACATGGATCTGCCACCTTTTCCCAATAACGACAGAACTCTGCTTACTTCAGATATTTTTCTGAAGGTGATTAACTCGCACAGGTGGCCCCCACCGCCACCATCTCCCCTCGCCTGGTGTGACAGATTCACAAAGTTTGTGTCATTACGTGGAAAGAACCCTCTGCTGTGGATATGACAGCTAACGGAGTTATTTACAGTATTACCACTACAGTTGGCAAGTAACATTGAAAGTACTCCCACAAATATTTATACTTGCAATATGGCAAAGGTTCCTATTATCCACCTCCAAACCAATCAAGAAGATGTGCACCAAGCATCTACCTCTACCCCACCAGAATCTTGGTTGTCATCGTTTTCCCAAAGAAATCTGGCTCCCACCTATGATTTCAGCCATTCTGTTGCTTAATGCTTCACAGCTCATCACGGCACATACTTTTATTTCCATCTTTCCGTAACAGAATGTTCCCATTTGAGAACCATGTCCTAGTCATTAACATTATTCTACGATTTTTTTGTGTCCTTCCATCAGTCCCACAGCACCACCCATTCAAAAGTATTTTAATTTTCTGCCCAGGCTCCTGGCATTTGTATTCCAACATTTCTGGTTCTTATTATCCACACACTGCTTTCTAGCTGCATTATGTACTGCCTTCCCACTACCTGGCCAACTATTACCTCACCAATAGTATGAATTTCCCTTCTCTTCGCAGTTTTATGCCTTCCAACATTTCTGTATCTACTGCCACATCCCAGTTCCCCTGCCTTTCCTTCTTCTGTGCCAGATTTATTATGTCACAACTGGTTTTCAGCCACACACACACACACACACACACAAAGCTTACAAGATTTGGAAGTAAAAAGACCAGTATCATGAAGAGGAGAAGCTCCCCACAAACTATTTATGCCGCAAGAGTATATAATTTTGTAATTAAGAAATACATCCTCCTCCTGCTATATTAAAATGGGATCGTTTACTTCTCACAGGGGTGTAACGAAGCTGTATCTGCAAGTGTTCAGGGATCAACACAATCGCATGTTGCTCAACAACATCATTACATTCCACCGGAGTTTTAGTGACAAACAGTAAATGAAAGCGAGGGCATATATTTGGTTTTGAGAATAACATGAAATGCTGAGAGAAGTACAGACTCCTGGGGACAAGTGTGATCACAGTTTTACAACCTCAGTGTCTGATGGAGGAAAAAAAAAAAAAAAAGATCAAGCTGTTCAGAAAAGAGCACTACTACCACCCTGTATTTTCATAGAATGGTTTGGGTTGGAAGGGACCTTAAAGATCATCCACTTCCAACGCCCCTGCCATGGGCAGGGACACCCTCCACTAGACCAGGTTGCTCCAAGCCTCATCTAGCCTGGCCTTGAAGACAGCCAGGTATGGGGCATCCACAGCTTCTCTGGGCAACCTGTCCCAGTGCTTCACCACTCCCTCCAGGAAGAACTTCTTCCTGATGTCTAATCTAAATCTCCCCACTTTCAATTTAAACCCATTACCCTTGTCCTGTCACTACAGGCCCTTGTAAAAAGCCCCCCCCCAGCTTCCTTGTAGCCCCCTTCAGGTACTGGAAGGCTGCAATAAGGTCTCCCCAGAGCCTTCTCTCTTCCAGGCTGAACAAGCCCAGCTCTCTCAGCCTGTCCCCATAGCAGAGGTGCTCCAGCCCTCTGATTTTCATTTTAAACATATTTTTTAAATTATATTTTTTCACAATCCAATAAAAAAAAAGTTAAAAAAGGAAGCTATTTCTGGCTCAACTCCCTAGGCAAACTTATTTAGGGCAGGGTGTTGCTTCAAGGAGATAAGTTCTGTTTAATAAACAGCAGCACTGACCCGATAAGCAGTCAACCTATATATTTCCCGCATACAACATACATGTCTGTGTTAACTACAGAACTGAGGGGTGTGAACTGAACTTCGAGGGAAAAAACTAAATATTACAACTGTTGATCTGAATTCACTTTTTGGAGTACTGCCTCAAATTAAGAATGCAAAATTAAACTGTATCTTGTGTAAAACCTATTACACCAACCAGCTGTGAGGTACAGAGTCACAAAACAGTGAATTTGGGGCTGATAGGAGAGGATAGTGCCTTATTATTCTTCTCTGTCAAAGAAAAAACCATGAGCCTCAACTATAAAACATTAATTGCTGCAATCAGTGATCCAGCTGCCCCAGCTGCTTGTTCAAACCCTCCGGTGTAATTCCCACCAGTCGCTCAGTTTTAAACGTGACAGAAGCCGTACCGATACGAGAACGCTCTTCTTAGGGAAAGGTTCCTGCGAGGGAAGGTATTGCAGCGTGGCGAGGTGCGTTACAGAGGGTACCACGGGGCACTGGAGCTCGAGGTGACGCCCTGCCCAAATTCATAACCCAACACGCGTTATTTGCTCCATTCCCATTTTTCGGAGGCTCCTTCACAAACACAGATGATGCCTTTGGAGAGACAGTATTTCAGAGAGTTGGAAAACCTACAGACATACCTGGATTTGACTTTTTAAAGAGCTGTCAAGGGAAGAACGAATTGGAACAAGGATGTAAGACTAGTAAACTTGGAGCATCCGTGTGATTGGTATCAGAAGCGCCTCACTCATTTGCTGGATGAGAATATGAATAATGAGAACATTTCAGCCCTGATTTGATGACTGAAACCATCAAGAACCCAATTTTAAAGGTGTGAATTAAGGTAAGGCGGGTATTGAACGAGGTGCCACTACACCGTCTTTAGTCTTAATTTTATCATGAAAAAAACAGACTTCCTATTATAATTCATCCAATTTACACAGAACAAACATTCGTAGTTGTCACACTGAAGAACTGTAATTTCTAAACTAAAAAGAAATCCAGAAGATGACAGACAATAGAAAAATAACATTCTTGCGGCAGTTTTCTGAAATAAAGCGAAACATCAGGCGGCATTGCTCTGCCAAAAGAGAGCAGCAGGAGAAAGGGGGTGGTAGAGGAACTCTGCACAATCCCAGAAATGCTGCTTGAGTACAAATAAAGAGTTTTGCAAATTGAAAACATGACTGCAAACACAAGGCTGGCTGTGTGTGTGCTCCGACTCCAGCATGTTATTGTGGATCAAAAGGAGAGATAAGGGAGTGACTCAAGGAGTCAGTCAGCTGGCCAAGGCAGTCCCAGTATATAAAAGGTGTGAATGAGCTGCACTTTTGAATGAGCGTGGCTCAGCTCGTCTACTCCAAAATCCATGCAATTTTGTGATGATGATTTTTCAGGGCCATTTTGGTTTATAACCATTTCCCACACTTAGAGCATTCATTTCTTTTGTTCTTCGTTCTTCATCGTTTTTTAAAGCTTAACTGCTGCTCTGCTCAGCACCCCAGAGGTGCCGCCAGTCAGCACTAAACTTGCACGCTGAAGTTTTTTTAGCAAAGAATTATGCAATTTTAATGTGCAGTCAGAGGCCTAATGAGTTACTAAATAAGAAGGGGCCAAACTAGTTGCATCTAAGGGCTTGTCGACACAGCATAATTATCCTAGTGTAATTATATCAATAAGTTTCCTTGTGTGGCAAGTCCTAACGCATATTTAATAATCAGGTGATGTTTTCACAACCCAAAGCATGTTTTAGCACTGGGCTAACGCAACCTGCATCTGTCGATAGGAAATCTCTCTAAAACCATGTTTCTAAAACTATAAGCTCTAAACAAAATTAAAAGGAAGGAAGGAAGCCTTCTTTGGAATTGGTAATTAGTGTATTTATTAACAGAAGGCCAAATTTCATGCTAGTACATAGAATTTTAACCAGCTGCCCAGGGAAGTGGTGGAGTCACCATCCCTGGAGGTGTTCAAGGAACGCGTAGACGCAGTGCTTAAGGCCATGGTCTAGTGGGTGCGGTAGTGTTGGGTTGATGGTTGGACTGGATGACCTTATAGGTCTTTTCCAACCTCAGTGATTCCGTGATTTTAACTCAATATGTAATCCAGCTGTCTTGCAGCCTGTTATGAGATCTAACTTGTTTGCCAACCCCAGCCTTGCAGTCAGCTTGGACTGTACAACCATTCCTTGCTGCTTCTGGGTCAGTTACTGATTCCGTCACACAGACACAGAGAGTAGGCATCACTCCTTGGAAAAAAGGAGATTTAGCAATGTGTTCTCAACTAGTGATCAGCTGTTTTGCCTCCAGAACTGCAGGAAACAAAAAAGACAAATGTGTTCATCATGATCGGGTTAAAAAGAACCACGACTGGCAAAGGAACAGACACATCTGCTTGAAAAGGCTTTTCCTGCAGCTGCTGTGGAGGTGCTGAGTATCATGAGCATAGAGCAATGTAGGTTAGAAGGGACCAGGTTGACTTGTCCAGTCAAGTTTTTAATATCTTCAAGGACAGAGTTTCCACAACATCTCTTACAACCTGTTCCAGTGTTTGATCACCCCCGTGGCAAAATAAATTTGCCTTACACTCAACTGGAGTTTCCTGTGTTCCAGCTTCTGCCCATCGCCTCCTGCCCTGTTCTGGTGCACCTGCCATAAGTCTGGCTCCACCTTCAGCACAGCTTCCACTTAGGTAGCTGTAGGCAGCCAGAAGGTCAACCTTTAGCCTTCTCTTCTTAAGTGTGAAGAAACCTGATTCGCCCAAACTCTCCTGGTATGTCATGTGCCCCCTCCCCAGCCACCTTGGTGGCCTGCCACTGGGTAGTGTCACCTTTGGGGAGTGCAGTTTGAAGCGGAAGAATGGGAGACTTGGAGGGGGGACACCTCATGGCAGGGGAACCAGGATTTCCACAAATAGATATTCAAATACCAGTAATGGAGGGAATTCAGAAAGGGTGTGGAAAACACCCAGTACAAATCCTTGACAGGATCTGCACAGAATTTTTGTGTATTTTATTTACACATATATATGGTCAGAGCAAAAAAAAAAGGAATAGAGGGCGTTCAGCCTTTTCTTTTTGGGGACCCAACTGAAAAACAGCTTTGGGCTGTCTTCAAGTTTTCTTAGTCTGGGTTATATAGAGTCTGTTAAGAGCCGTTAGAGAAAGATAGGAAAAAGGCTGGCAGTGTTTTCTACACGATAAGGAAGTCTCAAAGCTGCAGCTCACAGACCCTTGATATTAAAGGGGCAGAGGAACCTGTACGTGTGTCTCTGCTGCTCATTAAACACATTTTAGAGTATGGAAACTCTAAGTTCTTCAGTCAAGCTACAGCATTCTTGAATTAGATGCACAACAAATAAAGGTAACAGACTTATCTGTTATCCCCAAGAATTCCACAAGCCACAAGGAAAGTACTGGAGGAAAGCAGAAGAGATAATGTAATCACAATGTCATTTAATTCTAGTACCTGTTACAGCACCATCTTAAATGTCAACTATTGAAGGTTCTTTACTAAAATGCAATTGCCATAAGATTTTATAAGGTTTTCTGCTAATAATGAGTCTCCTACAAAACCAGTACTTTGTAGAGCCCAACATGGCAAATAACCTGATAAGCACCTGGAGGAATGGAAACACCTGAAGAGCACAAGGAAAAAACAGTTCTTTTTAACTTTTTTATGCAAATAAAGTATATCTAAGACTACTCAGACCAATTCCTTTAACCACTTTCTGTCTTAGCTATACCAGGTAGGACAATTATGTAACTGGATGGAGGGCTAACAGATTACTAAAGGTGACCTCTGAAAAGAAGGAGGGTGGGTAAGGAGGCAAGCCTGTCAACCGTATCTATATCCATATGAGGAATCCATAAATTCGGTGTAAAAGCCTTATTGCCCTAGAAATCAGATAAGATCCAGTAAGTTGTACAGCATGCAAACAGTCACTGGACATACCAAATTCCAATTCTGAAGTCGCTTCTCCTTTTAGTCAGTAGCAAAGTAAAGACACGGCGCTGTTAAAGATGCTTTACAACTCTTGCTCGTCCAGAGCCACATTTCTGCTTTGAAAGAGGTTATAGTTCTAGCTGTATGCACCTAGGCATGCTCCAGAACGTGGATTTAAGCTGCCACCTGTATCCATCCTTTGGGATTACCGAATCCTGCAGATCTCGGTTTCCTAAGGCTCAAGCTTACTTAATCCTTGTTTATCTCTCCTAAGTCTGAAGGCTGGATTTTTACTGTCTTCACACACCAGATGACCAGGTACATGTTCAGAGCAGGAAGGCAATGTCCACCTTGTATTTGTCACAAGTCTCCTAGCCATGCATCGCCCCACAGCTGATAAACCACTATTTTCCTGGAATTGCCCCTAAAACACTACCTAGAGTTAGACCTTTCGGGCATGGGGTGTTCCCATTCCCCACTGCATTCAGTCTGTTACTGCACTTTTCTCAAGCACCTGCTCATCCTAGGCCACCACACATCTCCATTTATACTTAGAAGGCAACACTTAAATACACTTACTCAACTATCTTCTTGCACTCCCCATGTTTTCTGCATGTGCTACATTCCTGTTATTTCTTTTCTCACTCTCACAATATATAAACTGTGTCCAGATCCTGCCAAGGATGCATATATGACAACTTTCACATCATTTTTGATGCAGCCCCTCTCTAAAGGTTCTTCTGGTCTCTCAGAGAGCAGCTACCGCACTTTCTAACCACAGACCATCAACATGCTGTCAGAGCTCCAATACTGATGAACAAAACCAAAGGAGACCTCCTCATCTTTGGTCATATTTAAGTGCCACGTATGACTACTGAGAAATTTAGGGATCCCACTCGACCAGATTGCTTCCGATTTCTTAGTGTTGTAGTACGGAATACCTTAAGAAGGAGTCAAAGTGTTAGATATTCAAATCTGTAACCTCCTTACGTTCAGCAGACCTAACCTAGACATGACTTTTATGGAATAATTGTCACTCAGTGCAAAAGAATTCAAACAGTGTTAATTCTTAACCCTCTTAACTAGTGGAAGGTGTCCCTGCTCGTGGCGGGGGGGTTGGACAAGATGATCTTTAAAAGGTCCCTTCCAACCCAAACCGTTCTGTCTGGATGAAATAAGCGGTTACAGATGTATAGCTGCTTAGGTTCTCCTGGTTGTTTTTTGACCCCTGTGAGATGTGATCTCTTCACGGTGCCAGAAGTGGTATGATCCACAGAGACCAGAATGATGCCCAGACATCAATGGTGTGAGCGGGTGCTGCAGTCAGAGATGAAAGGCAGAAACAAGACATCCGCTCAGTTCGCTCTGTAAGTTCTGACCACATTTCAAATGTGAGTATGTGAAAGACCAGAACACAATGCCAGAGAACCAAAGAGGAAGCGATCAATGCCCCAGCAGGCAAGAAACTAAGAATGGTTCTTTCTAGCCCACAAGCTGCTTCTGGACAATGTCAACTGGCAAAAGGCACCAAGAACTCTTTTTTTCCCCTCCCACAGTGTCCTTCTGGCCTAGAACTTCAAAGTTCTCCTCCACATTTTCAAACACTGACAAGCTGGTTCTCACCACTCTACTGGTCACCTACAAGTGGGGCGAGTGGCAGAAAAGCACCGTCAGCTCACAAAAGGGGCATACAGAATGTACGATATCTATCCCTATAAGCAAGGTGGCTTAACTGAGCCCTGTAAGCAAAACTGTTCAAAGTACCGCTCGCAACCTTCTTAAGGGATGCAGAGAAATGCTTTTAATTACAAAGCGCAATGTTGAATTAAGTCATCCAAATAGCGAACCTCATCCAAACAATGGAGGGGATGCTTATGGCTTACCCACAAGTAAGCAACCCAGTTCTAAGTTAAATGTGAATTCAAACTACAAAATAACACCATCTGCAGGCAAACCTCTACTCAAAGGGGAAAAATGGAGAACAGTCTTAGCGCTACTTATCACACTTGACCGTGATGTTTCATTCACTTTTTCATACCTTAGAAAATGATGCGGAACTAATTCCAGACGCCTTTTCTAACAATTTAAAATAAAGAATGTAACAGTATTTTCTGCATTTGTAAAAAGCAATGCCTCCACTCAAGACAATCCCTGCTCTCTGCCACTCCAAAAGGCCGACGTGGTGAATATTCACATCACCTACGAGGCAATAAACACACCCACTAACATCTATTCCTTCACGCTGCTGCTTCTTTACAGAAGGCAAGACCAGGAAATCTGTGTTCTTCATCCCACATTACCCTTCCTTGACTCCCTGTTTGCTGAAATACTGCATTTAGGTTAGAAACGTGGCCCTCCCTCCTTCTGAATTAGCTGTCTGTACAGGGCTGTATGAAAAAACATAACCCCCCCCTCCTTTTTTCCTAGGCACCAGCAGGCTGGTAAAGTGTGACTGAGTACTGACTCTTCCAATATTTACTTCAACGCACCGACTGAAGTTTCCATCAAACTACTCGGTGTGAATATCAGAGGAACAAGCACCCGCATTCAGTCCCGAGGAGAGCACAGTAATTCCAGCTAGTGCCAGGCGCAGAACTGAGCTCAGTGAGGGGTACTTCGCCCCGACACCGCCCCCCCTTTAGTACTTCAACACCTCTGCACACACAACCGACCATCAAATAACACCATGAGCCCCGTACACCTCACTGTGACACCCCATTGCCTCTGCAACTCGAGATCGCAGTGTTTCACAGGCCTAGACATTGTACTGGTCCCTGCACTACAGCTCACCAGCAGGCACGGGAGAGGTTAAGTCACCTGAACCAGAGCTGTAGTTCTCAACGCAATGTTGCTTCCCCCAACACCTTTTCCTTCCCCTTCTTCTCCCTCCAGCTCCCTTGCCATTACATCCCATGTGTCTCCTCCAGCCTCCCCTGCTATTAGAGACACCGGTGTCCACATGCACACCAGCCCCACTAAGCTTAGAGCTCTAACGGCTTGGCCTTTACTCTTTTGCCTCTGGCATGTCTTTTCTAGTGTGCTGTGCCTCCACCAGCTGGAAACTGGTGCCACAGAGGCCCCAGATCCCCGCTCCCTCTGGTATTCACATTGTATACAATTTAATGAAACACAGAAATAATTTGTCCTCAGCTTATTAAAGAAATAAGCTAGGACGGCTGTATTTCGCACTGTACCTTTGCAAGCACATTCATACCCCCACCAACCCCGTCTGGCAGTGTTTTTGTGTAAAATCTAAAAATATAAACCGTCTTCATGCCTAAAACATATTTAATTTACAAAACTCAACTGTTGAGCTGTACTTCCGAAGCAGTCATGCTTTCCTTGAAAAAGAAATCTTTCCCCATACCCACACTGGATTAACCTACAGAAACATGAACGCTCTCATGGCTTAGTTTCAATGCAGAAAACTCACAGTTATGAGCTGAAGTTATGCTCTGTCATTTTAGATAGTGAAAGCAACGGTAGGAGCATCTTGAACACGCAAGAAATCCAGCAGTATCTAATGCGGTTTCGACAGATAGGGCTGTGGTTCTCAGCGTCGCTGAAGAGGGCTAAAACGCAGATTGATAATAATGGAATAACTGAGATACGATGAGTGTAAGCTTTCAGCAAAACTCCCCTATAGGAGTCCGTTTTTCCTTTCACATCTTGGGTTTTTTTCCCCTCTCCACCTGCTTCTTGTATGCAACTTGAGTTCTCATGTTAAGTTGGTACAACCCAAAATTGATCTGTGGCACTGTGCCAACCCAGCCATGACGGCAACACGGGAGGAGACCACAAGTAATGGCATCTTACTGTAGGAAGATCTAACCCCCCAGAGATTTTTCTGGTCTAGAAATAATGACTTTTCTCCCTTCAGTGTCACTATCAAATCCTTACTCCACATGGCTCCTAGTCCTGTAAATTTCCATTTTTGGCCTGTGTATTATTTTAAGGATTATGTGAAACCTAAGTTTAAAAAAAGATAAAGGCATATACTTCCACTGAAATGTTACATTAAAAGGGATTTGCAAGTCAGAAACAAGTAGAATAAAAATACCACTACTGTAGTCTAATCACATAATGAGACCCAAACAATAAAGCTCCACTTCCTTGCCCTGGTGGGAAATTTCCTCCTTCTGAATGAAGCTCTCGCTCTTTAAACAACACACCCTTATGCAAATACTCGGAACCCATGTGAATTACTCCTAAGCATTCCCTCCTTAGCATGCTCCCAAAATGAAACGTACCGGGTCACCGAGACATCCATCCTTCCGTACTGTGATTTCTACCTGAACCTGGGTTTCTTTATTGTAGTTTTGCTTCGTTTGTGGTTTGGAGGATTGGTGGGGGTTGAGGTTTTCTTTTTAAACGTATGTCTTTCATTAACGTTCTCAACAGAAATATTCAAGTCAGAAAAGCCGCAGTACTATTGTTCCAGAAACTTTACATTTCACTAATAGCTAAAAGACGACAAAATCATAAGCAAGAAAACCCCTGCCCTCCCCAAATCTTCAGGCTTGTCCTTCACACGGGAGCAAGCGAAGATTTCAGGAATGATGGGGCAAAGAGCACAACCAACAGAGGGACTGGTAAAAAGAAGTAGAAAGGGAGCATTCACTGCAAACCACAAGTTGTATGAAAGGACAGGGAAATAAGTTTACTATCAAAGAATAAGCGAAGCCAAGAACACAGCAACATTTAGATAGGAATTCACCCTCTGTATGAATAGATGCCTGTCCTTTAAGAGTAAACACTTGCTAAACAAGTTTCAAAAGGTATAACAAGGCCCCAGCAATAATTATGTTTTAAAGCCTTATTCATCTACATGACGAGTCTAACTTCAAACACTTTTTAGATTGATCCAGCTAAGCCAGTGAAACCTCCCCTCTTGGGAATTCCTCTAAAATCGGCTTATTTAAAATAAATCTAAATTAGCACATCCACACACTTCCTACTACTAAATTAAAATTTAAATTTCATTCTTTTCTCACATTAGTAAGTTCTAACATAAATTTCATGATTTAACTAAGAACACACACAAAAAAAGCGCACCACTAAGACAAAAAGTTCTAAAGCTCCAATCTGTGACATTAGCAGTTCGAACAGGGCCACCCACAGCCCCTAACACTGCCTGCCAAGGCAGCTCCTTGTCTGGCCAGAGAAAAACAGGGTTTTTTTCCTAGGCTACATACAAAATCATCAACTTGATTCCCGAGGTGCAAATCTCTACTGTAAAACCACTATAGTTTCAAAACTGTATTTTCAAACTCCTCAACACGACACGCTGAGATCAGTTTATTCCTCCACAGACCGGAATTTTTATTCTGCGGACCCCTCGTTTCAGTCACACCCCAACACAGGTTGGAAGCGACACAACGAGACATAAAACTCAAGTACTGTTTAAATGCACCATCTTCAGACATATATACATCTTCAGACATATATATTGTATGGAATTATGTTAGTTGATTTAACTCTTCACGCCGTTTTATAAAGCAACTTGTACAAGGGAACGCAATCAGGCTGTTACCAGAGGAGCTGTTAGGAAAGACACGTGGAACCCAGAACAGTGCAGATATATGTGGTCATTCTGTATCTCCGAAAAGTTAAATATTTTAACACTTCTTAGGACTGCAGAGCTATCATGGCATACATTAGCGCTGGCACTCAGGCCTTAACACCTTCGCTTCAGGCCGCAACAAGCTCACGTGCGGCGAGCACCGAACGAGAATCCTGCCTTCACGCAGCTGTTCGGTCCGCCCTGTGATCCAAAAACTTGTGTTATCACGAGTATTCCTGAGGAGAAGCAAAGCAGCTAAAGCTAAGGAGGGGGCACGAAGGCGAGAAATGAAGGACCTGGGTTTAGTCGGGATCAGCCTGCCCAAGAGCACACAGGGCAGCCTCCCGCACTAACGCCTGCACGACCGTTTCTCTCTGCAGCAGGGCTAGATTAGGCTAATTCGAGATGAATGTAAAACTACCGGCTGACACACGGAGAGCTTTTAAATCTGCTTTCAGCAACAAAGAGTTTTATGTTTCAGCCGCCCGTTGAATGGAGACTAAAACCTACAACAAAGACAAAACACAACTGAGCAGCGCTGGCAAAAAATAGAAGAGGAGAAACACATTACAACAGGAGGGAATGAAGTGCTCTTGCCACATCCGTGATTCAAAAAATCTGTTTCACAACCAAAATACAAACAAAATTTGGCAGCACTGTGGACAGCTCAGCGAGAACAGAATTCAAGAGACAACACATGGCATCAGAAATAAAACATCAAAGCAAGCTTTGGGCTGACTTGATGATGTCACTATCAACAGTACTTTCCCAGCTAAACCCATGGTTTGCTTCTACCTTGGCTGTGTTCAGTTTGGGGAAGTCAGAGTTAAAAAAAACCCCCACAACTCACCACCAAACCTTTTCTTTCTAGCAAACCTGGTCGTCACATGGCTTCACAGCTACATAAGGAAGATCTTTAGGAGAAATACTTTCTCTTAATACAAAATGTAGAGAGATTACAAAAAGAGATGAAATAATGCTCCTAAGTTTTTATTCAAAAGCACTGTCTACCCTGAGAAGAGAATAGTGAAAGCCAAACAAATTAAAATGGACTAGTTAAAATTAATTGCGCTAACCTATGGTGCTCACCGAACACACAGAAAGACATCAGCTGTTGGAATTCACAATTATACAAAAATATGGGCATCCATATCCATCCTTACCTCAGTCTGAGGATTTTAAAAAAATTTAAAAATCACTTCCTGGACAGCAGTAAAAGGTCTTTGAAGCACAACTTCGTAGAAACAGCTACCAAAGAGAACTTTGCACTAGCGAATTACAACTCTAGCCTAAGACATGAGATCGACTGGGCTTGCGTGGCGTATCTGGGGGTGATGCTATTCAGGTCTGCCTTTTACTTTTCCCAATTCTGACAGCATAAACCAGATGAGGAAATGTTGAAGTTCAACTTTGTGTGTAACGACAAACGGGAAAATAAAAAACCACCTTGCACAGAGTTGGAAAGTGCAGCATTTCCCTAGCTGCTACGAGATACTTCACATTCTAGTGGGCTGCTCTGTGTATACATCAAGAAAGGATGCAGGATGCATGATGCTAAAGCAAATTGATTGGATAATGCATGGAACAGATTCCTACCCACAGCCACTACAGTTAATACTATGTAATATTTTTCACCAACTATTTTTTTCTAGTTCATAACTTACCAAAATTAAGACCCTGGAGGTTGACTTTTCTTTATTTTCAAAGTTAGTAATACCTGCTGGTAGTCTGAGTATCAGAAATTCTGTCACTAAAAATATTACCAATTATTCCGCCAAAACCTGAAATAAGGGAGGCAATACACAACAAAATTTTGAAAGCCACACGAGTTTTGTAAAGCTGTTGTCGGCACACGCTCAGCTGACATGAACAAGACTTTCATTAGGAATGTAAAGTTCCTAATTAGTTAGAACTGTGTATGGCTGCAAAGCCAATTTAGCAGTTTACTGCGTTCATTTGATTTAATCCCTGCAGTTTCTGGAAAGCCAAAAGTATTTAGAAGGGCTGTTTTCTGAAATGGAAAAATCTTTCCCTCTTACACTCTTCAAAGTGGGTAGAAGAACAGACCATCATATGACAAACTAACATGTATTTTCTCTTACAGAGTTAAAGCCTTTAGCTCCCCTTCCCACCCTTCTGTGAAACAGGAAGATTGCTGGTGACAGCAGTGCAGGAGAGGGTATACAAATTGTGAAAGAGTTACTTTCCTGGAAGTCAGGAAGGTTTGGCTGTTCCTCTGTACTCTTTCTATATACATTACAACACACCACTAAGTATGAGTACACAATGATCCTGCAAAGTGAAAACTTTCAGGATAAAGGAAAAATAAGTGTACAAAATCCTATGTAACTGCATAGAGAATCGTAAGAGAATCACTGCTTAAAAAAAAGTTTCACTTTTCATACAGCACACAGTATACTTCAGTTCACTGAGGAAAGGAGAAAGTTCACACATATGACAACATCAATTATCTTTTCATCAAACAACCACCTCATCTTTAAACCACCTTAAGACTCCACAGCTAACTGAAGCAACGTAAGAATACGCGGTCTTTTTCTTGTCAGGAAAGGATGTGACACCACCACGCTTGAAAAATTTACACTGCGTTTTGTAGGCTGTAACACTGTGAAAAGGAATTTAAACGTAAGGAAAAATACTCACGCAAAAAGGAGAGAGGTATGCATGAAGTTTTCATTTTGTCTCCTATGTATGGCAGCTCACAATTAATTTCAACATAATTTACTGTCTAAAATTAAGCCAAAGAAACCGGGCAACTCTGCGATACCAGCAGAGCTAGCACAGTAAGAGCAGGTCTAGATCCATTCCGGAAAGAACACAAAAAGCAGCTTTCTGTGAAACAATTACTGGAGGTGACTGGGAAATTAAACTTCTCGTCACATTTTAAGAAATGGTACAGCGCTGAAGAGACTTCCAGGGTGGAGTGCGGCCGACACGCAGAGAATCTGTACCATGGCAGTTCCCCGGGCAACCCTAGATGTTAGCATCACCAGGGCATCTTGGCGTGCTGACTCTAAGGGTGGAGTGGAGCGGAGACACCGCAGCCAGGCTCTGTAGCGATAGGGGAACTTGAAGGTATTAGGGAACTGATAAGCTGCCTATCTGATGCCCTGGGCCAACAGTCTGCCATCTTTTCACTAAATGGCTGTCCTTTAGGTGAACTTTGCACATTATAATCTTATTATAATACCAAAACACACCTCCATCCCAAAGGTTACCCGCCTCCGAGGTGCGACCACCCCTCACCGAGCGTGCGCTCTGCATTTTCTTAGCCTACACCTTTAAAAGTGAAGGGAGAATATTTTACACCAATCATAGCAAAGGTGTGTATGACTGGAGTCACTCAAGCTCCACCTGAAAGGTTAAAAAAGTAGTATAAAAATGGCTTAAAAGAGGAGGGGGTGTCAGGGAAGATACCATCGCACATCAGCCCTGACTCCCGGGATCAGTCGACTGGCTGAGCCGCTCTTCCCCCTCCATGGGGACACCCTGGGTGAGATTTAAACTCTTAGTTATGCTAAGTATTACTCCTAGAAAACTTAGAAACCTCTATATAGCGTTATTTTATGCTGCTATATCACTCGAGTACTTTTATGCTGTTGTATGTCCCTATATTACTCGCACATACTTTTGAGGACAGTGCATCATCACCGGCAACCCAAAACAATCTGCACTCCTGCTGCCTCAATAAATCGCCCTATTCATTAATCCAGCCGGGAGAGTTCTTACTGAACGCGACCAAACCCCTTAAGTCTGGCCGTGCTAGTTCACTGAACGCCACTAGACCATCACGCTATTCGTACATCCATAATCATGACAGTCCAGTACCTTGAGCACAACCAGACTTAGAGTGTGTGAATTGGGCATCACTCAGAACCTAAGCCCAGCCGCCCCCAGCCCCTCTGACGTCCGAGGATAAGCTGGAACGCACAGGGGTTTATTTTCTGCCATGTTACTTTGCCTTTACCTTTCTAAGAAGAAAAGAGCAGACCAAACCCTTGGTACACAGAGGAGGCACCCACAGGAGGGACACAGGAATTCTTGCTGCGACTGGGGCAGGTGCTAAAAGGATGTTGGTGGAGTTAAATTCCATGAGATGAAGATACTGGCATTTCTACCCCTTCAAGTAAGGCATAGAGAGTTCTAAAAGAGCCAACAACCACTGAGTATCTTCAAGAAAATGCATAGGAGTTAAAAACAAGCACAAGCACTGAAAAACAAGAAAGACTTAAAATTTTCAAGAGTCTACCAACAATTTTAAAGCGGTAACATACAACTAAATTATGAGTGAGGAAACAACAGCTGCACTAGTTTGATACAGGGGGCTCAAAGTTGTTCCTTGCGCTAGGAAAAAGTTTGTATTTTACATGCAAAGCCATAAGCCCCTTCACCAAGTCACTCTTTCTCAAACAACTGCTGCTTCACAATAAATTAAGACCTTGGGTAGCAGGCAAAAACCAAATATCTTTTTAAAGAACAAAAAGAGAATCCTACAGAGTGCAAAGTTCAGCGATCAGAAATACACGAATACCAAGCTGCGTAAGTTACAGTTCATGCAAGTTTTAATCGCTTCTTTAAACTGAATGACAGTATTTTTGTTACCCCTCTCTGACATTTTTCTGTCCTAAGAAAAGATACACCAAAAGGTAGCAGTAATGAACTTTTTCCCTTAAAACAAAAATCTCATTTTCAGATTTTTTTTTTCATTTTATAGTTTCTTGAAGGCAAAAAAAAAAAAAGTATATGGGCACAGTGCTCCAGCAAATTGCTGAAATACCAAATCAAGAACTCAGACTGGGAAAAAGGCACAGAGATCACTGATTTCCTGATCATGAAAACAACAATTTCATGCTGTCCTCCTCTTGTATGAACAAACATCTGACTCCCGACGTAACAGCATGTTTGAACAAAGTTTCCACCTTCAGCAGCAATTTTTTGAAATTAGTCAGATACGGCCTCCTAACTTGCTTTATACTGTTTCCAGTAAAAGAATTAAGATTAAAAATAGCAAACCCTGTGGCAAATTGAGCGATTACATTGGCAGGAGGCCAGCACCACAGGCACCCTCAGAACGGGGTTGGCAGCGGTGTCCAGTTTGGCAACGGGAGCTGGAAGAGCAAAAGTAGCTTGTGTGCATCAGCACCGTTCGACGAAGCGAACGGCAGCAAGATCTAAGTTACAGGAGATATGAATGGAGCGTTTAAGCGGTGTCAAGGATGTGCTGACAGACATGTAGAGGCTGGAGTTCGCGTGCATTCACAGCAGCTGCTGCTCAGTGCGTGGTTGTAAACCATTCTTGCTGACTCCTCGGAACAGGATTTCAGTGTACATTCATTTTATAGGTATCAGATTAATGTATGGAAGGGGACTTTCACTGGCAGCTCACAGGCCACATGTAGCCTTACACGAGACAGCTAAACATCCTGCTGACAGTCCCCAGACTAGCTCACAGTACAGCCACGCTCTCTTCAAAAACTCGATTCAAATGCTCTGCCTTACGATTTGGTGTGGAGCAGGAAGCTGTTGGGACTGCCAGAAGCCACTGTGCTGCTAAGGCTCTCTGTGGATGATTTCACAGGAAGGAAACCGAGAGCCTCACCATGTGGAGAACGCCGTGCAGCTCATACCCCAGACCAGACACCGCCACTGCCCAGCTCTGCGCAGGGGGAAAGGGCTGAGCCATAGAGATAAACTAGGAAGTAAACAAGACAGAAGATGAGTTTGGCTGGAGGGAGCCTGCGACACACACCAGGAACACACAGCAACCTAGGGCTCAGTAAAGTGTAGTGTTTGTTCTACCGAGAGTCCAGGGCGAAGAGAGGGTTGTTCCGGTCAGGGGAAAATAACCCTTACACACTGAACACGGGGTCCTTGATGGTAGAGAGCCGTCACCAACGCTGGTGCCGTTGAAAGACCATGCTGAGTGAAATGGAGAGTGGTATGATGAGATAGAGAGCAAACAAAGGAAGGTAATGAGACTCCCACGTGTAAAAGTACTCTCAGTCCATACACTGGCAATATTTTCAATGACTTAGCTCCTTACATACAGCTTCAAAAAAAGATACAGGAGGCCAACATAACAGCCTTAGCAACAACAGCACAATTGGCGCCCCACGAATACCTGTAAACTGAAAGTATACCTGTACCTGAGCAAAAGAACCTGACGCTAGAAGACACCAAATTATTAAATCAATAGTTATACACCGCTGAAATGTGCAAACGATGCTATACAGGAAACCAAAATCTTGAACATCAGTCTGGATACACACAGCTGCAGAGACCTATCTTCCTGGTGCGTCTAGTAAATTCTTTGTGGACTGTAGAAATAAAAGCAAGAAAGTAAAAGGAGAGGAGCTGTACTCTAAGAGGGAATCAATCACTCTGAGTATCTTTCTTGCTTCTTGTGCCTTCAAGAGAATCAAATCAGAAAAAAAGAAGCCAACTGTGGATCCTAAGATGTGAATGCTCTTACAGTAGAAGGAATCGTAAGAGAAGCAGTAAAAGGTATCTCAGCTACAGGTCCTATATTTCACTACACTACTCTTCGCCAGATTATCCCCCTAAGGGAAAAGGTATTACACAAAACTGTTGGGAACAGTAATATAAAATAAGTTCCACTTATTCTTCAAGGCCAGGCTGGATGAGGCTTGGAGCAACCTGGTCTAGTGGAGGGTGTCCCTGCCCATGGCAGGGGGGTTGGAACTGGATGATCTTTGGGATCCCTTGCAAGCCAAACCATTCTGTGATTCTGTGAAACTTTTCTGGAAGAAAACTAGGTACCAGTGACCCAAACATCGTAGTTTCTACGTAAGAATCCTCACCACAGAAACAGCCCAACACTGAAAAAACACTGTCCCCTATTACCTGCAGAATCTCCCTCGGTATTAACCAATCTTTCCCCTGAGTAATATTAAACGTCCCTGAGGGAGTCGGTAACGTTTCTTCTCCCCGCATTCACCTTTCCTTTGCTCCCAGATGCCATTACACGACAGAGCCCTGAGGAGATCTAACGAAGCCGATGACCTCTTCCAACCCTACCCAGCAACGTGGACACGGTTCACCTCAACAACACAAACCAGCGCTGGTGCTGACAAACGCTCCGGTAGCGAGACACGGCTACAGCGGCCTGAAGGCGAGACGGGTCCCCCCCGGCTGCCCCAGGAGAGGGCAGCCGCCCCGAGGATGCGGGCGGGAGGAAATGGAGACCCCACTCCATCCCGCGCTGCCAGCAGGAGGCCGAGTTGGCAGGAACAGCCGAGCCCTGGCCTGGGGAAGGCAGCACGTAGCGCACAGCCGAGGGGACACCCCGGGGACCGAGTGGCGGCGAGGTGGCCGGGGGAAGGCGGAGGGGGGGGGGGGGGGGGTCTGCCGTCTCCCACCGCCCCACCGGCCACCACAGGGGCTGCCAGAGCCCCGTGTGGGGAACCTCTCCCCCAGCGGAGGGGCGCAGCCCCCTCGCCTCGTCCCCCTCAGCCCCTCCTTCCCCCCGCCCCCCCCCCCCCCCTCCCTGAGGCCGGGGCCAGCCTCCCGCCGCGGCAGAGGGGAAGGCGACCCTCCCCTAAAAGGGGCCTCCGGACACGCAGCCTCCCCCGCCGCCCTCCCCGAGGTGGCGGCAGCGGCCTGACCCCTCCTTCCCCGTGAGCACCGCCGGCCGCGGCCTCAGCCAGGCCCGAGCCGGGGCGGGAGGAAGGGGCGGGGGGGGGCACGCTCGCGCGGGGTCTCCCCCAACGCCTCGCGACCCCGTCTGGCGGCGCGGAAGGGGCGGGGAGGCAGAGTCGGCCGCGGAGGGGGGGTTCGTGCCGCCTCCCGCGCTGACAGACCCGCCTCGTGCGCCAACGGTCACCCCCCCCCCCCCCCCCCCCCCCACATACCCCCACCCCCCCCCCAACACGCGCGGCCGCCGAGCTCAAACCCCGCCGCAACGAGAAAGTCGCTCCGGCGGCTGGGGAGAGGCCCAGAGGAGGGAAACAAAACCGGCCGGAGCCTCACCGGGTCCGGTGGAGGTGGCCCCCGGGTACATGTCTCCGTGTGCGGCGGCGGAGGTGGCGCCTCTCTCCAGGTCTCTACCGCGGCGGCAGCTCGAGGGGAGGGAAAGGGGGTGGGTGGGAGCGAGCTCGAGCCCCGGCTACGCTGTCGGGGGAAAGGGGGAGGAAGGGGAGGGAAGGGGGAGGAAAAGAAAAGGGGAAAGGAGGGGGGAAAAAAAAAAAAAAAAAAAAGAAAAGAAAAGAGGGAGGAGGGCCGGGCCGACGCCGGGAAATCAGGTTACTCGGCGGCACTGAGGAGCGGGGAGGTGGGTGGGGAGAAGGGAGGAGCTGCGGGGTCACGGGAAAGGGGCGCTCCGCCCGCTGCCGGCTCCTCCTGCCCGCGGCGGGGCCGGCCAGGCCAGGGCGGGTGGCTGCCCGCAGCCCAGCCGCGCCGGGGAGCCGGGTGCCTGCAGTCCCCCAGCCGGAGCTGGCCACCCTTCTGCCTCCTCCTCCGCCTGCCCCGCACGAGTTTCATCAGCTGGACCTGAGGAGCGCTTCCCCAGCGGTGCCGGCAGTACCCACACACGTTGTGCTTGGCGCTTCTTGCAGCCTGCCAGTGTGGCTAACCAGACACGAACCGCTCTAGGCCCTGGAGTCACCCACCCAGAAGAAGCGTGGCTTCTGTTTCAAGCCTCTGCCCTAGAGTACTAGAGTAGTGATTGTGCCCCTGTACTCGGCACTGGTGAGGCCGCACCTCGAGTGCTGCGTTCAGTTTGGGGCCCCTCAGTACCAGAAGGACATGGAGATGCTGGAGCGTGTCCAGAGAAGGGCAACAAAGCTGGTGAAGACTCTGGAGAACAAGTCTGATGAGGAGTGGCTGACAGAACTGGGGGTGTTCAGCCTGGAGGAGGCTTAAGGGAGACCTGATCACTCTCTACAGCTCCCTGAGAGGAGGTTGTAGTGAGGTGGGTGCTGGTCTGTTCTCCCGGGTAACTGGTGATAGGACAAGAGGAAATGGCCTCAAGCTTTGTCAGGGGAGGTTTAGATTAGATATTAGGAAAAACTTCTTCACTGAAGGAGTGGTCAGGCCTTGGAACAGGCTGCCCAGGGAAGTGGTGGAGTCACCATCCCTGGAGGTGTCCAAGGAACGTGTAGACGTGGTGCTTGAGGGTCTAGTGGTTATGGTAGTGTTGGGTTGATGGTTGGACTTAGATGATCTCGTAGGTCTTTTCCAACCTTAGTGATTCTGTGGTAGGCAAATGCAACATCAGCTGTCACTAAAAGAAAGGTCAGGTTGCAATCAGGACGGCTAGAGACATCTTTCAGTGAAACCTTGGAAAGTAACTGTGCCTCTAGCTCTCTTTCCACTACCTCTACTACAGGGCAGTTTGCCTAGATAAGCATGTTTAAAACAGTTGTTGGAATGGCATCAATATTACACTTACTACTTGATCTTGAATCCCTGTTTACTTGAAAATTTGTTTCACTTCTTTTATTTCTCCTCAACACCCTATGAGACAAAGACAGAACTAGGGGTAATGGCCATCAACTGGAAAACAGAAGGTTCAACCGGAACATGAGGAAACCCTTCTTCCCTGTGAGGGTGACAGAGCACTGGCACAGGCTGCCCAGAGAGGTGGGGGAGTCTCCTTCTCTGGAGACTTTCCCAAGCCACCTGGACTTGTTCCTGTGTGATCTGCTCTAGGCGATCCTGCTCTGGCAGGGGGGTTGGCCTAGATGATCTCTAGAGGCCTCTTCCAACCCCTAACACTCTGTGAATCTGTGAATGCTGCTGTGGAAACCTCAGATCAGTCACCTCATGCATCTCACACCTTTCCCTTCCCCCTGTACCACTCTACAGTCACAGGAATTCCCATCAAGCCTTGGCCTTTGTGCAACGAGTTTGGCAGTTGTCCCTTGACCGTACCAGGCACTCTTACGTAGCTGAGGTTTGGAATGGCATTGACCGTACCAGGAATTCAGTTGCCTGGCCAAGGTGGGGAATGAGAGCAGGAATAACTACTCATCCCAACAGCCCTGGAACATACCATAACTCGGGTAGATCAGTACCAGCGTTACTTGGAATTTGAGAATTCCAGTAATTACCAACCCGGATTGTGGCCAGGATGAAAATTTACTGATGTCTAAAATCAGTCATCTCGTGACCTTCTAAAGAGTGGTTCTAAGCGAAGCCCTTTGAGCTCTCCTGGACCACTGGGCTGCAGCCAGCATATCCCTTTGAGTGGGATGCTGCACAGAGCTGACGAACTCTCAAGTTTCGGACGTTTGGAGGACCATCACGAAGTCTGATGATGAGACCTGGGCTGAAACCCCCACTTCTTCAGGCTCAAGCCTCTCCTATTGAGAAATGCAAAGGCATTCGACATGGATATTTCACTGAACTGAAGGGGAATTTTTAACAGGTATACCTTTACATATATTTCTCTATCTCTGTGTGTGTATGCAATTTGATTTTAAAACTTTAAGTCTTTAACTAAGCTGTTGTGTTAATTCATCAATAAGTTCTGCTAGAAAACGATATAATCTAATCTTGTGATTTATCTTAATAGTGTTAATGAATTTTAACTTGCTGCTATTGCACCTTAAATTGCTGCTAATCCAAAGTTATACTAAACATAAAATCATATGCTAAATCACCACACTGAGATCCCTGCACCCATTCCTTTTAAAGACATAAACGATTGATTAAATCCGGAATTAGGCTTGGATTCTGCCACACTTAGACTCCGCTCTGAGACAGAGGTCAGAAAGCAAGGGGTTCTACTCTGAACCTTGTGACTCAACAGGAGGGTCTCCCTCATCTTCTTTCCCTACTCCCTGTATAAATCACACCAACCCAATTCTGACAGGATTTCCCAGAGCCCATGTAAATCAGAGTGAACCGTGCCATCAAATTCTGTTGTCTTTTACAAATTCATATTAAAATAACTTTTTTTTCCTACGGTCTTCAGCAATGAGATTTTTAAACAGCCTAACCCACTCATTCACGCCAATACCACATCCACTTTTTGTTGTGTCTGTGAAACCCAGCTGCGGTGTGGTACCTTTACAGTCTTGTACAGCTGGATAATCTGTGGCTGTACGTATGTAAATGTAGTGCGGGGAAATACCAACTAGCAGTAATATGAAAGAGGCACAGTATTGGTCAGCATGGTGCACTGAGACCCAGGAGGTATCAGTGATGATGATTTCTGCAGGAACCGTCATTTTTTTGTAGTCAACTCATTGGTACCTCTTCCTTTCAGGAGAAAGTAGGGAAAAAAAAATTAAACGTGCTAAGGAGGCAAAGAGCAAGTTAATGATGCTCGTTTCCACCGGAAAGTGTTACCTACACAATCACAGTGGAGGAGCTGTGATCCCTGCCTTCGTTCACCCGCTCCATTTTGCTGTGGAAGCCTTTAAAAAAAAATAGTGCCGTTCTCATCCCGGAACAGTCAAGCCCCTTCAAAGCCAACTGAATTCCTTCAGTAAATAACAGAATCACAGAATGGTTTGGGTTGGAAGGGACCTTAAAGATCATCCAGTTCCACCCCCCCTGCCATGGGCAGGGACACCCTCCACTAGACCAGGGTGCTCCAAGCCTCATCCAGCCTGGCCTTGAAGACAGACAGGGATGGGGCATCCAGAGCTTCTCTGGGCAGCCTGTTCCAGTGCCTCACCACCCTCTCCAGGAACAACTTCCTCCTGATATCTAATCTAAATCTCCCCGCTTTCAATTTAAACCCATCAAGGCTACAGGCCCTTGTATAAAGTCCCCCCCAGCTTCCTTGTAGCCCCCTTCAGGTACTGGAAGGCTGCAATAAGGTTTCCCTGGAGCCTTCTCTTCTCCAGGCTGAACAAGCCCAACTCTCTCAGCCTGTCCCCATAGCAGAGGTGCTCCAGCCCTTGGAGCATCTTCGTGGCCTCCTCTGGACTCGTTCCAACCGGTCAATATCCTTCTTATGCTGAGGGCTCCACAGCTGGATGCAGCACTCCAGGTGGGGTGTCACGAGAGCAGAGTAGAGGGGGAGAATCCCCTCCCTCGCCCTGCTGGTCACACTTCTCCTGATACAGCCCAGGATACAGTTGGCTTTCTGGGCTGCCGGTGCACACTGCCGGCTCATGTACAGCTTTTCATCCACCAGTACCCCCAAGCCCTTAATATCTGCCAAATATCTGCCAAAGGATGCGGCAAACATACGGCTTGTATGGTGTGTCAAACCAATTAATATCCTCCTTCATCGGTTCTTACTTGAAGTGATACAGAAGCACCTCACTGTTCCACAGTTACACCAGCTATATGTTTACTCTTCCCTTTGGGTCACCCTTGTAGATACTCAAGGGTTGCTATTAACAGCTCAG
This sequence comes from Rhynochetos jubatus, assembly GCA_027574665.1. Lineage (NCBI taxonomy): Eukaryota > Metazoa > Chordata > Aves > Eurypygiformes > Rhynochetidae > Rhynochetos > Rhynochetos jubatus. The sequence goes on along the minus strand of CM050648.1, from coordinate 4,683,965 downwards.
CTTTCACTTCAAGTGTACTGTTCCTGAAACCATTGTCCCTGCTAGAGCTTCCACTGGAGTGATTTTGGATTTGTCTGCATTCCAAGCTCCTCAAGCTTCTGGAAAGTAAGGATTTACCAGTAACTATAAACAAAGGACAAAATCATGGGTCAACTTAAGTTCTAGGGTAAAGCCAAAGTTCTAGAGTATTTAGCTCTAGCAAAATTAAAAACAAGGGAGCTGGCAAAGGGGTTGATATTTTCCTGTCCGTGAGGAGTTGGGAAGAAATTTTTGCATAACCACCAATAATTTCTCATTTATGCTATGTAACCTTAGTAGAGGCTGAAAAAGGAGCAGGGGGGAGACAAATCCCCAAAAGTAAGAGCCAAAAGAGAGTTAGCTGAGGCAAATTTGGCCTTTCTGCTACATTAGCTAGTACTAAATGCTGAGGCGACAGGGGGAAAGCATGCAGTCTCTGTATCAACATCTGATTTTTTGGATACTCTATTTGAATCGATCTCTTCCGTTTGATTAGGAAGATAACTCCCTCTAACATTACGCATACAATCAGGCCTGTTAGACCTTCTCAGTTTAAGTACAAGAGAGCATAAACGTACACTGATAGGTTTCTAGAAAAGACAACTTGACTAATTTGGTCACCTCCATCCAGCCATGTTCGTCGACATGTGGAATGAGCTCAGTACAGGCTTCCAGGAAAATGTCCATCTCTGTCCTGTGGATGGACAAAACCCAAACTGACCGACTGTTGGACACACAGATAAGTCTGTCTCACCGTTCTACATCATTCTTGTGAAATCCTGTCCTAAAAGCTACAGTCGGTGAAGCTTACGTGTTGAGGCGATGTACCCACATGGAACTCCACCAAATATCTCACACAGCTGCGAGAGGAAACCCAAAAGTCATGATGGTACTCTGCTAGCAGTTTGAAAACAACAGGTAACAAGCAACAGAAGACGGGTGAAATATGAGGGGAAGTTTCACAAAACAGTAAACACGTATCCCACACTTTTGAGCGCCACAGGATATTCTGCAATTGATTTCAGAAATTCCCTGGAACACAGAGAGCCTGAAACCAGCAATTAATACCTGGAACATCCCAGCGTGCAATATCCTCGTATTGATTTGAAACTGATTTTTGTGGATTTAGCACTTCATTAGCGAAAGGGCTTATCGCTGTGTATACGTGACTGCAGGCTTACACAATCGGTTAAACAATGAATTAAACAGTTTTATTTAAGCATTGTTTTCTCATGCAGAAGTCCTACTGTTTCTGCAGGTTGTTCTCATGCTACCGCACGCTTCCAGCACATTACTGAAGAAAGGAGGGGTACAGCTCCCTTCTACCCCTGTTCTTGGGGTAACAGGACACGCTCATTTTGAGCCATGCTTCCTGCTTTATTTCTAACGCTTTCTGTCACTGGCAATCGATGTTTTGGAGCACAGTGAAACCTAATGATGTCTTACAGGGCAATTTCATCCAAAAAAAGACTCCAGTTTTTGAAAAGGTTTGGTTTGAAAGCGTGGTTTGAAAGCTCTATAAAAGCATTAATTTATACATGCTCTTTATATGCTATATTAACAATTATATAGCACAAGAACTGCTTAAACACTTAAAATCAGGTTTCTTTAAAGAAAAAAATGGGTGATTGTTGGACAGAATACCTATAATAACTGCTGGATTTCTAGCTGACATCTCCCAGAACTGGTATGTCTCAAAGAAGGAAATACTATTTTTGGAAAAACTATTATTTTCTAATAATTTCTAGTAGTATTTTCTAATAATTTTAGAAGCCAAGATAGTGTTTAGGAACAGCTTTTAAAAATCACTTATATTAGCAGGAGCAATCCTGGGGAAATATTTGATATAAAATAGACTAGTGGCAAACAATATGGCTTTTCTTTTGATGAGGAAACACACATTGATCTCACTAAGTAACAACCCTTCCCTTTTAAACTAAAGTAATTTGAAAATTAATGTATGATTTAATGTGTTCACATGGTTAAAAAGACTTTGAGGGTTCTGGTCCCTGCCCCAGGGATTGATTATTATTTCACAGTTAGTGATTTAATCACAATTAATCCAAAGTGGAGGTACCAAAACCTGATTTTTGTCTTTCTACAACCAGATGGCTGTCCTAATAACTAAGCTACAAAGTCACACTTCTTTTGCCAAATGAATTGCAATACTAACTTATAAAAACCACCCCAAAGTATTTATTATTATTAGATTACTTTTAGTTTACTCAGGAGAAGACTATTGTAGGTGATCAAGGCCAACAATGCAAGTGCACACTACGAAAAAGATGCAGCACCACCTATTGGGGATATGTTAGTTACACTGATTAGCACAGTTTTAAGTAGTAACAGAGTTTTGTTCTTTGTTGTAATAATGTAGTTACCAGAAAAACAAACAAACAAACCCCACCAACAAAAAACCAGCCAGGGAGGAAAGTAGTTTCCGAGAAGCAGACAAGGGAAGCAAATACTGTACCCGAGACTGTGCATGAACAAACTTGGAGAAAATAACTTACTGATCTACTGTTTATCAAATTATAAAAAGAACTACTGGTCTAGTTGTTTTGTCAAATTATAAAAAGACCCCCCCAGACAGTTGGGCGCAATAGGCGCAACTGCAAAGAACAGTGGAAAACAGTTGCAGGAGGGGTGATTTCTGGGTAGCAGCACATAAACAGTGACTCAGATGAAATCAGGGCAACTTGGTTGTCTACTAACACCTTCCCTTCTCGGAGAGCGGGAAGGACTTTAACCCGTTGCCTTTGGGTGAAGGTGTTGGCATGAATCACAGAATCATTTAGGTCGGAAAAGACCCTTAAGATCCTCAAGTCCAACCGTTAACGCAGCACTGCCAAGTCCACCACTATCCCTGTCCCAAGCATCACGCCTACGTGTCTTTTAAATACTTGCAGGGATGGTGACTCAACCACTTCCCTGGGCAGCCTGTTGGAGAGCTTCGCAACCCTTTCGGGGAAGAAGTTGTTCCTAATATCCAACCTAAACCTCCCCTGGTGCAGCTTGTCCTGCCGCTTGTCACTTGGGGAAGGGTCTGACACCCGCCTCTCTGCAACCTCCTTTCAGGTAGCTGTAAAGGGCGATAAGGTCTCCCCTGAGCCTCTTTTGCTCCAGGCTAAACAATCCCAGTTCCCTCAGCTGCTTTTCATGGGACTTGTGCTCTAGATGCTTCAGCAGCTCTGTTGCTCTTCTTTGGACGTGCTCCAGCACTTTAGTGTCCTTCTTGCAGTGAGGGACCCAAGACTGAACACAGTATGCGAGGTGCGGCCCCCCCAGTGCTGAGTACCGAGGGACAATCACTTCCCTAGTCCTGCTGGCCACGCTGTTCCTGATACAAGCCAGGATGCTTGTGGTCTCCTCGGCCATCTGGGCACGCTGCTGGCTCATATTCATGCATTGCAGGGGGCTGTTGGGACCCAAGTGCAGGACCCGGCACTTAGCCTCATTGAACCTCATACCATTGGCCTCGGCCCATCAGTCCAGCCTGTCCAGATCCCTCTGTAGAGCCTTCCTACCCTGCTGATGATTATCATCTACCTGAAGTTCATTAGTGTGGCTAATTGCTAAAGCCAGGAGATACAGACTTGTATAGCCAAATTAAGATCCTCCCAGGGCCAGTGAACAATCTGGACCATTTGAACAGTTTAAAAAAGAAAAAAAATAATAAACTACTAGAGCAAGAAAGGGAACTGGACAAACATTAAGGTGGACTGTAGTAAGAAAGACAACCTAAAATGGCTCATCTACTTCTAAGTCCTCTCCTTGTCATACAGTGATTGATTTTAGGTGTGTAGACTATGGTGTCTATACCGAAGTTGTAAATGACTCTGGGCAATAAAACCCCAACGTAGAGGCTAAGGGAATCTTGGTGGGTTTGTTTTTTGGGTTTTTTTTGTCTTTTCCATCAAGCAGTCATATCTTTTCTCCTTTTTGGGCATGCAATGACTTCCCTACCTGCTGGTCTTATACCTGGCTACGTTTTTAACTCATGCCTTCTTTCATGTTTTGAAATGTTATCTTCAAGTCACATCTTTGCCCTTTCACCCACCCTACTTTTTCTTGCTTCCTTTTGTATTGAGTCACAATATGATGCAGTATTCTAGAACCACAGAACAATCACTGTGAATTAATGCTAAATTGTTTTGAACCCAAACATACGCATGCTAACACAGCATAATTGTGTAAGTGTGTACCCAATGTCTGGTGAAAACACTATTGTCCTGTTATTGACAGGCCATAGGCCTTACGCTTATTCCAGAAGCCCCCAATCCTGGTTTGCCAGAGCTGTTACCAACTTGTGTGAGAGCTTACTTGGTGAACTGGAACTTGATACCCATGCTGTGATGGTTAAACGTGTGTAACAGCAAGGGCCCTGGAACCACGGGTGCAGGCAGAAGGCAAAGGCCCCCAAACCATCAGTAACTCACAGTTAGTGGTCACTGAAGAAATGAGAGCTGGGAAAAGGCTCTTTTAAGAAAGGAAGCATCACCTCAGTTTAGCTGCACCTTGCCAAGAGTTTCCTTTTTTGCTGGTAAGTAAAGTGGAAGCATATCCAGCCAAATCTCTGCCACTGCTCTTTACCATCCTCTAAGTGTAAAATATCCACCTCAGGGACGTTTCGTACCGAAGTTACATGTTTTGTTTATCATGAAGACACTCCTGTGCTATCCTGTAACAGCTTTTATTATCACCCTGAACCAGGACATTGGTTTTCTGGACCAAGTCCCAGTAACTCATCACCCTGGAAGTAACTTACTACCCTGGAGTTGTAGAATACACAGCAGCATGGCCACTTTTTTTTATTTTATTTTATTTTATTTTAAGCCCCCTTCTATTTGCTATAGATACATTTAAAAGAGAGAGTGTTCTGCTCCAAAAGGATGGCAGTGTGTTAAACAGAGTGTACAAAGTATAGACAGAGCTGAAAGGAACGTACCACTGCAAATTCCTAGGCCTTAGCCCTTGGTCTCCCTCAGAACTGAGCTTTATTAACCAGCAATCCTGACTGGATAGCTAGGCTTCAAAAATCTTGGAGAGGCAGAAAAACTGGGTTTTAGCTTATTTCTTACAGTGATTTGTTTTCATCCTAACTTCATTCTGAGCTCCTACAGAGCAGCCTTTTCAGTGTCACTCAAATCGATATAGCAAGACAGCCATGAAGCAAGGATGTAGGCAAATCTCCTTTAATTAACATCTTTACCAACCAAAGCCTAAGCTTATGTGTCACATTTAAATACTAGATCTTCATATTTTATTTGTTAACAAATCACTTCTGGCTTAAGAACTGTTACATCAGGAGTGTGATCGGTCTTTCAGCCCCCCCTGCTAGGACCCACACAAATTTCCACTCCTACTTTCACCACTGAAGCAGAATAGGAAAAATTGGGTTCCCACCATTCACCTTTCTTCGTAACCACGAGCCACGGGAACGCTTGCATGCTGTCCCCAAACGGGTTCCATTTCAGTCCAACGGTGCTAAACATGCTGATCGTTGCGACAAGAAGTGCAGCACGTTCAGTGAAATAAATTTCCTCTACGGTCTAAAGAGAGCAATCATGCACAGCCACTCTTTAAACCCTGCAAAATAACTTATGTAACGCAGGATGTTTTCAGTGGAGCAGATGTTTCAGATACTGAATCTCACATTTAGGGGGTTCTTGGCTGGCAGTACCTTTAGTAATAGCTATCTGAGCAGCTTCTTATGTGGGCTGGTCTAACCTTCAGTTCCTTCCTCACACGCAGAAATACAATCTGGTGTGGGATCCACTTCGGAGGAAGTCTTGGAATTGGAATAGCCTGGGTCTCCTGCAGTGTTTTTAGCGTGTTGACAGCTGTACACTTCCAGAGGTGCTGTAGTAGGAGTTACTCTGAGATCCTGATGCCTTTGAACAAACTCCAGGTTCTGCTTCCTGAGATTTGGAACACAGTTATAGGCTATATATGACCTTCCTTCATAAACAAACTGTGACGGCTCTGTATTACGCCTATAATGCTGTTTATTTGCACACTTCGGTGACTTATATCCCAGGCCACCATCGCTGGCAAGTTCATTTGATTGAAAAGGAATTTTTTCTTTCCGTGTTGCTAATTTCCGGTCAGATCATCTCATGGAGCCATCGGCACAGCTCTGAGTGCTTTTGCATGGCAGGCCATGGCAACGCTGCAGTGAGGGACAGACAAGGCAGCCTCATGCAAGTCATTTGTGAAATCCCATCCCCAAGAACCTAACAATCACAGGGGTTCCAGGATGTTACATCCTAATGGAAGGATGTATTTATTTGCTACTTTGAGTTAGGTACTAAAAATGTAGACATTCGCCTTGTCCCTTCTATAGGAAGTTTAAGTAAACACTTAAATTTAGAGCTGGTGAACCCCACCAATAGGGTTAAGCATCCGCAAGTGCTGGAACACTGCATTTATCATCTCCAGCAGTAAGTAGTGTCAAACCTTCATTTAGTGACACTTTGAGTTGTTTCTGATCATGAGGAAGGGGTCAAGTCCCTCTTGCCTACCTCAGTCTTTACTTGTAACGGTCTAACCAATCCTCAGATTTTATGAAGGAGCATTACAACAGTAGGCTGTTGGACAGGCTTTGCTGGTAATGAGAATTTGTAATTTTAGGATTTTAAGCTTTCAGGCTTTTTGCAAATCCTTGAATTATTTTGCTCAAACTTATTTTTGAAAGTTTGACTTATTTATCATAGAATCCTAGAATGTTTGGGGTTGGCAGGGACCTTTAAAGGTCATTTAGTCCAGCCTCCCTGCAGTGACCAGGGACATCTTCAACCAGACCAGGTTGCTCAGAGCCCCCTACAGCTTGACCTTGAATAGTTCCAGGGATGGGGCATCTACCACCTCTCTGGGCAACCGATTCCTGTTCTTTACTACACTCATTGTAAAATATTTCTTCCTTATATCTAGTCTAAATCTACCCTCTTTTAGTTTATAACCATCACCCCTTGTCCTATCGCAACAGGCCCTACTAAAAAGTCTGTCCCCATCTTTCTTATAATCCCTCTTTAAGTATTGAAAGGCTGTGATAAGGTCTCCCCAAAGCCTTCTCTTCTCCAGGTTAAACAAGCCTGATTCTCTCAGCCTGTCCCCATAGCAGAGGGGCTCCAGTCCTCTGAGCATCTTCATGGCCTCCTCTGGACTCCTTCCAACTGGTCAATATCCTTCTTATGCTGAGGGCTCCAGAGCTGGACACAGCACTCCAGGTGGGGTGTCACGAGAGCAGAGTAGAGGGGGAGAATCCCCTCCCTCGCCCTGCTGGCCACACTTCTCCTAATACAGCCCAGGATCCAGTTGGCTTTCTGGGCTGCCAGCGCACACAGCCGGCTCCTGTCCAGCTTCTCCTCCACCAGTACCCCCAGGTCCTTCTCCTCAGGGCTGCTCTCAATCCATTCTCCACCCAGCCTGTACTTGTGCTTGGGATTGCCCCGACCCAGGTGCAGGACCTTGCACTTGGCCTTGTTGAAGCTCACGAGGTTCTCATGGTCCCACTTTTCAAGCTTGTCCAGGTCCCTCTGGATGACATCCAATGCCTCAGTTGTCAGCTGCACCACTCAGCTTAGTGTCGTGCAAATTTGCTGAGGGTGTGCTCAGTCCCACTGCCTCAATGTCACTGACGAAGATAGTAACAGTACTGGACCCAGTACGGACGCCTGAGGGCCACCACTCGTCACTGACCTCCATCCAGACTTTGAGCCACTGACCACTGCTGTCTGGATGTGACCATCCAGCCAATTCCTTATCCACTGAATGGTCCACCCACCAAACCCACACCTCCCCAATTTAGAAAGAAGTGTGTTATGGGGGACGGTGTCAAAGGAGTTACAGGAGTCCAGAGAGACAACATTCATAGCTCCTTGTTCAATGATGTGGTCACTCCATCACAGAAGACCACTAGGTTGGTCAGGCAAGACTTGCCCGTGGTGGAACCACGCTGGCTGTCCCAAATCACCTCCCTGACCCACCAAGGTTCAGTAATGCCAACTAGGTCGTAGCTTTCTAGCAGCACGGTGCCTTCCAGCTCCTCCTGTTTGTTGCCCATGCTGCGTGCATTGGCGTAGCAACACTTCAGCTGGGCTGTCAGCCGTGTCACCTTCTTGGAGGAACACCCCTTAATCCCTTTGTGGTATTTCACTGGATCCTGTTATCTCAGGAGCGCCTGGCTCGTCTCCAGAAGACTTTGTGTGCTGCAGTGTACCCATGCAAGTCTCAGACCAACAGGCTGAGGGCCCTTGAAGCATCCCATCGCTCAAACCTTGGCATGTTGTTCCACAGCTTGTCTGTCAATCAGCCCTGCTAGCTCACGAGCAAAGACCCTCTTCCCCCTTTGAGAAAGGTGAATCCCATCCGAGGCCAGCAAGCCTGGTGCCTTGTAGACCATCCCATTATTGAAAACCCCAAAATACTGGTTGTGACACCAGCCACGGAGCCATGTATTAAGGGGATTGGGACCATCTGTTTCTTCCAGTATTGCTGCCCACAACTGGAAGGAGATTGACTGGTTGGAGCGAGTCCAGAGGAGGCCACGAAGATGCTCAGAGGGCTGGAGCCCCTCTGCTGTGGGGACAGGCTGAGAGAGTTGGGCTTGTTCAGCCTGGAGAAGAGAAGGCTCTGGGGAGACGTTATAGCACCTTCCAGTGCCTGAAGGGGCTACAAGGAAGCTGGGGGGGACTTTTTACAAGGGCCTGTAGTGACAGGACAAGGGGTAACGGGTTTAAATTGAAAGCAGGGAGATTTAGATTGGATATCAGGAAGAAATTCTTCATGGAGAGCGTGGTGAGGCACTGGGACAGGTTGCCCAGAGAAGCTGTGGATGCCCCATCCCTGGGAGTGTCCAAGGCCAGGCTGGATGAGGCTTGGAGCAACCTGGTCTAGTGGAGGGTGTCCCTGCCCACGGCAGGGGGGTTGGAACTAGATGGTCTTTAAGGTCCCTTCCAACCCAAACCACCCCGCGGGACTCCCTCAGCACCCATCCCCAGGCCCTGAAGTCTCTTCCATCGCCACCCGCAGGGAAGAGCAGTGACGGGCCGCAGCCCGAGGGCCTTAACGCGGGCCCCAGGCAGGCAGCAGCCTTCCCCGAGAGGGGGGTCCGTTTGGCGTACTGGACCCTCCGCTCCCCCCGGAAGGGCGCTGCCCACGACTGTAACCCGTCTGCTCCTCACGGGGGCGGCTGGGACCGGTGACACCGAGCCAGCGCGTCCCAGCCACCCCCCCGATACCATCTCGGGCGATCGTTAGACCGCGGCTTCTGGGCTTGGTCTCTGCCCTGATTCGTGTATAATAACGACACCTCTGGGGACCCTGTTTTACCCTACCGGAAGGGGCCAGACACCCCTCCGCGAGGCTGCGGTGGGGGCGGGCACTGCAGCAGCCCCAGCACCCCCCGCGGCCGCACGAGCCGCCCCGGAACGACTCCCGCCACGGCCGCCGCCGCTCCGCCCACCCTCCCGTCATTCCCCCAACCCGCTACGCTGCGATTGGCGGAGCGTTTCCCTGACGCCATTGGTCAGAGCCGTTTTGCCGGTCAGGGATTGGACGGCGACGATGACAATCTTGCGGCGTCTGCGCTGGCCGCGTCTGCGATTGGCTCAGGGCGCCCTTATAAAGCTCCCGCGGCCACGCCGACCCCTTTCGCTCTCCGGCGGGTCAAGGTGCTGCGTCCTTCAGCTGAAGCTAAGGCCGTCTCGTCCCGGCGACTGGCACCGCGCCCCCGTCATGGCCTCCGTCTCCGAGCTCGCCTGCATCTACTCCGCCCTCATCCTGCACGACGACGAGGTCACCGTCACGGTGAGTGCGGGCCCGGCCCCGCCGGCACAAGATGGCGGCGAAGCGCGGCCGGGCCGGCGGCGGGGCCGGGCCGGCTGCTGAGCGCTGTTGTCGTTGCAGGAGGACAAGATCAACGCGCTCATCAAGGCGGCCGGAGTGAACGTGGAACCGTTCTGGCCGGGCCTCTTCGCTAAGGTAAGCGGGGGCGGGGGGCCTTGGGGAACGCGTTGGGGCATCCCCGGGGGAAGGAGGGGGGGATGGCTCGGAGCGGCGGCTGCCCCTGCCGAGCGCAGCCGGCTCCCGGGCGGCGCTGGCTCGGGCCGCGGGCCCCGTACGCAGGGTCACACGGGCCGTGCAGGGCGAGCGAACCAGGCTGCGGGCTCATCCCCGCGGCGCGGCTGCGGAACGCGGGACTGAAGCAAAGCCGCCCCCACCCCCGGTGTTAACGAGGCTTTCCTGCCGCTTGTTCTCCCCAGGCTCTAGCCAACATCGACATCGGGAGCCTCATCTGTAACGTGGGAGCTGGTGGTGGCGGTGCCCCGGCTGCAGCCGCTCCTGCCGGTGGTGCCGCGCCCGCGGGCGGCGCTGCCCCTGGTAAGTGGGTGCTTTGAGTTAGTGTACGGGAGCGGTGTTACCCCAGAACCGAGGCTGAGCTGTGTGTCGGGGTCTCATCCTGGTGGCTAAAGGATCACAGGATGGTTTGGGTTGGAAGGGACCTTAAAGATCATCCAGTTCCACCCCCCCTGCCATGGGCAGGGACACCCTCCACTAGACCAGGTTGCTCCAAGCCTCATCCAGCCTGGCCTTGAACACTCCCAGGGATGGGGCACCCACAGCTTCTCTGGGCAACCTGTGCCAGTGCCTCACCACCCTCTCTGGGAAGAACTTCTCCCTGATAGTCGAGAGAGAACACCTGCTCTGTAAAGCTTTTCAGATCTGATAGGAATTCATTTTGAAGGCACAAACCCACCTTTCCCAGTGGAAATGCTGGTCTCCGTGGGTGGTTACCTTGGTGTGTTTGAACTGCTCAGGTTTTGGTGTTAATTACTGTACGTGAAGTCTCTCGTGGCATGTGACTTTATGAGCTGAACAAATGGAAAAAATCCCTATTTTTTTTTTCCTCCTTTTTTAGCTGAGGAGAAGAAAGAAGAGGAAAAGAAAGAAGAATCAGAGGAATCTGATGATGACATGGGCTTTGGTCTTTTTGACTAATTAGTTTTGTACTTGTCTGTAATAAAGAACAAGTAATTGTACTCTTGCCTTTTGCGTGAAGGGCAGCGGATGCAGGATGCCCAGTGGGTACCGGCGCGGCTGTCGTCGCCTGCTGCCTATAGGCCTTTACAGCTTCCCTTGGTTCCCGTACCAACACGGGCATTCCCAGGGGCTGCCGCAGCTGCAGGGTGGAGTGTAGCCACAGGGAGCACAGGATGTGGTAGCAGGGAGGCCGCAGCGTGCCTGAATGCTTCCGGCAGCTGCGCAGTTCCGTGTTCCAGGTAACTTAACCTGTCTGGGGGCAGGGACGGGCCGTGGCACGGGGGACCAGTCGCTGAGCTGTCTGGAAATGCAGCACTTGCCAGGGAAAGGCCCTTGGAGGCTAAAGCTAGGGTAGATACTCCATTCACCTGCGGGTCAGCACTGGGAAGCGCAGTGAGCCTTGCAGTGCTGGGCACGAGTAGGTTGTGCATCTCTGGAAGCTGCTTGGAAGGTGGGTGTGGAGGATGGTGTAAACGTGCCTGTGAAAGGGGGAACGTAGAAAGGATGTACTTGGAACAGGACTTTTCCAGAGCAACTGAACGGGGTCGGAGCTCTCTCAAGTGTGTGTCCTGCGGTACTAAATGAAAACGGTGCGTTAGCGATATGTTCCCGGTGTGGAGGGACTCGGCTGTGCGAGGGGGTTGTTCCACATCTGGACTGAAATGGGCCTGTTCTGCGCTGTCCTGTCTTCCCACAAAACCGGAGCTCGTCGGCGTTCCGTACAGACACCCACGTACGAACTCGGTCGGTGCAAGCGCTGCTGCTGACAACTCCACGGAGCTTCCAAAGGGGTGACCCTCTCCACCCCCCCACCCCTCTGAAGTCACCTTCCCCTAGGAAAAGGGACTTTTGGGGAGTGACAGCGTAATTGCAAGTCACTTGTTAACACTGACTTGTTCCTGTGCTCCACAGCTGGTGGGAAAACTGCTTTCTGGGAGGCTAATTCCCTCCCTGAGCGCTTCCTGCTGCTCTGTACACCCTCTGTGAGTGAATTCTCCAAAGGACACACACAACAGCTGGAATGTCACTGGTAACACCTTTTTAATAGGTCAAAGTAACTGTACAGTTCATTATATTCTTCCTGAGAATAATTTATATCCCTCAACAGCAAAAAGGGAGCGTGGTTTTTACTTTAACAGAACGGATGGCGTAACCGGAAAACCAAGGGCGGGGAAAAAAAATCTAATTACGCTGCTCTACTCAACCTCCTTGCAGGCAGGACAGACCAGGGGGTGGGTTAGTTACTACAGTGGGCGTAGAACGCTCCATGTGGCTTCAATCTGTATAAATTATATAAAAATGGGGGGGGGTGAATGGTTGAGGAACTCCTCGGAACTGCTCTGGTCCAAAGCAGCGTTCCGAGGAAAACCCACCGTCGCTACGAAAGAACCGGCACGTTGTTCTGGTGGAAAAAAGAGGCGTTTTTCAGTTGTTTTACAGCTAGTTCCAAAGAAACGCTTCACACGTTGACGTGAAAGGAAAAGGCAGGAAGATGAAGAGGGCTTTAGTTTGTCTGGAAACGACCGAAGTCTTGAAAATATAGCTTTTTATTCTTTCTCTGTAAATTGTGATTAGCATATTGCGACGTAAGTGTTCTAATAAAAAAAATTCCAGTCTGGATAGTTCATATACTGTGGGCAAGAATTCTCAGCCCTGAGGTTTCCCCGAATTCTTCACTTCACAATATCGTTCTCTGATCTGCTGCTCGGTTCCGGCTCCGAGACCGGGGCCCTACGGCAGCTCCAGGCTAAGCGTGTCCCGTGCGATGGCATGAAACCGAAGTGCTGGGATTTCCCGAGGAATTCTGTACAAACTTCATCCCGTGATAATGCCGCTTTTCGAATCCCAGACCAGCTTGGCTTTACGATCCGAACGGTTAAACTTCTGTAATGAGAACCGACAGCTGTCAGTCAGGTCGAGCTGAAGCAAGAGGTGCTGGAAAGCCAGGACTGCGCTGGGTTAATCCTCGCTGCTGGTGGAAGGCGAAGTAACATCCTTTCGCAAGCAGAACTCTTCAAGTGGGGACGCTTCCCTCTGCACTTAGTGCGGTCTGGACTGGCTGATCATTTTCAGTCTGGCTTGATCAATAACATCCAGCAAGTTTTTGGCATCCACAGCCAGAGCGTGAGCTGCTGTCAGCATCTGCTTCTTGTACTCCTGCTGCAGGCTGGTCATGACGTACTGCTGCGCCAGCTTCATCTTGTTAATGAGCTCGGCCAGGTCCGAGTTCAGCAGCTTCTGCGCCATCTCAATCTGAAACAACAAGATTCAGTCAACTCCGCAAGTCCTTGGCACCCCTGACAGCCGTGCTGCGCAGCCACTGCACTGTTCACCCTCCTCGGTATCACAGGGTGGTTTGGGCTGGGAGGGACCTTAAAGACCATCTAGTTCCAACCCCCCAGCCATGGGCAGGGACACCCTCCACTAGACCAGGTTGCTCCAAGCCTCATCCAGCCTGGCCTTGAAGACAGCCAGGGATGGGGCATCCACAGCTTCTCTGGGCAACCTGTCCCAGTTCCTCACCACCCTCTCTGGGAAGAACTTCTTCCTGATATCCAATCTAAATCTCCCTGCTTTCAGTTTAAGCCCATTACCCCTTGTCCTGTCCCTACAGACCCTTGTAAAAATCCCCCCCTCCCAGCTTCCTTGTAGGCCCCCTTCAGGTACTGGAAGGTGCTATAAGGTCTCCCCAGAGCCTTCTCTTCTCCAGACTGAACAAGCCCAACTCTCTCAGCCTGTCCCCATAGCAGAGGGGCTCCAGCCCTCTGAGCATCTTCGTGGCCTCCTCTGGACTTGCTCCAACTGGTCCATGTCCTTCTTATGCTGGGGGCCCCAGAGCTGGACGCAGCACTCCAGGTGGGGTGTCACGAGAGCAGAGTAGAGGGGGAGAATCCCCTCCCTCACCCTGCTGGCCACACTTCTCCTGGTACAGCCCAGGATCCGGTTGGCTTTCTGGGCTGCCAGCGCACACTGCCGGCTCCTGTCCAGCTTCTCACCCACCAGCACCCCCAAGCCCTTCTCCTCAGGGCTGCATCTTCCCTGCTTGACACCCCCGATGGAAGCCAGGGCTGTTCCTGTGGGCACCATGTGGGGCAGAGGGAGCGCTGGCACCTGCTGCTCAGGGGGTGTGGAGATGCAGAGCAGCCGTGCCAGCTGCTGGGCCGGCCACTCTTAAATGGCACCAAGACCCAAACCCCTAACAGCAGATTTCACTCACATCTTAGAGTTCACACTTTGTTATCATCATAATTTTTTAAAACTACTATTATTAAAGTACCTCTAAAAAATAAAACCGGTCAAGAAGCCCGATACAGGTTACTTAACCGAACGGCATAGCTAAAGTCGGGATGGTTCCCTCAGATGGCACTTAAAGACCTGTTCCCTGGCTTTCTTTTTCCCACTCCTTCATGATTTTGGAGGAAAAGGGTTTTACTCCTGAGTCAGGAGCTTCACTGAAAGATCTTGGTCGCTCCTCATTCAGAACCGGGTGGTTCTGGGATATCTCCTCGAAGCCGTCCAGCTGCACCAAGCTGTGCTCAATCGCCCGCTCGGTGACTCCGCGCGCAAGCTGCGGCTTAACGGAAGATTAAACTAGTGCTAAGACGTCCCTCCCGCAGCACTGCTGACGGTTTATGGCGACCTCCTGTGTGCGCGTCGCGTGCTCTTCAACTGCATCCCGTGTTCCAGTCCGTACAAGCCCACGTCCGCGCCGCAACGGGATGCTAATGAAAGCAGTTTCACGAAGAACCGTAACCCGGGAGTTCGTTCTGCCCAGTGATTCAAAGCTGGTGCAGAGGAGAGAGCGGGGAAACAGGCCCAGAGAGCTGTCCTGGCTGCGGCTAACCTGCGCCACACGGACTGAGCAGCAGGAGAGAGGAGCTTCACGTACCTCTCTGTGGGTGCTGGCGGGAAGCACCGGGAGGGTCTCGTCTACTGTCGCCAATAAGGTTCTTAATGCCAAACCAACCTCCTAAAAAACAACAGTGTAAGAACATAAAATTTAAAAGCTTGGATTGAACGGCTGAGAGACCTGGAGCGCAGGAAGCAACCGATACGCTCAATCCCCCATCTGGATAAGAAGGGAGTTGGAATACGGCTTAGGGACTTTGGAGACCCCACTTGCAATTCCATGTTTCACCACCCACACCGAATGCCAGAGGGTTAATTAAAAAAAGTTCGTCTTAAAAGGCAAAATGTAGAGAAGATAGTGCACAGCTCAGTGCCCCTGGAGAGGCACAGGCAAGCCGGGGAATAAACCCGTTGTTTCCCACAACCCTGTTAACAGTCCCCAAGGCTCCAGCCCTCGCATCACGGGTTACCCGCCCTGCAAAAACAAACAGCTTTTCTGTTTCCAGCTTGCCACAGCGTTCCTCCTATGCCACTGGAAGACCTCAATCAGGAGAAAGGTGTAAGACTGATCTTTGGGAATTGCCCCCGTACCTTCACCATGGGTACGTACTCCTCCGGCGGGGCTGGCTGTATTTTACTGGACATCTCTATGACCGCTTTCACCAGCCCGGTTACGTTCTCGTAGACTTTGTCGTTGGAGCGGTCCAGGTTGGCCGTAGGAGGAGGGCTGATTTCCTGCGGCTGAATCTGGAAGTAGAAGAGGGGTTGTTCAACCTCCTGTCCCCAGCAGATGGGGCTCAGCAACTTCCCAACCTCTGCTGAGAGCCGGGAAGGTCTTGTATTTGCAACAGCCTCCCCCCTGCCCGCTCCCGCTGGGTCCCCTCTCCTGGCTGAGCACGATCGCTCCCGGATCTGAAGGAAGTTTCCTTCGGTTCTTCTGACTGAACCTGACCTGTGAAACGACACTGGGGAATTTTTACCAGGAATTTTTCCCTGAAGAGCTTCCCGTGTAACTCCCACAACAGAGAAGAAAAGAATTTGAGGAACGAGGAGTACTTGACATGCCTAAGTGGTTCCCTACTGATGGACAGGTTCCACTGCTAAGGCAACGGGTATCGGGTCCCTCGCTCCAGAAAGTCATTTTGTGCTCCAAAACAATGTCAGAGTTCATAGTTTACATACTGATATAATGAAGAGGGAATGCTGCAGTACAGATTATTGTTTTGGTAGTGAAAATTCACAGCAGATTAATCAAAATGGTGTCACCAGTATGCGTGGGCAAGACTCAACGTTTTCATAGTTTGTTTCCAACAGAGAAGAAAAAACCCCATGGGTTAAAAATTCCGTAGTCCTTGCTCAAGCGAAACCTCCATCGAGTCAGATCTGTCTAGAGTTAAACCCAAGACAGACCGAAATAATCCCGGGTGAGCAAAGAAACAAACTTTGAAAACTTAAGGCCCTCAGTATCTCTGCTCCTGAGCTACAAAACCACAAGCATCCCAGTTCCTGCCGCTCTTCGCCGCCACGGGATGCCCAAGCAACCGCTCAGTGGGAGCAGAAGGTTAAAAAATTGCTTGTTTCCCACTGGTCACGCAGAGGCCGTCCACCCTGCTGATCTGGGATGGCTCACGGCACCGCAGCCCACTGCACTGGACTACTAGTGGTTCTTACAACTGGTCCTAGCTACGGAGATGTTTCACTGGAAGCACCCGCGATGCTACCCTGACGAAACTCTAAAACGAAAGGATGAAACCTTGTCTAAGGGAGGAGCACGGTGATTCCATTTTGATGCATTTCACTACGTGGACGCAAATATTACAGAGATTCAATCTAGTGTATTGATCAGAAAATACCTTAGGGAAAAGGACACTGTAATTGCTTCAATCACCAGTGAAAGGCTGTGATTATCATGGGTTTCAGCAATCGAGAAGTTAAACAGTCATCTGGCCAAGTCACATGCAAAGACGTTTTGGAATAGGGCACGTACACACGCTCACGCACTGCTTACCCTCCATGGCTATGGTTGAGCAGAATGTGAGGGAAGGTTAAAGAAATTTACCAAAAGAAGGGAAAAAAGAAAAACAGTATTAATAAAACTCAGCAGGAAAAAAAACCAAACCAAAACAAAAAAAAACCCAAACCACAAACCAAACCATGTGCAGCAATAAGAGACCAGTTAAAAAGCCTGCAACAAAAACGCATCCTCGACAGTATCGGCCGTCATCCACGTTAGCTCTCGGTCCGTTGGTTACGGCAGCACCGGGTGCTGACAACCTGCTGCGCACCCGCGTAGAAGGGGAGGTGTTTGCCATGCACCCATGCTTGTGTTTTACTGAACACATGGGGAAGAGATCATGCAAAGCCTGACAGGAGCAAGCCAGCCTGGCGAGCAGCAAAGTGGTGAACGGAGTAGAGGGCCTCCTACGGTGGGAAAGAACACGTTCTGTGCAACCCCTGTCCCTTTACCCAAACCATCCGGGGCTCAACAGATTTCTGAAAATGTTGTATTCATCCTTCTGAAACCTCTCTCTTTAGAAAAGTCGCCATAGGACACACGGTCGTCTTAACGGCGCAGCTCTCGTTCGCCATGACTAGTGACAGCCGTGGTCAAGAACTACCAAGAACCCATCCCAGGAGGATGGTACCCACCCCACCGCATTCCTACAGCCAGGCCCAAGCATTTCAAGAGTACGGACACCTGCGTTTCTTGTATTTTTTCCCCTTTCCACCCAACATCAACACTCTTGCTCTGTGGACCGTGAAGTCAGGAGTTTCTTGGTGTGTGGACCATGAAGTCAGGAGTTTCTTGGTGTGTGGACCGTGAAGTCAGGAGTTTCTTGGTGTGTGGACCATGAAGTCAGGAGTTTCTTGGTGTGTGGACCGTGAAGTCAGGAGTTTCTTGGTGTGTGGACCGTGAAGTCAGGAGTTTCTTGGTGTGTGGACCGTGAAGTCAGGAGTTTCTTGGTGTGTGGACCATGAAGTCAGGAGTTTCTTGGTGTGTGGACCGTGAAGTCAGGAGTTTCTTGGTGTGGACTGGCTGGCTTTGCCTCGGGAAGTGACACAAACCCATGTATTTCCCGGTGGATGCCCTAAAGGTTCCCGAGGCCAAGCAGTTCAAACCCTCTCATTTTAATCTGTGTTCTGCAGTAAAGGGAGACTGAAATGGGTGTACGGAAAAGGGAGCGTGAAATAAACCCCAGAAGCACCTTCAGTTCATGACTGCAGACAGTAACAAAGCTACACGCTATGAAAAAATCATGGTCTGTTTTCTTGAAGGGGCATAAACCAATCCAGTGTCAAGAGACTCCTGACAGAAAAATCAGCCTTTCTTTTCTACTGAAGAACCTGTTTAGTACACGAACGATGTTCTCTTGTTATTACTGATAACTTTGGCTGCTCAGGTTTGTTTGTTGTCAAAAGGATGTATTTCACAAAACATCTTTCATGTTCCAGATTCAGCATTTAGAAAGGAAATTTTAGAGAAGCCACGTTCAGCGAGGCATCTGTTCCTGTTTTTTTGACATTTTCTGAGGCTTGGCAGCTTGAAAAGCCCTGGCATCAGTTTATAATAACTAACCCTGCTCAAATTCGCCATTGCTGTCTGTTTACGCTGATTCTTAAATATTCCGATAATCTTAGAAGAAAAGAGCAAGATGAGACGGGCAGGCAGTGGCTGAGATCGATCTGGGCTAAACACACTGCTTTGATGGCAAGTTTTCAATTTCATGGTCAGATGAATTGGATTTTTTCTGTATTTTCTTAAAGTACCTAAAATAAACATCACTTATCACAATCAATGTGTCTACCGCAACGTGGATTCCCCCCTTCTTTACTGCAGGCTTAATTAGATTCTTCTTAGGGCTTAGATTCTTCCCAGAGAGGGTGGTGAGGCACTGGCACAGGTTGCCCAGAGAAGCTGTGGGTGCCCCATCCCTGGCTGTCTTCAAGACCGGGCTGGATGAGGCTTGGAGCAACCTGGTCTAGTGGAGGGTGTCCCTGCCCATGGCAGGGGGGTTAGAACTAGATGGTCTTTAAGGTCCCTTCCAACCCAAACCACCCTGTGATTCTATGACCAGCAGGAGGCTCTCCCTCTGCGAGAAGCTGTACCATTAGCATCAGCTGTGGTATTACAGCAGGGATTGCCCCGGGGTATCTGCAGCAGCCTGCGCTCCAGTGCAGGCCCCACCTTTGGAGCACAAATCCATCACCTGCCTGGGTGCTATTGAGGACATCAGCTGGCAGAATGGGAGCAGGAGTGATCCTGCTTTGACCCTCTGGTCAGTAATACTGCTGTCAGACCGACAGTCTTTGGGGAGGGGTGTTTGCCTAGCTGCAAAGTTGTGAAATAATAAAAAGGCAATGCATGTAAATGAGCTGCATTTCCCTGAGAGTATTAAATGAGTTGTTTACTGACACAGAATTCCCAACCACTACTATAAAAATAGCTCCACCATCAGAAATAGCTCCACTGGTTCTCCTTGGAAGGCCCTGAGGTCACTCAGGTTTCTGTTTCCTGAAGATTACAAAGGTGAAGGAGTCCCAAAGGCAGGGAACAACACCCAGAGGCACGGTTTGAAAAGTGACGGACGCACCAAGGAGCAGTTCCGCTGACGCTAACCGCAGCAGGGGGCAGGACGCTGTGTCTCTCAGCGCCCTGCAGCATCTCCCTGCTAGGAAACTGTAGAGTTTCATTTTTGGCTTTATTGCCCGTTTACTGGAGATGAAACAACACATCTGAAAGTGTCTCAATCACGGGTCAGACAGGCCATTTCCCCTCTTCCCTTGTTCTCCAGAGGTAGCAGGCGTTCAGGAGCCTTTAAGAGCTTTTTGGAGCACCACAGTTCCGACACGTCTCACTTCTCTGTGACGGGGAAAAGGAGACTTTGGTATGACCCGAGTAACTGCAAACACTGGGTGTGCTCTTTCCTCCTTAACAGCTGCTGAGCCAGGAGGCTGGCTCTAGACAGGAGATCTCATATGCTCTTCAAACTAGCAAGAAGCTCATCTGGGAAAGGTTCTACATGCTGAATCACTGTCATGGAGGATGTGAGCCTACCAGTTAACTCCCCACTTCCCTGGAGAGCTGCCAGCGCATGTTTGCTCCATGACAACATTTACTTGGGAAGCTTAGTCACTTTTGCTTTCCACGGTTTCTACTTCAGGAACAGCAAACTATCTCACAGCGGTAATATTTAATTTTCTGAAGCGTATTTCATGTGACACTGAGCAATATACCTTGACGCCTTCGTTGTAGCTGTCCACAGGGCTGTTGAGGCTTGCAAGGCTGCCCAAGTGGCTGGGGGCTCCAGGGCGGGGAGGTTTCTTTGGTGGAGCTGCGTGATCTGGTTAACAAAACAATTTGCATTTTAGAGGACCCACGTATCAGACGGACTTGCCTAATTCTGGTCTGTCAACACGACGAAGGCTACACGTGCTTTACTGTACTAGCAAAGGAGACGACGTGTTAACGTGCCACAGTACAGCCAGTTTGTAGGATATTGTAGGGCATTGAATACTTGAGGATTTCCACTGGAGAAATACAGACAGAAAAGGTTCATCAAGTTTTCCTGCGATTATGAGAAAATGGCTGTTTTAGCAAGAGACTTCAAAAATCCCTTTGTGGGGCAACTGCTAACTCATCTCAGTACACCTCCTCCAGACCTGAGAGGTACTCGCTCCTCCACAGCACACATGCTGCGTGTGCCCGGGGCATTCGGCCTTCGTGCCGGAAATCCAGCGTGATTCACTCTGAGATTGTGAAACCTAAATTTAGGTGTCTACGTTGTTTTACATGTCTGAAATCCATACATGGTGAAGGCCTACAGAGCGACTCAGTTTCCTCTAGACACTTCCTGCTGCTGCTGAAACACTCTGACTTTGCTGACTACATCTCTGGGGACTGCATGGGGAATTCAAAGGCACAGCGCACCCAAACACCCCTGTGCAGTTCTGTGCAGCTGAATCTACCCCTTGTATGAAAATACCGGCAAAAGTCTTTGTGCACTGCTGCTGCTACAAGACTTGTAATCAAGGGTTCAAGACGACAGTGTATGAATTTACTGCTTACCTGGTTTACCCACAGGCTGATATATGTGTTGGTTACCAGCCTATAAAATAAAACGTACATTTACACTAGTTATTACAGTGATCACAACTTTCATCAGCGCAGCCTCACACAATGAGTAGCCAGATCTCAGCACATTTCCCAGCAGTTAAAAATACACCCCCAAAGTCACCATCATTGCCCAAGCTCCTAACTACAGGTATAGTATTTATGGAGTAAGAAGAGAACTTTCATTATTTGCTATCACTCACAACAGCCCTGGCCTCCACATTACAGTTCATCCTTCATTATTACACGTATGTTCACCATCACTTTTAGTCTGTCTTCGGAAATCAAACGGGAGAAGTCAGGGTGTGAAGAAGAAACGGCAGCGCAACAGCCAGAAGACTGAGTCCTTCTGCACCGCTGAACGGTTTCCCTAACGGTAACAGGTTTCCAGGCTGGATTAGTTTTTGGTTTGTTGCAAAGCTCTTCTTCAAGCTCAATTTGCTTATTCATTTAGAATTATTTAATAATAGATGGAAGCGACTTTCCTTGGCAAGAACCAAGGAAGAACCTTTATAGAACCTTCATGCCAACTGCGGTCGCCAAGGCAGCTCCGTGCTGAGGAGCGGAGGACCGTGGTGCACAGGGGGTTCCTGAGCCGAGGGAACCTGAGGGCAGTGGAGGGACGCCCCCAGCTCCTCCACAGCAGCTGGGGAGACCTGGGCAGGGCTGGGAGCAGCCCCCACACATGTACAAAACCACCCACGGGGAGCGCTGGCAGACAGGGTGGGAAAACAGCGGGAAGGGTGCTGTAACTGCCGGCTGGACCAGGGAGCAATGGCACTGGCAGATGAAGTCAGAGTTATGTTTTGAATGTATTAAGACCTATAAAAATGCAAAGTCAAATTCTGGAACTAGAAATGTAGTTAGCAGGAATTAGACTCTCCCTTAAAACTCATTTTGTCAGTGACCACTAAGCGTTTTCTTCACACTCTTTCAAACGGGGTGTGAAATTGTACTACCTCGTCTGGGAAGACGGGACTTCCCCGGCAAGCAGTTTGGGATCTGGGTGTTGTACTTTTTGTTCTAAACCCAGGCAGCACTCAGAGAAACCAGCTGGCTACAAGACACTGGCCACTGACAACCACCTGAATCAAACCTCTGAAACGACTTCCAAATCTCCAGGTTATCTTAAAGCACCTTCAGGAACAGCACAAACGCAGCGAGACTTTACTCGCTTTCATCTGAAGATGAAACAATAGCGAAGACGTAACAGTAACTAAGAGTCTTCTCCAATTTCATGGAAAAAATCTTAGCAGCTTCCAGACACGAGTGTCTCTAGAGAACGTGCTGCAGCGAGTCATTAACATACTCATTCATGACTGTACTTTGGCTGTGAATGCAGGAAGAGTCCCTGAATTCTGAGGTAGCGAAGAAACGCTGAAGCCGAACTGGGAGTTTAACAATCGCATCCCAGATGGACTAGGAAAGTGAATTGAAAATAGGAACTGTTTTACAGGTGATCCCTGGGGACAAAGAGCAGATGAAGCATCAGGTTTCTGTCCTTAACAGTCCCTAGCCTAACCCCCCCTTTCCATCGGCCTGATTCAATTATTCCAGTGGCAATTAAACAACTGGAGAGACGTTTTTAGTTAAACAGACAGGAGTTAAGCCAGTAAGACAGAATACCACAGCTGCTGTCTGGCAATAAATGAATGGCTACGGGGTTTATTCCATTTGGTTCAGAGTGGATCGCTTACTCCAAGCAGATTTCTGGGTAACACAACAGTAACATTTACATTCCTTGTAAGAAAACCCTTCAATTATTTAAACAACTGCAAAAGTTATTTTAATCCTGCTTCCTGTTGACAGAACTTTTAGAAAACTATCAACATTTTTAAATAAAAGGCTCAATTATACAGCACATGAACACTTAAAAATTATTGCAACATACTTGTGGAAACATTTCAGTATTTGTTTCAATGGCAGCTTCAAGGGGGGAAAAAAACCAAACCCCAACAAACCCCAAACTGCTGCATGAACACGTTCGCCATGGCTGCTGTTCCCACAGAAGCTGAGCCTCTTGGAAAGCTGTAGAACCATGTAATGACAGTGGAAACATTTAGCAAAACCTTTAAATCATCTCCCATAATCCAGACAGCGGCCAACACGTTCTACCAGGAAACCGGAGAAAGAGTTGGGAGATGAAAAGATCCCACACATACTTACAGGGCCCTGGAGACCTCCATCCTCTCGGTCGATGCTGCTTCTGGAGAGCCGCACATCGGGCTTCTAAAACCGAGATCAAAAACATCATTCTGTGCTTTTCCGAACAATTCGCACGACCGAGGCTTACAGTCAAAGACAGGAAAACACTGTTAAGAATTTACACTGACAGAGATGTCACGTCATTCCCGTCTATACACCCCGGCTGCTGCGACTACGCGCTTGCGCGGCTGCAGCCAGGGAATCTCCTGGCAGCCTTCTCGACCGCTTCGCAACCGCCCGCTGGACACGCGTGTGAGAACGCTCGTTATAAATATCGACAGTACCGTTTCCCTCACACAGCACTGGAAAACCTGCATTTTAGTATTCTCAAAAGCAGCGAAAGTTGGTTGTTTTTTTTTTTTTTCAGCAAAATTCCAACCACGGGATGAGAAACGCTGCGCGTTAATTCCCGCTTCCTGCCTGAGGATGGCTTATATGTACTTGGCTCCCACTCCAGGCCTGCAAATGGGGCCAATTACTGGAGCTCTTTACACACTGCATTTGATACAGAAAACTAATAAAGACATCCAGACGCACACTCCTCCTGATACACGCGACAAACCAATTTCTACTTTACACGGTTTAAGTGAGATATTGGAACCCCGGGGCTGGGTTGTTTTAAACGGCGAAAACAAGGCCACACCAATTCCCTTCACACAGAAACCGGTCATTCCCCAGCAAATTCAGGTTATGTTGTATTTATTCTTTGAGGACAACATGCATGATGTGGAAAGACAAAGAAAGAGTGGATGTGAAACAAAGGTTAACACTAATCTGAAGGCACCAATTCCGCAGAACGAGAGCGCTTTTCTAGTGCTCTGACACATAACAACAAAGAGGGTTTATCCGACTCTTCGATTCACTCTCCGAGACTGGATGAGGAGTTCATGAAAACGGATTAAATGCCTATCTAAATGCAGTGTAAATATAACCTCCTTCCCATGTCTGTTTGTATATATATAGACAAAATGGACACACAGAGCATGAGAATGAACATTTTTTATTTAGAGAAATGTAGGCGTGTGAATACTGCCGGTAACTAAACTGACCCCATGTTCTTTCCGGGTCAGTTCTGGGGGAAAAATATATCAGTTTCTTGTTTAAAACTACTCCAGATCCCTTTCCTTCTTTCTTACTAAAAGCACTAAAGAATAATCCCAACTCGTATATCCTGCTGAATGACCCTAAAAGGCAGGCAGGCAGGCAGAACTTGCAAAGATACACTAATATTGACCTCATCATTAAAAATATTGCGCTGGTAGTCTGTCAGAAGGGCTTGTACTTTGGATTTTCATTCAGGCTTCTGCAGACTGAGTGAGGCGCAGCCTGAGACAGCCACTGCCTGAAAGAATTTGCAGATTAAAAACAGACAAATCAGACTAGACAGGGAAATATTTAACCCCATATTTAGCACGAAGAACTGAAGCAGACACAAGCAAACAAACCATTTCCCAATGTTTCTCTGGGAATTTGTGGCAAGTTTTATGGTGAAACCTACCACTAACGAATCAGCATTTATTTCCTTTATTATGATGAAGGAATTTTTCCTGATTAAAGTTTCATTTGATCTGGGTATGTGCCCCAGGGGTGGAAGCACAGTATGCTAGATACTTGGTTAGGTGTCTAAAGTAAGCCGTGATTCTCATATTTTTAAGATAAAGCAAATAGCTATCCTTGTTTATCTAAGCATACGACTAACTACGTTTCTCTTACACAATTTGCTTTCATTCCGTGTTTGTTTCTAGCCAGGGAAGTGCCTGAAGTCTATGGACATAGTCAAAAGACTATTTTATCACAGGGGTCTTGAATGCTCTCTGCACTTTTAACAATTTATTTACTCCAGGAATGCATACTACACCAGTCTCGGAAGATAATGAAATATTATTGAGCCTTTTAAAATATTCAGAATCACAAAAATAACGCACTAGTCCAAATAACAGATTTTTTTCTGTCCTAGTATTACAAGAAAAGATTTGAATTAACAGACATAATATCCATCTCCTCCCCTCTTTGTCTTACTAACAAGGTCCTCTCGTTCAGCACCTGAACTCTCTAAATGCCCAGTTCTACAACCTCCCATCACGGCAACAGTTCAACTACCCAAGCCACCTGCAGCAGCAAACCCGTAGCACGTGAGCGGACTCCAGGCCACCACGTACATGAACAGCATACAACCACCTAGCCATGGTCGAAGGACTGTTTCACAGAAGGATTGTAAATACACCTAAAACATTACTAAAATGAGCGTTATTAACTCCACAAAGCCTTGCTTCACGCACTGCCAACAAAAATACCAAGTCATATTCACTACTCCCATGCAAGCGAAGCCCGTGGAAGGAAAGCAGTGGTGTTGCTCTGGCAGCTCCAAGAACCTGATCTGAAAATGAAGACGCCAAGTGCCAATGGGTAATGGCGAACCAGAGGGTCAGCGAGCAGTCGGTACAGCTACACAACCCACCCGCATCTCGGCGATCCGCATACTTACATCTTAGCAAGGGCTGAAAATCTTTAGGGGTACCTAAACACAAGCCCCTTCAAATTCTCCAAACACTTTCCTCCTGCCCCATCAAGACACGGATAGTTAGGAACACAAGGAATAGCGGAGCAATACTCAACACACGTGTCCAGTGACTAAGAAGAGGCCCAATTGCATTTCTAGTGACTTGACTGTGTTCTAATAAATTCTAATGCTCCCACTTTAGAAAATGGTATTCTGCTTGGTTCATTTGTGTAGCTGTGGGTATTTCAAAGGACAGGCTGTGTTACAGCAGAGGTGATATCTAAGCTCCAACTCCCACTGCTGAGGTGCCCCGCATGCGTGTGTTTACGGAGAACGGTTTTGGCACTTGGTGGAGCACAACTGCGCTGAGGGTGTGTATACAACAGGGGGATGAATTATACAACAGGGGGATGAATTATACAACAGGAGGATGAATTGGAGTGGGGAGAAACCCTCAAGACATCCACTTGGGTTGCGACGCTCCCAAGTTGAATGCAGCTACTAAGAGTGTGTTATCTACAAAGGCCCTGCTCAACACTCCTGTGGAGTGTAAGACTATTCCAGAAAATGAAGCCTTTGGGAAACTGGAGGTTTAGGATTTCAGCTTTACCTGAAAACGTTGTCACTTGTGAGTGTGTTTTTCAAGCCTCAAAGTTAAACACGGACTGACTATGACGACAGATCACGTTCAAATGTGTTTCCAACAGTACGGTGGGACTTCTCAAGCGTACAAACCGTAGTCTTGAGAATCTTTTTTTGGTGTGAAAGTGCCAACTGTACTAAACTAAAATGAAAATTTAGGCAAAGCCTTTTCTACGTACCGTTATATTCATTACAAATACTTACTTAAGGAGGAACTATGTTATTAATATACCGCAGAAAATAATAATGCTTCACAAGCAAATGGCTTTTTTTCTAATAAATAGTCTGAAATCTTTGGAAACATCAAGAGGACTTTTCAGACAGGATGTGTACGTTGACAAACTGGAACATAATCTACTTTATTTCCAGTATTTCTGGTTACTCACTAATAAAAGAACATGTTAAGTCTCGGCATTCTCAGGACATGCCGAATTGTAATGTCTTGGTGGGATTTTCTCAGGCTAAAAATTAAAATCTTATTTTAGCAACAGTTCACATCAATTATATTTGAATTGCAGTTCTCAGTGTCAAAATAGGACAAAACCACAACTATGTGGGAATTTCAGAAAAAAACCAAAACCAAACACGATAAGGAAACCATGCGAGTTATTTCTTCCTAACCTATCACAGGAAAGAACTATAAATTTCTTAGCACAACACTGCTCTGTCTGCTGAGGAGTCACTAAAAGGCATGCACATATATATCTTTATTTGAAATGGTGAAAAACAATGCCACATAACATCAATACAGCCACAAAGAAGGTTTCAAACTGGAAACTGAATATAAGGGAGGAGGCAGGTAATTAAACAGGCCCAAAAGAAGAAAAGCATTCTGCAGAATGTTCCCAGATAGTCACTGACAGTGCCAAAAGTTACAGCACAAAAATCACTGACTTCATTCCACTGCTGAACTTCAAAGGTCACCTATAAAAGACAGAACGACACAGCCTCTTTCCCACAACTTCTGTGAAGCAAGCTAATTAGCTACCAGTTCAGTAGGTTCTCTCATAGCATCACCACTGCCACTGGTGTCCTATCTGTGGTTACAGGTGATGGTCTTTTTGGGTCAAACTCTGTATTAAAATACAGAAAGTATACTCTCTCCTAGAACCAATAAAAAAAATTAAGTATTAGGATAGTTTTTTGCCGTTCCAAACTTCTGTCGAAAAACTCACAAATAAAATCATCCTCATGGGGTCTTTAAAATGATTTTAACCCAGTGAATTCACTGATTGGCTTTAAATTCTTTCTACACACAAGAAATCAGGGCTGGAAGATTAACATCCACATCCTGTGGCCATAATGGAGTAATCTGATCCTTACGGGCTGATGTTCTGTGTGTGCAGATGCTGTAAAGGAAAGCCAGCTCACTGGACATCAGTCCAAGCATCACAGCCAGATGGCAGGGTAACGGGCCAAATCTTTCAGCCACAGCGAGCTGCGAGTGCCAGCAGCAGAGAGGCCAGTCGCAACTGGAGCGCTGATTTTGGGGATGTAGGTCGTTCTTTCGGCTTCTCCATGCAATGCACTATAAGTAAAAAGTTGATTAATCTTCGTCATTTTTGGGTTTTGGGGTGGAATACCCACATGATCAAAAAACAACTCATGAAGAAGCGCAGAATGAGCTCTTTATGAATTTCTTGGGACACTGCTTGTGTTACTGAGGTCCAAACACCACAGGATATAAAGGAGTGAAAACCTCGGTCCGTGGGACCGCAGCACCTAAAACATCCCAACATAACGTTCCTTACACAGAAGACCAAACAGACTTCCACTTGTTTGACGTAACGTGTTTGTGCCGCAGCTGTCTCACCCCTCCACCTGCACATGCTCTGGGCAGAGACCCTCTTCTGTAGTTACCTGAATCAGGTTTAAGTGCAGTAATGCTTTGTCTTCAGCTTCCTCAAAAACAATTCAGATATTTGTCCTCCTTCCTGGAGATGTGGACATCTAAAGCACTTTTATCAAGAGAGCATGAAAGTCCACAGGTTTAAATCGGTGTCCATTACAGCTATCAGACTAGTGTGCAACGTCCCCTCTCTATCAGGGGGTAAGAGGGGGAGGTGTCATTCCTGGAAGAAAGGTCCCCTAAACTCAACCTCCCCCAGATTGTCTTCTCACCTCCCACTGGATCTATTTGGTAATTTAAAATTAAACACTTCTTTGCTCTTCAGTTTTTACACAACAGATGTATTTTCATTCAGGAGCTTCCCATGCAGAGAGATCCGTTTTCTCTTTCTACAGCAGAATTTCCAAATTCTGGATTCTGTTAAGGTTGCAGCTTGCAAACAAAATTTCTATCTCCTTTCAAGTATTGACTAGTCAGATATTCTCAAAGGACCAGTTTCAGGCAAAGGGCTTACGCAAGTAACAAGCTCTCTGAAGACTGTCAAATTTCCATTTCAATGCCACTGCAATTTAATTCTTCATCTGGGATGTCTCTTTTAGCAAACACAGCATCGGTGCTGTTTATACGTGTACTAACGTGCTTTGAGTTGTATTATTTCCCTGTAGAAGCAGCAATAAATTTCAAGTCATGAGCAACTTGGTGTTACTCTGGGGAAACAAAAATTGTACTAACAGAAACCCCACTGAGGATTTTTCTTCCCATTCCAGTGTCTTACATTAAAGGATTTGCCGTTGCTCCCCTGCGAGTCCAACTCTCAGTGGCAGAAGTGAGATACGCTCTAGGAGACTGTGTAAAGAGCTGCTTTTGAAAGTAGCCAGTTTAAACGGAGAACACTACGCCGTATGGTTACGTACGTTAGAAATTAAATTCTGGCTCTGCTCTCTCTATTGTTCTCTGTGCTGAAAAGGAAAAACATTCTTCTGAAAGCTGCCTATAGCAAGCAAGGGAGAGCCACATTTCAGCAAAACCATCAAAATCTAAAGGTTAGCACAGAAAGGTGTCTCAATGCAAGCGGAGAGACACGACATCAATTTTGAGTAAGTTTCTTCCTCTCCCTAAATCACGTGGAGTCAAAGTAGGGAAGGCTCTTTTCCCAAGAGAAGACCTGTCACTAGTCACTCACCAGGACCTGGGCCGAGAAGCGCGTGTGTGTAATATAGGGATTATTTCTCCACCGGCCCTGTGTTTGGACTCTGACGTATGAACTGTGGATAACCTTCAGGAGATCTGCAAAGCCTCCAAGAGTGACTCCCCGCAATGACTTTTCTACCATCTTGATTTATTCAGAGCTAAACCTAGAAAAGGACATTCCTTTTCCAAGAAACACCCATCTATAAACACAATATTCCTCTGACATACATCCTGCAACGGGTTCAAAAATACCCTGCGGTTATCATTAGCTTGTTTAGCTTTTGACACCGTATAAAACTGTAACAAGCATTCAAGGATGAACTCCAAAATCTGTATAGTCAAAGTGTTACTGGGGAAAGAGAAAGAACTCAAGTCTCTTATGCATTCCAATTCCTCATTTTGGCCATTTAAGTTTATGCTTCCCCTCAAACCGTCTCTGGTTTTCACCTTTTTAGCTCTCTAAGGGTTTACATAAAGCAAATCCAGCTCTGGCAAAGCCGCAGAGCTGTATGGCTGCTCACAATTCATCAGTGCTAGTTCTCCTTTGAGTAGGAGCTGGCAGTACAGACGGTGCCTCCTTACAGTAAAGACTAACAACACATCATGAAAACACAGCAGTTTTTTTTTTCCAAACGTATGCTAAGACTGTATTACAAATCAAAATTAAAATCAACAAGCCCCTCCTCAAACAAGGACAGTAAACAGCCTAATGATTCAGAGGCTGAATCAGAGCAGAGTAACAAATGCTACAAGCAACTGTTATCTATTCTGCAGAAAAGGTCATAAAGTTTTCTGCGGAAAGTTCCCATGCAACCTAGTGCCACCACCTGAGGTCGCAACGCCTCATTCTCAGCAAATACAGTAATTCCTCAAAAAGTTGTTGACACTCTTGACAGTTTTCACCCACAGCAGATCAATTTGACCTCCCGGGCTTGTGAAAGTCACAAGCAACTGGTGCCACTCAAGACTGGAAAAGCCAATGCCTAAATTAGGGAAGAAATTTTCCTTTCCCCTCCCTCTCTTCAGCTCGTAATACATTGCACAAACCAATCTGGGTACGGTGGTTTCTGTGCTATCAACCAATGGCAAACCGCAAATTCCCAAGCGCACTTACAAAGGAACCCAGCCAAGAGCAAGCCTCAACATCCCTTAATCAAAAGTAACGTGCGAACTCTGGCACAATCTGAATCTTGGCTAGAACATGTACTGGACACGGGGCCGTCTGTCAGTAGCTCTCAAGAGCCAGCAGAGATTTATCCTACCTTGGTTGTCTTCACAGCCAACAGCTAATCACCGAACAGTCCCCAATACCATACGTAACTAAATCCCTCAGAGACTAAGACAATTCAATTGGCCAGGAACTAGGTCTCGGTAACATCGTCTACATACAACAATCTGCTCTTCGTTCCCTCCCCCACTGGCTTCCTTAGAATAAAGCATAAATTCTTATTTTCAAGGAACTCAATGTGCTGGCTTCAAGATCCCTAGAAGAGAGTTTCAAGCTCTGTGAGGCAATCATGACCAGAAATTTTGGTGTCTAAAATAAAAATAATTCATCTGTACAATGAAGAGTTTCCTGGAGAGCAGCTCTAGAGAGTGCAGAGAACTCTTACAGAAACCATGGACCATTTTCATCATCTGCTTTAAACAGAGAGCATATTTATTCAAAATGAATAACCCAGGGCACCTACATTTATACAGGCATTTTTTGTAACTACATACAACATAAAAGGCTTCCACACTGACACGTTTCTTGAAATAGGCTTCTTAAGCCCAAACACATGACTGATGTTTGTCACAACCTATACCACACCACAGTAAGTTATCAACCTGCTCCCGCACCTAAAGGCTCCCCGGCATGAGCCTATATAGAGTAATAAACTATGAGCATCTGCTGCTGCATCTGCAGCCATCAGTCTCACGTAGGAAAATTTTAACACTGAACTTGAATTTTGACAACTGGGAAGCCAGAGTTGAACTAAAACCCATACACCAGTGGCACTGACAAGCCAACATGGAACTGTGGAGAAACAGCAACAGAACCCTTTACCACTGCATTTCTTCCTCCTCCCCCTGGTGATGTTCAGAGCTTTTTCCCCACATCACAGAGCTCTCTCTCTTACAATTTTCTTCCCACTTAAACCCCACATTACTCCTCCGGTGCAAGACTACTTACAACTAATCCGGTCAGGGTTGTTAGACAGCTGATGGTTATCCCTTTTTTACGGGTAGAGTATGCAGAGATCTATCTTAAGCACAAACAGGCAATCTCCAGATTCAGACAGAATTATACCCACAACCTTCCACATATCCATACTCAACTGGATAAAGTGAGACTGAGTAAAAACCCAGCTGTTCAAGGTATTTACAATACAGGATATTCACTTACTAGCTGAACACTTAAATTGAAAAAATATTTAAACCCCTACATTTTGGTAGTGACTCCTATGTTCGGTAAATGCTCTCAGATCACGGAAGTGACCAGTTTTAGCAAACTGCAAGAAAACAAGAAAAAACGAAAACGAATTAAGCAGCACTGTGAAACAAAGTATTACCAGGAATCGTTCCTCTTTTTCAAGCCAACGCTGGTCTTCTTCCATCTCTTGCTGTTGTCGTATCAATCTCTCCTCCATAAGATGTGTGGGTAGAACCTGGCTCATTCCTCGTACGTCCAAAGTGCCCGGATCCTACAAAACAGAGTAAGTTTATTCAGTCTCACAGCTTAAAATTTGCATAAACAGCTGCAAAAACTCATAGATTATAAAAGAATAGATTTTTAAAAGCCCAAACACACAACAGCAGTCAAGCAGAGTTCCTTCATTTCCTTATAAACTGAAGCAGACCATGAGAAGCAGCTCTTTCCAACTAAAAGCATTTTATCTGCCTCGCTCCTAATCACTGGAACCAAAACGATTTGGAAAATGCGGTTTTGTTTTGCAGTAACACTGTCACTCCATATATTGCACTTCATCGAAGTTGGACAACAAAACCAGATTTATCAATCTCGTTTTCTTGGTCTGGAGCAATAATCTAATGATCCCGTTGTTAAAAGCTGTAAGATACATTTTTTTATCCAAAACAAATATGCTTTCCAGTTTTAGCTGATATTTGCAAAGCTTGTCACAAAAATGTTTTCAATGGATTTTTGAACAAGTTTTTATGCGTGTCTTAAGTTTACACATAAGCTGACACTTCACATACCATATCCCAGTGCTGTCTGGAAATCATTAGCAAGTAGTGTACAAATTAGTATTCTTAAAGAAGCCAAGGGGAGTCTGGTCACAAACTTCACTGAGATTGTTTTTAGGTAATGAACTTCCCAAGCTTTTGTGAAAACTCTGGCTGTGACTCATCATTAGGAACCCGTGCAAAGCATTCATGTGCTTCCACCACTCTTTATTCAAGCACAACATAGTTAAAGTTGTTTCCAAGGCAATAATCTACAGGGATGTTGAACTACTTGGGACTACAACCCCCAACTAGTTACAGTGTGAACAAGAGCGCATCAGCGAGTTGCAATGGCAGCACATACGGCCAAATCAACCCAAGAGTAAGCAGAGGCAAGCTGAAGACTTGGACGCCTATCTGCTCGCCCCTATTTAACAGGTAAGTCTCAGTTATCACTTGAATGTTTATCTGAGGCACAGGGCATTGGTTAGAGAGGAGACAGATTTAAGACAGAAGCTGCACAAAGTGAATCTCTGTGGGAGGATAAAATAGAACAGAAAAAAGTATAGAATATTGGAGGAGGAGAGAAAAAAGTGATGGAAAGTTAAAAGGGGAATTAATTTGATGTTCCTTGCAGCAGCTGTGTATAATCGTGACAGGCTCAAGAGCACCTAACAGGAATGCAACTCAAGAACAATCCTGCAGACCAGTTCATTTTTTGTGCTGGATACGTTACAGATACTCAGATGCTTCAGCTACGCCAGACATCTCTCACAAGAGGTATTTTTAAACAGTAATAATATTACATATTTTTACATGAATGTTCCCATCTCTATTAACAGCAGTAAGTTTCAGTTACACCTTCTTTTGTTAAAACGCAAAATATTTGCTATCAGTTAAAATAAGAAGTGGTAATAACATCATCAAAAATCTGTGTAAAGAGTACACTTTGTGCCCAAACTCACAGAGGAGGATGTGTTTTAAAGAGGGCAGAATTCAGTCATGACTCCCATCTCACTGCAGTAAGGCAACTTAAATAACACCAGAGAACCAGTTTTCCTACAATCATCTCCAGATGGACCTAAATAGTTAAAAAGGTGTATTTACTGTACAGAGCTCAACACCAAATGTGTCACAATACCTCCATGTTTGGTTGCCACACTGATATTTCCTGAGGCCGATGGTTCCAGGAATCTGCTTGATCCAAGAGAGAAGCCTGCCCAGGATAAATGCTGCCTGCCATGGCTGGTATCCCATGAGAGCCAGGGTAGCCAGACACCTTTTGGGGGGTGGAGGGAAGAAAAAAAAAAGAATTGTATTAATAAGACCTGTGTTTCCCCATAATTAATAGCTTCCCCTCCCCCCCGGCCCAAGGCAGCAAATATGAGAGTACAGAAATTACTCAATTCAAGCAGTCACTGAGGAGGAGGGGAGGAAACATCAGAAGAAGGAAGCCAAGCCAAAATATGACACAAATTGAAAGTCTTTGAGGATGCCTATCGTAACATAAATACATAAACTTCTGTAAATATGTTAACAACACAAGGAGGGCTAAGGAGAATCTTCATCCTTTCCTGGGTGCAGGGGGAAACAGTGACTAAGGACGAGGAAAAGGCTGAGGTACTTAATGACGCCTTCACCTCAGTCTTTACTAACAAGACCAGTTGTTCTCTGTGTATCCAGCCCCCTGAGCTGGAAGACAGGGATGGGGAGCAGAATGAAGCCCCCATAATCCAAGGGGAAATGGTTAGTGACCTGCTGCACCACTCAGACACCCACAAGTCTATGGGGCCAGGTGGGATCCACCCACGGGTCCTGAGGGAGCTGGCGGAGGTGCTCACCAAGCCACTTCCCATCATCTATCAGCAATCCTGGCTAACCAGGGAGGTGCCAGTTGACTGAAGGCTAGCAAATGTGATGCCCACCTACAAAAAGGGCCAGAAGGAGGATCTGGAGAACTACAGACCTGTCAGTCTGACCTTGGTGCCAGGGAAGGTTATGGAGCAGATCATCTTGAGTGCCATCACACAGCACGTACAGAACAACCAGGTGGTGACATACTCAGCATGGGTTTATGAAAGGCAGGTCCTGCCTGACTAACCTGATCTCCTATGACAAGGTGACCCACCTAGTGGACAAGGGAAAGACTATGGATGTTCTCTATCCACACGTTAGTAAAGTCTTTGACACTGTTTCCCACAGCATTCTCTTGCAGAAACTGGCTGCTCATGGCTTGGATGGGTGTACTCTTTGCTGGGCAAAAAACTGGCTGGATGGCCGGGACCAAACAATTATGGTGAAAGGAGTTAACTCCAGGCAGCAGCTGGTCACCAGTGATGTTTCCCAGGGCTCAGTGCTGGGGCCAGTTCTGTTTAAATATCTTTATCAATGACCTGGGTGAAGGGATTGAGTTCACCCTCAGTAAGTTTGCAGGCAACGCCAAGTCGGGCAGGAGTGTTGATCTGCCTGAGGGTAGGAAGGCTCTACAGAGGGATCTGGACAGGCTGGATCGATGAGCTGAGGCCACTGTATGAGGTTCAACAAGGCCAAGTGCTGTGTCCTGCACTTGGGCCACAACAACCCCCTGCCAACAGCATAGACTTAGGGCCGAGTGGCTGGAAAGCTGTCAGGCAGAAAAGGATCTGGAGTTGTTGGTCGACAGCCAGCTGAATGTGAGCCAGCAGTGTGCCCAGGTGGCCAAGGCGGCCAATGGCATCCTGGTCAGCAGGAGCAGGGGAGTGATTGTGCCCCTGTATTGGGCACTGGTGAGGCAGCACCTTGAGTCCTGTGTTCAGTTTTGGGCCCCTCACTGTAAGAAAGACATTGAGGTGCTGGAGTGTTTCCGGAGAAGGGAACAGAGCTGGGGAAGGGTCTGGAGCACAAGTCCTGTGAGGAGCAGCTGAGGGAGCTGGGGTTGTTCAGCCTGGAGAAGAGGAGGCTCAGGGGAGACCTTATTGCTCTCTACAGCTACCTGAAAGTAGGTTGCAGAGAAGGGGGGGTTGGTCTCTTCTGCCAGGTGACAAGTGATAGGACAAGAGGAAATGGCCTCAAGTTGCACCACTGGATATTTGAAAAATTTTGTCACCAAAAGGGTTATCAGGTGTTGGAACAGGCTGCCCAGGGAGGTGGTTGAGTCACCATTCCTGAGGTTTTAAGAGACATGTGGATGAAGTGCTTAAGGATATGGTTTAGTGGTGGTACAAGCAGTGCTAGCTTAATGGTTGGACTTGATGGTTTTAAAAGTATTTTCCAACCTAAAAGATTCTATTAATTTATAACAGTAAGTATTTGAAGATAACTGCAACTACATATAAATATATAGAAATATAACTAATTTTTGAGGATAACTGTTTGAGGATGCCTATCAAAAAATCATCATTAGAAAGTATGTTTAACATCTGCAGTCCTGAAGACCAAAGTCCTCTGATTAAACAAAAATCAATCTATTCACATATTTGTTAGAGCTACATAGGCACAGCTCATCTTCAAGCTAACAGCAGCCTGCACACATCACTGTAGAGTCACACAAAAATCCCCTGGTGTATGTTACAAGCTTAAGTCTTGAGTGACAGCATGCAATTAGTGTGCTTAGCTGTGTGGACTGAGAACTTCTCCACAGGAAAACCAAAGTAGTTTTAATGAGTCTGAATTACCCATTAAAACAATGAAAACCTTACCCTCTCCACAGGAAAAGAAAAAAATTCTCAACCAAGACCACTGTAGCTGGCGGTAGCTTTGAACATAGAATCAAAGAATGGTTTGGGTTGGAAGGGACCTTAAAGATCATCTAGTTCCAAGCCCCCTGCCATGGGCAGGGACACCCTCCACTAGACCAGGTTGCTCCAAGCCTCATCCAGCCTGGCCTTGAACACTCCCAGGGATGGGGCACCCACAGCTTCTCTGGGCAACCTGTCCCAGTGCCTCACCACCCTCTCCAGGAAGAACTTCTTCCTGATATCCAATCTAAATCTCCCTCTTTCAATTTAAACCCATTACCCCTTGTCCTGTCACTACAGGCCCTTGTAAAAAGCACCCCACCCCCAGCTTTCTTGTAGCCTCCTTCAGGTACTGGAAGGTAGCAATAAGGTCTCCCTGGAGCCTTCTCTTCTCCAGGCTGAACAAACCCAATTCTCCCAGCCTGTCCCCATGGCAGAGGGGCTCCAGCCCTCTGAGCATCTTCGTGGCCTCCTCTGGACTCATTCCAACTGGTCGATATCCTTCTTATGCTGAGGGCTCCACAGCTGGACACAGCACTCCCCAAGAACAACCCCAAGACTGCTTAAAGTACTTTCATGACAAACTCTTGGTTTAGCACTGTTAGGAAGAAAAGCGAAACCTGTGAGAATACGATGCTGTAGCTCTAAGGGCAGCTATCAGCTCACAGAAAATAAGTGTTTCAGAGAAACATCAGGGAGCAAAGCGTCAACAAGCCCAAGGAAAGTCCACCAGTTAATGCCGCTTTATAAGGCAGGGGATTTCGTAGCTTAGCACAAATGTTAACATGAACACCACATTCCTTCAATAAATATGGAAACGTCTGACGTGTTTCACTGTAGTTTTAGGAATTTGAGCACTATGTAAGGTACGAAAACATTTGCCATCTGGAGTAATCCTACCAGGCTCAGTTCGGTGTTTGTTCTGATGTAAAACAAAAACCATCTAACAAAACGGAATGAAAATAAACGGCGTAAGAAGCGAATCAATCCCACCAGCTGCAGCGGAGTTATAAATCCCCCATTTGAAAAAAATACACGCAGAGTGTTAAATGTAATACCTGGTAATGATTTGGCTGCACCATATGCTGCGGACTTGGATAAAACCCTTCACTGGATCTCGGACTGGGGTAACCAGGCCTACTGGGCTGTAAACGTAAAGGAATTTTTAG
Source organism: Rhynochetos jubatus (assembly GCA_027574665.1). Lineage (NCBI taxonomy): Eukaryota > Metazoa > Chordata > Aves > Eurypygiformes > Rhynochetidae > Rhynochetos > Rhynochetos jubatus. The sequence continues at coordinate 4,646,503 of CM050648.1, read as the reverse complement.
AGTCTTTAGAAACAGAAAACTAAACCCAGAAAATTACTCTTTGGTGAGACAAACATTTACAGGTGGTGCAACACAAAAGCAAGCTCAACCCCTCCTCCGCTGAAATAAATATGCAAAATGACTACATTTTTTTTTTTTTTTAAACAACTAAAATTATGTTTTCCTCCATTTTTACTTGGAAATGGAAGCAGCTGTATGGTTTGCGAGGCATGTCAGTAAATAATGCTGGCTCTGTGAATTCTTTGTGCATATTTCCTTGCTTGCACTAAGTGACCTTTGTGCTGTTTAACTCTACAGAGGCCCTCAGCTAAGAAGACATGAAATCAAACATCCAGGTGCAAATATAGCATTGTTTCTAAGTTCACAATCTGCAATACATAAAGTTTTTCTCTTAATTTGTTGCTTTTGTGACTGTTCCCAAAAGTACATTCCTTTGCTTCAGTCAGAACACATATCAAACTAGTTCGTTAAGGATGAATATTTCCATGTGTTATTCTGAGGACTAAAGTCAGTTCTGATAATTAACTTGTGTGTGACTAATTGCCTCAACATGGAAGGTGCTTTTGTTCATATGCTGAACTCCATGGTTGCTTCATTATCCATGCTTTATTTTGCAACCCATTCCCAACCAAGAAAAAAACCAGCCTGAACTAGGAAAGAAGGAGAGCCACAGAACAGCTATCGCAAGTCTTTATCTCGCTTTACCCCTTCAGAAGGACAATACATGTAAACAAACAAGATGTATAATCACAGGAAGACAAAGCCACCAGGAATTCAAACAGCATTATTACAAAAAACTGCATCTCAAGGTTTTGTGCACACATTGAACAGACCATCCTTTTGCCAGAACAGGGTCAGCAACTTCAAACTACGGAAAGAAGTAATGTTGGAAAATGCTGCTCAGAACATCATACTTGGACCTTCCAAGCAGAAGTGTTCTGTTCTTTTGTTTTATATTAACCTCCAATGTGCGTGTGTGTATATGTATATATGTTTTAAGAGGAACAGTGCTGCAGCTAAAGGTGACCACCGCACTCCTTTGAGATTGCAGAATTTTATCATCACTTGCTGAAGAATGTCAACATCACTCTATATTAGGATATTTTGTGTCATAGTGAATTTTGTGAATTCACTGTGAGACACAACCAATTTCACGGCACAAATTGTGCTATCTGTGAATTATTTGAGAGTATGTAGGAGTTTAAGGCTATAAATAAAAATGTAGTTTAAGACCGAGAAAGACCTGAAACTTTTATAACAAATTGTTGGAAGAAAAAAAAACATTGTCACCATTAGAAAACTAGACAGTAACTTAAGAGATGCTTAAAAACTTGTACCTATGAAACTGAACTTACCCGAATGTCATTAGCATGCATATCCATATTTAACACAAAAGTACTGTATAAAAAAACCTAACCAACAACAGAAGTGCATATACAGTGAGGACATACTGACCCCTTCAAGGCAGATATGCAGTGGTAAAATTAATTTCAATCTTAACGCATCTTTAGTCGGGTGTTTCAGTTTACACATCACACTCAAAGCTTTAACGATGACCGTTTCTAATACAGCGCAGCTCATGCATTAGTAAAAGGTATTTATTCTACGTGGATTAACCCCAAAGCTTCAAGACTAAACAAATTCTTCAAACAAGGTTGTAATAATTAAGTAGCATATTGTTCCAATTTACGCAATTTATCTGCTTCTGTAACTCGGAACATTGTCTGTTTATATATATCTACCAAATCCTGCTCGTTAATCTCAGATGACTACACAGCTTGATGGATTGTTGCTGTTTTTAACTCCGAACTGGAAGCAACAATTCCACTGCCCATATTTCTTGGTTGCCATAAAGATATTAAAACACAGAACCAAGCTTGGAAATCTAACAGGCAACAATCTGGGTATGGGGAAACAAAACAAAGTAAGTTGCCTGTCTATGACTGTTGGGTGATGTGGGCAGCAGAAGGTTCCACGCGAGTACTACCGAAATTATCAGCACCAGAGCTTGTGTATACAGCTCCAGGAATTCATCACCAACTGAGGAGAATGCAGATAATATTCCACATTACAGTGGTGACTGCACAACTTGGAACTCTCCAAAATACAGGTTCGATCCTTTCAAGTACAAACTAAGTTCAATGAGAAGCAAAGTTACCAAGAGAAAAGGTTAAACTACCACAGCTGCAGAAGACATCAGCGACATCCCATCAGGACAGACAATGAAAGAAAATGAAGTGTAAACTAAAACACATAAGGTCCTTGGAAGCAAACTCCTAATTTTCTGTCTAGAATAAAGGAAAATACAATTAGTTGATTTCTATCCTCTCACTGATGTGTTATAAACAAACTTCCCAGTGGTGTGAGAGCTCACTCACAGGAGTGCTACAAGAAAGAAGAAAAAAAGACAAGGCCAGGAAACAATTTTGTGGCAACTGTGGCAGCCTTTTTACAAGTTAAACAACAAGAAACAGAAAATTGCTAGTGTGATATTACAGCACGGATCAGTTCTAATAGCAGTTCAAGTAGAGCAGGGTCATTTCAGGCAAGTATTAGCAGATGATGACAAAATTGGCCAGAATGCCATTGTCTGAACGAACCCAGCAAAGGAGGCTGTGAAGAAATAAATGAACTAAAAAGGGTTTTTTTTGTTTGTTTTTAAATGCACGTAATTTCCAGTCTTATCTTAGGTACCTTGGGAGGAGCTTCATCTGATCCTCCTGAGTCCCAGGATACTGTGACTTGTCGCCTGGATTCCATTCTCATTCGTTCTTCTTGCTGCAGCTTCTCTTCCTCCAGTATTGTACTAAGAAAAACATAGTACATTGAAGTAGAACTCCAGTTCAACGTAACAAACCTCTCCCCACAGCTCCCACATTTTTCAGATGAATGAATACTGTTCGACAAAGTGACTGAGCCCAGAAACAAAAACTTGTTTTACTTCCATTAGGTTTCTGAAAACCAGAATCAGGAAGAAATACTTGTGTAGGATTACCAGCGTGCTTTTAGTAACAGAAGCGGTGCCGAGTTTTTAGAGAGCTGTGGTTGATCCTGTTAGCAGTTCTTTTGATGTGCAATTACCCAGAGAAATCCTCAAAGACAATAAATAGAGTGCTCAACTTGCATGAAAACTTGTTTTTCACCAGAAAATATTCTACTCAGCTGCTGCAAAGGTTGAAAACAAACTGAAAATACTTAATAGAGCTTCAGATCACTGGGATTATTTTTCCTTTTGAAACAAAGCACTCCAAAAAGCATTTCAAATACTATGCCTTCAGCTCTTACATTTTAGCCTAACCAGGAACACATTGAGCGAACTAAATCAGCAAAACAGAAATACCGGACAGTATTCACTCAGCTTCTAAACAATCAGGTCAAAAGGCTGCATTTTCGACAAAGTACAAGACAGTAGTAAAACCAGTTTGCTACTTACCACTGTTCTGACTACTAAAAAGACTGTTTGAAGTTCAACGTGATACTGCTGCCCCCACAGCAGCCTCCTCCCAGTTCTGCTATGTGGATTATTAATGTTGGATATTTGCCATTTGAAAAATACTCAGAATAAAGCTTTGAAATAGGGAACTGAGAATTCGTCGGAGCTGCACGCTACATGGATAGTCTGGAGATGTGAGCAGGGCTGATTATTTACACATCGATATCCCCGGATAATCCTGCAAAGGAGCGATTCCAGCTTCTTTATCACTCAAGAGTTTCCAGAAACAAAGCTAGGTCCTGAGTTTGTAATCTCCTGTTCAGTCTGCGAAATAACCACCCAGAATTACTCATGCAGGGGATGAGATCAACTCCAGCAATCTGTTCTAATCTTGGAACTTTACTGCTTATTTCAAGAATAAATTCCTGCTTGGTTGGAGACGAGAACTCTGCTTTTCCTTACTCAGCCCGAAAAAATCCGTGTCACTTCTAAAAAGCAGAGAAGTCATCTCGTCTCGCTGCAGCTAACCCAAGTTTATAAGTATTGCTGCAACTTCAATCCATCATTGCTGAAGTAACACAAGAATGTGGAACACAAACAACATCAGACAAGTTATTTGCAAAAGCCATCCTGACAGAGCTACCACGGAAACACAGCTACAGCCCAACAGAGGGAACTAAAAAGACGAAATCTTTTTATTTCTCCTTGCTCTTTCTTCAGAATAAGGAAAACCAACTGTTTCCTACTTGAAGCCATGAAGAACTAGCAAAAACCCCACTGCTTCAAAGCCAGGGTCGTGCTTCAGATATTCAGCACGCGTTTTTACGTAGCACAATTAGCCAAAATGCATCCCTAGGCACGAACCATGATTATGACCTTTCAAGAAATAACTCAAGATGTAAAAAACCACAACAAAACAACACCAAGAAAAAAAAAATAACCTAGCCATTGCATGAATAAAATACAGATTTTTAACGCAGCTGTTGATACGGCAGTTGCTCTAATCTGACCAACAGAATGGAACAAGAGTTGGCTAAAAGCAGCTGACTAAATTTAGAGATGGCTTATTGACAATTTGAGGCCACGGGTATAATTTGTCACAGCACAGTCCTGGTTTTCCATAAAAAGGAATGAAACACCAATATCGATCCGCCTTGTTGTCAAAGCCATTTTATCTGTGGTGTCACAGTATTCAATACAATACCATTAACTTCAAACCTGTCACTGGAAATGACAAATTTCTACTGAACTGACTTGTTTTTCTTAACTAAGGCTCAGCTTTTTGCCTTACAATCGTAATACATCCCACCCTGCTTTTCCATCGCCTGTGTCATCAGGAGATCCTTTCCCCAGCAACCCAGCAAGTGGCCTGGTCAAAGGCTGACCAGCTGCAGCAGGATTTGTACTTGGATGCTCTTCAGTACTGCCAACAAGAATATAAAATAGAAATGCCTCAAAGAAGCATTGCTCAAAAAAAAAAAGCCCACAAAAGAATATAAATGACTCACAGAAACGTCTTTGTTTTAAGAAAGGAAAGACCAATCCATAGACGGAGTAAAAGCGTGCCAAGAGATATTTTTGACCTTTCCTCAGTGCAGCTGCTCAAGAACTCTGAACAGTTTATTAGAATTTACAGAAGGTCAGGAAAGTCAGATCTAGGCATATTTTCCCAAACTGCAAATATTTTTAGCAGCAAAGAAGAACAAGCAGAGAAGTATCCCTATTCATATGATTTCCCTAGCAAATGTTGAGGGAGTACAGACAAACTTATCTTCTTGGCTAGGTTACGGCTGATGGAAAATGTCAACTATTAACATTTTGCATAACTGATAAACTTATTTAATTTGCAAAGAATCTTTTTACATAAATAGGCCTGCGATATTGAAAAGGAAACATTTACTGGGAGCTTCAGTGTGGGAGTATCTGAAATACTAAAATGTACCCTTACATTTCAAAAGGCACAGCCATACCGGTGCTGGCTGCTATGGTGCTGCAGGAACCCAGAGTAAGTGCTGACCCTGAACAAACCACTTCTCTTTTTCTCTTTCCCACCTCCGGCCACCAGAAACACAAAGCTGGTTGCAGATGAACATTTTCACATACTGCTTTAATTTAAAAACACTTTCAAACGGATCATATATTATTCCTAACAGTCACTGTCAAAGAGCAAAAGGCTAATGAAGCATTTTGCAGCCTCCATCACATATTTCAAGTGTGTGTTAAAATATTTTTGACAGGATGCCATGAAAGAACAGGACTCAAACTGCCCCCACTCTTACCAGTTTTATTTCTTTCATTAGTCTTGTTTCCTTTATTTATAAGCAATATTTCAGGACATACATCAACTGCAGTCACAAAAACTCAAGTCCAGTTCTCATCACTTCATTATCTCACTATTGTCATAGAAACAGACTTTAAAAGCGTGAATCAGTCTTTTCTTTTTTTTTTGATTCTTTTTAGAGCTGTATTTAATGTGACCTGCAGCAGGAGAATGCTTGTGGGGTCATCCACTCTTAGAACCTGTTCTGCATCATCAGTGACCAACAGAGGGCCAGAGTGACATTCTTATCACAGCCCTGATACAACTGCTGCTTATTTTGCTATTCTAGGAGAAAGAGCGATAGCGACTTAAACAAAATCCATTGAATGATGCAGTGAAAATTCCATGCAATTACATTAATTTGAAAGCACAAAGTTAAAATCCAACTTAACCTCCAATGCAAAAACTCACCAGTTTTTAACAGAATTACCAACCCAATGGACATTCAGGGCACCATGACTTGCACGCATAAGCCTGGGAACTGACTGACAAGAAAGCCTGGAAGTATACTGGTGCTGCCTTAGCAATACACATGCAGCATACTGAATACAGCAAAGAATAAATTAAGTTTATAACACACGCATGTATGAGATAGTGTATGGTTACAGCAAGTGGTGAGGAGTCATTCTGAAGGGAAATACTGTAAAATAATCATAGAATGGTTTGGGTTGGAAGGGACCTTAAAGACCATCTAGTTCCAACCCCCCTGCCATGGGCAGGGACACCCTCCACTAGACCAGGTTGCTCCAAGCCTCATCCAGCCTGGCCTTTAACACTTCCAGGGATGGGGCACCCACAGCTTCTCTGGGCAACCTGTCCCAGTGCCTCACCACCCTCTTCGTGAAGAACTTCTTCCTGATATCCAATCTAAATCTCCCTGCTTTCAATTTAAACCCATGAACATGCCCCTATCCACTCTGGACAGATCAAAAGCTGTAAAACACCAGGCCTTATTGCTACCCAAGTAACACTATATGAATTCTACAGAAATCAGCATCTTTGCATTGCACAATCAGCTGCAAATAAAGTTTGTGCAAAGCACCAAAAACCCAACAGTGAACACGTGAAATGCTTATGCTCCCATTGGTGCTATTTCAGATGCAGAAGTTTTTTTTTTTCCCAAAGACTTTTTCTCATTAAAACAAAGAGGAACATTGCGGTGCTGCATCACTGACTTCAAGCAAACAACTAGTCTCCTCTCAGCTTGAAAAGACTACCCTGGATAGGATCCAGAATGAGCAGCAGCAACACCACACCGAAAAGGCCACCAGGGAAATGGCTTGTTTTTGCAAGTTCATGGGAATTTGAGTTTTGAAACATAATCTTTCCTAGCTGCCTGAGATTGCCTCATCGTAAGGGAATTGGCACCCTTTCCAACAAGAGGCTGACTCTCTCTGTGAGCAGTGCAAAGAAGCCCTACGGACAACCGTGCTGCTTAACTTTCAGGAGATAAAGGTCACAAGTTTGGAGTGGCAGAAATTCTCTGCTTCGGTGAGAAGAGAGTAAAAACTGCATTTTAGGGTTGCTGTGTGGAGGTTGTCCTCTGAACAATGCTTCAGATGTCCTAGCATGACTAAAGGAGTAAAAACCCCCACCTTCCTCGGTGCATCTTTCATGCAGAGGCAGAGAATTGTTTAGGTTGGAAGGGCCTCCTGGAGGTCTCGAGTCCAACCTCCTGCTGAAGCCGGGCACTGTGCACTGGACGGTCTAGTTGCTTAGTGTCTTTTCCAGACAAGGTTTGAAAGTCTCCCAGCATGGAAATTCTCCCAGCCTTTCTGGGTGACCTGCTGCGGAGCTTATCCATGCAATATTTTGATTTGCAAGCAAATTTGCCTTGCTGCACGCCGTGAGTGATGGTTCTTGTCCTCTGGCTGTGCATTTCTGAGAAAAGCCCAGCTCTTGGGCACTGGTCCTGTTTACCTGGCAGTACCTTTCCACCATCTTTCACCTTTTTTTTCCCTTTCCCACTCCTGACTCATGCTGGTGTAAATGTTGCTGCCTTTGCTCTCCCTCTGAGTGCAGCCTACATTTATTTCACCCCTCCAACACAATTTTACTCTGGATTTAATCATCCTCTTCCCTTGCAGATGAGATACTCTCCCTGCCTGGGTTTACACACCATAGCCATCTTCCTACTCACATTTTTTAGGGTTTCCTTCTCCTCTGTGCCAGCCAGCTGTAAGTTATCTGTACAATCTGACTGCAGATTAAAAAGAATTCTATTCTTGTAGAGCCAAAAAAAAGAAAAAGCAAGGGAAGTGCCAATTTCCACCTACTTCCCAAATCACTCAACTGTGTCATAGCTTTTCCTTGCAATCCCTACCATTCCTTCCTTTGTGGTTAACTCCACAGAGTCAACAGGGTGGTAAGTTGTTTGTGAGAAGGGCTACATCTTCCTCTAGCTATGTAAAGTATTAGTCTACACAGGAGCTCCCAGAATAACAGATGGTGGAACTGTATGAAATTTTAAGAAATGGTAAAAAAGTTAAACATAGCTGTTATCCGTACAGCAACTCTGAAACAGCATCATAATTACATTAAAGTCAACCCTTATTTTAACCACCCATGAATTATCTTGTACCATGAACACCCAGTGACAGCACAAAACGATATTATTAAAAGAAAACATCCCCCACAAAGCACAAGTTTGAAACAAGATATAAGAAAAAGCTGAAGAATTTGGCAATGAATAACGAATCCAAGAGCGACTTTACATTGTATAATACCTACAGATTGTTTAAAGCTTATATTGACTTAGGCAAAATAGATACTGAGCACTCATAAAATCCCAAAGATGGTCATCAATATCAAATGTGTCAGCACAGTATCTCAGTGATTTTTCAGAGTTTAAATATTACTCCTATTTCATGGCTGGTCAAATGGAGATAAGGACACCGGAAAAATACCTGCAGAATAAACTAGGGTGTGAATTTTGACTGGTCTCAAAAGTGTGTGCTTATATTATTCCAAGATAAACATAAGGCAGTCCATATCCTGCTTTACAAAGGTCGAAAGAATTTCTGGTTTATGATGCCGTGTTTATTGCAGACTCTGCAACTGGGCAGGCACAGCTGCCGCAGGGCAACTCGTGTGCTCCAGATCTTCTGAAAATAGCTTTCAACAACACTCACCTGATGGTTCATTGATTTAAGAAGGGATACATTTCTACCCCAAAACTGTCCACTGCATATTTCACAAGGTAATCACTCTAAATTCTTTTTGCCCAACTCTCCAAGGATGTTAGCATACATAGCTAAAATTATGAACAAATTGCTCGTAAAACCTGAAGTTTTTCTTGGGAGAGAAAGGTGATTCATATTTCCAGTTATTTGAATTTATTGCCTAGCCTAATTTTCTCCAACAGATAAGATCCAGATTTCCAAATGGGTAGTAACAACCTGGCCTTCTGAAAATAAAACTTAATCCACTATGTCTTGCATTTTCCACAGAAAGAAAACACCGTAACAGAAGATACAGCGAAAGTAAGTATTTCTGAACACAGAAACGACCTTTCAGAAGTAAAACCCTACCTGAGTTGTGCTTTAAGTTCAGTAAACCTGGGTCGTCTACTAGGGTCGTATGCCCAGCACTTGGTCATAAGGCTGTAGAGGGTAGGAGGGCAGTTTGGAGGCATTGGGAGCCGCTCACCGTTCTCAATTCGCCCAATCACATCATTGTTCTTCACTCCCTGGAAGGGTTTTACCCCATGCATTAGGATCTCCCACATACATACACCTGAGAAACAAACACAGAAAGTATTTTCCCAGTGTGAGCAAACAACAAAACTCGTTAAAAAAAGAAACAAGCTCCAATTTTGTAGAGCCAAACAACGCATTTTTGTTCTGAAATGATCAGCTTTGACTTACCGTCTGGCAGCAGAGAGAAGTGATGTGCAGTCAGGTTACGCACGCGGTATCAACCTGAACTATTTATGAGGAAGCATGACCCACACCTGGCTCACGGCAGCCTGGCGTCACAGTCAGCTACCTTCTACCTGCTGTAAATCAGAGTGGTTGCTCATATTCAAATCTACCTGTTTTATGAGTAGAATGAGCTGTGTTTGCTTTTCCCTTTGACTAGTTCCAACTGGCTTGCTTCAACACGTAGAGCGTATTTTCACGTTAAGGGTGTTTTAACGCTGGCATCGATCCAAATTTTTTGTGCTTGAAACTATGTAATACAACAGTTTCTGTTGAAACCATGTTAGAAGCACAAAGGGAAAAAGGATCTGTCTGTTTAGGACTGGCCAAAATGTTTCGTAGGCTTCCTTTTTCTAACTCTAGACTGTACTAGAGTTTTCTTCAAACTATTATAAACCTGCTAAAATTCACCCAGCCTTCCCTTAAAAACATTCACATTTTATTTAGTAAAGAGGGTGCACCCTCACTTGTCCATCCTGCTCTTACTTCAAGTCTCATCATCTTTGTTCCCTTCCACAGGCAGCTTTTGCTCTGTCCAGACCAGCAGTCCGGACCAGTTTGAGCACAGGTGATCAGATTCATATAAAAAATTGCATATTTAGGAAAAAAAGATCAAGGCTTCAGGATATTCCCATTTACTCTTCTTTTTACTCAGCTTCTGGTCATGTTTTGTAAGCTAGTGGGAATTTAGCATTAAAGATCTGGAAGCAGGACATCACTTAGGCTGATCTACGCATTAAGCAAGGAAGCAGGCATATCACCTGCTGAAAATATAAATGGAAACAGCAAATAACAAAACATAACAACAGAATCAGAGGGAAAAACAGCAGTAAAAAATCCTCTCTGTTATGACGATGACCTAATTTCCTTGTACCTTCATTTCTGTCAGCTTCTTACTAGGGGTGAAAAGGCACATGAAACTTTAGGCTGAGTAGAAAAAGGAAAGAAAAATCAAGAGATGGAAAATGTGATGGAAGAAAACGGATTTTTAGAAAGCAGGGTAAAACCAGTGCCAAATACCTGGAAATTATTCATTTAGAGTAGTTAATAAAACACTGGGCTTCTCCAACATGACACTTAAGAAACCTCACCCTTCGGTACTCACTTACCAAACATCCACACATCACTGGCTGAGGTAAACCGTCGGAAGTTGATTGACTCTGGAGCCATCCATTTGATAGGCAATTTTCCTTTGGAAGCTACAGGGAAGGCAAGACAAGGCAGGCTTTTATTCCTACTACTGACTTCAAACATACAATTTTATTCTCAGTGAAATAATCTGCCGGCAAATCCCATCTCTGGTGAAGCACTTCAACTATGAAATTTTGTACATGGGAATTCTGCACTCCCTGACCAGTTCTGGGCTTGTTCAGCCTGGAGAAGAGAAGGCTCTGGGGAGACCTTATTGCAGCTTTCCAGTACCTGAAGGGGGCCCTACAAGGAAGCTGGGGGGGACTTTTTACAAGGGCCTGTAGTGACAGGACAAGGGGTAATGGGTTTAAATTGAAAGCAGGGAGATTTAGATTGGATATCAGGAAGAAGTTCTTCCTGGAGAGGGTGGGGAGGCACTGGCACAGGTAGCCCAGAGAAGCTGTGGGTGCCCCATCCCTGGGAGTGTTCAAGGCCAGGCTGGATGAGGCTGTGAGCAACCTGGTCTAGTGGAGGGTGTCCCTGACCATGGCAGGGGGGTTGGAACTGGATGATCTTTAAGGTCCCTTCCAACCCAAACCATTCTATGATTCTGCTCATAGTCCTCTATTTGCCTGAACATCCAGCCTGATTGATCTCCTTCAAGTTTTAAGTTAATTGTTATTTCAAGATGCAACTATTGCAGTTAAGAAGGTATGGGCACCAAATCTGAAACCTTCATAAAATCACAGCTAGGGAATAGGTGTTTCAAAACTATTCATTACAGAAGGATAGGTTTTTTTGGCCTTACATAAAACAGAAAAAAGAACCAAACAAAAAACCACAATAATACCCCAAACCTCCTAATAAAGTCCCCACCAACAAACCCCAAAAGCCCAACAGGAAATGACCATGTCAAAAGTATTCCCTCTCTCCTCTCAGCAATTAAAACGATGACATGTGGCTCACAACGATGCAAGAAAAATGAAACATAATGGAGTGTAAGGTGACAGATAAAGGATATTTTAAACATATCACTGAAACTAGAAATACATTGAAGATTATATTTATGAATGATTTCATAATATGCACTAGATTTAAACGCTACTGTTCGGTACCCTACATGCAATCCATATTCTCCTGCTGTATTTTCCATCTCGGACACCGCAGGACATCTCACAGCTGCTACAGCCACTTAAGATCAGTATTCCATCCAAAATGGGGGAAAAAGCAGGCTTCAAAGACTTTTTTTGTACTCAGTCTTCCTAGCCCAGTGGCATGTGAAGTATGCATCGTACAATGACAGCACAAACTCAAAATTCATTTGTAGGTAACCCTGAATTCATCGTAAACTACCTATATAATGACATGAATATTATCTCAAACAGACCTCAAATGTGGATAATCTAAAAATCATGAAGAAAGCACTATTAGCTTGTCCTAAAAAGGCAAATTTTACTTACACATGAATTGCCTACTTCTTGCAACTTAAATCATCCTGTGATTCTTCTTCTTAAGCATACATGTAGGAATTTACTGTCACCTATGAAACTGTGAATCGTTTGCCTTGTTATACAACAGCTAGACCAAGAATATCTGGTTAATTCTTTTTGACAACAAACTCAGTATTGTGAGAAGCAATTGTGTTCTAACTGGCCTGCAAGAAGGATCCAGGGTGTCAGCTCACCTTTATAGTAAGTACTGTCTTCCATGTATCGGGATAAACCAAAGTCACCTAATTTCACACAGTCAGTGGCAGATACCAGCACATTTCTAGCAGCAATATCCCTGCCAAACAGAGGAGACATTATTTCTAGTCACTTAAAACCTTAAAAGTGGTGAAATATAATTTGAAAACAATTATTAAAACCTAGAAGTATCAAACACCTTTAGCTTGGAGAAGAGGAAGCTGAGGGAGGGTCTTATCAATATCTAAAGGGGGGGTGGCAGGAGGATGGGGCCAGGCTCTTCTCAGTGGTGTCCAGTGACAGGACTAGGGGCAATGGCCATCAACTGGAAAAACAGAAGGTTCAACCTGAACATGAGGAAACCCTTCTTCCCTGTGAGGGTGACAGAGCACTGGAACAGGCTGCCCAGAGAGGTGGGGGAGTCTCCTTCCCTGCAGACTTTCCAAAGCCACCTGTACTTGTTCCTGTGTGATCTGCTCTAGGTGATCCTGCTCTGGCAGGGGGGTTGGCCTAGATGATCTCTAGAGGCCTCTTCCAACCCCTTCCACTCTGTGAATCTGTGAGAGGACTGAATTATTTTTCTGGTCAAGGTTTGGATGTGCACGTACACAAAGAGACAACTACACATTTGTCTTCTGATTCTGAGAAGCTTGCAGAAATGCTGCAGTATATTTGATGCTTTTAAGTAATAACTGTCATCCAGCAGTATAACTGTAAATAACATCTGAGGAAAAAGTTTATCTTCATCTATTTAAACATCACAAGCTAAGAGTTTTTGGCAATTAGAACTGATGAAGAAAATCTGCTTCCTGACCCTGCAAAACTAAGGAACTGGTTTAAGATCTCAGTTTTGTACGAGGCTTCCTAGTAAGGAGCTTGATTTTCAGTGATGCCAGAGGGATTATGAAAAGAATTGGGCATTTTTCTCTTGCAGTTTCCCAGGTGAGACAACCCACCTTACGTGTCTGTTGATACTAGATTCAGCAGTCTTGACTACCTACTGACAGATTTAGCTTTGAGCAGTGAAGTAAGTACAGCGAACTGAGCGGTGTTTCCCATTTCAGGATGGTGTGAAAAGTTGTATCCTGAAATTTATTGCCAGAGTTCAAATCAACAGCTACTTGGCCAAAATTCAAGTACCTGTAACAACCGCTATTTACAATATTTCGATATATGTATGTATGTATAGAAATACACCTAATACTTACATATGTATGTGTTTGTATCTACAATACATACAACACACAGAATTTGAACTTTAAGTATTCAAAATGCTTGAGTTCAAAATGAAATGGTACGTGATAATTGGACTGCTGTAAACTTCTAGTTGCACACAATGAGATGCTAAGGCCAGTCTCTTCTCCCTAGAAAGCTTGTGCTCAAATTCAAGGGAATACAATTCAAAACATACTCCAAGAGACATTTAGGTTCATTTTCTGCTAAACAAGTACTTGTGTTTTATAAATATTTTGTTTTTCCTATTCTATACTTACAAAGACAGCTGACCCTTGTTTTGCTTTCCTGTACTGCAAAGATTACAGCTGACTCGTAGCTTTAAAAATATATTGTAACCACAAAGCAACAACTCAATCGAAATCTAATCCAATTGAAATCCAGCCCCATCTCCGAGTCGATCTCAGAGAGGGCCAGCAGGTGTCTCTCTTGAAAAGGCTGTAATTTTCCTGGCAGCGTCTGAAAAAATGACGTACTAATACGGAGATTGACGTAAAACAGGCAAGTGGATTTTAGGAGTTTTAAAGTATTGCTGCTGCACATTCATCGTAAGTCAAGGAAAAGAAATGCCAAACAAAGGTTTCAAAGCATCCAACTATGTGTTGTGTTTGTCTTCACTTGAGCAAGTGTATCTCATAGCCAGAGCATGTCAGTCAAAAATCTGGTAATCTAGGAGACCTCATATTCCCTAAAATTTCAAGTAGTTACCCATAAAAACATGCATGTAAACATATATATGTATAAAAACTTACCTATGTACAAATCTTTTGCTCTCTAAGTAGGCAAGTGCTGTGCTAAGTTGGTAAGCATAGAGTATCAGAGAGGCAAGATCCAAGCTGTATTTTCTTAACTGCAAAAACGATCTCAACTTTTTGCACAAAGGAAAAAAACAGGAGAGAAATTAGGATGTAAAAAAAGAACAGATTTGAACAAGGCACAGCTCAAATTGTAACGTTTACATGAGTGCCAATGGGTATGCCTTCCCTTAAGACTGGATGAGAAAAGAAAATCACTTTCCATGAAGAAATTTGCATTAAATTCAAACTTTTTTTTCTACCTGAAAACTGTTAGCCAAACAAAAAAATAAAAGAAGTGTTGTGCATTGCTTTCAGGCTCCTTCTGAAGACTGAAAGCATATGCTGCTGCTGCTCCAGAGCAAAGCACTGTTGGGACTTTTTATGCATTCTTCCCTTGAGAACTGCATATGGTTTTGTCCCAGTTTCAGAAAAACACAGTATGTGGCCAATCTGATCACTGAGTAGATCAGTATTGGTTTGGAAGCATTAATTTTCATCTACATTTGCTAAAATAAACAGATTTAGCTCATGGTAGCCAATATCAATGCAGATTTTTTGTAAGCTATATTCCCAGTACAAGGCAGTTAAGACTTCATGGAAGGTGGCATTACAGTCTCCTTCTAAATTAAAACAAGGATTTGAAGTATGTTTTGGGCACTGGAAATTTGTAATTTTTTGACAGAAAATCACTTCTCCACTACAGGCTATTCTGCCTTTTGTTTTTTTCTTGGACAACATATTGCACTTGATAATTACAATGACGATCTTACAATGCAGTATGAAATATCACTTCAGTGAACATTTTCAGGAACACACAGCTCAAAGAAAACAAATTTATTATAAAAACAGACCTAGTTGTGTTTAAACCATTCATCCAATAGACAAAATAATGAGGCAAGTTCTCTTTTCTAGGGTCTCTGCCGCAGAGACTGCACAGACAAAAAAAAAACAACCAAAGAAATTCAGTGTACTAAGGGAAAACATGATATTACTCAGGAAGATTAAAAGATGTACCACATAATTTCACTTCTAGAAGGTATCTTTGCAAATGCTGTTTAAATGATATTGCTTTATCATCATCTTGACACAGGTCATGCTCTCACTCTGGAACAGCAATTGAATTCTCTGAAAACTATGACTAAATCACTTTGGTATGAGCTGATGCAGTTCTCTCAGTGGAGGAGTGGGGTCAAACACTGCCTCTCCTGTTTCTGAGTCCATAATTCTACAAACAAGTAGTACTGAGAAGTGATGTTGTCGGTCTTTTGTAAAGGTATCTGTGAGCCAAAGGAGAGCAGACCAAAGGTGCATGAGGATTTTCATACCTCCCCAAGTGTACAGAGCTCCATGATTATCCAAACTGGATTTTCTGTAATCACTCCAATGAGCTTCACAATGTGAGGATGATCAAACTGACGCATCGTTACTAAAAGGAAAAGAAATGTTGATGAATGAAGTGTATGCTGAAGAATAAGTTGATGCGTTACATAAAACCTTTTTTAAAACAAGAAAGTTGGTTAAGAACTATTTAGTCTGTGAACAGAAAATACAATCACAGTTCTGCAGGACTTGAAACAACTGCTTACAAGCAATAACGTCTGGTCATTTAATGTTCTGCAGGCAGTATGACACACTGCCTGCTTAACAACTGCTGTGGAAGGTGCAAGTGATGTTCTCTGGCTCTTCTGTCCTGGCTGAGCATACTGTAAGTTGACATAATGACCTATCAATTCAGCGCATAACCAATTCACCCATCTTTCCACTGGTAGTGGAGGGAGAAGGAAACAGTATGTGTAATTCAATGTCTAGAAAAATTGTGTGCCAGTTTATGACAAACAAAAATTTCATTGAATTATTACATGTGAATTATTACTCACATCTCATTTATTTTCCATGGACTTAACTTTTCAGTCTCAGCAGAGCATCACAGTGTATTTTATACAGTAAGACATACAAATCACAGAATAGTTTGGCTGGGAAGGGACCTTCAAGATCTTTTAGTTCCAACCCCCCTGCCATGGGCAGGGATACCTTCCATTGGGTCAAGTTGCTCAAAACCTCATCCAACCTGGACTTGAATACTTTCAGGGATTGGGCATCCACAGCTTCTTTGGGCACGATCACTGAAGCCCAGGCTACCTCCAATCTTGGCCTCTCTGTTAAGTTTTTCCGCATTAGTGAGCAACAGGTCCAGCAGCGCATCTCCTCTGCCTCTCCAGTCGTTTCCTGGGCTGCTTGCAGTTTGCTGTGCCAATGTTCCAGCAGCTATCCGGATGGCTGAAGTCCCTTATCAGGATCAGGGCCTACAAGTGTGATGCTTACTGCAGTTGAAGAAAGAACTCTTCATCAACCTCTTCTTGATCGGGTGACCTGCAGTACATGCCAACCACGTTCCCTTTGTTGGCTTGGTCTCCAATTTTCACCCATAGGCTCTCGAACTGCACAGTGATGTTCTTCAAAGATAGCTCTGTGAGTCAATCTAAGTTTTGGCATAGAGGGCAACTTCCCAAGTCTCCTTCCTTGCCTGTCCTTTCTGAATAGTTTATAGCTGTCAATCACAGCACTCCAATGATGCAACTCATCCCATCAAGTTTCTGTGGTAGCAATCCAGCTGTAGTTTTCCACCTGGGCAGCAGCTACCAGCTCCTCCTGTTTGTTTCCCATACTGTACCGAGGTACTTCAGCTGGAATATCAGCCATATCTCCTTTTTAAAGGAGCTCACCTTCCAGTCACCCTTGAGTCCCTGTTGCTTCCTAATTCCTCAGCAGCCCCTGGCTCTGCTTGAGTGCTTAGAACTTCATCCCCTTCCCTGTAAGTTTTTGTTTAAAGCCCTGTTTAGAAGTCCAGTCAGCTTATTGCCTATGACACTCTTGCCCCACGTGGTCAGTTGAGCCCTGTCAGCTGTCAACAGGCCCGGTTTCTCAAAGATATGCCTGAGATCACAGAAGCAGAGACCTTGAGCATGGCACCAGATATACAGCCAGTCACTCGCGTCTTCCGTTTGTCTCCTTTTTCTTAAATTCTCTTCTCCTGCTGGGAGGATAGATTACACCACCTGTGCTCCCGACCCCTTTAACATCATTCTGAGGGACATAAGGTCTCCTCTGATATTTCTGAATTGCCTCGTTGCAGCACCATCCGACCCTATTTGGCATAGTAGGAATGGGCGATAGTTCGCAGGCTTTACCAGCCTCTCCATGATGTCATGGAGGCAAGCTCCCAGTGGGCAGCAAACTTCTCTAGAGATTTTGTCTGGGTGACAGCTGGGTGCCTTGATGCCTCTCAGAAAGGAGTCTCCAATTCCTAACACCCTACATACTTATCTGGTGGCACCAGATAATGTGGGTGGGTCGCTGGACGACCTTTGCACAGCCGGCCTCTCCTGGGTCTTGCCCATTACTCACTCTCTCCATTCTCCAGCCCCAGAGCATCATACCTGTTATGTAGGGGCACTTGTGAGGGAAGACTCCTCCTCCTGCCTTGAGCAGAGATGAGAGTTCTCCTTTGTTTTGTGAGCTGCTCAATACTGTCACCATAGGGTTGGAAGCAAGCTCTTGTTCCCTCTGCAAAGCCTGCAGGCAGGGCTGTCACTCAGCCTGGGAGAGGGCACAATGCCACGCATCTCTCTCTTGCTGCCTGTTAAACTCCTCATGTAACATGGCCACTTGCTTGAAGAGTTCCTCCAGCTGGGCACGCTTGCACCACGACATCAACTTCTAGTCCAAGGGGGACTTCAAGGTTCTGGAGTTCCGTGCAACTTTGGGTATGGGAAGCTCTTGGGGGGGTCAATCTGGGTGTAGGTGTCCACATAGTGAGGTTTTATCACTTACACCTGGGTGCCAAACTAAGTGCCAGTTTCGGTTACAGTGTCTTAAATCTCCCGCTGCTGCTGCTCCCCACCCTGCTCAGGCCTCCTCAGCCGCTGTGGTGAAGTGCGGGCTCCTGGCGGGTTCCTCTGCTCCCCTCAGGTTCAGGAACCGCATGTGCACCACGATCCTCCGCTCCACTGTGGAACGGCACAGAGCTGCTCACCTCAGCGAGTGGCTCAATGCTTGTTAGTGTTTTGGGAAGGTGTATTTGGTAGGTTAAATGAAACATTAGTCCTCCGATTACGTTTTTCTCTCCCAACATATGCATGACAAACATCCCTAATCTAATCTTGTATTATCTCTTTTACAGTGTGAAGTGTCAACAGAAATACGGCAGTGTGCGCCGACAGCCCAAAAAGCCAACCAGATCCTGGGCTGTACCAGGAGAAGTGTGGCCAGCAGGGCGAGGGAGGGGATTCTCCCCCTCTACTATGCTCTCGTGAGACCCCACCTGGAGTGCTGTGTCCAGCTGTGCAGCCCCCAGCATAAGAAGGATATCGACCAGTTGGAATGAGTCCAGAGGAGGCCACGAAGATGCTCAGGGGGCTGGAGCACCTCTGCTATGGGGACAGGCTGAGAGAGTTGGGCTTGTTCAGTCTGGAGAAGAGAAGGCTCTGGGGAGATCTTATCGCAGGCTTCCAGTACCTGAAGGGGCCTACAAGGAAGCTGGGGGGGCTTTTTACAAGGGCCTGTAGTGACAGGACAAGGGGTAATGGGTTTAAATTGAAAGCGGGGAGATTTAGATTAGATATCAGGAAGAAGTTCGTCCCAGAGAAGGTGGTGAGGCACTGGGACAGGTTGCCCAGAGAAGCTGTGGATGCCCCATCCCTGGCTGTCTTCAAGGCCAGGCTGGATGAGGCTTGGAGCAACCTGGTCTAGTGGAGGGTGTCCCTGCCCATGGCAGGGGGGTTGGAACTAGATGATCTTTAAGGTCCCTTCCAACCCAAACCATTCTGTGATTCTATGATGATACATGGTAATTGCCAAACCAAAAGGTGTGCTTCAGTGCACCTAAAATTAGGCAAGAATAAAACCCGCCAGATTTTAGCTTTTGAGTTACCATAAACTAAAACCAGGACGTGTTTTTGGATTCCTGTTCTGAAGAGGTCTGAATTCTACTTCTGTCCACCAGTAAAGAGCAGCTGTATAACCAACACATCTTGCAACACCACAAACCCCAAGAAAAATCCTTGGACAAGGATGTTTATAAGATCTAATCTGTAATAGTTCAATAACATATTTTCCTGCAAACAAACGTATATGGGCAAACATAAGTCTTTAAAATATTAATGTGTTATGGATAATGCAGAACAAAATTCAGTAAAACAAACATCCCTATCAATGACCTAGCTTAATGCATTAATAAAAAGGAATAAATAATGTAGTGAAATGTCAAATGGGCAGTAACAACTGCTAAAATGTTACACAGAATTGAAGCTAGATTCCGAAACCATTCAAGTTCCCTTATCCCCTTTTGAAGTAAGTAGAATTTCAGAGAGGGAAGCTATTTCTGACACCTCAAAAAAAGGTGCATGGCTAAAGCAGTTTATCTGAACCCAATGTTAGTATTAAAATCTTAGTAAATAAAGTGTATATTCCAAACAAGTCCCAGTTATTTAGCTTTAAGGTTCCCTTGTACTAACCTAACTCAATGTAATTTACAATGTCTTATGGAAATGTTTCTTCACTGATGTAAAACTGAAGCAGGAATAGTTCTAATTATCAAAGCAATGGAAAGGCAATTAACACAAACAGCTTTATATCATACGGTCTTACTAGTTTTAAACACAAAATACTCCACTATTGGAAAGTACTTCCCAGAAATTAATTCCATCAATGTCAGCTGAAAAGCTCACAAATTCGGAAAGGTTGTAGAGCTATTACATCATTTTGCCATCCAGCTACTCGAGGAAATGAACGACTTGCAGAAAGGAGCAATTTACCAAAGCCAGTGGAAGATGAATAGAACTCTCCCCACACGAGGTGGTTTGTATTTCAGCTAATACAAATGCACTAATATACACACACTGCTATGCAAAAGCAGACAAGAATGAAGAGACGGCTGCTGCTTGTAAAAACATCTTTCGTCTACTCTTTATTCCAAGGTGTTTCTCCTTGCAAGAATCAATACTATATCTTTTGAGCATTGAAAACTCCACCATAAGCAAACTACTAGGACCTAAAAATATTTTAATATTCCTAATAATAATATATTAGAAAATAAATTTCTTAATTCAGTGAAATAACCAACTCTGCCTTTCCAGATGTTGGATTTTGGCCTTTTGAAGATTGCTCTAAAAATCTAGGAGGCATTTACCTTCTGAGAGAGTTTACAATCTGAATGCAAACAGAGAAGGGTAACAGATGGGAATTAGAATTAGAAAAAAGAAAAGAAAAGAAGAAATGGGAAAACTATTAAAATTGAATAGCACTATTTATCTGTCTACTACGTTGGCATTTCCTAATCTGTCGTGCTCAAAGCATAATAAGGAGCATTCAGTGAGCAATTATTTTCTACATTGTTAAGAGACAGCAGCCTACCTTTGACTGCTAAGTTATTACTATAAGCAATGGTGTTTACTTTTCCAACAGCTAGAAACGGAATGGAAAAAATTATAGTAATTTAAGAAAAATCTGACATCCAAAAATAAGAAGCCATTAGCTACAAACACAGATTTTCTGAACAATTAGGAAAAACTCCTTGAACAAAGGAATAGTGAATAAAAGTATACTGAAGCATCTGGCCATAATAATTGCTTGATATAATAAGGTACCTTTATGAGCTTTGTAGATATACAATAGCAGAGGATAACAGACAAAAATTAAGACTTATAAAACTGAACAGTACAGAAATCAGTAACTACATAAAAATTCTAGGTTTTCCATTAGTATTCATCTAAAAAAGCCTTCCTGCCTTCCTCCATGTATCATACGTGCCATTTGGGGAACGCAATATTTGTGGGCAATTATTCAGGAAATTGGTTTATTACATCAGAAGTTTTAATTCTGAATTTTCAAAAAGAGCTCTCAGACATAACATTTTTAGCAACTTTGTTAATAAAGATGATCACCCAACTTTCTAAAAATAACACACTGAAACAAGTGCTACCCTTTTTTTTATTAAGGAGAAAGAAGGAAATAGAGGATCAGATCTGGAATATTCTCAAACTGGTTCTGAAGCATTACAGGAGTCAGTCACCACAGTTCAATTTAGAAAATCAAAGAACCCCCATACAACCATGTCCATGGGCGCTGCAAGGATGTAAAGCAGTCTTCCTGGCACACATTTCAGGAGAGGACAAGGTCATGCTATATATTAATATAAGATTTACATCAGTATCAGAAGCTTCTGGCACAGGTGGCTGCAGTCTTTGCAAGAACCGGTCACAGAAGCTACCTCAAAAGAAGTATTTGAATACTCACAGGCTTCTTGTAAGAATTTTTCTCTAACGCTGTCTGAGGTGCAGTTTTTACATGTTTTGATTGCAACAGACATAGTTGGATTTTCCTGGAAGACATTATTGAGAAACAGCTGAAATACAGCCCACCAAATGCTAAGTCATTTAAAATTCTAGAAAAACTGATTTAGAGAATATTACTATTAGCTTAAATATATTTTAGTTAAAAATTACACTTTGAAAGCTTCAGTGTTAAAATATTATTATAATCAACACACCTAGTGTACAACATTCACATCTACTACACCTAGGAAATACTTAATCTGTTTCAAACTGTTAAAATTGTAGAAAAAATATGACAAAATATACAAAGTTTTGCTGAATTGTACTGGAAGCATTTTGTGATACGGGGATGGTAAACTCTTGACAATATTTAGTGAAATCAGAGGAAAACAACTAGATATATGCCTAAAAAACGCACTTGACTATGAAAGCAAGCAACATGGGACGCCCAATAAAGGCCTTTTTGTGGCTCTTGCAGAGCAAAGACTGGCTATAATTTTGAACTCAAATTACAAAGGAAAGTAAACCAAAGAATTTTACAAATTACTTTCACAGTCAGTTATATCAAGGGCTTAAAGCTAAGTGAAAGAGAACACGTGTATTCAAAATCAGAAACAGATTTTACCACCTGATTGCTTATCCTCTGAATACTGAAAAATGAGAAGCACTGAAACAGCTCAAAGGAGGACTCTTGGTTCAGGCAGCATCTTTCATCTTCTCTTGCTTTGGTGTGTTTTACAAATATCCTTTCCATAAGTTACAGACAGCACAGACAAGCTGCAAGCATTTTTCTACTGAAAGGAAACTTTAGGTCTTTGAGCTGAAATGGTATTTTAACACCACAGTGCATCCCCACAGTAACACAGTGCTCCAAAGATGTCACTCATACAAGTTCTTAATGGGCTAAAAGCAGCTGGAGTGTTTTAAAATTTATCTTCTACGTTAGATACAGGCCTGCTCAAGGACTGGTATGCCTTCCTTCTAACTGGGAAATTGGGAACTGTGCATTGTTTAATGGGAAGATTACACTTGAACTTTTCCCCGAAAGGCTACAGGATTAATGCATGTCCCAACCCAGTTTTTAAGGCCAGTGAGAGCTGAGGATTCACAGTTATGTTCTATGTCTGATCATGCTTCCTCTATTTTAAGTCTATATTTACAGACAAACATCAGAATTAGAATAATATTTACATTTTTCAGGCTTAAACGCCTATTTGCTAAGTTACTCACAACATACTCTTCAGGTTGACTTTGCAGGAAAATGCTATTAAAACCTTCTCTCAGACATAAGCATGCCCGCAAACTGACTGAAAACCCAGGAAGTTAACACGATTTGATTCCCTTCTGAAATCAGGATTCAATAACCAACATTGGATGAGACCTCTGGAGGCCTGCCACACCAATCCCTTTCCTGGTGTTACAGATGAAGCTTTTGAAGCATCTCCTAACCAACATTAGCATCAAAAGAAAGAGTTTCTGTGTGTGCAACCAGCAAAGACTCTAGATATTTTGCAAAATGAATATAAGAAAAGGCCCAATCTCAGGGTTTTGCTGATCTTTTGGGTTTGGATAAGCAGACAAAACAGTGAGGATATATCAGACTGGCAACGGTTTGTGTACTAAGCAGCAAACACTATTTTGTATGACACTTCTGGATTAATCCCACAGTAAATCAGCCTTTAAAGACAGTCTTACTTGAACTGCTTACACCTGAGCAATAGGATCCTGTAACTATACAGACATTTTTGATTCAGTGTCCTATAAATACAGGCTGGTTGTGATATTTGAGGCGTACCTAGTAGTAAGCTGCATTCCAGAAGGGGTGGATGCTGCCCTATCACTAGAATAAGAACTTTACAAGTGACAGGAACAGGGATAAATGGGTTTTTTCAGATTCAAATTTGAGCTAGCAGAACAAGAGGCCAGAAATCTCCCCTGTATTTTTGCATGCAAGCCAAATATACACAAGGATGGAAACACTATCGTGTTACTGTAACTAATCTTTTATCCATTGTAAGATTTCTTCCAAAAGTTCAAGTTACACTCTGTGACCAGTACATTAAAATTTAATGGTAACAACTTTCTGTTTTTCCTCCACATATTCAATTTTCTTAGATGTAGCAAAATTTTATTAATACAAGTAATCAGCAGGTTGCCATTTAAAAATCTCATACTAGACAGCACGTAACTGAACACAATGTTTTCCAGTTCAAGAAAAAGAATGGAGAGGCACAGCATTTTCAAAACAACAGTCCCTAAGAAAAGGGGTCTTTAATTGGTTTTACAGACCACTAGATTTATCCACTGTGCCCCAAGTACAGTTAAACATTACTCCTCAAGTAATCCTGTGAACTTGGACAGGATTAAATGAAAAATAAGAATCTCCCTTCATGCAAAGTGTATCAGATCTGCTTTTCTAAATGTTCTAAATCAGAACAGACTTCAATCTTGTCTGAAATTGATAACATTTATCCTTATCTATTTACTTAAATATTGCATTGAGCCCAGGACACTAACCAGCTGTTTCTGGGAAACACTGTTTCTGAAGTGAGAACTAGATTGTTGTCCACATGAATTATTACGTCATCTACTGAAAATCCAGACAATTTCTTCAAATGAGAAGCACATCTTCATTTTACACTTCCAGAATTAGTTTATTAAAAGCTTGAAATCAGTTGAAATCAATTAATTTCCCACATTTCTCTTGCCTTTTTCCACAAACTTAATTTTTCATCCATGTAAACTGCCATCCTAACCTTTGTGGCCGCAGTCTAGAAAAATACAAAAGCGCCATCCTAAATTACACATGTCCTGCCAACTAGTTTCACTGAGGTGAGTCTTGTGCATCGGGGCTTCAGTGTCCAAGTATTTTGTATCTTTTCTTTCAGGAAAAAGGAGTAACTTTATTAAAAGCTTCTTTGTGAGAGAGAGAGAGTGAGTTGGTCACTGGAGAAACAGACACATTTGTTTAACATTATTGTCCCTCTGTTGCAGGCTACTGCTCTTCCAGCGTGACAGAGTAGAATTTCTTCTCTGTGTTTCAGCACAGAAGTTAGATTAGCTTATCCTGACACAGTTGGCATCTTCTACACTGAATGCTGAACTGAAACCCAAGCCAGGATGAACACCCATAAATAGTTCTAAATTTTGGAAAAGGCTCTAAAGCACTGAACGCTAAACAGGGGAGTATGACCAAAGGCACATGTGCTCACCATGCTGGACACGCTCAAAATGAAGAAGAGAGGGTATGGTTGGGGTTAAAAGAAATGACTTCTAATTTGGCTCAGCTAGTAGCTTTGGTATGGTCCCAAATAATTCTCACCTGGCTGATTCCCTTCCCAATCTATAAATAATGGGGATATAGGAGCAGAGAATCTACTCTGGAACTAGTTTTCTACTTATCTGAAACTTCGATAATACTCTCTACATGCTGATTATTCTGAAAAATAAATCACAAAGTCAGTTTTTATTTGTTCTGGAAGACTCTAAGGAACACAATTTTTTATTTAATTTTTTAACTAGAAAGGTTTTATTGTTTGTCTGTTTTTATTTCAGAAGTGAGGCTTACCGGACTCATGTAAACTCCTTGGTGTACATCTCCAAACTGTCCTTCACCAATGCAGCACCCCAGTTCAATTCGCTCCCTTTGAATTTCATAATCTCTGGCTATAAGAATATAATGCACTTAAAATACCAGATTTCCAATGAAAGGCAAAGAATTAATCCACAATATACAAAACTCAAAGTAAGTCACTCCAATGTCTCACATATGAATAACTAAGATTAACATTTGCTGCACACCAACCTACACAAATGCTGTACACACACAGTGGAAACCTCTTAAACAAATGTTTGAACCAAAGCAAGGAAAAAGGAATTGTGAAATCTAATTGGCTAAATTAACTACTATGAATTATTTATTGCAATGCAAGAGACATAATCGAATCCTTCTTAATTATAGCTAGTAAAAGACAAACAACACAAATAGCCTAGGGCGATACCGATTATACCAAATACAGCCTTAGCACACATCCCTTCAGATGTTTAAGAGAACTCCACTATGTGGTATTTTAGATCTTGGGACCATCAAATAAGCCCAGAGAATTTTTAAAGAGGTAACTGCAAGAAAAAATACAGAAACAAGAGCATAGCAAGTAAAGATAAAATGAAAGAGCAAAATTTTGAACGCACTACACCGCTATCAGTGTGTCATTGAAGTAAAATTGACATGTTTTGTGGACTTAGGCAATTTTGTTAACTTTGTGGTTTTACAGACTGAGAGTATTACTCATAAAATGGCTCAGTACTTCAGCAAAGCATTTAATAAATTGCAATTGAATTACTTCATTTGCAATTTCATTTCTAGCAGACATGGAAAAATATTTCAGGAATAGCAGAAAAGCATGTACAGTATATGTTTTCACCGCTAATTGTATTTATTCAGAGCAAAAAAATACAACCAATCAGCTTAGGACTTCATGAACGATGATGCTGACTTCGTTACCGCTACAGAAATAATGTCATCTAGAGCTGGATAACAAAGTGATAAATGCCTTTTTCATTTATTTTTTTTTAAGTACTGCATTTTCCTCTTTAAAATCCCAAAGCTATCTGGTTTAACTATAAATAAATAATGTTTATTAAATGAAAGTGAATAGTAAACTTAAAAATTCCACATCATTCCAAATTGCAAGCATTCAGGGATGGGTAAAGGGTCTCCTGTTACCTTCATCTATTCCATAGCTTTCTGCAGTGCAATTAAGAGAAAAATCAAATGCTTACTTAGATAGAGCTTTGCAAAATCAAGACAAGGACAAACATTTTTTTAACATTTTTTTAAAAAAATGAAGAAACATACTGATGCAATTTTAAGTTTACATTAGCAGAAGTCACAGGTCTGTTCTTGTGCTCTTTACTGACTCAATCCTGTGAGAGCTGAACACTTGAGTCCACTTCAATCCAAGAAAGCACTTAATGCATTTCACTTCAACAGCCCATCTCACGGGCTTTGAACTGAAGGCATACTTAAGTGTTCAGCATCATCCAGGCCTGGGCCCACAAGTAATTACTGCCATGAGAATTTAAATGAAAAGGTTAGGGGGGGAAAAAAAAAAAAAATCACACCGTTAATATGTTAACAAAAATAAGGGATATAAGTACTTTTTGAACCTGCAATTATTTTAGTAGAATTATGTAGCGACTGACTGCAAGACATTCAGAGCACATTGTTTTTTTCTGGAAAACATATATTCCTGCTTTTCAAATATTTATGTTCAAACATATATGTTTTTCAAAACATATATCCTTGCTTTTCAAACACTTTCCACAGTAGTGGAAACTATGTTGTAAACACCGAAATGATTATGAAACATTCCTGCCACATGGTAAACTCTAGAAATCCGTAGGTACATTGGTGGTTCTTCAGCAGAACATCGTACCCGTTTAGCAGCAGCCTCCCCTCTTACACTAACCAAACTCGATGTTGCTGTAGGTCTGCGTATCCATGGATTGTCTACTTCTAGAGAAATCCTTGGTTGCCAAAACGCAACTGCACTTTCACAGACACAACTTTAAAAATCAGAATACTAGATTTTCACGTGAAATTAGTTCCCCTTGACAGTTTACGATCCTATTATAATTCAAATATGCCATGAGACAAAATCCTTGTGGTGGCTAACACATAATTTTTTGACTTCAAACATGAAGACTCAGAACTTTGTATTTTTCTTTTTGTTCCTGAATTCTTTCATCTTTAACAAAATTGCATGTGGCACAGATGACTTTCATCTATCATGGAATTTGAGAGCAGCCCATCTGTCATAGAGCAAGGGTGAGATACAGTTAGACAGCAATACACAGAAGCTTTCCAAACTGTTTGCTCTGATCACAGAAATCCTATCCATTCTTTAACTTTTCTGTTCAGCGTCACAATCAAAAAACCTGCATTTTGAGACATAAAGGGAATTTCACTGAGAAGTCACTGATAGCAGCAAAACAGAACTTGGTTTATCTGCTTCACAACCTCAGCGTGAAAAACGCGGAATCTGTGAGTTTTCAAAACACCGTAGAGAGTATTTTCTGTGCACACATATTACGCAGGGCTGACATAGAAGATTCAGTCCCTGCTAAACCAAAAAGCTTTTGGATAGAAGCGCTCTCAAGTTAGCTATCATACTTACTTGATGGCATTGTATAAGTATCTTCTTCATCTATAATCTCTGCATAGTCATCAGTCTCTGTAAGGGGAGGAATTGGAGAGTTTCGGGAAAAGCAGATGAAAACAATTCTCCAGAACAACACCTCCAATTTATCTAGGCTGGTATGTCACAACCCCCAACTTCAACACTGCTGGGAT
This sequence comes from Rhynochetos jubatus, assembly GCA_027574665.1. Lineage (NCBI taxonomy): Eukaryota > Metazoa > Chordata > Aves > Eurypygiformes > Rhynochetidae > Rhynochetos > Rhynochetos jubatus. Next base: position 4,618,298 of record CM050648.1, on the reverse strand, counting down.
GCATTTAGAATAGCATGAATAAAACTTGCTCATGCATAATTTATGGTATGATAATGACCTCGGTGCCAATATGTAACGCCACATAGATGCATACAATAAGGAATAAAAGGAAGATTCATTTGTATTCAAAAAAGTTCTAGTTCTGTAATTGAATCCCATCTGAACTGTTGACTTAAAAAGAAAACGTTTTTTAACAGCAAATTCCACTGCAATAAGGACAAAAAAATTATTAATGGATTAAATTGTTTTACCTTCAATAAGGTGAGGGTAATAGTTTGCTAGTTTTTTTATGCTGAACAGGCAGTAAAGAAGTTCCAGGGCAGCATCTACCTACTGTCAGTGTGGCAAGGTGAGCTATTTTCTGTAGTCTTCGAGAGCATAAAGATCTTTCAAGTCACACTCACACCTTACACCCATTTTTCTTCCATTAGTCTCAATTTTCCTGTCATGGACAGTGTTTGAAAACAACCAGCTCTCAAAATCTTCCGAAAAATAATTCCTTCCTCAGTTTAAAACGTAAGACTTTCACATCATCTATTCTCAAAATGCTTTAAACGGTGTCAAGTCATACCAGAAGGTCCTTCCTCTTGCTCTAAAGAACTTTCAGTGAGGGTAGGTCATTTCCCAAAGGTCAGGTAAATTCCTCTGGGGGTTATAAAACCAGTCTACAACAGTGAGGTGACTTTTCACTGCAAGGCTGTTAAATTCTATTCATCATCTTCAAATGCATAGAGAGGTTCTCAAAAACGAGTGATTTCAAATGTGGCATGCAGTTTTCATGGTTGGTTTCTGGTCATCAGATATTGGGCCACCTCTGAAAGGCATCATCTACTCCCCCCTTTTGCCCATCTGCCCTAGGGCATATGCATATCCTTATAGTCCCCTGGCATCACTTCTACAAAGTAGAGTTTCTGAAGGGTTGACCTTTTTTTTATGGTTTCATGGGACAAAGCCACAGCGAGACTGGAAATAAGAATGGGATGATCCCTTTTTGGCAGTTCAACCAACTCTGAAACCAGAGGAAGGCTCATAACTATTATACACACACATAAACAAGAGGCTTAATTCTCATATAAACTGAATATTCAACAACTACGAGACTACAGGTTGCCTATAACCATTTACTTTGGTGACTAAATGTAGTTTTATGATCTTAACTTTGTTCTACTTAAATAAAATTAAAGCTTTCTTTTGAACTCCTGCAGCAATATACCGTGTCTTGTAAAAACAGAATCAGTAAATTCTATGCAATTTAAATTTTTGCTAGGCTATTTCTATTTAGGACACAACAAAAGAGAGTCACCTAACGAAAATTCGATTAATTATAAAGACAGTGCATAATTCTAAACTGCCAGCATATTCCAGAGGCACTAATTTCTGTCTTGGTATGTTTTTTCCTCCCTGCAGTATAAACCATTGTTTCTATAAAATAAGCTCCAGTTTGATCTGAAAAAATAAGCATCCATTTGAAAGAAATCATTAGTGTGACACCAATTTGATGGGGATCAATCACTTTGCTTCCTTATAATACCGTAGCAAGATGTTTTTAACTCTTGTTGTGTCAAATATATCAACTATTGTTGTAAGCTAATATTTGAGGATAGCAGAAAATTCTTAATCTATGTATATAAAAAAAAGGACTAAATTAAAGATATTAAAAACATATTTAGAAGAATTTAAGAAGTTTGGAAACTAGAACTGGTGCCACACTGGTCTTTAAAAGACCAAGACATTTGTCACACTAGATTATGGAACAGTGCTTACAAAATGTGATAAATGGCTTGGCCTGTTCATCTCTCTTTTAAATTAATGAAGATATTTCATATTAAAACATTATCAGAACACCACAGAGCACTTTACATGGTTTTGATACATTGCCTAAAACCATCCTGAGACTAAAAGAGTCTCCAAATCCAAATGAATGAAATGTATGCAATTAACTCAACAAATATTTGTTGTCACACATTTAACACTCTGGAGAGGAGTATACAATAAGAATTCAGAAAATAATTTCTATACGTCTGGCATTGTTTCTGGGAATTAGAGCAAAATTCAATCAAGGCATTAACAGTGATGTGCTCCAAGTGTTCTGCAACGAAGATAACTGGCCACTCTCACACGCAATCTTTACCTCACGATTACAGTCGTCTAGTATGAGACTATTACCAAGTCTGCTAAGACTTGGACTATGTCTGCTAAGAGGTATTTCAAAACCACGTGGAGTCTGAAGCAAAACTCAGCTGGGTAAGGCTCTCCAGGCTGCTTTACAGAGACGGATGCGCTATAGCAGTCAAGAGCTAAACATTCCTAACAAAGCAGTGATTCCAGGAGATGCGCTATCTTCAGGGCCCTTGATAAATCTAGAAACCTTTTAAATCCCTTTTAAAACAGGGCTCATTACTGTTGCAGGTTTTAAAACCAGCACTGAACCATTTCACCTGTTGGTCAACCCCAGATTCTTCTAGATGGAAAAATGAGCAGGTTCATTTTTGGACAAAGATAGCGTTGGTGGTACAGATGAATGAGCCGATTTGAGCTTTACTAAATCTGAATGCATTTATTAAATAGGAGGAAAAAACCATCCGAGGGTATTAAATCCACAATAGCCAATCCCTGATCTTAACCACCTGTTTGAAATTTCCCTTTTCGTGGTTTTTTTTCCCCATTTATCAGAGGCCATAATTTATAAAAGAAGGTAAGTACCACTAAAAAGCTATGTAGGGTTAGTATCTGAAATATAATTTCTTCATTTATGATAGAAAAAATGTCCTTTGATACCTGATTGTGTAAGAAAGAAAGAAAATTGGGGTAATATTATCTCTGACTTATATCTGAAGGAGAGAAAGATGAAAACACCCCCTTTACATTTTACTGAGAGGAAGGCCACAAGACATTATTTCTTCTTATCGCCTGCCTTTGCATACTGCTTTTTATGCTCTTTTAATGCCTTCTACTTACAAGAATAGATACATACACTATCAGTAGTAGCCGCTGGATTTTTTCCCAACATCAGATAGAATAATTTATAAAAATAGCTAAAAATTTCTTTAAAAAACCAAACCCCAACTTGTTTTCAGAGGTTAGCAAGTTAAAAAAAGACTTACAAAGACTAGAGAAGTTAAAACCTTTGTAGTAAGTTTCAAAGTTTTAAAAATTAAAATCTGTATTTAAAACCAGGAGTCTGAGCAGCTGAAACCCGATAAATTTATTCAATCTACATTAAATCTACATTAAACTATCTTTTTACACAAGGAGCAGTAGTGGACGACAGCGCATTTTGCTGCTACCACGCCTTTAAACCTTCACTCAGCCTGATCTTTCAGGTTTCATCCACTGATCTCACCCACTGCCCACACAAAATCTGTGATACAACCACTTCAGTCAGACTGAAGGGGCACTCTTGCAAACCTATAAACCTTCTCTGCATCATGCCAGAACTCTCACCGCATGCAGTACCACATCCCTGTGCGTTTGAAATAGTTTTTCCTTTTTCAATTCCAGTTTAGCAGAAAGTGTTAGTCGCACAGCCTGTAAAGTACAACATTATTGGCTAATGTCCAAAGCAGACTGGTTTTTAACACTAAAATCTGTACAGAAGTTATTACTGAAATGTGCATTAAGTGGTATATGGATATAAGAGTTGCATATTGCACGTTAGTAACACACAGACTAGAAAACATATTACCGTCCCCACTAATTTCATCTGCAGATCCAGGTGGCATGCAAGGAAAGAGAAAAACAGAGGGGGAGAGAGAAGGGACAGAGAAGGGGGAGGGGAAAATAGACTATTAAATTCATGAGTAATCCAAAAGTATTCAGACTGCAGTTACATTATATACCTGACTCAAGAGAAACCAGAAAAGTAGCAGAATTTAAGCCTTCTCACCTAAAACCCAAGGGACAAAGATACGTTCTAAGAAGCTTGCATGATGAAACAGAATTAATGACTTTCAAACACAAATTTACACAGAAATTAAATTTGGGAGTGGAACTATTTTAATGCATTGTTAAGAAATGCCGATTTCTGGTTTAAGTCAATACTTCACCCCAAAACAGATTTCCTACAGCCAGATGAGCCAGTTCAATTTGAGTTTTCACCCACACTTATGACTTTGGATAACTAGAGGTGGTGTTCACCCTTTCATAGGAAATGCACTCCTGTGCTATCACTAAGACACGAGTAAGAAATGGAACCATCTATGTATTAATTATACAGAGCACACTGCAGTTACACAAAGCTGAGAATTAAACGAGTGGCAAACAGAGCAACTCTGCTGGGAAGCTGTTCAAAGGAACACCATATTCCACGCGTGTGGTAGCAGCCCTATTCCACACCAATACCCACAGCACAAGCCGATGCACTTTAGACATTGCTTATAAATAATAAGGAAAGTGAGCATTATTGTTGTACAAGTAACACAACTCTTACTCCAATTCTTCTTACCCCCAACAAAGCCAAACTGGTCCAGACCAAATGCTGAACCAGTATGCAGCCAAAAGCATCACTGTATTCAATACTTAATTCGACGTGATGCTTATTGTTGCTATTCTACTTAATTCATTAGCATGCTGTATCAGGGGTCCAAGAATGAAGTAAAAATATATTAACTGAAAACCCTGTAGGTATACAGGGGCTGCACATCTATACAAATGAAATTATTAAAATGTTTGTCATTGTAGAATATGATGCTTGAAACGAAGTCCCCCCATAAAAACGGGGACCGGCAAGTTTGTGACACTGCACGAAAATCCAATTCAGCAGGAGGAAAGGGGTAGCGGAAATTTAATGAAATTATTCTTGGAACTCTGTTTACCTGAGGCTAAAGAAGTAAAAACCAGTAACTGCATTAGTATATTGAGCTTTTGGGTTAACAAGGCAGCCTATACAAAGAGCGGTGCAGTACCCTTAGGCGGCGGCTCATGGGAACAGAAGACGAAAGGGAGAAAGCGTCTAGCTTTCTTTACTTTATGCTGACAGTGATTGACTCCTTTACAAAGAGGCAAGAAAAGGAAAGAGAAAAACAGAAACAAATTATTTGGAAATAAAAGAAAAGAGACTGGAGAGAACATCTACAACGAATGAACATAAAAGTAAAGGTTTACATTACAATTCTGTATACTCATATGGATATACGAACGTTGTCGGAACTCTAAAGCACATTTGGTATTTTCCTTCAAATTCCCTTCTACAACAAAGCTATTCTTATTTCAATTTCTAAAAGTGAGAGTAGAATCCATTAAAAAGTCAGCTTTTCCCAACTATATGTGCTATCTATTGACAACGTGAAGAACATTATCTGTCTCAAAAGTGTAACCTGCTTTTTCAAGCTCCCCATCTAAGTTCCACGGGGCTGTGCTACAGCTGAGTTCTGATTTAAGTGGCAGTAACCAGACTTAAACATGGACTTATTGACTTTCTGGACCCTTGAAAGAACTTAAGACAAAACAGGTGTTTCACATAGCCGGGTTACATAGAACAAGGGAAAACACAGTTTCTCTGTCCCACTGAAATATTTTACGATCTGAAATCTGCCACTGGCGTTTTATCCCCAGCGCAGACCTGTCTTGCTAATTTATATTCTAGCTCTCCAAGGATCTCTAGGCGAACCATCCATGGTATTGTCTTCACTGTTTGCGTTCCTAGTCACCCTACTGCATTTAATTAGCAAAGCATTTAACAGCAGGAGAGAGATTCTTGAGTTGGAGAAAATACAAAGAAGCCACAACTGATTTCACAGGGTGAGAAAGAAGGACACAAGACCACACTAAGAACCTGAGCATAGCTGCTCCTTTTATTTCTCGTTATCTGTTTGCTCCCCTGTGCTTTCCCTTTTTCCCGCTCTCTGTCAGGTGATGTGAGAGGTGGTTTAAAGCCACAATCAACTGAAAACCCGCATCTTGTTGCTGGTAGTTCCTCAGAGTCAAAACCCAAGAGTGAGGTCCAGCCACCCTGAGTTACAGAGGCTGGAGGGTACAGGGGGTGAAAGAGAAGCCCAGAACCACAGAAGCAACATACTGGCCCAGCACAGTAGTCAGTGATGGGAGAAGGGGAGGAAGGCTGGAAAAGGAGAATTACCTTTTAATAAAAATCATTTCCCATTTTCACGGATTCTGGAAGCGCAAGAACCGTCAAAGCAGTTACACTGAGAAAAAAAGCACCCTCTTCTATGAAGTTGTGCATTTTTTTAGTGGCCAGATTTTGAGGGATAATGTGCAGAATTTTTTCTAAAGGTGTATTAAGTGTGTTCAATCACTGTCCAACCTGGAGGCTGCATGCTGAATTTCACACACGGTGACGCACTACTACGTACAACCCATTCTTTTGTTAAAATGGCAATTTTAATCCCAAATTAAGCGGGTGAGATTTATCAATGTATCCTAAACAATGAAAAAGTACCAACATACAAACTGCTGGGATGATTAAACAGGCAGAAATCATTCATTAGTTGTGAAAATGTACATGTCATTGAAAAATGACAGAGCATTGATCAGATTCAGTGCTACAAACTGAAAGAGGTGCAAAGGTAGGGCAAACTTACTGAGTGAGTATGCCATTATTTCCGTGTACACCACAGTACTGCAGTCCTAGGGACTTCCCTTCCTAACACCACACAGAACAATTTTCAGTGCTATCATTCTAACACAAATCTGAGGTAAGAATTCGTAAAAAGCTTTAACCATAGTATGAGAGAAAAAATACTGCAGCTATTTTAAGCGACTACTGAAAAGGTACTGAAATGAGAATAAGGAATCCAATACTCTGTCCTGAAACAGAAGAACAGGTATAGAGTCGCTGGAAACAACGCAAGCTATCTAAAAGGGAAGAGATGTTTCAACTCTTGACCCACCTTCTCAGGCTACAAAGCTAATTTAAGCTTGAAATGCTGAAACGTTGCTCACTCCTACACTGATAGATGGGTAGCAGAAGCTGACTGAAACCTTACTGACCTATTTCACATGAAGGGCACAGGGAAATGACAAAGGTGGTTTTAATTCATCATGTACGTGTCCCAGTGCCCTGTGATACTCAGTCCAACTCAACTTCTGCATTTCAAACTTTGCCTCTGTGATTTATTGTCTGAAGTTTGTTCAATTATTCTGCCAGACTAAATGCCAGACTGCTTTGTCTTAAACTTACCACATCTTGAAGTCTAGCTACAAAAGAAAGTTTGTTTAGGTAAGGAGCTGATTCCAAGTTAAAAAAACAAAGTTCCAACAGTTTTGCAGAAGCTTAAAGTACCTGCTTGTAATGAATACTACTTAGCAGGACTTCCTCCAGCCCACACCAGCTTCTAACCACTGTATGACTGGTGTCTACCTAAATACTGATAAAACACAGAAATGCTGCTGAAAACTGCACTGGACTTCTTACTTATTTAGTTAGTCAGTTCCTCTTCTCAATACTAAGTATTCACTAAAATTATTGTGTAGAAATAAAGAAAAAAAGAGCAAATAACTTGTAATACCATAGACTAAGTTAGAAAAGAAGCAACCAGGCTAAAGGGCAGTTACTCCTGGAGCTCCTCACTAGGATTGCATGTGTAGATAACCATACTGGAAGGCTGAAACTGGTAATGTCCCATTCTATTTTAGTTGCACGTTCCTGAACCAGTTATGGGTAAAACCCTGAAAAAAATCTGTAGAAGGAATAAATCTTTTCAAGCTTTTAAAATAAAATGAGCATTATGCAGTTGTCACATCAAGTATCTTTATACATAAACAACAAAACCCCAAGCCTAACACTACAAGGAACATTTCTTCAGTCATACTCCAGTGTTATTACTAACTAGCAAGACAAACGTGTCTGCTCGAATCAAATGAACGGATCACGAAGGAGGAGCGTAGGAGGGGAAGAACTCTTCAACCAGCAACACAGACTGATGAAAGCAATGCAGTAACTTCCTAGGCACTGAGGAGGAAATCTGTTTAGACTGTCACCACCATTCATTCTGGTCTTATGCATGGAAAGAAGCATTTTAGCCAGTCTAAAATACAAAAACGGAACACCACCAGTCTACTAAACTGTGATGGGAACCTGAAATACTGTAATTGATTAGCATTAAGGGTATTTTGAACTATGTTATCTTCTTAATCAGCGGAACAGGTGGGTGAGTTAAGAAGCAAATAACTCCCTTCGTGACTTGGAGACTCATGACTTGCTCAAGGTTTGCAAAAATCAATCTGTAGTAAACCTTAGGCTTGAATGTCCCATAGTCCCGTGACCACATGGCAGAGCTACAGCTGTACAGAGACTTTACATTCCCCTAATTACTTAGTAATTTGAATGCATAACTAGGCAATTGATGCCAAAACTCTCTACCTTTTCAGAAGAAGTGAGATGTAGTGTATGACATAACTGAGCTAGCAGACACAGTCGTAAACACTCAGCTACAATTTTTCATCTTAAAAATTTACTCACACCTTTCAGCACCGTCCTTTTGGAGTGACTCGATAAAATGAACATGAAAAAAACCCAACTTTACAACCTTAATCAAAGAACACCTTTTTCCCCTACCAAGTAATTCAAAAGGAACTGGGAAATACAAGTCTTGCACAAGAAACTCTTTCAGAGTTGAGCACAGGAGTCACAGAGGATGCACTGTGCTTCGCAAGCAGAAGTGATTCAGTAAACTTGTATCTGTCTTTACATCCACGCCATTAGCCTGCATCATTCACCCGTAATTCACGTCCTTTCATGTGCTGACATGTACTTCATAAGAACCTTTTTAAGTGTGGTAATACCGAAATCAGGTCGTTTCCCCCTCCCCCTTGTTTGTTGCGTTTGGACTTTTAGCTCCTGCTATATTCTGTGTTTCAGTTTGCTGTAGGTAACCTACTGGAAGTCTCTTTCACAGATGAACTACAACACGTAATTTTAATTCTGCATGTTAAAATCTCCCCTAAATCATGCTTATCTTCTTCATAAGGGGTTTTATTTTTTCATTCAAATTGAAATTTCAGCTACATGGTCTAACTAAACTAGCAACTACTCCGAACAGGATCTGCTCATAAGTAGCACCTTAAGAGAAGAACTCATGCCACTCCACTGTCAGGATGCCAGGAGTTACCCACAGTATGTGTTTTAAGTGTTATTATACTACAGACCTGTGATTCTAAGGCAGAACTTAGAAAATTGCTGAGAAACCCCTCTATCAGGATGCTAAAATCCTTCAGTCCTATATGGAAGGTCTCTCTAAAAGATCCCATTTCTCCTTCGCAGGGCATGTTACTGGATATATCTCAACCATGGGTCGCAGGTACAATTTCTTGCAGTCACTATAAGCAAACAATTTTTTGCTTTTTCCTCTACAGACAACGGCACACCAGCATTATCAGAAACTTATGCCATCATATTACCATGCACTTACAGCTCCACTCCTTTTGACCTTACAATGCTACTTGTGTTAGTAACAAGAGCTGCCTCAGGTAGGGAACAAGATGACAAATTTCTCTTTAAAATACTCATTTCCCTACTAATGGTGTGTGTCCTGGGGTCTCTTACTTAGATGGCTTGAACAGCCTGCCTTAACAACTGAAACAGCGATCATATTTTAAAACATCTTCCAATTTTCTTCACCAAGTAGCACATATTAAAGCCGCAAAACCAGCACGCGCTTGAAACCAAGACCAACCCTGTGGCCGGTCCTAAAACCCCCCTTCAGGCACGTCTTGTACTGGCTCCTGCAGAACGGCTCCTCTTCTTCCTTACTGTCATCTTTCCAGTGACAGCTCCTTCCTTACAAAGACGTTATTGTATTCAGCAGTACCTGAATATCCAAAAGCCAAGAGTGACTGCTCAGAATCACAGCATCATTTAGGTTGGAAAAGACCCTTAAGATCAAGTCCAACCATAAACCCAGCGCTGCCAAGAACCTAACACTGCCAAGACTTGTTCAATATTCTGCTTGTTCAATACTTGCTGAAAGAAGTGGGCCTGAAATACCATATTCTGTAGCACTGCATGCAAAATAACGTTTGAGCTACGATTAAAGAACTTTATGGCCACAGAATTCTCTGGTTCAAAGGAGGCACAGCAATTAGCCAAGGGAAGCAAAAGCATATTTATTCTTCCTAGTTGTATTTATATAAGTGAGGATGGGGCAGGAGAAACCAAAGAAGTTTGTGTCTGGCAGAATTTATGTAAAAACGGAGCAAGCATACTACAGCTTTATTGATTTCATTTTATGAAGAACTTTTCATAATGCATAATTTAGTAGGTAAATTATTATTTTTGGAAATGTGTGTATCAGGAAATAGGTGCATCATCTTACTAAGGCTAATGTTTGCTATTTCAAAACAAATTTCTGGCCAATATAAATTCCTGTAGACTGCAGTAGAACATTTTAATAAGATGGACTCCAAGCAAAACAGTAGGAAATCTAGTCAATAAAATGGTAGTAAACTGGAATTCTCCTTACATATTCGATATACTATTTGCACAGAGCAAACAGTTTAGCCTTTTTCCTGAGTGTTCACTCTTGGCTAAGAACAATCACAGAATAGTTTGGGTTGGAAGGGACCTTAAAGATCATCCAGTTCCAACCCCCCTGCCATGGGCAGGGACACCCTCCACTAGACCAGGTTGCTCCAAGCCTCATCCAGCCTGGCCTTGAACACTTCCAGGGATGGGGCACCCACAGCTTCTCCGGGCAGCCTGTTCCAGTGCCTCACCACCCTCTCCGGGAAGAACTTCTTCCTGATATCTAACCTAAATCTCCCCACTTTCAATTTAAACCCATTACCCCTTGTCCTGTCACTACAGGCCCTTGTAAAAAGCACCCCTCCCAGATTCCTTGTAGGCCCCCTTCAGGTACTGGAAGGTGCTATAAGGTCTCCCCGGAGCCTTCTCTTCACCAGGTTGAACAAGCCCAATTCTCTCAGCCTGTCCCCATAGCAGAGGGGCTCCAGCCCTCTGAGCATCCTCGTGGCCTCCTCCCAACTGGTCTATATCCTTCTTAGGCTGAGGGCTCAACAGCCGGACGTAGGACTGCAGGTGGGGTCTCCCAAGAGCAGAGTAGAGGGGGAGAATCCCCTCCCTTGACCTGCTGCCCAAACTTCTGATACATCCCAGGATACGGTTGGCAACGAATTCTTTTTTAATATAAAGAGAGAAGTAGAGGAAGAAGGAGACAGAAGTTGGAACTATCTATCTATTAGCTAGAACACTCATTGCTTCTGGTGAATCACAGTAACTTAAATCGAAACATCAGATGTATACACAAGAAAACTGAAATCCAACTCATTTAATTTGGCTTCTTATTTATATTTATTTATAATCCTACACACACTCAAATGTAGAATTTGAGGGATAAAATTATTACTGTGCTTTAAAAATGGGGCAAATGTGGCAGGCATCTCACTTGCACACAGTGCAAGACCCACTGCAAGGAACATATAATTTGCAGTAAGGCAGACAAATAACCCCAGAAGAAAGAGAAGCATGCAGGAAGAGGTGTGTGGTGAAACCTGGTTCAGTGACACACAGCCATAAAAGAACACTTCTTTGCTTCCAGGTCCAGCAATGTGCTGCTTTGGATACCTGGAATCAACTTCACCCCTCACTGGTTTGAAAAGGCCCTTATTTAGAGAGAAAAAAACTCAAACCCGAAACCCAACATATCCAAAAACCTATCTTTGTATGCTTTGGAACATTGAAACACTTGGAAAGAACAAGTTTTCATTTCACAGGTCCAGAAATATTTCAAGGTATATTAAAAAATATTTCAGAAAGCAAGACAAGGCGTCTTTCATTAACGGGCTCATTTTGAAACCTACAGAACTTCTAACACCTGAACTTTCACACCACCAAATCATGTTCTACACTGGTTTTTGGCTACTGCTGGTTTCCCCAAGTTGTGGCAGGGAAGTCACTGTGAAACTTTCCTTTAGAAGTAAAGGTGTTAATACTGTGAATATGACTGACTGCTTAATTTTCCTGATGAATGTCTGCCCCAGGTTTTCGCTATTTAGCTTTAGCATCGGGAAAGGTTGAAGCAAAGGGGAGCAATCTCACTGAAAACAAACAGCAGAGTTAATTTATGACTTAAACTATCAAAGGCATGAAGGACATTACAGCTGTCAGTAAGCTATAAAAGCTCATCTTATTTGAAGCTCCAAGCCATTTGAATGTCACCAAAGAAAAGCTCTTACGCTGCAATCCAAGACAGCATCACCCACAGCTGGTTTTGCACTGGATGCTGTCAGCTGTCAGGCTCCGCTGACCTGTAACTCTCGGGTTAACTGAACATCATGTACATCTGTTGCCTCCGTTGTTCCATACTGATGGATCAGTTACATGTGACAACAGCAGTGACACTTCTTCACATCTACATGAAGTATTACTTCATTTATAACAAGTTGATTCCTTTGGGGACTCAGAGATTCTTACGGAAAGCACCTCCCGAGGAAAAACCCGTATCACGCAACTTCATCCCAACAATCTGTCTGTGGCTTAAATTTAACATAATGACACCCGTGCCACACATTTCAAATAATTCTGGGGTAAAACCAAACCCAACGAGAAGTTTGTCTGTGTTCTATGTACCCATACCATATTAAAAGAAGAACAAATCCCTGAGACTGAATAATAAATGCAATTGGATCATTTCAGTATTATGTCAGTGTTTCCAGTGGTTTGTAACATGGTATAAACAATAAGCATCGAGGACAATGATTTCATTGTGGCAAGATACAAAAAAACCTCACTACAATACAAGAAAAATACCTAATTGGTTTTGATTTTGGTACTGGAAAAAAGAAGGCCATTTTCTAGTTAAATTTCATTGGTTTTCTTACGGCATCAGGAGCCAGCTTAGCGCCTTACAGCCTCCTTGACACTTGCGTGAACCATCTCCAGCACTGCTACTTCTGTTTCTCCTGTGGTGTTAGAGCAAAGCTCTCATTTGCCCATCAATCACCCTTACGTGACGCTCTGAACGCCAGTCGTGCTATTACAACTAACTTCCCTACTTTAGTATCAAAACACTCCTTCAAACGCGTAGAGAAGCAGCGAGTTTGTGAGACACAAGAGTACTTCAGATATAATTAATCAAGCAAAACACACCTACATTTTTAAAGTCAAAGTGACAGCAATGAAAGATCACCAAGTAAGCATTTACTACTGTTCTTAATAGTACAGGTATATCAGCATTCTTAAGAACCGAAAGGGTGAAAATTTGGGGTAGCAGGGGAGTATGACTTCTTTTTGACCTGAAGATTGGCTTTTGTGTGTGAGTGTAGTGGTTAAAAAGCATAGCACCAATCACTTAAGAAAATCCAACTTTTTCTAACAGCTAAAATGAGCCACACAGGTAAGAATCAAGAGAGCATGCTGACCATGCTCCATGCTCATCTACCTTATCTACCATGCTTGCTTGATAGGTGAGGAAGGAAGAACTGCTATTTGAGAGGTAACAGTAACTGATGAAGCTCTCTTACACCTCTGCAGCTTGATACACCTTTAATTCCAGATCCTCTCATCTATTTTCTTGCACAAGATCTGTTTAATTTGGCATCCTATGCCAAGGGGTGAATCTCAAACATCTTCAAACAAAGGTAAGGGTGGGGAAAGGAATCCGAGAAGTAGGAAATTAAGCAAATATCTACATATCTTTCCTCCTTCTTGTATGAAGTGTGCCGTTTTTTTGAGTAAGCGCTCACATAACTGTTAAAGTGGGGCTGTAGCCTCCCTCTAAGTCCGGGGTGGACACGCCACCAGGTCACAGCATCAGTTCCTGAAGTTCATGGCCAAATACTAGAAATCTGTAGGAGCATCTCATAATATGAATATACTTTTGCACTGAAAAATCTCCTTAAACATTATATATAAGGATTGAGAAATGTATTTTCTACTAAGACACTGAATCAGTCTCTCAAAAGGATTTGTTTTGAGATTGTTCTGTGATTTTCAATAGCAAAAATTAAGTGCTTTTATCTAAAGAGCGGCTACAAAAAACCAGCTATTAAGTTTCTTCTTTCCAAAAAGTGATGATTAATATTTAATTGCCTATTTTCACTTTTCAAAGCTGCTCCTTCATAATTAACACACAGGCAGGTAATTTAAGTTCTAGCGCACAGCATTCTGCTTCACTACAAAGCTAAGTGAAAACACTGACAAGCAGCCTTGCTCTGAAGTGTTCCGGCCCCACGTTCCTGTGCGGACACGGCTGTTCTCACAAGCGGCACTACGTCGGAGAGCTGCAAAAAGTTTCTCTTTAGAAACCGCGCTGCAAAGGCAGCGCAGCCACGGTCTTGGGAAAGTCAATAGCCATGTAGCAAGAAGTGAGCTAACTGCGAGTGAAAAATCTGCCTAAACATCTGCTAAGTCTATAAATAAACTTGCCTTTTTTTTTTTTAATGAGCCTTACCTGACACCGAGACCGTGTGTGACCTTACTCCTTGCTTCTCATTGTTGGCCAGCCTGTAAAAGAGAGGTTGGAATCGCTGAATGCTGTACATTCTTCACGGTCACATACACTGGGAATTCATCCTAACAGGGCACCTACTGTAATTAGCAGGGCCAATCCATTTCCCACACTGACAGCTTTTGAGGGGGAGAAAAGTCAGAAAGGAATCTACCATTTCGAACCCATCTGGGGGAGTAAGAGCGGAGAGAATGTGTTACCGTTTCAGTCAGCCTACTGATTCACAGCGACAGAGCTGATTTCAAGGAAAAAAAGGAACCCTAAGTTTTACAATCCGTGCATGCCTAAACTTTGTCAATGTATGTCATTTGCTGTGCTTCTACTGCCTGTGTTATTTACTGGAAATAAAGTATGAGCTGAGTTTTTGTCTGCAAGATGACTTACCCCGTACAACAATTTTAAGTTGATTTACATGTCAAGCAAATTAAGAAAAACAAATTTAAATGTAGTTAGCTATAAATGTTCATGAGTAGCAGAAATTCTAGTAATTCCTTCTAAATTTTTTTTCATGTACATACATAATTTTAATGGTAAGACAGTATGAGTACTGCACTTCATGCTTTCAGAAACCTGGAATTTGATCTGGTAAAGGCAAATCTTTCCGGATGCAAGACGGTGTTGGCCAGCAGTTTTATATATCCTATTCTTTGCTGCCAGCCTAAGAGCATATGTGGTGCCTTTGTTTAAATTAAAAAGTGTACAAATTCAGTTTTGGTACACTGTCCCAAAACCAGGAAGCTTTTCCTTCAAAACTTACTTTATCACAGAAATCCTACAAATAAAATAGGATCAAATTTATGTAATTAGAAAGTTACTTCGTGTTTCTCAGTTGTATCTGTTTAAGTAAAACCAAAATTTCCTCTTCCATATGAGTGCACACTAAGTTTACCAATTTCCCTGCTTCCAGCCTCGACTTTCATTTCCTTTTCCTCCCTGCATTTTAACTCCTCTCTTTCTGCACCATGAGAAAGGTACCGTGTTAGCAAGGACTGCAACAGGATGTGTGAAGGAAGGGCAACCACTAGTACCTAAGTGGCTGGTTTCTTGCAGATTCAGGAACAAATTGTGTTCCACACGCCCCCCCAGTGGTTAATAAAGTAATAATAATAATAATTCTGGACTCCTTCCAGGAGTCAAGAAATAAACAGAATGGGGTGGCTGGGTCAAAGTAGGCACAGTCCCTGTGTCCCAAAGGAGAAAGGGAAGAGGTAAGAGCAGTATAAACTGCCAAATTTCATCTGGTCTTTCAACAGTTCTCTCTTGCTAGTGCGTACTGGTGATAGTGCCTGATAAGGTTCGCGGAGAACACCGAGATGTGCATGGTACATATGCCATGTGACTTTAAACTGGGTCTGAATGTGGTTATTCAGAAAGCAGACTACGGACAAGGGAAAAAAAAGGTGGCTTGGTTAAATGACTGAAGTTTAGGAGGCCACAATAACAAACTGCACATGCGAAGGGGAGACAACCATCCCAACTTGCCAGACAGGATGGAGACCTAGTCACTGACACCAGGAATGTAGAGAATCAGCAAGAAGAATTAACAGGCTTG
This sequence comes from Rhynochetos jubatus, assembly GCA_027574665.1. Lineage (NCBI taxonomy): Eukaryota > Metazoa > Chordata > Aves > Eurypygiformes > Rhynochetidae > Rhynochetos > Rhynochetos jubatus. The sequence goes on along the minus strand of CM050648.1, from coordinate 4,602,323 downwards.
CCTACCACTGCATTGTGGACTACCAGCTCCAACAACATAAGAATTATTCTTAGTTCAAACAGAGCTAAATTAGAAATATTTTCTTATTTACCTTAAATCTTGGGAAGGAGAAAGACGCAGAGAATATTTTAGCATACTTTATGTAACAATTATGAGTTGCAGATAGCATGTCTCACCATAGCTTGGTGAGTATCACCATAAAACTAGTCAGAGAAAAGATGCAACTCTACTTGCTTAACATAGATTAGCATTTTCTACAAATTCACAATTAGTATAGCAGAAGAATTTTCCTGAATTACTGTATTTTAAAAAACAGATTAAAATTATTTACTATGTAACTGGTATTCTTCATTACACTGAGCCTGGAGATCTAACTCAGACTGGCCCCATTATGGAAATTTTATTAAAAAATGTGACATGACAGATTTATGACAGAAGAAAAAAAATATTTTCTGTATTTCAAATAAGCAGAAAAGGGGACAAATAGAAAAAACAAAAGCATAGACTGACTCACAGATTGAAACCACAAAAACTGTTTAGCATCACTCCTATAATTAAATTTACTCATGGACTGAAAAGAAATAGCCTGAACCCCAGTCAAGTCTTTTCCAAAACATCCTTCTTTTCTAACTGTCAAATATGAACGATGCATTATGCACTTTTCCCCCCAGATTTTATTTCTGGTATCTTTACAGTTTAATGCTGCTGTCAGTCATTCATGCCCCATGGTCCCAAATGACCACCTGCTATTTGTCCTAGAATCCAAAAGCAACAATAAAATTTAAACACAAATAAAAAGTCCTAAAAAGTCACTTCAGCAAAACTATTTTTCCAAACATTTTTTTTTAAATATAAGAAAAGAAAGTATAAAACTTACTTTGGTATTGACGGTAAAGCTCTTTCACCTTCTGTGTAAACAAGAAGAAAACATTATTAAAATTTTATTCAAGTTTCCAAATACCTCTCTCAATGTGCAATACATACACGCCTGAAACAATAATCTTCACAATCTCTCAGGGAAACTATATTGATTCAAAAGGTTGTTCTATACATATATTTAGAGCAGCGTACCAACATAACTCCTTCTAACCAGTGATATAGGCCTTTTGGTAAACCCTTATCTGAGAGAACAACGTATACAGAATACTGAAGTACTTTTTTATTCTTAACAAATAACTCCGATAAATCACCGGCAGAAGGTATGACAGTATCTCATCTCTCTATGAAGAAATGCTTTTCTTTTATCTCCCAGGTGTGCTAAGTGCTAACATATAAATAAAACAATTGAAGCCAACTTGGACTTCCAGGTAAGACAACTGAAATAAATCACTGAAGCACATAACATATTGATTTCACATTTAGGGAGATTGTACAACGGTAATGCTTAGTAGCCAGAGATGAAGTTTGCCTTTTGTAAACTATCGTCAAATCCGTTCCAGTCTTTCTCCGATAATGGTCTTGCATAATAAAAACGTGGATATACACAATCAAGACTTTTTTCCCTATTGGATTTGGTAAGACACTTGGTATCTGTGTAGGGAAGGATGACAGGGAATTTACTAATCCTTTAGTAAAACACCGTGATTTGTAATCACTGGCACAGGTTGCCCAGAGAAGCTCTGGATGCCCCATCCCTGGAAGTGTTCAAGGCCAGGCTGGATGAAGCTTGGAGCAACCTGGTCTAGCGGAGGGTGTCCCTGCCCATGGCCGGGGGGTTGGAACTAGACGGTCTTTAAGGTCCCTTCCAACCCAAACACCTGAATGATTTCATAATAGATCAAAGATGAAGGGAAGGAGAGAAAGCAGGCAATTAAAATCACTCTCTAGATCAGTGTAGTGCTGATAAAGTGACCGGGAAAAAATGCAAGAGCCACACTTTCAGAAAACAGCAATACATACTGATCATACAGAAATCACGTAAATGTTTGTTCATGTTTTCCAGCTTGTTCTTATCCTATGTTAAAATTTCCAAAACTTATGAAAGAAAACTACAGTCTCATCTTTGTGTAATATGGGATTGAAGAGGGAGATGCTGAACACCCAGACGCCATACTCTACATGGCAAACTACAGAGTTCAGTTACAATTCTTTTTCTGTCTAAAGTTAGAACAACATCGTTTGGCTCACCAACCTAGCCTGGTTTTAAGTTTATTTGAAACGATGTTTAAGCCATAAATGCTGCAAACAGCATGGCCTGTTAAGTTCACAGAGATCCATTTTCTGTTTCCTACAACTTTGCTGTACTTTCACCAATAAGGTCTACTGCTTCCAAACAAAATTTCTGCCTCAGGCTGGCGTTCAGGGGACTGATCAGACTATTTAATCTTAAGAAAAACAAAAGAACCCTTTGGAAATGGCCCAGGCCTCTACAGTTTTAAGCAGGGATGCACTGTAATTTGCTATGAGGTGGCTATTGTATCAGGAGGTTTCCTTTCACCATCTCAATGGAAGGCTGCCTAATTTTAGTTAAGCTATCAGACTATTTTTTTTTTTAAAAACCCACTGCAGTGATCTTATACAGCCTCAATGCTAAACTCTTCCTCAGTGAGGAGGCTCCAGCACTGGACTTGGGTTACACAGTCTCCAAATCAAGCCCAGTGCTACACGGTCTGATCTTTCCCAGTGAGTTTGGACACAGAAATAAGACAGGCTCAATTATAGTTAAAGGTGCTGAAGAGCAAGTGGGGCCACCTAAGAGTAGACAGGGTAAGGGAGCTGCACCTCAAGGCCTGGTGAGGGGTGTTGAAAAGGAAGATGCAGAAAAGAAGGGAAACAAGGAGCTGTGGTTTGGAAGATAACCCAGAGCACGCTCAGCAAACTGACAAGAGTGAACACCTGAAACCAGAGGACAGAGGAAGGACAGAAAGATTACACGGGAAGCATGAGGTGGGGGATAGAGGTATTATGATGTTAGGGTGAACGGTACCTTTTGGGAAAGGAAGCCAAAGGCAAAGATCCTGAAAGGTAGTGTGGAGTGACAAGTATGAGACTGGATGCTTGAAGATGACAGCCTGCCAATAAAAAGAGTGGGGGGGAGGTACCCAAAAAACAGACTGGAATGGGCACTAAAGGATTCACGCTGGATGGAACTGGGCAAAAGACATCAAGCTTAAAAAAACTGCAGAAGAGTCCTGCCGGCTACCGTGCAGGCCTCCCCAGAGTTGTGATGGAGACTCAAGAACCTCAAGTTCCACGTGGTATCTACATGAGCTGCCACCATTATTTGAAAAGCATCCCATGTTCTAGTTTAGAGCATGCTGCTACTGTTAGTTATTCCAACTCTACTCCTATGTTTGGCAATGTAAAGTTAACTTCACCATTCATTTTTAAATTAAGATAACTGGTGCACAATTAATGAGCAGCTATTCAAAATAATTTTCACAGACTTTTCAACTAAGGTTGGAAAAGACCTATAAGATCATCTAGTCCAACCATCAACCCAACACTACCATACCCACTAGACTGTGTCCTTGAGTGTCACACCTACACCACATTCCTTGCTGTTCAATATGTATCTCCATCACCTATTAACTGCACACTATTCAAACTGTATTCTAAATAGAGAACTTTTAATTTCCTCTACAGTGTTTTTTGTCTTCCTCAGAGCACATCAGTATCATATTTTGGGACTTCAGAAACATCAGTGAATGGTGTCATAACACTTGCAGGGCCACAATGCTTCATATGTTCAAAGTATTGACTTCAGGTGCAGATCGGATTGGTTGTCTCTCCTGCAGAAGTAGATCTCAATCTCTTAGGAAACTGAGAAATACCCTAGGTGGCAACTGGTAGTGTATGCTGAAGTCAATTACTACCTATCAAAAAGGATCTACGAGAGATAAGACAGCACCTCACTTTCCAGGGAAGTATTAAATTTCCTTAACAATGAGAAACCTGCAAGTTTCCATTTACTGAACAACTTCCTATTGGTGCAAAATACAAAGCAAGGATCACAGTAAAACACCTCTTTCATTACTCCATCTTAATAGTAAACCCATTCTACACATTTTCTGAGATAAGACTGCGAACAGCAGTGGTATTACGTAGTTAGCTGAGGAGCAGTAGTATGATGTAGTTAACGAGCAGAGAATGACAAAGGTGAAACGAAGATGTTGGCTGGAAAACTGTGAGAGGAAATGATGGGGATGGACAGAGAAAAGCAGAGACTCTAAGCAAATTTAAATGAATGTTTTGTTTCCAGACTGGTTGAAAATACAAGTAGCATGCATGGGTCCATTGTGAGACCTGACCTGCAGTTCTGTGTCCAGCTCTGGGGACCCCGTCATAAGAAAGACAGGACGTGTTGGAGCAAGTCCAGAGGAGGCCACGAAGATGCTCAGAGGGCTGGAGAACCTCTACTATGAAGAAAGGCTGAGGGGATTGGGCTTGTTCAGCCTGGAGAAGAGAAGGCACTGGGGAGACCTTATAGCACCTTCCAGTACCTGAAGGGGCCTACAAGGAAGCTGGGGTGTGTGTCTTTTTACAAGGGCCTGTAGTGACAGGACAAGGGGCAATGGCTTTACACTGGAAGAGGATAAATTTAGATTAGATGTAAGGAAGAAATTCTTCCCAGAGAGGGTGGGGAGGCACTGGGACAGGTTGCCCAGAGAAGCTGTGGGTGCCCCATCCCTGGCTGTCTTCAAGGCCAGGCTGGATGAAGCTTGGAGCAACCTGGTCTAGTGGAGGGTGTCCCTGCCCATGGCAGGGGGGGTTGGAACTGGATGATCTTTAAGGTCCCTTCCAACCCAAACCATGCTGTGATTCTATAACTAAAACCCTGTTGTATCTGATCATCTTCCTTTTCACTTCCTTCGTTAAATTACATGAGGCATGACTGATTTTGTCCTCATTATCAGCAAAGCCATGCACTGTCATGCACTGAACAGAACAGGCCCTTGTTCCCGGGTTGATGGGGGTGGGAGAGGTGGACAACGCACGCTCAGCCCTGGGGAGAAGGAAGGAGCACACGGCACTGCTCTTAAGCCACAATCTGACGTATGCATTGACTGGCTACATGGCCAACATCCCCCATTTAGCTGCTGGAGATGTGCATCAAGATGAAGGGCCAGATATGGACAGGATAAACTGGAAAAGTAAGCATACATAAAAATCAAAAAGCAGCCAGAAATTAAAGCCTGCTATAAAACAGTATTAGAGACACTACCCGTTTCACTGCAGAAAATTCAAGAAAAATCCATCCGCACGGAACAACTGTTGAAATGGCAAATCAAAGCTGATCTTACAGACGCCTACATGCTCTCTGGATACAAACTGCTCGCTTCAGGCAGTATTTCCCAAATTAGTGCTCATCTGTTTACAGCTTATATCCCAAATAAAATACAAAACATTCATTAGTACCCTTGTAGGTCTGAAGTCAAAATCCGTTATTAACGGAATCACAGTAAAAGCATATGTTGTTTTTCACAAGTTGACACCCACAGCATTTTGCCCAATTCTATATTCAGTTAAAAAACACGGGATATGCATGACTGTATCAGGGTGTCTGTGTCCAAGTGCTGGCAGTGGGGGCCGCAATGCAGCCTCTGTGGCACAGGCAGAGGCCAAGGAGGGAGCAGCAGCAGAGGGACCCAAGGCTGGAGGAAGAGGAGGGCAGGCAGTGCTGAAGGCCCAGAGCAGGGATCCCCTGTAGCCCTGCAGAGACCCCGCTGGAGCACAGACCCAGCCTGCAGCCCAGGGGGGCCCCACGCTGCAGCAGAGGGGTATTTCCTGCAGGAGCTGTGGCCGTGGAGAGCCGAGGCAGAAGCAGGTTGTCCCTGAAGGACTGCAGCCCGGGGAAGGGCCCATGCTGGAGCAGGGAGACATGTGAGCAGGGAGGAGTGGCAAGAGGAGCTGTGATGGACTGACCAAAACCCCTGCCCCCAGTCCCACCCGCTGCCCCCCTCTCAGGGGAGAAGAGGCAGGAGTGAAGGGGTGAAGCTGGGCCTGGGGAAAAAGGGAAGGGGGGCTGTAGGGGGAAAGTGTCACTCCATTTTTTGTTTCTCACTGCCCAAATCTATTTCAACTGGTAATAAAAGTAATTTTTGTCTTTCAAGTCTGTTTTGCCCATGATGGCAACTGCTAAGTGATTTCCCAACCTTCACCTCAACCCATGAATTTTCTCATCCTGTTTTCTCCCCTGTCCTGCTGAGGAGTGGGCAACCAGTTGAGGTTGGCTGTTGGCCAGGGATAACCCACTGCGTTGGATGGGTTTGTGTAGTGGGTGGTTTTGGTAGCGAGGAAGGACCACAGGGATGGCTCCTGTGAGAAGCTGCTAGAAGCTCCCCCAGCTTGAAGTCAAACCTGCCTCTGGCCACTGCAGAGCTACTGTGAATTAACACAGTGAAGAGGGGAAAACAAAAAGAGAAAGAGCCGCAGAAGCAGTGGAGAGAGAGGAGTAGGAGAGAGGAGTGGGATGTGAGGGAGACAACCAGGCAGACATCAAAAATCAGTGGAGAAAGGAGGGGACGAGGTGCTGGAGCAGAGGTTCCCCTGCAGCCTGTGGGGAGAGGGCAGGCTGTGCCCTGCAGCCATGGAGGGTCACGGGGCAGCAGAGACCCCCCTGCAGCCCAGGGAGGACCCCACAACAGAGCAGGTGGTTGTGCCTGAAGAGCCCGTGACTCTGTGGTCAGCCCACGCTGGGGCAGTCCCCTCCTGAAGGACTGCAGACCCACGGGAGGGACCCCACGCTGGAGCAGGGGCAGAGTGTGGGGAGTTCTCCTCTCCATGAGGAGGAGGGAGCAGCAGCGACAACATGTGGTGAACTGACTGGGAAACCTCATTCCCCAAACCCCTGTGCAACAGAGGAGGTGGAGGTATCCCGAGAAGAAGGGAGGGGTGGGGGGAAGGTTTGTCTCTCATTGCCCTACTCCGATCTGATTGATAACCGATTAAGTTGATTTTTCCTCTCCAAGTCGAGTCTGTTTTGCCCATGACCATACCAGGTAAGTGATCCCTCCCTGTCCTTGTCTCAATTCGCAAGCTTTTCCTTGTATTTTCTCCTCTCTATCCTTTTTGCTGCCAAACGTGGGGCTTCAGGAGTTCAAGGCAGCATAAGTAAATGAAAGAGGTGGCAGTGAGAAGTCAGAGTGAAGAACACCAGGGAGTGAAATAATTGTGGGGAGCATGGATGCTGGTGTTGGGAATGTGCTGTAAACTGGGAATGTGTTGTAAAGTGGTGATGGGACAAGGAGAGGAGTTTTACTGTCTATACACTGGGGTTTTTTTGCTTTTGAGATGATACTTTAGATTTTAATGTTGGGAATTTTTGTGGATGTAAGTGAAAGTCATAAAGACTGGGTGATGAATGTGTATTTTAATGATAATTACAAAGTGTGTGTGTGTCACTAAGGCAAGGGGTAGAATGGTGTGGAGGCAGCTGTGATTGTTGGCACAGGACACCCCCACTCTGTCCCCAAAGTGGCCACCCCTTGCAGCTCCCAGAACCTTAGCACGTACGCCCAGTCCCTTCCACCACTTCTCTAATCCCTGGCTCGAGGAGATGTGAAAAGAACTCTCAAGTATTTTGGTTTATCACAGTGTAAACTGTCCTCACCCGTCTGAGATTATTGGGAAAGCAACATCAGCGAGAGGTCAGATTAGTCAAAGCGATAAAAGAACTAGAATACATGTTGCCATTCCATTAAAATGAAAATGTGCTCACGGATAATTTGTCTGAAAACAGAACACACTTATTTGGAGAACTTAACAAATTATTTAATTTTGGTATTTTCAAGCGCAAAGTTCTGCATTTTCATTTCGCTGTAATCCTTTTGGATTCAAAGGGAATGTTGCAATGTGAAGGTGAGTTCTGGTATAAAGGAATGACAATCAGGTAATTATTTTGGTTGCTCATTTCCCCCCCCCCCCCCCCCCCCCCCCCCCCGGGTATTTTTAGCCTTTTATAAGATTTTTGACAATTCTGCATTACCTGCAAAGTTTGTTTAAAGTGATCAATAGATATAAAATTAATAGTGATGAATAGATATGAAATTCAACTCCTAGTCTTAAAATCACAAGAAAGCTACTCAGTGCTTAGTCCAATCAGTAAACAGCCACTTCATCACTAGGTCTGTATCAGTTGCTTCATTTGTGCTCTTTGCCTGTAAGAGTTAAGTGTGATAATGGAAACCCAAATATTAAGTTTAAAGTTTCCACATTGGTTTAAAATGACCTCTATACCAAAATATTCATGAAAAAAATACAACTAACTGAATGGAAATATGCCAAATACTTAAGTCCAGGTCTTAAACATTACCAAATGCCCTCGGCAAATTAAGAGAGACTGGATCATTAATGTATAGCGAGACAGATAATATCACAAAAACACAGGTACTTTTAGTAATCAAGAAGGATAATTTATGAGGAGACTTGCAATAAACGTGAATTTACAGCAAGGAGGGGATGGGAAAGCTCAAATAGTGGAGAAAACACATCTGTTGGATCAAGAGTTGTTACATGATTTGCTTCTGATGTGCCTTATATAATCAAAGCTCACTGTGGGAGGGATGCAGATCATGGTGGGGGCAGCTCTCCTATGAAATGTTTAATTAATATGTGGAGTATTGCTATGAACTTCAAAAAAAGAAATCTCAGAGAAGAGAATCCCACAATTTATTTTAACTGGAGGGATTCTCCTAATGTTTGCATAAAGAGGAGTGTTCCCAAAGTGATGGATAATGTTCCTTTAACTGCATCACTGCTCATTTGCTCTATGTTAAAATACACCAGTTAGAACATCACACAAATGAACACACTCCATTAAATGCACTCATTTATTTTGCATTCACGCCTACCAGCACACCACAGTGCAAGGCACAGTAGTGCCTAGTAAAGAACAACATACAGAAAACCCAGAGATCTTGCCCTTAACAAAACTCAGAGAGTGTAGATGATGTGCAGTTGAACGACAAGCAACTCAGGTCAAAGGAAGACAAGGATTAGAAAGAAAAAGGTGCAGATAGCGTGGGTCGATTTTTATTGCTGCTTACAACAGCAGGAAGTCAGGAGCCACATGCCTCACTAATCTTAGATGGCAGCTGGTTGTGTGCATCACGGAACAAGTACTGAAAAGGACGTGGTAAATCGTGTAGAGATTGTGACTGGGAGCTGCTCTCTTGCTTGGGCAAGAACAGCACAGAGGACAGCAGAGGAGAGTTCGGCTGAGACATGGAAAGGGGCATGCCTGGAGCACACTCGATGTCACAGTGCACAGCACTGGAAGCTTACCCACTGGATGTGAAGAGCTAAGCCTTGGTGGAGGCCCTGACCGCCCGTCGTTGCTGTTGTGAACGACAGAATTGGAAATCATCGGGCAGCGGTATTTTGTGAGGCTAAGAGCATTTATGCACAGGCAGGAAAAGGAAAGCCATTCTAGTAGCAGAGGAGCAAGCCAATAGTAGTACTGGGAATACAGACTGAACGGACCCAACAGCAACCCCACCAGAGCAGAAGTGGCGAGAAGTGGACATACCCTACATACGTGCCTCTGACGAAAAGGCAGAGGGCAGTGTCAAAGCTATCCGCTAACTCGGTATGACTGCCAGGTGGGGAGAGTTAATGTGTTAAGATATGAGGAAGCTTTAAAAGCTAACCTTTGTCTACTATAGTTCAGGCTGAACAATAGCCAATCCACTGGATATCAGAAAGAAAGTTTTGGGACTGAATAAGGATTGTAATAAATCCCAAACTATGATTTTTTCAGAAAAGAAGCATAAAAGACAATCAATCACAGGTATAGGCTAGTGAAATCCAACTCAAACCATTCTATGATTCTATGAAATTAAAATCTTGGTTTGTGAGGCCTATTTTATTTTATAACAATAAATTAGCATTATCAACACCAATTTTGGTGTTGAGTTTGGTGCCAACTGAGCTGTACACTAAATTGGCTAGAAGAGCTGAATTCGTGCTGAGGGAAGATTCTCCTCTGGACTGAGATAAAGTTGCGTAACACACAGATTCTATCGAAGCTGCTTGCCTTGGGGTTGGAGTTTAGTCACACACGCTAAGGGTCAGAAATAAGAAACAAACATGCAAATTTAAGAATCATTCGAACAACTGCTAAGTGCTATCAAAATGTCTAACAGCCTACAATCACATTTCTTCGCTACTGAATGACCAAGTTTTACTCTATTTTTCGATCACAGAAGGATACAGGGAAGAAGGAAACCACTGACTCATTGGTTTAGACACCAAAAATGTTGGATTAAATTCCACAAGTAAAGATTAGTTCAGGAGGACAGAAATTTCTGTTCTTAAGCAGCTTTGACTGGGTGTTGTGCAATAATTAAAGCTGTCTGAAATTAGAAATTCTAATGAAATTTAACTAGAATTCTCTGTTTAAAGTTAGGTGTACTTGCACTCTGGTCTCACCACTTCGGGCTTGTGGGTTGCTACAAAAGCAACTGATCAACACTACAAACTGCACATCTTTGCTTTAACTCTCTTTTATGAAAAAGGCTCATGAAGACTGTCTCAAAGCTTTTGTTTTTTAAACAGAGATGTTTTGAGTATCTAGGAGGAAGGCAGAAATCTCAAAAAATTGTCACTAGACAAAACTTACCCAAATGCATTCTAACCAACCTCTCAGAATTTTCACTTGTTTTAGGGAACCAAATTTCAACATAACACCCCCTTGTTTGGATTGCCTTTAATTACAATTTATATACATCTGCTAGTTGGGTTTAGAATAGTGTAAACATTTACTATCAGTGTTTCTTCTAACAAAAATACCTCATGGTTTCTCCCCGAAAGACAAGAGCCTCCATGTGAGGTTTTTGCTCATACTTTATGTCCTCTACTCAAATGCAAAATAATTGATCAGTAGATTGGAGTATCGAATCATCTCCTTACCTTTCTGTGGCCTGATGATAAAAGACTGCGTCGCTCCATTCACCAGTCGGCAATATCCGTCTATCAAGTCAGCCATATTCTCTGCAATGGTTAAGGATGGTGCTGTCACTGTCAGAGGCTAAAGGAGGAAAAAACACAAGGCACAGACAAAGAGGTATTATTGTAGTTGCAAACACCCAGTAGAACAGCTGTGTCATTACATCAGAACTCTACACACACTTGCAAACAGTAAACAGAAAAATGGGGGTGAGCAAACATTCTTGCTTATACCTTCTATGTAGCAAATTTAAAACAAGAGGTTCAGAAAGCACAGCCGGTAAAACCCTCCACCCAAACGTAATACTAGTCTGGACTTACTAAGTAGCTTGCTAGCTAAGCTTTCAGTCAACCGCTGTTCATTACAACTGCTATGACTTTTACGGCTATAACAATTCTAAAGAAGTTGCTTACAGGTAGTATCGGTTTTCCACCCTTTTGCAGCAACTTATTCTTTGCCCTAAAAGTAACCTTCCCAATTTCAAAAAAGATAAATAAAAGACAAACACTGGAAAAGGAGATGACAGACATACAGACAAGCTATTCATTTTAATACCCAAATCCACAGTGATTGTTTACCAGTGCATAGGGTCAAGGAAAATATTTAATTTCACCTCCAGCTCTGAGTCCATGTAATGTGAGGGAAGAAATTTTCACTCTTTCACATTTCCTCTTTTCATGAAAGTGAAATTGCTTAGTTTCCTCTTTAGGATGTAGCATCATATAGGTATGCAGGCTACTATGAAGTTGCACTTAAGGGCTAGTATTTTTAAATCAAGCTGCTTTTACAAACACCCAACTCTACAAGCACCAGATGCGAAATCTAAAATCTGTAAAGAGCTCTAAATCTATTTTAAAAACACTATCTGACTAGTACAATGACGAGACCTTCTAGTAGAAGGTGTCCGTGCCCGTGGCGGGGGGGTTGGAACTAGATGATCTTTAAGGTCCCTTCCAACCCAAACCATTCTGTGATTCTGCTCACGCTCAAACTTCCTTTTCCCCTTGAAGAACAAGGAAAATCAAACAACCGCAGGATGCCTGGAATGCCAAATGCACTGGCTGTATCTAGAGGAGGATCAAGAGAGTTTAAGAGTAACTGAAGTCTTTGTACACACACACAGGTAGGCAGCCCCCAGCCTAATGGTGCACCGACGTAAGTGAAGCATACATCTAGTGTATCATAATTACACTGACAGTAGAAAAATCCAGAATGAAGGTACAGTCCAGAACAAAAGTACAATACAGAGAATACTTTCATCAGAGTATGCCAACCTCCACCCATTCCCAAGAAAACCAAAGCTAGCAAGTTTATCACAGCTGTCAATCTCATACCTCAGGTGCACCTGCTATCTTGAGCTGCAACATCCCTTTTCTGTCCTTGTCTTCACTGTTTGAATACTGAATAGTTTGCACTTGATTGAAGTCTGCTAGGTGAGTTGGCTGCAGAAAGGCAATGGAAAAAGCAGGGAAAATTTCAAAATTGCAGCAAAATACATTGCCTTTATTCCTAACGTTGCAAAAGCACATGTAGAATTTGATTTCCAAACTATACCTGTAGAAGACTGTTCCTCTGTTTCCTTCCACAGCCTCGTTGGGCTCTGGCTGACAACATACCCACATACCCACAGATTTTGCCAAGTGAAACCAAGCACCAAGGTTGCCTACAGAGGTCACTGTTGAGTAACTCCAGGCACATGCTGAAGTACCCCGTGGAAACAACCTCTGGGAGGTCAGACCGACTCAACAGGTTAACCACATGGAACATGCACTCACAGCATATTTAACATACATCAGACTGCTGTACAAGGTATGTTCTTATAGCTGGATACATATTTCTGGTCTCCAAACCTTTTCACTACCTTGGAATTAATTACAACAGAAGCTGGATGTGGGCTCAAGTCATGACTATGAAGGTCCCAAGCATTTGTCTGTGGGAACCTGTCTGAACACACTTCTTGCACCATGGAGGTGTACAGGAAATACTGTAACACAGTCAGTATCAGGTAATAAGAAGGTTGTCAAGGGTATGAAGTAAAGCAAATAAGACATCGGTGACTGTACAAATGCTCAACACTAACTGATTCAACAAGCTCTTCATTTAAATATTCCTAAAAAAGGGAATAATTTACAATAATTGTCATGTTTCCCTGTTAAAAAGTCACCACTAAAGCTTCAAATTTCGTATGTGAGCACTTTACCCAGTACAAAGGCAACAAATTCAGTGTTAAGACTGACACTGTGTCTACTTAACCCAACTGCATTTTCTCTAATCCCAAACCATGAGTTCATGTCTGAATAACAGCTGTATACGCTGAATTTCCCAGCTCCCCTATTTTTCATTCACAGATTAGACTTGTCGTTCCCTTTTGTGTGAAGTTCAGTTCACAACAGGTCATGGTTGTTAAGACAGTAACTGAGAAAAGAGAGCAGAAGTGAACTTACATTTGCACCCTTGTCTGTAAGGTAACTGATTCCTTCTTCTGGGCCAATTGCCAGCTCCACTGAAATAATCCAGCTTGACTTCAGAATCAAAGGAGAAAGACAGGGCAAAATTTCAGTAATAAGACAAGGCCTGGCTATGGAACACTATCCTCCAATGTTATAATTACAGTTTTTAGTAATTCATCTCTAGAAGCTTTTAAACTCTTCAAACAATATGAAATATATTAAAATCAAGTAATTCTGTAAGTAGCAAAACTCCCAATGACTGGTTTCCTGGGGATCCCTGCAGCTCAAAACGCATTTCCATGTATTTTATCTTAGGTCTACATGAGAACTATATATTTCCTGTATTTCCTCTTCTCATGGACATTGATATCATGTTCTAATTTCTACTTGAGTGTCTATTTTCACAGAGCTTGCAAACGTAAGGCTCTTTGTCAAAATTGGTTTGAAATCGGTACAGATTAAAATGCAATAGAGGAAAAATTACAAACAGAAGAAGTTGAGGTCTCATTTCCATGAAACCACCTTAAAAATTACTTGACTCTAACAAACAAATCACCAATAAAAATATTTAATAATGTGCAATTCTTACCCTACTGATGAATGGTGCATAACAGTCAATTGAGAAAGTTCTAAATAAAACCAATAAATGTATTTTGTTGTTAATGAAATCCAGTCACCTCTACATCAAAACAGGAACTAAGTAGCAATTAGTCGCAGAACTAAGCAAAACAAATTAGACTCAAAACTATAGCATGTATTCTTGTGACGGTCACATTCTCCTACTTACACCGAGAGCACACTTGAAGCATTCCTTGTCGAATCTGTACACCGGAGAGAGGATCTCAAAGAATTTCAAGATACTTTCTTCTCTATTGAGGTTGGCAAATTGTCGAAATGTTTGTTGAATTAATTTTCGTAGCGTTTTGGCCTGTGTTATGAAAATGTTTGAAGATCAATTCTTTTAAATCTAATCAGTGATGGTGCATTTTAAGAGTTTCAGTCACTTAGTAACACTAACAGGTTTTTTTATCAATGAGATGCAGGCAATGCTTAAGAAACAAAGAAGCTTCAAAACATAAGGAACAGCTTTGCCTTCTAACTTCTGCTGGGAACTTCTATATATTATAGAGGGAATATCTAACTAATGATGTTTTGAATAAATTCTAATTAAAGACAACATATTAACCTCTGCAGGAAGTATTTTTTCTAGATTCCTCACTTCTCCCAATTTCTTAACGGTGTGCCAATACAACATAACAGCAAACTACACCTTCCTACTAGGTTTTAAACTTAAATCCCCGTTCTCTTATCTGGTAATAACAACCCAGCTGTAGCTGTATCTTAATCTCTGTGCACAGTATCTTACACTGTCCATAATACAGTGGATTCTTAAAGTCTGATAATACGCAAAATAACATCTATAGAAAAAGATACAATTTAAATACTAAATTTAAAATTAATCTAAAAAGTAAACCAAACATTTAAATTAATTTGACTATATTGCATGTCATGATATTAACAGTTTTCAGGGTATAAATAACACACCTAATTACATACCTTGAAAAAGAAAGCACATAGAGAATAAAAGCAGGCTTTCCAACAACTTCTTTACAAATATATATATATAAAAAACTAAGACTTATGAAAAATGAGGTATCTGCCTGTATGTATATAATGTATAAATGCCTGGGAAGGCTGCCACTGATATGAAGAAAACAGAATCTGGGAAGCAATCTCTTTTACATGCCCCAAAACTGGACAAGCAATCAAGAATCCTGAATATAAACATCTGTTTCTAAACACTAGAATTCATCTAGACAAAAGTACAATGTCTTCTCCTCGTCTGTCCTAACCATAACAACCACAGCATCATTTAGGCTTGAAAAGACCTAAGAGGCCACGTACGCTCTAAAGTGGTGTAGGGCCAGGTAACCCCTGTTTACACCACACAGTGCCAAGATGTCAAAACCACACACACTTCTGTTCTTTTTCCTTTTGCCAAAGCTTGACCTGTGTCTGAACTGACAGAGGTTTAAAAAACCTTAGTAATACCTATTTCTCATATATCTTCCAACTAACAACAATGGCAGAAGGCCAAACAATGCTGATTTTCGCAGTATGTCAAGGTTAAGACAGGAATTGCCACCGTTCCTCTACCAAAACAGCTGAATGTCCTATTGTAACAGCATTAAAACTCCGTTCTTCCGTGCTGCTTGTGAACAGGTCCAGGCACTACACAAATACAAACCTCCTCTCGTCGTCAGATCAGGCATTCAGTTTTAATAAGCCTTTAAAAACATGAAGAACTCTACACGGCCAGAGTTTTTCAAAAGGAGTGTTCAGAAAAGAGTTACCCTAACAGCAGTAATCCAAGCGTGTTGCATATTCACACACAAAATGATGATCAGCTCTGCAGTGACACATACGTGGGTTGGAAAAAACCCTCAGCTCAGCAAGTAAAATTTACGTTATAAAGTTATCAAAGAAATCTGCCTTTTTGTTGTAATTTCAAATTATTGTTTCACTTTAGCAGAACCCTTCAGCAACTATCAGGTGGATCATTACTCTAACAAGCTGCAGGTTACTTGGGTAGGATAAAGAAAGCATCTGGCAGTCAGGAGACCTCCATACTGAACCCAGAGCTGCCTCAGACTTCGCTAGGGCTCAGACATACTTTTGGTATACTAGACCTTTCTGTTATCTTCCTATTTACAGAGAAACATAGAATGGTTTGGGTTGGAAGGGACCTTAAAGACTATCTAGTTCCAACCCCCCTGCCATGGGCAGGGACACTCTCCACTAGACCAGGTTGCTCCCAGCCTCATCCAGCCTGGCCTTGAAGACAGCCAGGGATGGGGCACCCACAGCTTCTCTGGGCAACCTGTCCCAATGCCTCACCACCCTCTCGGTGAAGAACTTCTTCCTGATATCTAAAAGATGACTTACTCTTCATTTTACCTCTGAGATCATTAGTAAGGTGTAAACACCGCAAGGTAGTTAGAAAAACACACCTCTTCCATAACAGAAAAGAGCTACTTATGAGGAGTATCTCCACATGACAACTGCAAGGGAATTGCACTGAAATCTGGCTCTTAACATATTCCCTAAGAACATTTTTTCCCTCTGCTTTTGCTCAAGGCATGCTCCAGAGTGATGGGGAAGACTCCCAGTTTGCAAACTAACCACAGCCTGGCTTACAACCATCTCCCCACATTCCGCCCCAACGTCCCCCGCCAATGGTTGGTTTAATATAAGCAGATTTCCCCCCCCCAAGCTGATACAGCTACATGCAGAGAGCACGGCTTAGCAGTCATGTCCTCTTCAAGGCCCCATTTACTAAGCCAAGCACTGGAAGGTTCTTACTCCTCTCTAACGAAGCAATGAAAATAGAAGGCCTGTGGAGTCGCTAACTTTTCCTCTGTACTTGAATGAGGCTGACGCCCGTTCTTGAACACGGATAAACCGAACGATTCGCAGCACGTATGAGATATTAGTCATTGTGCAATGACTTTAATGTTTCCTCCAGGAGACACCTCCCTAGACACCTCCTAGGACAGCACTTGCTTTCTCTTACATTACGTCTTACAGACACTCTGTGATCAGCTAACACACAGATTTCTTTAAACCCCTGACTTCTTTTTTATGTATTTAATGAGCTCCCCCAATAAAGATGAACTTTCAATTTTTAAATCCCTGTATATCACCTCATACTTTGCACTGTTTGTTAAGTATTCTGATTTTCATTTTTCCAGCCTTCTGTTCTTCCTATAAAGTAATATCCTCTCCATAGCTGGCATCTCCTAAACATATAACATCAATAAATTTGATTACCGCTGCACTACCCCTCTGCTCTTTACGTCACTAATAGAGAGAAATAATTAATTTGATATTTCATGGTTATTCAGGGGCCCTCCTTTGCCTGCCAGTTCAAAATCACTGGTCTTCACAAAGAGTCATTTTGCCATTTGAACCAATGTTAAAATATTTTTAATAGGGATTTAATTTTCATTAAAAAGCAGACCCATTTTTCCTCTTCCTATGTCCAACATGTTTTTCTTGTCATTGCCAGGTTCTGCTCAGCTTTACCTTCTGGCAAGTCTTCCTACTTCTTTCTGCTATTCTCTCCATTCCCTGATTTCTAACCAGCCGTTTTCTTTGTTGGTCATTTTTTTGGCTCCGTAATACCATTTTTTGAGACAGTTATTCATTCTTTTACGTCTGGAGCCTTTCACCACAATTTCTCCCATTAGCAGAGAATACAGTTGCAGATAATTGCTTAAATTAAAATGCAGAGAGATTACTTAAATCCACTTGACTTTCTTAGCTTCCCATTTTTCCAAAGTCTTTTGAAACAAAACCCCTACATGACAGACCTTTTCTTTTCATCCATTTAAATCACAGTGTAGAAACTTTCCAAATCTGAAGCTGGATTCTGTTATTTTTATAACACCATGAGTACTTACCAAATCCAGCTCTAAAATACCAATTTGTGATTTATAATTTCACATATGAGTGGCCAGAGGTATTTTACTACAACATTTATATCAAGATGGCTATAACCGTACAAATACTCCGTGACCATTCCTAACCCTCCTTTTCAGAACAGGTCAGGAAAAATATGCATTTTTCACTCTGGGAACATAGGGACTTCAATGGAAGCGAGATTGGACTAATGTTTATAGCCTTACCAAGGATTCAGGTAAGTGGAAATTACTGGAAATCTTCCCTGAATGACTCGGGCACAGTCTTGAGGCAAGGAAGGCAGAATACAGTTTATGGAGTTACCCCTAAAAACATACTGTATTCTTACATTTCCCTTTCGCCTTTCTCTAGAAGTCTCATTTCTCTCAGGGAGGGTGGAGGGGGGCAAGTTATTTTGATGCTACAGGGATCTGGGGACTTGTTTCGAACATGTGCCCACAAGGTTTGAGAGGCAGAGGTGTACCTCTCCCACAGTAGCTCAGCAAGACCACATACAGCACTACTGTCTTGGCTCTGCCAGGTGCACACCTGTACTACAGGAATTTATAGCCTACCAATCTGACAGACAGCTCTGATATTTTGTCACCAAGACCGCAGAACTGCACAGCAATTCCCTTACGACTATACAGTGAAAATGATCATGCCGTTTTCAGATTTCTGACACTTTTTTTTTTTTTTTTTAAGTAGGACACAATTGACTGGAACTGTAATTACCTTCACCGAATCTAGTAAACTCTTCGGAAAAAAACGTCTTAAACCAACATCTTTCCTGGAACAAAAACACAGACAGCATTAATATAAAAAACATCACACTGTATTATATTGCTCTTTTTAGTGTGGTGGTTTGGGTTTTCTTTGTTTTGTTCTGTTTTTTTAACTAGCACGTGCAGTACAGTAAATGATTTTCATTGCAAGGTCCTTGACCATCTCAGAGCAACAAACAGCGTACCATGAAAACGCTAACCACAGCCACACCGCAGCAAATGCAGGACAGAAGCATCTTCTAGATTAAACTCAAAAGGATATTGCATTTACAACAGGTACCTGGCGTGGAAAGCGTATTATCTGAAACGTTGGCTTGGGCACAGAGGAGTTTTGAGAATAAAAACTGTTCTCTATACATGTTTTAATAATGTAAAGAATATTAAAAAAAAATTCTTACAGCATGTAGTCCGGTGAAAAGGGAACAACATGGAAACGGTAAATTCTAACAAACAACTATTACAACTGAGTAGAGACACAACGTAAAGAAAAGGCCGTCGCCTCATGTTATCACCTCAGTAAGCATGTTGACTGCTGTTCCACTAGTGTTTTACCCTCTGCAGCACTATAATTAAAGTTTTTTTAAATTTCTACTGTCACTTTTTCCTCATACTGAGCATCTAACGTTAAAATTCCCAGCTTTTTACTGCTAGTAATCTCAATTTTTGAATCTGCAAATCAGGATCCCAATTCTGTTTGCGAGCTTGGATTTTGCACACTGAATTACATCCAGCCTATTTTCACACTTATAAATGTAAAAAACAGGGTTGCAGCCCTGGTTTGAAACCCACAGCTATAAGCAATAAATATTTTTGTGGCTCGGATGTGCTGCACCTCGTTTATGTGTGATGTGTGTATGCATCAGTACAACTAAACCTTGGCTTCAAGAACGGTGCCCGAGAAGATGCCAGAAATATGTTAGTTAGAAGAGCACTGTACAAATGGGTAATAACAAATGTTGCATGACCTTGAACTAGTTGTACAGTATTAGCAGAAAATTTGCATGAGAAAAGGAAAAACTAAAAGCAAAATGTAAATTGGAAAAGGTTTTCTATCCTTGCCCCTTAAATGTGTTCCTGGCTTTTTTCCTTTAGGAGGCTACAATCTCTTTTAAACAAACACCCATAGATGCTTCTGAGATGAAAGCAAGCTTTCCATGACTGCATGCTTTAAACATAAACAGGAATACATCTGGAATTCTTACATTTGGCAAAGAAAAGCCATTAGCGAGCCTGAGATATACAGTCTACATTTACTGCTACCTAACGGCGCAAGAAGAAAGCCAACGTTGAAGTCAATTGAGAAAGCTTACTCAAAATAATAAACCAGGGTATTTTTAAAGCTCTCTAAGGATAAGCAGTATCCAATTTCACAATACATACTAAAAACATCCGCCACTAAGAGGAGCAGCAGCGAACACTGGCATCTGTGCAATGACAGTAAGCTGAAAGATTATAAAACTTTCATAAATGTTAATTCCTTTGATGCAGTTCCTCTCAAATGCAAATTATATGAGGTTTATCATCCCACACAGTTAAATAAATCTAACACACTATTACCATCTAAATAACATGCAAAGACATTTTGACAAGGAATATATTAGTGTAACGTTATTCATTTGAGATAGAAATGGTGTTTTGGAAAATGAAGCACGCTCCATCACTCCAGTATTACTCGTATTAACAGTACTGCAGCACATGGCTGTGACAATCTGACCCGATCTGTTATTATAAAGAGCTGTAGAGCAACCTTGTGTACAGATCTGTATGAATTCAGAAGAAATTCTTACACAGAGTACAACAAAACACAACTCTTAATAAAACGTGTTAATAAAGCATATCCTGTGTTTAATCACGATGGCAAATTTATTTACTGGAGGAGAATTTAACGTAAGAAGTGTACAGATTCAATGCCATGGTCAACAACAAAGCGTGGGTGCCTATAAATACAAAAATAAGCATTGGAAATTGCAAGACACCAACAATTTTAACCACACAACCCTACAAACTTCTCCCCTCCCCTCCTCAGCTGCACCGTGGGGGGGGTACAATGGCCAACCCGGGATACACACCAACTCAGCCCTCCAGATTAAGAGCTCAGACATCTGTTTTCTGATTGCCACTAAGAGATAATTACAGCCAGATCCTCGTTCATGCAGTTCTACTACAGCTTTGTATTTAAGCTCATCTACTCCATCCTACTTGTGGGCTTAAATGTAAATTTATTTTTTTTAATGTATAAACTTCAATAGGATTAATAAAACACCAACGACAGATAGATGATACCGCTTGTCGTACAATGATAAGCAGCTTTAGGCAACATATATCTTTATTTCTGTGTTTCATCTCAATTGAAGTTACAACAAAAAAGTAACGTTAGATGAACATAATAGACTTTAACATGCTTTTTACAAAATTGTGGCTGCAGCTGTTCCTTCGTATAGCTCCCACTTTTGTACTTGTAATTATCCCTGTTCTATGCTAACAGGCTTCACATTTACTATGAAAAAAATTCTTCTTTCATTACATGAAGGCCCAACTATTAAAGGCTACTTAACAGTTTGATTCTATCTACCATTTCCCATCCAGATTTGTATGAAAATCTGATCAAAGACGAATATACATCACACAGACTTCTGACAAAAACAGGCAAGAAGCAATCACATCAAATGTAAAAAAAGTGCCATTAAAAAATTGCCCTCAGCTGGTGAAGTGCCTCATGATGTACTAAAAGTAGCAAAAATCCCCCAAACCGCAAAGGAAACAAAGAGCCTCACTTGAGAAATAAATATGACTGGTGTGGATAAGCCTTTATAGGCTATTAAGGTGGTACGATCAAATTAGTAAATTTTGGGGATCGCTGGGGTTTTTGCTTCTAAAAAAAACCCCAAAACAACCAACCAAACAACAAAAAACCAACCCCAAAACAAAACAAAACAAAGACAACCAAAATAAAAATAATAATAAAAAAAAATAAATTAAAAAACCAAAACAAAACACAGAATCTTGAAGTGCACAATTCTGCATTTCCAATTTTGCATGGCATTAAGCTGTCAGATCTTGCACATCAGGGTTTTGCTTCACTGGGTCTTTCACAGCAGCAATTGTTTCCTGCCAAACCAGTTACTGCTTGGAAAACACACGCACTGGAAGGAACAAGTCACTGTTAAACTGGAAGCAGCCCCACACTGAGTCCTCCAGGAACTCTCACCTGTTACAATTATTAATTAATACTTTGTGTCATCTGGTCTGAGCCTTGATTCCTTTGTCTCACTGCTTCCGAAGTTGTTAACCTAATTACTAATGTTCGTAGCTTCTGAGTTTCCAAATAACTGACTTAAAAATACCTTTCCCAAGTCCTTCCTGGAACATACGTAAACTGCAACCACTGTAACCCACAGTACTTACAAATCTTTTTTTATATCACCTTTGAGTTTGTCTGCTCATCCCATGCATCGTTATTAGTCCTTTCCCATTTCGTTATGTGTTTCCTCCATCAGGATATTTCTACCAGAAAACTGACCGAAAACTGAAGTCTTTTAAAAAATCCCCCTAACTCAAACAAAACCAAAGTTTTAAAAATTCTGCACAGATAGAGGAGCTGTATATAATTAGCAGACACTATATAAATAAGCAGGCAATTAATTAAAATTATCTTAATCTATTAAAATAATAGTTTCCTCCAAAATCCTTGTAAATTTACTCATTCTGGTGAAAAATCTTACATTACACCTGCAAATTCTCTAATTTCACACCTCTGAAAGCTAGCCCACGTGTTTTATAAAAAACAGACTTCACTGCTATACCAACCTTTAACCCCAATTTAACGTTACACTGTACAGCCTCTTTTCACAAAGACAACTGTGAAAAGCAGATCGTTGGTGTATGTCTGTATGAAACTCGTTCCACTAATTCATACAAATACAATCAGTTTTCAACCCCTGAAGCTTCTAAAGGACTTTGGATTGTCTGGACTGAAGCCATCTACTGTACAACATGATTAAGTAACCAAAATAATTTCAGTATAAGGATGCTTCTTGGTCTTCTTAAAATTTGTGATACACAGATAAATAAAAAACTTGCTAATTGCGAGGTCACTGTTCAGGAAATCCACATCCTGAGCAAACAGAAGAAAAAACAATACCACAAA
The DNA here is from genome assembly GCA_027574665.1 of Rhynochetos jubatus. Taxonomy (NCBI): domain Eukaryota; kingdom Metazoa; phylum Chordata; class Aves; order Eurypygiformes; family Rhynochetidae; genus Rhynochetos; species Rhynochetos jubatus. The sequence continues at coordinate 4,579,592 of CM050648.1, read as the reverse complement.
CATTTTTAAGTAACTCAAACTTTACACTCCCAATTGAGAAATTCAACTCTGCACAGGAAAACATTTAGAAACACAATCACCTCAGAACAAGACTTAATGAACCCAGCAACATCAGCAAAATTGTAAAACATCATAATAAGCCTCCTGAGCAAGTTTAAACAGCTCCAAGCCTGTTTCCCTGGACCAGAGTTAAAGGCGCTCTTCCTACTTCTGTGCTTGATAGGCTTCACCATCCTTCCCTTGTATTAAAGCACTTGAGGATCTCAACAAGATGAATGGTATAAAAAATTAAACCAGAAATGTTCTGATATTGAACTGAATGTAATGCTCCTGACTAAGAAACGGTTCAAACTTCAAGCTAGAACGCAATACTTACTCTAACACTTCATAGTTGGACTTCTTCTCTAATGCATTGCCTCTCATCTCTCCGTAGGATCTCCTGAAATTAGGAAAAATATTTGAAAGTGACAATTATTGGATGATCCAGCCTAAAACTGCAACATCAACGTCAAATCTTTCAGAGACTTACCATTAGAAAACACAGGCAGGATGAATTAAAAGATAAATATTAGTACATTCTTCTCCTAACTCCAGGGATCAGATTTTTGTTGTAGAAAATAATTCCGCGCATGGTACATTTCACAGGACCGTAGCAGCACTACATTTTCAGAACCGCTTTAAACCAGCGTAACTACACCCCTACCAGAAGCGATTTAACCGGCCGTCAGCAGCTCCTTACTACCTCCCACAGCATCTCCCTCCTTTGTAACGGCACTCGAGTCTGTGGGTGGACGGGGTGAACTGGAGGAAGCAGGGAATGATGAAAACTAACGGTTTCAAACCAGAGGTGCTGATATTAAAAAAAAAATTAATACATAAATCAGTAAGGAGTAGCTGTTGCTGGGAGAGGGCTGGGATCGTTGTCTTCACTGAGAAAGTGGACCAGTAGTGCCTACGGTAAGGCAGTCTTAGTAGTCACCTACTAGAAATCTCCCATGAAAACGCTCCCAAGATCCCCAGCATGAGAACCACGGAAAGCAGGGCTTGGCTGACAAAACAACCACGGATTATTATACTCACTACATGGTTTGGAATACGGCACTGACAATTTTGTAAGTGTGTAAGGGGTTTCCTGTTACACAAAGAATTTTTTTTCTAGGGCTAGCAGCAAAACTCACAGCAAGGACATCAGGTTCTCCTACGACACCCAGGCCATTTCATAAGCCTAAATTTTACTTTATTTTGGAAAGTACTGTTCAAAGGACACTTTTATTCTCTGCTAACAAGTTTACATTTGCTATTAATTTCTTATCAATTCTACTGCTTCCCTAATGTCCCTGCACGAGAGAACAGCATAACTAAAGCAAATGTTTCAGGCTGGAAATTGTCCATAAATTAGCAAAACCCAAAACATGCATTTCAAAAGCTGTGCTGGGAGCTCTCTCAAGGATCTCTTAATCTGATAAATTTATCTTTATTTTCCAGCTGCCTATACAGTTGACAAGAACACCCCAAACACCCAAAAGAATCCTTAAGAGTTAGTCATTTGAAAATAGCACATTAAAAACTGAGTAAATGCAGGGAGGAAAGGTAGTAGCATTTAAGTTTAATTACATTCTTTAGCTGAAGAATTTATATATGCACAATGACAAGACTATTGGCTAAATAACACCACAGATGCCTTCTGTTTTAAGCACATTTCACTGCATTCCACAGGCCTTTGAATTATTCAAACAAAGAATTCACCCAAAAGGCAGTATCAAGATGTAATTAATTAAAATTTTGAAATTAATGTTAATTTAAAAATCACTAGAAGTTGGTTACAATACAGTCTATTCAGTTTTTCTTCAAACCACTCTGTAGCAAAAAATTCTGATGTTTAATTTAGCTATACTGGTCAGAAATTGCTGAGCTATAAGCAGTTTCAAAATTAATGTATATATTCCGTCAGAAACATGTTGAATAATAAATGAAATTATCAGCTTACCGGATTTCAAGGCAACCTAGTTTCAGAGCAATTTCCTGGTCCACTTGATCTGCTATTTCTAACATATAGTCATTTTTCACCTACAGGAAAAGAAGCAGGTACACATCACAGAAAGACCAGTACAGCGCCGATACAGACCACAATACTCGCCAAACATATTTAGAATAAATATGTCTTAATATGTCTTCATTTTTTGGAATTACTATTTTCAGTTCATGAACAGAAAAAAGAAGTTATGATCATATCCTCCTCATGAGCTGCACTTCTGTAAGAAACCCATTTCAACTGCAATGAACTTGATAAAAAAAATGTCCGTATCTACATCAATATTACCTATGTTTTATTAAATATAATCAAACTCTTCACAGGAAGCTGAGCAGATGGTCACACCTGCACTCAAGATATGTGAATGTATGGGGTCTTCTTGAACCATCTTGGTCAACAGTTTTTACTTTTGTAAGTGTACTTTTTTTACTTTTTAATCATGTTTATAAACCAGACAAATATCTGAGCATTACTGTGAAAATAAAAATAGCAGTAAGTAAAAAGAGTAGTATGTGAAAATCATACTACATATGGACTTAAAATAACATTTGAACTAGCAAGAATAAGAAACAAGAGTGTAACTGGATGGTTACCATCTACAGTTGGTATTTACTAGCACTGATGTAGGCAGCAAGCCTACTTTTTAGGTAATCCTTTCATCACCTTACGGTAATTTATACACTTACTACCAAAAAAAGGCAATACAAGACAACACAACTAGTGCTGAAGAACTTAACTCGGCAAATCCTGTCTTCTGTGGAACAGGCATTTTTTTGCAGTAACATTATCTCTACAGAAGTACAACTTTAATGGTTTGTGTTATCCTCTATCTCAGGAAATCATAAACTTCCTATTGAGATCTTAAAGTTGCAGAAAGTCCTAAAATATCACAAAAATATGAAAGAAATACACTTATGTGTTGGGTTTCTGCAGTGGTGTGGCTCACCAGAGGGGCTTGGCAGTGGGGGAACAGCCATAAGGATGGTTCCTTGGGGAAGCTGCTAGAAGCTCCCCTGGCTCCAAGTCGGACCCACCTCTGGCCATGGCTGAGCCAGTCAGTGCCACTGAGATTAACATATCTAAGAGGGGAGGATGCAGAAAGAGAAGGCAGAAACTGAGTGGAGAGAAGCACCATGGAGAGAGGAGTGGGATGTGAGAGGGACAGCCAGGCAGACACCAAAAGTCAGTGGAGAAAGGAGGGGAGGATGTTCCCTGGAGCAGAGGTTCCCCTGCAGCCCGTGGGGAGAGGGCAGGCTGTGCCCTGCAGCCATGGAGGGTCACAGGGCAGCAGAGACCCCCCTGCAGCCCAGGGAGGACCCCACAACGGAGCAGATGGCTGTGCCCGAAGAGTCCATGACGCTGTGGTCAGCCCACGCTGGAGCAGTCTGCTGCTGAAGGACCGCAGACCCACGGGAGGGACCCCACGCTGGAGCAGTGAGAGGAGAAAACTGCAGCCCGAGGGAAGGACTCATGTCAGGGAGGTTCGTGGAGGACTGTCTGCCGTGGGAGGGACCCCACGCTGGAGCAGGGGCAGTGTGGGGAGTTCTCCCCTCCATGAGGAGGAGGGAGCGGCAGTGACAATGTGTGGTGAACTGACTGGGAAACCCCCATCCCCCCAAACCCCGGTGCCACTGGAAGGGAGGATGCAGAGAAATGGGGAGCAAAGCTGAGCCCAGGAAGAAGGAAGATCTTTGGTTTCTAAGATCTGTTTTGTTGTGTCTCTCATTGCCTTACTCTCGTTTAACTGGTAACAATTAAATTGATTTTTCTTTTCCAAGTTGAATCTGTTTTGCTCATGACCGTATCGGGTGAGTGATCCCTCCCTGTCCTTGTCTTTATCCACACATCTTTCCTTATGTTTTCTCCTCCCCATCCCACTGTGGGGGAGGAATGAGAGAGCAGTCGTGTGGTCTTTTGTTGCCAGTAGGGCCTAAACCATGACAACTTTATACAATGATTTTTAGTCATGAAAAGTTGTAAGAAAAACTATTTCAAACAGCTACAACTATGAAATTCATAGTTTGAAAGGTAAGAAGGCACAGCTGGAGGTCCTCTCCAGCCAGCATCCTCCCAGTAACACATGAGCATGCATCACAGCATTCCCTCACTGCCACCACCAGCTGGATCCAGCCCTAGACTACAAAGCAACACATACATGAGACCTTCCTTCTTATGAAGTGCATGACAAATATTCATTTGTTATTGAAAGATGTGAAAGAAGAAGTATGATAAACTGTGAAAGAGTGAGTTAGTACAATAGGTGCGACATCAGGAGAAAGCTTCCTGCATTTGGACTCATCCAGGTACTCAACATGACAAAACAATAAGATTTTAATTCTTCTCAATTCAACTCCTACAAATACTAACAAGAGAGACAAAGAAATAATTGTGCTTCAGCATCATGTAGTTTGCAGTTTGTATACACATATGTAAGCACTGTGTTCCCATGGCAATACACAAAATACAATTAATAATTGTCTTTTTCTTCATTACGCTTACAATTTAAAAGAATAACCTATCCTGTGAAACAGCATTCTATTAGAGTTTTCCTGGTAACATTTACAAAGATTTGTCTAATTACAGGTTTAAAAAAAAAAAAGCCAAACAAAACCACAGGCTCTATGCATCTGGTAATTACAATGGTGCAAGTGATATAAACTGATAGAGATGCACCTTCCAGGAAGTCGAGATGTGTTGATACTGTATGTTCATTCAAAACCATGAAGGTCCCCAGGTAGAGTCCTATGTGCTAGCCAAGTAAACAGCCACTGCTCTAACGGATGAAATATCTTCTAATTCATAAGATCATTTACAACCAACCACGTGTAAGCTAGAACTTATGGTTATATATACACAAATCATGTGTATCTACAGTACATACGGATATGGAACAATGGGCTGAGGCCAACTGTGTGAGGTTCAACAACGCTCAGTGCCGGGTCCTGCATTTGGGCCACAACAACCCCCTGCAACGCTACAGGCTGGGGGACCAGTGGCTGGAAAGCTATCCATCAGAAAAGGACCTGGGGGTGTTGGTCGACAGTGGCTGAACGTGAGCCAGCAGTGTGCCCAGTACAGAACAGTACTCCTTGTCCACAGGTCTACATGGGGATATTTGAAAAGAGACTGAACAAATTCTGTGTTGACTTCAGGTCTTATATGGATGCCTGTACTCAAAAACCACATCAAGTTAAAAGAAACCATAATCAATTTCCTTCTTGTTTATACCATCCATACTGAGGTTTAACGAACTTTATTCGTACTTTGAATACAAGCTTTCATTTCATTCTCCTACCTTTTTTCTGAGAATTCACCTTCAAGTAGAGGCCAAGTTACTTCAACTAAAAAGCTGCCATACCTGTTCAGGAAATCTATTAGCTAGCCTGCCTAACATCCCCCCAAATCAAGCATCCATTGGATAGTTCACTTACATTTAATTAAAGTATGTTTTTTTAAATCACGCATTAAATTTTTTGAACTATTTTAACAATTTTGCATTTTATCCCTCTATTGCTTGAGTCATTCATTGAGAAGAATTGACTGCAAGGAAGTATGTTTTCAATGCTGACATACAAACCTTCCCCTTAGAGAAACTATGCTAATTTGAGGCTACTAGTGTATCATGATCAAATCTGTATTCATTTATCTTCACAGCTCATTGCCTTGTAGATCCCAGTACTGAAATATTTCATTTGTTAAACTAAACGGCTTAAAAACATCTTCAGTTTCATGCAAATATATGTTAAAATGCTGCTAGCCTCAAGTAACTACTATTCCATAAATAAATGAACAGCACTACCCTAACATTTAAGGTTTGGGGGTTCTTTCCTCTTGAGCTTTCACAAATTCCAGTTGTGTTTTCCCAGTTTGACTGCAACTACAGGCACTGGAACTTCTCTAAGAAAATTTTGAAACTCCTCTCTATTTCAACAGTTAGGAAGAAAAAATAAGTCTTGTGAAAATTCTCAGCTTATTTGCAAGACAAAAGTGAGACGTTTACACCCTAATGTTGCTAGCAGACAGTTGTCTACTTCAGTACATAATTTTGTTAGTGTGACACGCAAAAAAAAGGGTTTTTTTCCCTGCACATCCCAGTCCAGAAGAGATGGAGAAACACAGATACTTCATAAAGGTGGAGTAAATTACAGATATTCCTTCTACCTCATATTTCAGCCAACAGAGATCCTCCCTTGCTGATATATTGCGTGGGGTTTGTGGCTGTGGGGGTGTTGTTTGTGAAGTTCCTTCGTACAGTAACATGGAGTTTCAAGTCTTTTAAATTCATTACATTATTCAGCCTCAGGAGTGGGATAAAAATGCCTTCATCCGCTTAAGAAATGAGATGAAAACATAGGAAAAAAAATCCCCCTCCCGTGTCCACAAGTGACTAATAGCACTGTTCACAAAATCAGTCATGTCATCTTCTCATCAGTATCAACAGCTGCACTTGATTACCATAAAGCACTGCATATGCATTAGATACACCTAGTTATGTTTGTGTTTGAATTTTGGAAGGTATAAAACTTACAGCCATGATCTTGTGGTCTAATTAGATTAAGCAGTGTCCTATTATGGATAGCAAAGGTAATAAATTGATAGAAGGAATTAATTTTATCTTGCTTTTTTCAGAAACCTGTCCACACACATTCTTCTTTGTATTTCAGTCAGTCTAAAGGGAAGAAAAAAAAAACAACCAGATTCCCAGAATACTAATGAGAACTTCTCTTATCACTTTTAATTTTTCTTGACTCTTCTCTTTGAGATGGCATTAGATCAATGTATGAACCATGAACTAATGCTCGTGCAAAGATGAGATAAGAATTTTGCAAGAGGTTCAGCACAAGCTGCATCACCTCCTAAGGAAAAAGCCTGAGCAAATATTAAATGGAAGAGATGCAAGAGATAATTTAATGGTAATTAAGTGCACTGCCACAAGGCAATTGAATAGTTTTCCTAGAAGTCTTTTGTGTTTGCTCAATTATTACTTTAATTATTGTTGTTGTTAATATAGTTAAATGAGAGAAGTGAGAATACTTTTTGTCTGTTTAAGAGAAAAAAGGCTCCATGTTCAAGAGCATAAAGCTTATATAGATACAAAGGCACAAAAATGAAATCTGATAATTCTAAAGAATTCTACATTTTTTTCCTGTTTACTATTTAATTCAGAAGTATGTTAAGAGGGAGGACGAATCCTGACCTGTGGGTTTCGGAGATACCGTTATCGGTGAGGTTGTGTGACACCTGCAGAATGGCCCTCCCTCATAGTATTGTCAGACCTTTATGAACGGCTCAGAAGTACAGTGAGCAGTATGTGATGCCTGCAGGAAGGCTGAAGAGTACATCACCAAGATATATATACTCTTCAAGTAGATCAAACACCACTGCTGTTGTTCTGCTCCCCAGTTTAATTGTTCGCAATGGGATCTCTCCGTAGGAGGCTATTTAACCTAATTTAACTTTAGCAAGTTTGTAGGAGAACACCAGTTTATATAAACTTGCCACACAAACCTGGTTTTGAAAAAGCCACCCAAAAAAGCCAACTGGCCAAACACGAAACAGCAAAGCAGCAACCACTACCCATTTCCACCAACCCAACAAAGCTTTTAAGTACTCCTTCTAAACCTGCGTGGCAATACTTCAGTTGCACCACGTACTGGAGACCAGATGCCCTGGAAATGAGAAGACTACGCGAAGCCTGTAGTCATCTCAGATACATCACGGTCACAACGTTTTAGCAATAAAAATGCATAAAGATTAACAAGACAGATGCTTAGATTTACACTAGGATTATGAATTCAAGTGTTATACTGCTAAAGGTTATATACTTTTTATTTGGTAGCAATGAAAACTCCAAAACATTATGTTTTAAGTGAATCGCTTTGGTTTATGTTGCTTGCAACACACTTGCTTCCACTTGCTTGCATGTTTTGCATTCTAGAACAATGTGCTTATCAGAACCTGCAGAGAAAAATGTATTGGAAAACAGTTTAAAGGAGGATAGAGACAAAAATAATTTCTTGCTGTATACTGTGGTGTTGATTTCAACCACCTTGTCCCTTGGATTTTTTTGTAAATGTCCTAAATAAGTTTAAATCAGATTTACAGTCCAGCAGGTGTATGCTTTGGGGGGGAAAGGATTACCGATTCACAGAGTGTTAGGGGTTGGAAGGGACCCTGAGAGATCATCTAGTCCAACCCCCCTGCCAGAGCAGGATCACCTAGAGCAGATCACACAGGAACAAGTACAGGAGGCTTGGGAAAGTCTCCAGGGAAGGAGACTCCCCCACCCCTCTGGGCAGCCTGTCCCAGTGCTCTGTCACCCTCACAGGGAAGAAGGGTTTCCTCATGTTCAGGCTGAACCTTCTGTTTTCCCGTTGATGGCCATTGCCCCTAGTCCTGTCACCACTGAGAAGAGCCTGGCCCCATCCTCCTGACACCCCCCCTTTAGCTATTGATAAGCATTAGTAAGATCCCCCCTCAGCCTTCTCTTCTCCAAGCTAAACAGCCCCAGCTCTCTCAGCCTTTCCTCACATGGAAGGTGCTCCAGGCCCTTCCTCATCTCAGTGGCCCTGCGCTGGACCCTCTCCAGTAGCTCCTTGTCCCTCTGGAACTGAGGAGCCCAGAACTGGACACAGCACTCCAGGGGAGGCCTCACCAGGGCAGAGTAGAGGGGGAGGAGAACTTCCCTCAACCTGCTGGCCACGCACTTCTTAACGCATCCCAGGATGCCACTGGCCTTCTTGGCCGCGAGGGCACACTGTTGCCTCATGGTCATCCTGTTGTCCACTAGGACCCCAAGGTCCTTCTCCCCAGAGCTGCCCTCCAAGAGAACAGCCCCCAACCTGCACTGATCCATGGGGTTGTTCTTCCCCAGATGCAGCATTTCACACTTGCCCTTATTGAATCTCATTCGATTTCTCCCTGCCCGTTCCATTAAACACGGTATATTGGAAATGCAAACTACTTCAGATGAGTACTACTACAACACCAGTGTTAGAAGAAGTAACTGTACTTGCATGTGCTTGTTCAGTCTGGCGAGAAAGAGTTAAAGTGTGACCTGTACTTCACATTCAGAGTTAACTTCTTGGTCACTACAGCTACAAACAGTATACTACAAGGAAAGGATACAGTACGAGGAAAACCAGACTGTCAAGCATAAATGCTCTCAGAGGTGAGAAAAAGAAGTTCTTTCATTTTCCTGATAAAGCAGAAAGTGAAACAAAACTGTCACTCAGCACACACTACCTGTGCCCAATGAATACATGCTTAGGAAAGGCAGTAGTACTTAAGCAAACAAGAATTTACAAGTCAAATATAATCCTATGCTATAACATATTTCCTGACATATTAATGTTTTGATTTTCAGTGGGAATTCCCTTTGCTTATTTACTTTCTATTCTCACCAATATTTAAAAATAATTTTTATAAATATTCTTCACTGGTTAGGGGAAAAAAAAACCAAGAACAACCAAAAACCTCACCTCTCTTATGTCTCTAGTCTTTTGAGCTTTAAAAGTTCAAAGACACGCTTAAATCATAAAAAAAGGAAAGTGAACACTGAACCAAGAACTAAGTTTTTTCCACGAGGAAGACAGACACATAAACAAAAGCCCAGTTTCATTTCTGATGTCAGACTTTGAAAATATTTGTTATTTTGCTTGAATTGGCAAATCATTGATGGTGTCATTTCTAACTTCTCAAAATTTACTAGGAAATAATGGGAACTTCCTTAGCTACATAAATGGCTAGCAAATTCCAGCTGGTATAATCTAAAATAAAAACTGGAGACAGAGGAAAGTCCATCTTTGTGAAGATGGAGAAATTAGAGAATAGCCCTACTCTAGCACACATGATTTAAGGAGAAATCTATCACAGGCTTCGTATTTTATGTACCAGCTGCTACTTTCAAAAGCCATCTGCTTCATTTTTCTGCACATGATTTTTTTATGCAGCTGCACTATTTCAGAAAAACATTCACTCAGGCTGACAAGCCATCTTGCCAGCGCAGTTCATAACGACACCATGCTGGATTTAAATTTCTTTATTAAGAACCAGAGCAAAATCATTCTGAACTTAGTACTGAATGCTTTCCAAGAGTTTAGGGATTTAAAAAACCTGCTTGCTGTGTCCTAAATTTATATTTTAGGTTTAAATTTGTTTATATCTTTAGAAATAATTTTTAAAAATTATCAAACTTTCTATTGACTTTTCAAGCATAACTACTGTGGAAATGGTTTAGCAACCGTACTATCAAATGGTGTCTCAAAAAGGGCAATTACCAATAATTAACCACTACACTGGCTGTCTCTGCTCATTTAATGTCACAAAGAAATTTCCCACAGGATAATCTCCACTTTTTCAGGAGGGCAGTTTAAAAATAAGCAATCTATTTCTTTTGCTTTACTTTCAGTGTTTATGACCTACTTACACAACTTAGTCCTGTTTTAGTTTTCTTTTTTTCAAACTGGCTTTGCTCTGAAAACTGCAGTTAAACAGCACTTCAGTGATTAAGCAACCCCTGAAGAGTTAAGCGAATAAACAAAAATAATTGCCACAGCACTGAAGATACTCAGATAAGCAAACAGAGAAGCAAAATGTGTTCTGTACTCCATTTAGTGAGTAGCATAAGAATTGTAATTACAACAGTTTAATGAAGCATGGAAAGCAGATTCACATTACATCCTTTTCTCCTTATCCATTTGTTTGTTCAGATACTTTTAGCTGGTGTTCTTTATATTCAAAAATTACTACTTGTGCTTAGTTAGTGACATTTATATTAACAAATACAACATTCCTCTTAACCTTCCTGTGTCTGCAATAATCAGTTATTTATTCTCCTTTTTAACAGCTCAGGTGTGTTCTAGCACCTGCTTTTAAACATTCCAGTTTCTAACACCTGAAGGCATTCTGGTCTTTGGTTTTTGTATGTAATAGCTTACTTTCAGCCACCACAGAACTGCTCAATCAGGATCTTCCTTTTACACTAACAAACAACATTCCTAGTGACATCGGTTCTATGAAAGTCCAGTGAAATTTTTCCTGTAATTCACCAACTCTTAAATTCCAGCTTCTGTAACATGAAGTCTGGAATACCTCAGTATATCCATCAGAAAAGCTGATCTTCAGCAACTACTTATGTGACCAAAATAACAGTTGATGCATATACTACATTTGTTTTCCCCACACTCAACATCAACAGTGTGGCTCTGTGTGCAGAGTACCCCTGTCCACACTGCATTTTGTTCCACACTCGCAGGATGTACCGTACCCAAGTCCACCACGAACCACAGCACAGCTCTTCCGTGGTACCCTATCAGACACGATTATCTCCAATAGCCCGTTGGTTTCTGCTGCAATCTTTCTTGTAGCGTTAAACATACCACAGAAATGCTGTAGGGTACCCTGGGACAGATACACAGAATCACAGAATGGTTTGTGTTGGAAGGGACCTTAAAGATCATCCAGTTCCAACCGCCCTGCCATGGGCAGGGACACCCTCCACTAGACCAGGTTGCTCCAAGCCTCATCCAGCCTGGCCTTGAAGACTTCCAGGGATGGGGCATCCACAGCTTCTCTGGGCAGCCTGTCCCAGTGCCTCCCCACCCTCATCACCAGATGAATGTGAACAGTCACCCAACAGAACCGCTTCTGTCTGTAATCACCAAACTCCAAAAGGAGGCGGCTCCTCCACCATGTCGCAGCGCCACCCTCATGTCCCAACAGCAGGTTCCCGTAGGACACTGAATTTTCCTCACTAGAGAATCAGAATAATCAGCTTGAAAGAACAGTGTCCCAACCCACAACACTACCACTTCAGAAATCTAATGCGAAATTAACCCCCAAAGGTTTGGGTCTCATCCGCTCTGAACCAAGCACCATATGCAGAAAAGCCCAAAGCACGCTTCTGATGTCATCAGCATTTTTAGAAGCCATCTTAATGATCATAATGGTAATTTTTAAAATACGCACAGGAGGGTAAGACATGTGTTTCCACCCCTATTTGCCCATCTGATATTATTAGATGACTCACAGAAGGCAAGTCTACATTAGTGAAAATGAAGGCTTTGGCCTTTTCTAGTGGAGTTAAAAGCAGGGATTCAGTATCGGGATAACATTCATTTGCCATCTGCCCTCAGCTGCTCCTCCTCTTCGTCTTGCCAGGTCACAGCTTCTATATTATCTCGTGGTGATCTTTGACATCTCTAACTAATTTTGGAAGCTCCTCTGTTAATAATGAGGGCATTAGAGCTGGGGGGAGGTGGAAATCAACTTCTGACGAGGCATTGTTAGGGGCAGAATGGCTAAAAATGGCCCCTTCTGTCCGAGCGGGCTGATCTCCAGATGTCACTGCAACATACACTGCTGCCTCTCAGGTCTTCCATAAAATAGGACTATACCCTTGGGAGCCATATCGTACTCAACCTACTAAGCATGCCTCGCTAACAGCTAATTTTATACTTCTCCGACAGAGAACTTTGCTTTTCCAGAACAAGTGAGTCCAAGCATCAGTGTGATTCAGCTTTTTCTCTTTGATCCAATGAACATCATGTACGACCTCATACACTAATTGCAATAACTTTGTTTAAGATCACTGACAAAGACACATGGAAACCTGTCCTGAGCATTTTAAATTTATCATCTTGCATTAAGAGTAATTCGCATACGACTGCAAGAAAGCGCCCACAAGCGCTATTTTCCCCACTCCGGTGGACAGGTGGAAATTTGAAATCAAAGCAGCCATTTTTCTGTGGACTGAGCCTGGCTGACTGTTTAAGAGGTATTGAGGAATACGAGCGTGTTTTACATTCCTATCATACAGCACTGCTAGCAGAAAGCAGACATTTGACACAGAACATGTGGCAGACACCAAAGTAGCGACACAACTCCACGAACAGCCAGATCTACAAGAAGAATGTCAGCATAGTTTTGAGTGTAAATCAACCTTTACAGTTAAAAAATGAGTATGTTGTGAGGAATTGTGCATTTCAGCAATTTCAACAAACTGAGCCCCGTAAGAGGGTATCTCAGAATTACTTTTGCACACTGCAAGGAGCAGACAGGTGATGTTCAGTTCCATTTGTATTTTTTTTTAATGTATTTTTAAGTAGCTGCAATTCTTAGATTTATTACCACTTCCCTCTAGGACACAGTTTATGTGTCAACCACTAACTCTTCCTGTAAGATCTTTTTGGTTTATGTTTTGTTTAAAACAGGCTGCCAATATTAGAACAATGCCAGCTTTTCTCCCCATGTCCTTGATTTGCTTCAGAGCTTTTCCTGTCAAAGTCGTTCGCTTTAGGTCTCCTATTTTTATTAGGATATAAGAGATGCTGTTATTTAATTAGGTTAAAGACTCTAATTCCCAGCCTGCACTTCAAATTATATCTCATGCACCTAAGCTTTATAAAACTTTCATCATTAAGTTATTATAGTAATTGCCTGGACTTAAAATTTCGTACATGTTGGGGGACAGTATTTAAAAATAATTTAATTTGCATTATGCATTTATCTTCCACAGTGTAAAAGAGAATTTGCATTTAAGGAAATACATTTTAAGTGTTAACGTTATCTTCACAGACACTAGAGATAGCGCAAAAACGTGCCACTTGTCCATGAGAAACTGTGCCTCCTCTTTCTTTAGAGAATTTTTAATGTTTTTTCCTCTTTCTTCAAAGACAACAAGTATCACTTTTTTCTCTTTTCTTTTTAAAACCAGTTTTCTTATGAAAATGAACCTGCATTGTACGTGTCTGCTGAAACACAGAATCCACGTGGCACAGAATTCAGCTCAGTCTTTGCAGAACGTCATTTATCTGCCATAAATTTCAGATCCTCCTCTCTCTGCTTGCAATTGCATCTCTTGTGCATTACACAAACTTTGGCTCAATTTAAAAAGCAAATACCAAACTTGGTCCAGTCCTCTGGTCTCCTTTATTACATACGTACACCTCCAGGGCAGCTCCAAACTGAAGGCTAAACCAGGTAGCATAGAGAAAAAATCTACACTGATAAAAACAACCTTTTCTCCTTCTTTGGGATGTAAAAAAAAACCCCAAAAGTTACTTCCAAAGTCTTCTGTTTGAAGCACAAGGACAGCAACAATGGAACAGCTGATGCCTCAGAGCTGATCCCCTCCCCCCATGCTTACTCCCTTTTCATCAAGGGATAAACCATCTCCAATTACTGGAGGCTAACATGTTATTCAAGGATAATGTGAGCGAGCTCTTGTCCCACAGTAAAAGGAAGGCAATTCAAGTAGCTTACGTCTGATTCTCATTACATAAATGTTTTTAAGAGCTGTATTCCGACTAGATGTAAGATACGGCTTTCATTCCGCACTCATCTAGTAAGGCAAGAGAGGAAGCCTGTCCCCTTTATTTCTACCTCCCAACCCCTTGTCACGGGAACAGAGGGAAAGGACGACGCTCACAATGAACTTCACCAACTTTTATTCGAGCCAAGTGGAAACGCTCCCAGAAAGTACAAGAAAAATATGAAGTCTAATTTTCATTACTTGAAAAACTAAAATTTTTAATTCTTTTTCCCTTTATGCTTGTTTCCTCTGAAGTTTTACTGAAAAATAGTAAAGTTTCATACAAAATACAGATACCTTCATTCTTATGAGATTTACTAAAAACTCAACAACATCACTAAAACAGGTTACTTATTGGTAAAAGTAAACTTACTGTATTTTTGCTCAGGAACCCTGCGTACTTCACGTTTAAGGTTTTTGGGGCAGGATTAGAGTTCCCTTGGGCTCAGATTTGGGTACACAATACAACGGGACACAAATGAAGGCTGGCATGTAAAACCTATGCAGCAAGCATCTGCCAACTGTGCAGACAACCATACATTTGGCATTTCCTATTATTTTTTTAATACTTTAACCTCACAGTTCAAACAGCACTGGGTGGGATCCAATTTGCCTAATTTGGCTGAAATTGTAAGCAGTTGGGCCCAAAGGAATAATGCTGTCAATGCAGTATTGTTACTTTTCAGTAGCTCTATCACCACCTAAATGCTCCACTCAATGGAAAAAAAAAAGAAGACATGACTGAAGACCTGTCATTCGCTACCTTTGACACCTTCCAAACAGAGCAGTAAAAGAAACAGACACAATTCCACAATTCTAGCATTAGTGCGTTGATCAGAGCTCTCAGCTGGGGTGTAAAACGACGTGTCTTGAACACACAGCTCCTCCAGTCAAGAGGAACGGCCTAAGCGCCAGCCTCTCCCCATCTCAAGTCTCAAATCCGAAGCACTCCCGAAACGCGCGGCATGCTATCAGTAGGACTAATTCTGACTTTACAAACCAGTTCCATCGTGTGTTCCCCAGTAATTTCAATGCTTTGTTGTACAGTCTGCAAAGCAGAGGCACTCTTATGAAAAGTCTCATTAAGTGCCCTGCTTTTATACTTGCAATTAGAAGAGCTTACGCCCACTGCAGATGGCAGAATGACCGTCGCCGGCTACAAACGGCTGTACGTCACGCTACAGTTGGACAGTTCTGGATGGAGGTGCTTGATTTGCTCAAGATTCTTGAAAATAAAGAATATCCTAAACAAAGAAAGGTCACTGCGTCCTTAAAATAGCCAAAATTCGGGGGGAGGAGGAACCCAAAGCAAACAAATTCACATGGTAAGTCCAAGCTCAGAAGGCTTAAATGTTTGTACCAATTCATACAGGGCAATGCACTCCCTGAAGTGAGTGAGAGTAGTCATGCGTGTGACGGTACAAACCTGTGCCAGATTTCAGTTGAACAGCCTGATAATTGTGGTTTGGGTTAACTGTATGAATAAAATGTGTCAACGGTGATTAAGGTAACATTTTGTTATCTTTACAAATGCTCTGTTTTTCTGGAAGGTAACTTCAGGATTCAGTCTCTCACTCAAACTTTCAGCTCCTTTTTTAACAATACACCTGCTCTGCAATTCAAATTCAAGAAAATAATTACATTTTCTAAAATCTATGGACAATTCATGGGTGACAGAGGTCACCATTTCTTTTCCTATCAACTTTTTAATTTGACATTCTACATTTTTAATAAGTCAGACAACATGTGTTTAGATGTTATCAAGTTACTAATAGCCTCATCTTGGAAAGAAAGATTTAGTCATGGGCAGCATCTGGTCCTCAATTTTTTTTCTTCTCGTTACACATGAGAAAGCACTTTATTTTACTTCTACATATACAAAAGCCAATGTCATGGAATCATAGAATGGTTTGGGTTGGAAGGGACCTTAAAGACCATCTACTTCCAACCCCCTGCCATGGGCAGGGACACCCTCCACTAGATCAGGTTGCTCCAAGCCTCATCCAGCCTGGCCTTGAACACTCCCAGGGATGGGGCATCCACAGCTCTGCAACCTCTGGCAACCTCTGCCAGTGCCTCACCACCCTCTCCCCGCTTTCAGTTTAAAGCCATTGCCCCATGACCTATCACTACAGGACCTTTTAAAAAGTCCACTTCCAGATTCCTTATAGACCCCCTTCAGGTACTGGAAGGTACTAGAAGGTCTCCCCAGAGCCTTCTCTTCTCCAGGCTGAACAAGCCCAATTCTCTCAGCCTTCCTTCACAGGAGAGGTGCTCCAGCCCTCTGAGCATCTTCGTGGCCTCCTCTGGACTCGCTCCAACCAGTCCATATCCTTCTTATGCTGAGGGCTCCACAGCTGGACACAGCACTCCAGGTGGGGTCTTACAAGAGCAGAGGGGAAGAATTCCCTCCCTCGCCCTGCTGGCCACACTTCTCCTGATACAGCCCAGGATATGGTTGGCTTTCTGGGCTGCCAGCGCACACTACTGGCTCATGTTCAGCTTTTCATCCACCAGTACCCCCAAGGCCTTCTCCTGAGGGCTGCTCTCGATGCATTCTCCACCCAGACTGTACTTGTAGTTGGGATTGCCCTGACCCAGGTGCAGGACCTTGCACTTGGCCTTGTTGAACTCCATGAGGTTGGCACAGGCCCTCCTCTCCAGCCTGTCCAGGTCCCTCTGGATGACATCCCTTCCTTCCAGCCTGTCGACTGTACCACACAACTTGGTATCATCAGCAAACTTGCTGAGGGGGCACTCGATGCCATCATCCATGTCACTGACAAAGACACTAAACAGCACCATTCCCAATACTGACCCCTGAGGAACGGGGTCAGTAAATCTATGTTTTAGGTCTGTTCTGTGATGCAGCGTTATTGCTCAAATTCTTTTCATAAGTTGGTGGGGTTGCCTTAACAATTTACCAGAAAAAATAAATTGTCTTAATGTATTCAAGATGCCAAGTGAGATTTACGCAGCAAACCAAAATCATTGTCAGAGAATGACAGCTCTGAAAAGTTGTGGATCTGATTTCTGCGACAACAGAGACCCACGTATCTTTCAGCATGCCAGATGAAGAACAGTGACTTTTGAAGAACTGGATTTGGAAATACTCCCGATGAGGTGGACAAGAAAGGAGAAGACAACACCCCAATGTTATGGTGTGCAGAGCAAGCAGACAGCAACTTCTGATTTTCTTTTTGTGAGAGAACTAGGATTCAGGGCATTGTCAGATACATGCAGCTGTTATCTTAGCGTATCAGTTCCTTCTTGCTGTTCTGAGCCATTTGTATCTGTTTCTAATGATTTCTACAAATTTCGTAAAAACTTTAGAAAATGCTAAAAAATATTCCTCTGGCATTTTAAATTCCTTGCTTGAAAGAAATAGTTCTCTAGCACACAAAATAGAGAATGCTGCAGGCTTCCCAGCTCTTGGATAGGTAAATGATGGAGTTTAGGATATTATTTTGGAGTTCATCACACACTTCTGCATCATGGAAAACAGAAATCTCCTATTTAAAGTGGGTATGAAGAAATACACTTGCAGCTGAAGTAGAAAGGACCATGATTTTTGTTGTTTCTAGAACAATCCTTGGCAGTACTAAGAAGTCATCAAAATCCATATATTTTTAGGCTGAAAGAAGCATATCACATGGATGAGTTAAAGTGGAATGCATTGCACTAGAATCATCTTCTCAGAAGTCAGCTCCACCATATATCATTACAAGAATTTCATCAGACATTATAAAAATTAGAAGTCATTTAGCTAAGGCAGGAATGTGTGCAGGTACAATAAAGGATAGAAGGCGTTTAAGAAATGAGCATGAGCACATTATACTTTGCTTTCAGTTGATGTATTGGACAGTGGGATTATGTTTTCCGCTTTTTAGAAAATATAAAAAAAATATTTCATCAGAATTCCTGTTTCCTGGTTACTGATCTGCAAATGTGTCTGTTCACAAGGGCAGAAGAGTCCCACGCTTTGGAAAACCTCCAGTTATACCCTAATTCCAGGGGATGTTGCTCATATGGTATTGCCCCCAAGCAACCAACCTAAGATCAGGATATTTTTGAACGTGGCAGAGACATAAGAACAGTAGTACATAGAAATAGTTTTCCTTGGTAGAAGCCTTTAGGGTTTGAGTAACATTACCAGCCACTTACTATTGTTGTTCCTTTTACACAACGAAACACATCAGATTAAAAATAATTCCTATTTCAAAACAAAAACCAAAGAGCTTTCATGGTGTAGGTCTTGAGCTCTGCCCATTTCAGATGGCTTCACAAGCCCTCTCCCCATGCCTTTCATTCCTACCTTACTCCACCTCAATATTCCATGACAATACTCCATAAAATTACTCCTTTAAATAGTCAAGATTAAAGGTATCCTCCATACAGCAGTACAAAATCTTGGTTCAAACCATGACATATAAACATACCCTGATCACAAACTCGTTACCATTAGTAACACAAACTGTTTGCTAAGCACTAACACTATTTCAGTGTACAAACGTAGACAACGTACCACCCGGACACTGGAAAAGACCCACACAGCAAGTAGCCAATGAGTACATTCAGGCTTGTATTTCCAGAGATGCACAGATACTTAAAGTTAGGGGATACTATGACATACAGACTTCTCTTTAAATATCGCCATGAGGTTTCACTTGGTGAGCTTGACACTCTAAAAGCAGATAAAATTATCTAAGTGAACAAAATGAAGATTTAGGTGTTTAATTTATAGAAACTTTTGCTATTATGCAGCTTTACTAACCAGTAAGAGATACTCAAATCAAGAAAATAGCCTAATAATAAGAGTGGGAAAAAATACTCCATGGTTGCAGTGAAACTGCCCACTTACTTGCACTTGCAAAAATACAGAAATTCATCAATTTAATAAAGCATGAAATAACAATAAGAAGCCAGCTGAACACCAGTACATTTTACCTGGGTTAAGACAACTGAGGAATTATCTTGTCTTTGGAAAATATTCCTCATCACTTCTCTAGGAGAAAGTTGCCATGGGCTTCATGCCCTTTCTGCTTTATATATGCAACCTCAAATTTTACAGATTTCTGTTTCTGCAGCAGTATGTCATCCACATAAACAGAGCCAGAATCTTCCAAAGGGATGTCAGCAAAAGTAGTAGAACTGAACATACCTGCTGATAGAAAAAATTTAGAGTTGGTTTGTCCTCAGTGAACTGGTTTAGAAATCCTTTTGGTAAATACCGAATTCTCAATTCATATCTGAAAAGCAAGAAAAAGAAAATTAAACTGGTGAGACAAAAATAGTACTTGATATTTCCTCACCAATAAATGAGGTCTTCAAATTCTTTAAAATAAACACAAAACCAGAAGAAACTCGGAAAACCAAAGAAAATTTTCCTCTTTTGACTGCTTAGAGAACTAAACTGGAATGCGGTACCTGACATTTCATAAGAATATTTATGAAGGACCTTTGTAATAGAAGCAAAGATAAAACCCTGCTGCCTCCTCAAAGCTTCAGTGAGAACTGAGGCACCAAGACTTGCAGCAGATAAGCCTTCAGGCCCAGATCCATGGGAAGGGAAGCCACAACTGGGCGATGACAGCGGATGAGCTGCCATATCCACTGACGTGACCCCCTGACAACAGCTCTTTGGTTATTACAAGCAGGGTACTTAGCACAGATCCCACTGCTCCAAGTAAGAGTGGCAACCAGTGTTCCTCACCAGGGAGCTACGATACATGGCAGATACCTCGTTATTCACTAAAATTATAGATACAGGCCAAATTATACCTGTGGGTATTTAGGTGCTAGGGAGAGAAGGCAGCATGAGCACGCTGTCCAGAAGCAGAAAAGCAGAGCTTCCCCTACCACCTGCTTCTGCCATATCCCCTCAAATCTACTGCGAATCTGGGCTTGGGGAAAAGTGAGGGACAAGATGGTTTTTAATGTCTGTCTGTCTTTCTCACCATCCATATCTATTTTAATTGTCAATAGATTGAATTAATTTTCCTGCATTTGGTTGTTTTGCCTGTGACCACACTGGTAAATTATCTTTATTCTTGATGCCCAAGTTTTTTCATCCTATTTTCTCCCCTGTCCTGCTGAGGAGAAGAGGGAGAGGGGCTGTGTGGGAGTCTGACAGCCAGCCAAGGCTGACCCACCACACGAGTATCAAGTGCCTGACCAAGAAGGGAAGTGCTATGATTCAATGCATGTGTTTCAGAGGTCTTATTTAATAATAGATACTGAAGATTAGGGTTGAATTTTCACACTGTACAAATGAAAAGAATGCTTTGTTTGTTCTCCCAATGTGCTAAAAACAAATACTGACTAGTAGTCACTCCACACCACCTTTGTTCCTATTTTTCAATCCTCCTACAAGCCAAAAATCAGAGGCCATTCAGGCCTGGAGAAACGCATGGCACTGATCTCAGACCTTCAGCAGCATATGTATTGTCCCAGTCACCCTGATCTAGATGAGAATGTAAAACACCTTTACTCTCTAGGATTACAAAAACACACAGGAAAAGCAATTGTTCTCCTTCAGAGGGACTTGCCTTCTTAACTGAGCAGCCATGAGAAGTACTGCTTTTTGCAACAGGATCTTGTGAGAAAAGCAGGTAAGGCAAACAGCTTGTCTGGGACAGTCACTGAGAATGACCTTCATTAGCTATTTATAACTTAATCTCTGACTACGCTTATGGGAATGAAGAAGCTGATTTCCAAAGGCCAAGTCAAGGATGGGCTTGATTTTCAATATCCTCTAAGTCTACTGTCTTTGAAATGCAGCCAAATGAAGGTGATCGGTCCCTTTTCCACAAACCATGACCGCTTTCTGAGCAAATATCCCAGCTGATCACCTTCCCTATGTTTGATAAAACTATTACTGGAAGATCACTATTTTCCTTACTGCTCCGCAGATATACTGGGGTACAGGGGCACACTGACACACGCTCTGGGCCTCCACTCAGACCTGCAGAAAGGTCAGCATCAAGAGCGTTAACAAGCTGTACGGTGAAGTGACCTGTCCACAGCACAGCATACACTACTGAGCAGTTGTAGGAGCTTGCCTTTGAGTAACAAGCACTACCCTGGGCGGCTGGTGGAGCCGAAACCAGAAAGGATGATAAAAATCTTCATATTGTGGCACTGGAATAATCCTGCCAGTCCCAACCACGTAGGTTGCTTCCAGCAGGTTCCAATTCAGTTCACATCAGCAGAACAGTCAGCAGAACAGAGAAGATGGGAACAAAAAGGGCAAAGGAAGAGCCTTCTTTAGTGAACTGAGTTGACTCGCTGAAGGATGAGGCAAGCACCAAGGCTCATAGAAGAAAAGGGTAAGGACTGGATAGCTGGAAGAAACAGAGAGGAGAAGACAGGCTGTGGAGAGGAGGGGTACAGAGCTTTTAAATCAACTTAAGTCAACTCATTGCATCATTCCACAGGCGGTCTGGCCTCGGTGTCAGTGCCAAGGAGTTTGTATTGCAGCTATCAAAACTTCCAGGAGTGTTAAGCATTGGGGTTTCCTCTGGGGCATCTTCTACCTGTTAGAGCCAAAGCATGAATGTCACCTGGTTAACAGGACCTGCTTTACCTACAAACCTTAAGAATGGAACTGGAAGATGTGTACCCTGTGGGGAACACAGGGTGTTGTAAGACACTGAATTTCTTACTCAAACCTCTTGATTCTCCCCTTGTGGGACAAAAAAGGCTAGCGAATGGAACAGTGCTTTGGCACATAGCACTTCTGCAGACAGAAAGGATAGCTGCCCTGATTGCTGTGGAAGGCTCGGTATTATCAAAACAGACCAGGGTCGATGCCACGAATTGAGTCCCACATCCTGCTAACGCCAGGGACCCCCAGCTGTACAGGGGTAAAGGTGAAGGTTAAGGGAGGAAGGGTCTTTCGTCTTTCACCCTCATGCCCTTGGGAACATCCAACTACTAAATATTAATACTACAAGTGAAGATGAATTTCTTCATTAAAGTGAGATTAATGCATGCCCAGGTCTGCCTTGGTAGCACAAACACTAAGAGGAACTCTGAAGCAAACAAATTCACTCCAGCCTTTACTGCCTTCCCATAAAAAAGCCCTGGGATTTTGTTTATGTTTCACTTGTCATCTGGGATGATGTCACATGCACAAAGCAAATGCTTAAGGAAGAATTAACAATTTATGCTACTGTAAAATAAATTTAACAGGAGCAGTGTTACTGGAATTCAGTAACAAACAGAACTCGGGCTTAATCTGGAAGACTACAGTTATTCTAAACCAGTAGAACGGACTTCCACTCAAATTACACAGTGCTTCTGTAGTGCTAAATCTCACTTACCTGAAGAAATAGGACAGTTTATACGCAGTGTGACATAAAACATAGCAGACTCCAGAATACTTGTTTCCTGCACAAACTACTACCAACAAATAAGCAAGCAGCTGCAATAATTATCGCTCTGATCATTCCTGACACTGTGATTTAGATGTATTTAGAATTTTCTGATGCTGGACAGAATTATCTTCACTGCTAGAGAAGAAAATGAAACTGCACAAAGGGTATTTCATGCAGGTAACTAACACAAACATTCCTAAAGTAAACATGCAGTGAAGATGCAGGCACAGTTAACGGAAGGCTTTTATCTGAATTTTAGGGCCAATCTTTCTTCTTTATAGGAAAAGTTGAAGTATTAGGACTCTAGTCATTTTTTTTTTTAAGTCTATTAGTTCAAATCTTTACTACTCCATGCAAAATCCAATCCTATTTTAGCAAGAAGGTGGCCAAAGCAATTTATAAAAGCAAACGAGGGTGAGGAAAAAGAATTCCAGTATGATTTCCTGTTCATCTCCTGTCACATAACTGAGGTTATCCAATGCCAGTTTGGAAAACTAAGTCGTGTGTGCTCCTGCAACTACGCTGTTTGCCACACGAAGAAGAAAGAAGATTTGATGTGACAGGATTTAGGTGACCTTGTTGCCCTGAAGTCCACTATTATTTACTCCTCCTGAACTCTAACTACAGCTGTGCCAGCTGAAGCTGGCTGGAGCACCTCTGTTATGAAGAAAGGCTGAGAGAATTGGGCTTGTTCAGCCTGGAGAAGGGAAGGCTTTGGGGAGACCTTATAGCACCTTCCAGTGCCTGAAGGGGCTACAAGGAAGCTGGGGGGGCTTTTTACAAGGGCCTGTAGTGACAGGACAAGGGGTAATGGGTTTAAACGGAAAGTGGGGAGATTTAGATTAGACATCAGGAAGAAGTTCTTCCTGGAGAGGGTGGGGAGGCACTGGGACAGGTTCTCCAGAGAAGCTGTGGATGCCCCATCCCTGGCTGTCTTCAAGGCCAGGCTGGATGAGGCTTGGAGCAACCTGGTCTAGTGGAGGGTGTCCCTGCCCATGGCAGGGGAGTTGGAACTAGATGATCTTCAAGGTCCCTTCCAACCCAAACCATTCTGTGATTCTATGATTCTAAGTAGAGTCATGTCCCTATTTCTCCCCTTCACTAGCCCATTCACTGCAGGATTTTAAATAGTACAGCACCAAGCAAAAGCTGAGTATACAGGAGACAGATTTTATTCTGGTAACTTTTGTGTACAACCTACTGCCAACCAGTGCAACTGGTAGTATCTGGATTAGTCCAGGAGAATGTGAGACCTAATTTCTGAACACTGTAAATATACAGCCAATTTAATTTAGACAAAAAAAATTCACAAGAAAGGCAGTTACTGGCCTATTAACTCTATAGGAAGCTTTTAAGAACCATTCCAAGACCTGGGTGGGGACAATCCCAAGCACAAGTACAGGCTGGGTAGAGATCGGATCGAGAACAGCCCTGAGGAGAAGGACTTGGGGGTAACTGGGGGACGAAAAGCACAGCGTAAGAAAATCGGAACTGACGCTTGTGCACTATGTAATGATTTCCTCAGCATAAATTGTTCACATTTTACATGCAGCACTGCTATCATGGAATGGATTCAGGAATCCCCTACTTCTTACACTGTGATTTCACGATATTATCAAGTAAAAACTTTCTTTTGACGAATGGAAAGGAAAATACTGATGCACATCGCAGAGACAATAATAGAACATGCACAGAAGAAAATGAGCAATGTTTATGAAACAAGTTTTAAACATTCCTAATTTCTCTGAATTCGTTGCATTTTCTAAAATCGGGTCACTACAGAGACTTTATAAACTGGTGACTGCCAACTGTGACATCTACTAGTTTGTAACAACTCAATTTGCAAGAAATTAAGTATGGACTGTTTACAGTAATTTTGAAGATGATCTGTAGCCTTAATAATCAACTTCTGCCCAAACTGTGGTTATGAATATGAACCTCAGAAAAACACATACAAAAGCCCTACAATGAACTAGTAACCACAGTAATCTACTTACTGGTGTTCCAACATGAGTTTAGTGCTATACTTGGCTTAATGGTATTTTAAACCCCTGAGCTCTCCATCTTCTCTATTAGACTCTTGTTTTTCTGCAAGTAACTTTTAGTTTCCTTGTCTTTCTACCAGGAAAGTGGACAATCTTTCCCTTCTTCCTCTCCAGCCTACATCCTCTCCTGCACCTGGGTCGGAGCAATCCCAAATACAAGTACAGTCTGGGTGGAGAATGGATTGAGACCAGCCCAGAGGAGAAGGACCTGGGGGTACTGGGGGACAAAAAGCTGGACATGAGCTGGCAGTGTGCGCTGGCAGCGCAAAAAGCCAACCAGATACTGGGCTGTACCAGGAGAAGTGTGGCCAGCAGGGCGAGAGAGGGGATTCTTCCTCTCTATTCTGCTCTTGTGAGACCCCACCTGGAGTACTGCATCCAGCTGTGGAGCCCTCAGCATAAGAAGGATATCAACCAGTTGGAGCGAGCTCAGAGGAGGCCACAAAGATGCTCAGGGGGCTGGAGCACCTCTGTTATGGGGACAGGCTGGGAGAGTCGGGCTTGTTCAGCCCGGAGAAGAGAAGGCTCCAGGGAGACCTTATTCCACCTTCCAGTACCTGACAGGGCCTACAAGGAAGCTGGGAGGGGACTTTTTACAAGGGCCTGTAGTGACAGGACAAGGAGTAGTTGGTTTAAATGGAAAGTGGGGAGATTTAGATTGGATATCAGGAAGAAGTTCTTCCTGGAGAGGGTGGGGAGACACTGGGACAGGTTGCCCAGAGAAGCTGTGGATGCCCCATCCCTAGAAGTGTCCAAGGTCAGGCTGGATGAGGCTTGGAGTAACCTGGTCTAGTGGAGGGTGTCCCTGCCCATGGCAGGGGGTTGGAACTAGATGATCTTTAAGGTCCCTTCCAACCCAAACCACTCTATGATTCTCTGATTCTCTCCTGAGCATGCACCATCAGCTTACTCTGATCAAAAGCTTAAGAAAACAACCTTCACCAGCGCATAGGTCATACCACTTTTTTTATCCAACCAATCGGTATCATGGCAGTATCTCAGTAAATGCACCCAGGCTATGGAAAGGATGTTCTGCAGTTACCTTTCTATTCTTTGTGCTCTTGGCATAACGGGAGAAGATCCCAGTTGGAAGAAAGGCAGATGTTAGTCATTGCTCTGGGCCTCAATTCATTACCCAATAAATAGTTTTACAGCTGCAGAGGGATAAACTGATCCATTCACTGCATTTAGCTCTTCTCAAATTACATTTCTCCTACTTCGTGTATATATATAAATACAACCAGTACCTTAAAATATTTTGTTGGTTTCATTTAAACAATAATATTCATCCTTTTAAATTTTCAGAGGTGTGCTTATACCAGATAGGAACAGGATTCTTAGCCTAAAACTTTAAGGACAACAGAACCTGAGATGCGGCTGGTTCACTCGATGTATCAGAAGTTTTGCAAATTTTCAGGGCAAACGATAAGGAGATTTCTGCTTCTTCTTTATGCCTCTGCTAAATGCCAGGTTACACATACTTGTTCTCAGTTTGCAGAAAACCATTTACAACAACAAAACCCCTTAAAGCAAACAAAACATCACTTCCAGCTCTTTGTGAAAAGTTTGGTTGGTTGGGGGTTTTTTGGTTTGTTTTTGGTTCTCCCTCCCCCCCACCCCGTTCCACCACCTCTATTCCAGCACATAAAGGTCCTTCTTAATAATGCAAATTAGAGTCATTTTTCCATGACAAAATAAAAATACGTGTATAAGTTCATTTTGACACTGAACACATTCATGCTCTTACTTCCACTCTTCTGGAGGGTGGGCTAGTTCAAATTTCTCTCTCACATTGGACACCCCCATGTCCAGGTGTAGCCAGTGAACCTCCTCAGACTGTAGATGACTGAGCCGTAACCCATAGCAGGCCACATTTTTCACTTTGTGACAGTCCACAATCTTCTGAATTATGCCCTAAAACAGAGAAACACACTCCTTACAAGCCGTAAACAGCAATATGTATTTTCTAAAAATGCTAGAGCAAGACTGTAAAATGTAACAATGCCATAGCCTATACAAAATATTAAGCAATAAATCAGATATCACCTTTATTAAAAATACGAAACACGTTCAACTGTAAGCTGTTTCAAACATTTACATTTTCCTAAGTTTTACCAGCACAGCTTCAGAAAACATCAGTAAATACATTTCCATGCGTCTTATCAGCTAAGCCACCATTTCCTCTATGTAAAACAGAATAACATAAAAGCCAAAATATAAAAAGCAAGTTTGTAGGTGAACACAAGACATCTGTTCAAAAAACACCAAACCCACAATAAAACAGTACCAGCCTTCAGAAGTCACTCTTCATCTACAGTTGGAAAATCACCATAAGACTTTCAACCTATTTAGTGCCACAACGACCAGAATTTGGTATGTCACGTCACAGCCCCTTGGTTTCCTTCCCCCTCACTTTCTCCTGTGATTCAGCACAGATGTCCTTATAAAATGAGGCGAGAGACAATTATTTGGGAAGATTCTCAAACAAAACAAATGTCCTACTTGTTTGCCCTGAGGTAAATTTGTTGTTTGAGGACCTCTTACCCAAGAAAGGTACCTTCCCATAAAATTGTAACAGACTGCAATTTCCCTTCCCAAGACCTTTCTAAGGTCTAACGCACAGTAACTAAAATTCAAACGTGTTAGTAGATCATGGATTAGCAACCCTTCGGGTGCAGCGTGCCAGGCTGTCCTGCTCTTATCCAGATTAGAAAGTCAGCAGGAGATGAGAGTTGCAGCTTCACAGCCTGGTAGAAGGTAAAGCTTGTCTCTCCGCGAGGCGGCAGATCCCTGCCAGTAGAGTTCAGAGCTCAGCAAGGAGCCCGGGCTATCACTGCTCCCAGACACTTCTGTCAGGAAATTCAGTCAGTCCTTTGCTTCTGACCCTGCAATGGTGTAAAATTTCCTACTGAAAATACTTATGAGTGTATCACACATATATATGCACACATACACACACACGGGTGCACAAACTGCTGACTCTTGCTCAGAGTTTCAGAAAATACCAACACGTAGGCAACAGTAAGTTCTACAGGAGCTACATGTGGGCTACTGGAGCGAGTTAGGTTTTTTAGCAGGATGACAGTGTTTCCCAAAATCTATTACTTTATATCCCCAAGAAATTAATACCCTGATTCTGCAAATTAAGCAAGCAGCAAACTAACTGCAAAAAGAGAATTAAGAAACCACTAAATGTGAACAGAGGGGGAAGACGACACATGTAGGAGTGGAATCATGCTTTTGGTGAGGTGATAGCAAGCTGTTCTATCAGCTCACACATCCTGCCAAACCACAAACTTTAAATAATCCTCCCGAAGGCACACAGTGCAAGTGAAAGGTTAAAAAAATTTTCAAGCCGACAAGAAGGAAACACAAGCTGTGTTCATTAAGTCTATTAAGTCCATGGAATCTGAGTCAGAAGAAATTCCGTCAAGCTCAGAACCCTGTCTCCAACAGCAGCAGTATGAGCATCCTCAGAAGCATCACTTGCTCATTTGCACCAGCAGTGCCTCCCACACCCTCGTCTTCTTCTGCACACAGGAGCTGGACATCCACTGCTAAGCAGATAACAAGCCCTACGCTTGAAGGAAGATGGACACAAAGAGCATAGCAAGCAAGACGCTTGCAGGGGACTCTATCATGTGGGAAGGAGACTTGAAAACACACGGATCAATCAGTTTTCAAGTGGGACTACCACCTGGCAGCATCACGCAGACTAGCCAGCAGCAGCGGAGCTCCGGCAGTCAGAAGACACCCAAGCTGCTGGGACAAACGGCTGATGCAAACACAAGTAACCTCCCTGCACGTACACTGGTAACACAACTGAAGGAACAACCACAGCGGGTGCAGATGGATGCCGGGGGAAGAGGCGACACCAGGAACACTTCTGAATGCCCTCCTAGCCTCTGATTATTTTTATCCCCTGAGCCAGGCACTCTGTCATTCATCAGCCTTCAATGAAACTCTTCCAGTTACTCATCCTGTCTCCTCTTAAAGCAGTTAACTTTTTGCAACCTTCCCCAGCAAGTACCAAAGGTCTATCACCAGGTCATTGAATGGATTTAAATCTGAATGAAATGTTTTGAGCACTAAGAAATTGGTTAAGTTTGTTTCTTAATGTATTTAATGGTCTTTGTATTAAATAGTGCAAAGGAGAACAGTTGACTGTATCCTGGGAAACTGAGTACTCTCAGAAGTCACAGAGGCACATTTAACCTCTTCTCTACTCAAAGGACAATCTCTGCCTAGTTAGTAAAGCCTAACATTTTGGCAGGCGTGCTCTCCTCTGAAGGGAACAGTGCCAGCTTTTCTATATGCAAACAAACAGAAGAGATTCATTCATTTTCATCTTTCTGCACCCTGCAGAGTACATAACGTGCTGTGTTTGTTTCTGGAAATCCACCCCTTCCCCTGTCTCTGACACTATTAGTTCATAATGAAAATGGAGGGATGTGTTCTTAAATGATAGTTATGCCTGCTGTGATAAGAAACAGCTTTGTAAAGAAAAAAAAAATTAAGTGAAAATTATCTGTGACCAGGAACCACCAAGAATACTGATGCATAAGGCTCAGCAGAAACCATTAGTATGTAGTCAGCAAAGAATCAAGTTGGACATCTCAGAACCTCTCTAATTTTCAGGCTGGAGTTTCAAAAGGACTGAAGATGTCGTAATTCCCACCAAAAGCAAGTGAAATTTTTAAGCCTAGATCCTTTTTATATCATTTTTATAACCAAAAGTAAATTAAAGGGGTTGGTATTGGGACTGGCGGTGTTCAACATTTGTCAGTGACATGGGCAGTGGGATTGAGTGCCCCTTCAGCAAGTTTGATGATGACTCCAAGCTGTGTGGTGTGGTCGACATGCTGGAGGGAAGGGATGCCATCCAGAGGGACCTGGGCAGGCTGGAGAGGTGGGCCACTGCCAACCACATGAAGTTCAACATGGCCAAGTGCAGGGTCCTGGGCATCCCATCCCTTCTGGCCAGGATGTTGGTATCACCCCAAAAAAATAATTCACAACAATTAACATGTAACACAACTCAAGAAAAAGCCAACTAAATGTAAACGTCAAGGAGATAGCAGCATTGGTGCAAAGGAGGTCACGTGCAAGTGTTTGAAAATACATCAACTTGTGTATGTGCAGAAAGGAAAGTGTGATGCTTTACGCGAAACAAACACATTAAGTGGCTTCTCCTTTTTGTTTAGGGCTGCCACAGAGCTCATTCCAGATGTTAACAAACCACAGTCCAAAGCAAAAAATGGGGAAATAAGGAAATGTGATTAAGTAACCGAAAACAGTGGGTCTGCAGGGGAAGCCTCTCAAGTAAAACATCAATTTTCTTACTTATTCGTTTAATAATAAAACACAGAAGTTGACTTTTAAAACATTTAGAGCCACACATTCGGTCAACATGAAGCAGCACCACAGCAGTGCTGTTCATTCAGCAACACGAGCTCTCGCCAGGGGAAGCGCGGCATATAAACAGCGTAGTGAGTTCCCATGCAGCAGGACAGCGTTTGTTTTATCTGGCTGCTGTTTCCAAACAGCACAAGATTAACATCCAAGAGCTGCACTGGTACCACAGCCATGATGGAGTCAGTGTGTTTAACTTTGATCGGGTAGTAAACAACTTGTAGAGCCTCCTTGAGGTCTGGACTGCCTCCACAGACCAAGTGGAGACGCTTGAAGTGTCAAACAAAGCCACCCCTTCTCTGTGTTTCACGGTCGCAGCGTGAGGAGCCTTCCCAGAAGCATGCCTGATGTTCTTCGTGGCAGTGATCAGAATGCTTAATCAGAAATTTCTAGACAAACAACTTAACTGCTTAACCACTGCACAATAGCGACTAAAACATCCTGCTGAGATATGTCACGACAATCTTTTAACTGGAAGCATAGCCATAAAAATGTGAAATCTCTCCAGAACTGACAACAACCGGCCTTCTACATCAGGAAACTCCCTTAGATGCGTTCTTAAGTGGAAAAAAACAGGTAAGGAACACCAACGTTTCAATTACAGCCTTATGACAAATTAACCACAACTTGAAATACTTGTAGGAAAGCTTAACTCTACTAGAAACCTACTCCAAAACGATATTTCACTGTGGTGTACACAGGACACCTACAGGAATATAAATTTCTATGAGTAGTTTTCATGTGTCTGCTGTCACTCCCATAAATACCCTACAACTGTAGGGAAGTCACACAGTCATATGCCAGTTGAATGCTGTTTACTGTAATCACATTCACTTTAATTAGGTTTCCAGAGCTAACATTTACACCCCAAGCATAAAATAGGCAGTACAGCTGAGCAAAGAGAATGGAAAGCCCTTTGAGGAATTTCATATCAATAATAGGTAAGTGATAGGTCACCATTCCCTCTCTTTAACCCAGAAGGAAGTAAGGAAAAAAAAGGCTTTTCAGTAGCTAAAATACTGGATAGCACTCATTTTTCATCATTTATCTAAAGAACCCACAGATATTCAACACAGCTAATTTGAAAAAAAAACAAAACAGATTGATAGTTGTCCTGAATTAGGAGAATGTGTCCAGAAATAGAATTTACAGTACAGTGTAATTAGGAGGCAGTTGAAAAATCAAGACCAGAGAAATGCCAAAGGGTGCAG
Organism: Rhynochetos jubatus; assembly: GCA_027574665.1. Taxonomy (NCBI): domain Eukaryota; kingdom Metazoa; phylum Chordata; class Aves; order Eurypygiformes; family Rhynochetidae; genus Rhynochetos; species Rhynochetos jubatus. The sequence goes on along the minus strand of CM050648.1, from coordinate 4,548,201 downwards.
GATACCCTAGGCTTTCCCAGTATGTATCAGTAATACCTTATGCTTCCATAAATGAGTGAAAATTAACTGCTTGCTTGTAAATTAACAAAGCTGATGTGCTACTATGAATAAATTGAAGTTGGAGTAATATACTCCCAGTGTGACTACAAACCTAATTTTCCTATTACAGTAGGAAGGAGAAAGCATCTTGCACTAGAGAAAGTCCTTAAGTAGCTGTTCTGACATAGGGACACAGTGTTCGTGATTGCGAAGCACTTCAAATATGCCAAATGCTATTTATAAATCAATTATTATAACTCCTGATGAGATATTTATATGGGGAGCTTAAATGAAAATTTGGACAAAAGTGAACTACAAAGCTCTAATGCAAATTAATTTGCAATTTCCCTGAAACTCTAGAATGCCCTTACAACACGAAAATGTAGGTTGTCCTCCAATGACACTACGTCTGACATTCAAAGAGCAAATCCCACATCCCTCGTACTCATTATCGTGCTACTTTTTCCTCTCCTGAAGTGATCCAGCCAACACGTTTGTACATCCCACGATAAACTAGACCGGGGAACTGATCCAGCTCAACCAGAACTCTGTCACAGAAGCCCAGCAGCAAGTTAGACATTGAGACGTACTTGTTCACCACGCAAGCCCAGAGACACCATCAGCTCGAGCAACACACACACGTAAGTGCCTCAGCATCTCTCACACTTAAGCCATAGATGGATCAGTCATCCAGAGTGTCGCTCCGCATCCACACGTCACTCCACAGGGACCCTCCGAGCACACGTCGACGGCACTGACAAACACAAAGCTCAGCTCCCCAGCGGAACCAGCACTCTTCAGATCCTACTGCACCCCAGCAGAGTTTCATAAATAAACATAACAGTATTTTATATGTTGACAATAAGCTTAGTTTTCCAGAAGCTTAACATATAGAACTTGCGATCCCCTATCCTCAGTTGAACTTGCAAAGTCTAGAATCTTCCCTGGATCCAGTCCTGGGTGGCTAAACCCTAATACAGGATGTGCTCTTGATCAGGAGGTGCTGATCTCTCTCTGGTGACCAGCAATTGGACACGAGGAAATGGAATGAAGCTGCATCAGAAGTTCAGACTGGACATTAGGACATCTCCTCACTGGATTGAAGCACTGGGACAGGCTGTCCAGAGAAGCTGTGGATGCCCCATCCCTGGAAGTCTTCAAGGCCAGGCTGGATGAGGCTTGGAGCAACCTGGTCTAGTGGAGGGTGTCCCTGCCCATGGCAGGGGGTTGGAACTAGATGGTCTTTAAGGTCCCTTCCAGCCCAAACCATTCTATGACCTCTCCACATATCTAATTGGTATTTAATATCTAATTGATACGTATCTAATTGATGTTAGAAATCAGTGCACTTTCAGTCTGCATCTATACACTGAAAAGTTCCACTGCCTCAAAGCACATCCATAACTGTATGCATACGGAAATTTGGATATGTACCCACTGCTGTATACAGCAGATTTCTAGAACACCAAAAAAACCCCTTACCTGGCATGGTTTTGAGTTCTGCTAGTGTTCACAGGCTCTTTCCACTGAATGTGAAAGAACTTTGTGACACCAACCTGACACTCCTGCACTACATTACCATAAGAATCTATTTTAAGAGAGAAAACCAGTAGATTAAAAAATCCTGTATAATACATGTGATTCTTCTTCAGTGGGTGCATTAGAACTGCCCTACCACATGTCCAATCCCCTGTAACTCTCCAAGCTATCTGCTTGGTTTCGGAGGAACCAAGAATCAATGAAGCTTATCTGGCCCATTCCGAAGTGGGAAAGCAGCATGTTCAACTTGTCACTACCTGGCAGTCGATCAGAATCAGTACTGAGCACGCTGGCTCTGCTCCAGACTAGCCACAGCATCCGGATATCAGGTCAGTATAGATATCGGGTCAAAATAAGACAGGTTTGAAAAACAGGAAGACTTGGAGGACACAGATGAAGTTGAATGGGCGGAACTGTGGCCAGAAGTTAGTCTTCTCAGGGACCGAGGGTTAGATTGGCAAGCCTTGTGCCCTTTTTCAAGATAGGCAATATCCTTGAGAAGTGTTTGGAAACCAGGAATGCTACAGGGGATTACAGATGCTCACAAGTAAGGCTCTAATAGCCTATTCCTTGGTGGGGCAGAAACACTGTAGACCAGCATAGGTAAGCATTTCCTTTCTTCCTCCAGTTTGCTCAACTGTGTCAGTCTGCAAGACCACGCAGCTAACAGGATTGCAGAACCGATCTGGATGAAAAACAACACTAAAGCAACCATTTGTTTTAACTTGGACTGAGTTTGCCAAAGAGTCACAATGCCTGTGCCAACACAACTGAGGTGGCAGCATGATAAACAGTGAGAAGGAAGCTGGCACTGCTGCCAGAATCAGAGAATGGTTTGGGCTGGAAGGGACCTTAGAGATCATCTAGTTCCAACCCCCGTGCCGCAGGCAGGGACACCAGAAGAAATACTTGTCTAACTAGGATATCACTTAGGTTGTACACCTTTGCTCTAGAGGCTCTTTCCATTCCTCCATCACAACCTGGATCTCCAATCAAATACTCAATCCTGGGTAGAACACAGCAACTATGCATAGCACAGAAATACCTGCAAAAACTCGGGAGCCTCACGTAGACCAAGCTGGAAGGAATGGAAGAACTGCAAGAACGGCTGGGCAGAACAGCATGAAATAGAGACATGGAAGGATGGACTAAGACGTGCAACTGCAAATGGTTTAGGAAGATAAAAATTGGTAATGGACAGAAGGGGAGAGTCAAACAGGACAAGCGCAAGCAACAAACAACACCACCGTAACGCAGGACTCGCACAAGGTTTCCAAATGTCTCTTTTCTAAAAAGCCAACCCTTCTCTACCCCCTCCAACGTGCTACATGCTGTGCATTCATTTCCCTATCAAATATGGTTGTTACAATTCTGCTTCAGAAAGGCGATTTAACCGATCAAGAGGCCGTAGCAGTGTTTACTTTCAGGGTGCACTCCAGAGCAAAGAAATTCCATCTCAGCAACACCCACCTACTTGCACGCCACACCTGAGGCTGCGAACAGGGCAGAGCATGCCCTGCATCCTGGAAACCCATCTTGGCGAAAATGCAGGTAGGCAACACATCAAGAGGAAGACATACCAAGATAAATAGGGAAGATAAACAACCTTTCTCTCTCTGGCAAATGCCTGGCTATCTGTGTAGGCATTCACAGTAGGAGAGCACTGTTTGCACATTCTTTTGGAAATGAAGCATGTCTTCAGTATAATACCAAGGGAATAGGGGTAAAGAGATCATGCCAGTTCTTTGAAATCCAAGAAAGCATTTCCAAGAGTTGAAAAGCTGCCCTTGACTCCATTGCAGAATATGCTCATTCCTCAGAGGAAATAGCTGTCTTTGAGGGACTAAATCCACTCAGGGGTCCACAGCCAGAAATTCTCCTCAAAGCAAAGCCTATATGTATGGCTATGCTGTTGTCTTGGTTAAAGATATTTTCAAGTCAAGTAGCAAGGAAATAGTAACCTTAGTCTTGCCACTTCAGAGACTTACAGAAAGCTAAATTCTGTTCATCTGAGCTTAACCAGATGAGTGTTTTAATGAAAAGGGTTTCCTCTCACGATCAAGGATTCATGTACGAGGTAGACAGCTAAAGCACTGTTTCCACTCTACTCTTCGGAAGTCCTTTTCTCATTTCTTTGACTCTCGAACACATCCTTTCCATTGACAAAGGCAAACTGGACTGTGCTAGAAACAGAAGATGCTGAAAGCCACAAATCAGAAAAGAAAATTCCACCTTTACTTTCCCTTAGTATTAGTACATTCCACAAAGTCCTCTGCTTTACCAGCAGAAATATCCCTAATTGACTCCTCCACAGATTTCAGACCAAGCCTGACTTCCTTCGAATACTGGAAAGGTTCCTCGGCTATCATCCCAGAAGCTGTGCAAATCAGGGAGTAGTCTTGAAAAGCCTTTTTTTTTTTCTTTTCCTTTTAATTGCAGAGCTGTCTCAAAGACATTCACCTCTGAATATTCTTACAGAGCTTCTTGGAAACAAGCCAGAGGCCAAACCCAGCATCAGCCTCCTCCTCAGTTTGTAATTTGGAAGAAATGGAAGCTCTGTTGCAGACCACCTTTTCCAAAAAAGGAGAGGGGTGGTAGTTTTGGTGTAAAACTAAGGCATAAAAACCTTAAAGGCTATTTTAATCTTATTCAGCTTGGTGGAACAGCAGTCATTCCAATGGAATGTAGGCTTGTACTCCAACAAGGGTTTATGGTTTCTAAAATAAATGTCAGGACATGGTAATACATCGGTGCTAGATCTTTACTACAGAGTACCTGCACATTCAACAGTCATTGTCCCAGATTAACAAAATAAAAAAAGAATCACATTTGTTAAAAGAAAAAAGTTTAACATCAACCCATCACATTCTTCATCACACAAAAATTGCATTACTTTTAGAAACAACCATTCAATTTATCTGCATATAAGAAAGCTAAAACGGAAGGCATGCCTCAAATAACCGCTGCTTTCCTGTTCTTTTGATCCTGTTTTTTATAAAAAATAGGACACACTGTTGCTGAAAACAAGGAATTGTAACTCTGCAAATTAAACTCAACACTGAATTTCTTACAAGGAGTGTAAGTTTTGGATCCTTAAAGCCCATAACCACAGGTATTTTTGAGCTGGAGAAACCAGAGATGTAATCGCTGCTTTTGTTTTTCAAGTTTCTACATAGTTCTTGGGAAAGATAACCTCGATTTCAAGTAGCATATAAAGAACCCGAGTCATCTGTCCACAGTAGAGCTTGCAAGGTTAAAAACATGCTGAGACATGGTTTTTCTTCCCTTGTACCATGTAATTGTACACTTCATGAAACAACTCAACCACATTTTATGTATCTGTAGATATATAGATTAATATATCTATAGATTTTATATATATATATAAATATATATAGATTTATAAATATCCATCTATAGATATAAATATCTACATATAGATATCTATATATATATTTAAATATATATCAAACCACTATACTTAAACCAGAGAGCAAAGATGTTTCAAGTGGCACCCAAAAAAACCTATTCCATGTAAAGGAAGTGAATGCTATTGATGATAATGACCACCCATTATTGTACCTCTCAGCTGTCCACTCACTAAGTTATGCCTAAACAGATATGAGCTTATTAAATTGATAAAAGACAGATTTTCTGATCATCACCAATAAAAATCCTTGAAATTCACAAGTCTAGGATCACTGTCACAAGACCTACTCCACTTAGAAATGCTGTTAGGTCTTTTCATGTGGAGCCATGACAGAAAAAAAAAAACCAATATAAAAGGAAGAGAAAGCATGCAAAACTCTTCAGTCTTTTTTGCTTACTCTTCTCTTGCACAGAGGAAATTTAATAGTGGGCAGAAGGAGACAGCAGCTCTCCTTAACTCTGACAACTCTCCCTTTAGCAGACTGGAATAGTGTCTTTGCAGCGGAATTTGAAATACCATGCAGCAAATACAAACGTTGTGAGGAACGAGCAGATGGGAACCTTCTGAAGTAAGAACCTCACAGAGGAACAACCCCGCACACCACCTACCACCGTGCAAGATTCTGCTCTTGGAGGATAATTAAAAAACAAGCCACAAAGTTTTAAAAGCATTTGACATGTTAAACTGAGCTTAATTTCAGTTTAAAATACCGCAACACCTCAAAAATGGAAAGTGTAAGTGTAGCAAATGGTAAGTAAAGGTCTCTACACTAGAGAGAATATATGCTTCAGAATAAACAGTGCCTTCACGCATACAAAGCATTTTCACATACCTCTAAGATTACAGATACTTAATTCCTAAAAAAAATCCCAACCTTCGGGTTTTTTGCATATGCTAACTCAAGGACAACACTGCCTAAATAGAAGCAGCAGGTGACTTGAGGCAGACAAGGCAGATTGGGGATGGTGGGGTAACAAGTGGACTTACTGGAGAGGAAGAGGACTCTGCAGCTCAATTTCCCCACACTGCAGGGGAATAAATTTCCAAGCAAGACAGTTTTTTAAGTCATGTACATATTTAAACATTTTTAACGAGTAAGCGTACACCTCTCACATTTAAACATTAAAGAAAAAAAAAACCCAAAAAACCAAACTCCACACACAACAACATGAAAACTGCCATTTAGTATCACCTTCATCCCAGCTTTCATCCCCGCCATGAGGTGTCAAATGGGCTTTTGGGGAGTATAAAGCGGTAAAAGCCAATGGAGATACATCAGTAGTGGTATTCCATACTGATAATCACTGTTCTACATTTCAAATTTCTATTCTGCGAAAATGGTAAGAGTTGTCATTTCTTCAAAATAATACACTTTCATATATCAGGGGTTTTTGTTCTCAAAGAAAGTTGATACCACTTAAAAGGGTTTTCTGAAGTGACTCACAATATACAACAGGCAAAGAATCTTTTAAAATAAACTACAAAACTTCTGTGTTTATCTGTTTCCAGACTCTTACCACCAATTTTCTGAGCATGAGGTTAACACTTAAGCTAAAGATGGCATGAGAATGATAAAACCAGACTTACTCGGACATCAGTAGCGTCTCCATGCCGAATAATGCTGGCCCACGTTGTCGGTTCACTGCTATTTTCAAAGTAGTGAAAAACCTTTAAGACTCGTTCCATGGCCCCTGGGGAACGCTCCATCCCAGTACTGAGGTGCGTCTTTGCACTTGAACTTGGTGTGTGATTCAAGTTTGGATCAAGGTAAGCTGCTGCCATGGTTTTGCTAGATGCTAGGTATCTGTCATATTCTAGAAAAGGGAAACAAAAAACAGATTCAGTTTAGTTATAACCCAAATCTTACAGCGATTCATACAAACCATTTACCAGAAAGCCATAAAGACTAATTTTTAAAGGACATTTAGTCGCCTTTTTGGAGTCCTCTCCTAAAACAGTTACACATCTACAAACATAAAAACCCTACACAGGTGACTACCAGAGAAAATGCAAGCCCCCTGGAGCAAGTGATCTGAATGTGAACATCACAACCATCAACCAAAGTGGCACTTTAGCAAGGTTTCTTCCTTTAGTTTCTCAATGACTTAACCCACTCCCCTGCCAAAGTCTTCAAGACCAAATAGTGCCTTCCAGTTTTAACAGGAGTTCCCATCCCTAAGATCTGCCAAGTGTGGTCTTGCAACAAGCCTGGGAAGTTCAGCATAAGGAAACCCTGAAAGCCCAGTCACTGAGCTGCAGGGTCTCCACTAAGACACTGCACACCAACACCAGGCTCTCCTGACATTGTCACATCACTCGTTTTGTGCTCTTCTGGGAACCAGTGTGACTCAAAACCATCCAGAGCTTTATTCGTTATTCACTGAGGAACCATTAAAATCACCACTGTCCCTCCTCTCATCAAATACTAGGTACATGGCTAAGTTTTATTATATACTAGTCCATTTTCCGAGTGATTTCCAGGTCTGGTAGCAAAAGGCACAGACCATGGTACGTGTCTGCATCTCAAAGAGAAAATTGTCTCTTGGCTACTGCTGCAAATTAGTCAGCCACAAGCAGATGGTGTCTGAGAAATAAATGCAGTACAAGAGAAAAAGAGCAAACAATACCTCCTCCCTCGCCTGACACTGCGTCAAGCATCATTCCAGTCTGCTGGATGGAAAGAGCAAAGAACTGCAGGCTTTGCTCCAGGGCTTGGACAAGTGCACCAAGCTCTCTGTGCCTACTCCCCCTCACAGCGAGCAGCCAGTGGGGAGGCAGTTTTGGAAAACTGTAGATGTTAAAAATAAAATAAACTTGATCTTTTTGGCAGAGTACACTAAATGCCTTTCTGGTAGCAAAGCTGGCCTGCAAAAGGGAGCTGGAGGAGAGTGAAACTGCTGTAAGCAGCACTGCTACTGAACGCCTGAGCCTTGGTTTACCTCACTGCAAGGCAGAAGAGACCCTTGCTTCCAGGTGAGATCCTGTAACGCCTGGCTGCACCTCAACAGAGCTTCAGCCACCGACCTGCCACCCGCCACAGTGCTCTGCTGACCTCCCTGACAACCAGCTCAGGAAATGATTGGGGAGGTGGGGGAAAGTTATGTGGGGTTTAGGGTTGGCTTAGTTTTATATCACAGTTGCTTGAAGTAGATCACCACAGACATTAGACATGCACGGAGAGAAGCAGACGGTGGTCAGGGGCAGGGTGGGGAGACATCTCCCCTTGAGCACTGTTGTGGTTTAACTCCGGCCAGCAAAGTACCACGAAGCTGCTCGCACAACTCCCCACCACCCCTTCCTCCAGCGGAGGGGGAGAACTGAAGGAAAAAGACAAGGAAGCTCGTAAAATTGAGATAAGAACTATTTACTAATTGAATATAAATGAATTATATATATAAATGAATATAAAACAATACTACTAATAAGTAATTTAAATAATAGAAAATAAAACATATTATACAATTGCTCACCACCCACCAACTGATGCACAGCCAGGTCCCGAGTACTGAGAGTCAGAGCCCAAGAGTGACTGCAGCAGAGTCCAAGTGAACCCTACCAGTGACAGCGCGACCAGGAAAACTAACCGACCCACTAACTCATGAACGAACAAGGACTTAGCAAAGGAGTTACAAAAGAGTGAAAAGAGTGATGGCCCCTGAGCCCATTCCCCACCTCTGCACCGAGCATGACGTGCTATGGAATGAAACCCTCCTTCGGTCAGTTTGGGTCAGCTGTCTGAGCTGTGTGTCCCCTACACTGCCTGTAGAACACAGCTGCAGTATGAGAAGCTGAGAAAGACTTTGAATTTGGTTCAAGCACTCCTCAGCACCAACTCCAGACACCTTAGCAGTACTTTTCTCAGGGTACATCCAGAAACAGCTTCATACCAGCCACTGTGAAGAAAGTTAACTCCTGACTATAACCAGCACAAGCACTTAGACCAGTTCACCAGTAATGTCAAACCACACCATGAGCTCAGCTAACAGGAATCCAGCACCAGCAATATCAAGGCTTGAAATCCTCAGATTGTAGATAACAACATTTGCTGGAGGCTAGAACAGGACTTGAAGTCCAACACAATGAGCCTAAGCTCTGCCTAATTCAGACCCACAAGATCACAAACAGCCCATCCATGCAGCATGTCTTTACCTCTTGAATAAATGGTTGAATTGCATTCATCATTAAAATTGGCAGTACTGGGTCAGACAAAAGTCCTGCCCTCAGGGAAGGAGCAGGCCAAAGAGACATTTCCCCCAAACATTCCCCCACTGCTGACCCTGGAGGGATTTTGCCCCCACCTGCCAAGAACCAGCTTGATTTCATGTCCCTGCTGCCTCTGTCTGAATACTCAAGAAACCATTATAGCTTTTGAACCTTGAGCTACTTTCTCTTTTCTGGCAATCAATACAAAAATGGATTAAATCAACCTTATGCTCACAATAAAAACTTTCCTCCTATCGACCCTACACCAACACAGATCCAAAATGCCGGGAACCCCTCAGCAACGTTACCCGTGACTTAGCCTCACCACAGGAGCTCGCGAGCTGTTTTCTTATAAACCTTGACTTGAAAGCTGAGGTAAGTATAAAAACCTCCCCGTGGCAAACTAACGCCGAGTCGACATGCCCATACACGCTTCTAACGGCAGGGCTTCTCTCCCGTAAGGTTAAAATAGCCATCGTGCAACTCCACGTGTCCGCAGGGTGGGGAGTTTCGTGAGGACAAATTCGCACCAAAGCCCTTGAACAATGCAACTGCTAGGAGAGAAAAAGCAGTTTTCAGGCTTCCCTTCCGCATTACGTTCTGCCTCCTGCAGAACAACCTACTCCTGCTCTACCTCAGAGGCGCTAGTGAAAACACGAAGCTTTATTTCAACTCACGCGTGCGAACAGCAGGAAAATTTGCTACCAACTAAAGCAAGACGAGTAATTTTTTTAGTAAAGGAGAAGGAAAAGAAAGTCTGTTTCAATCTTAATTTGCTGTATTTCATCCACTTAACAGGTACATTAATCAGGTTTTAATTGCCAAAAAAAGAACGTGGAGAAAAGCTACAGGAAAGGACCAAAACAAGCACTAAGGGGATGTCTGACCACAGGCTCGATATGGACAATCTACGTCCCCAGGAAAGTGATGAAAGACATCAATTCTTCCATACAGAAATGTTCTCAGGCAACATAATGTCAATGGACAGGCAAAACGTTATCACAGATTTTTAATATTGATCACACTGAGGGAATAATGTGGCATCAAGTATCAGACCGGCCATACTGGGTATCGGGTATTTTCCGTTTTCACAAGGCTTTATGGGAAAGAGGTTTTAAAGCTAAACAACCTCCTACCCAAAACTAGAAAAGCAGTTTTCCTTCAAAATTTGATCATCTTTGGGTTCCTTACAACTTTTTTACAAAAGCCGAGTGGTTACTTTACGAGGTACCAAAAGAGCAATGAATTTGATAGCTCAAGTTATAGAAACACAGGCCATATCCCTGGTTATGGACCTATTAACATTCCCATTAAAATCTGCCCCTGGGTTTGATTTTATAATGCAACTGTAAACCCCTGTCTCAGGACCAAACTTTGTAAAACACAGCTGCTCCCAACACAAGGGTAGTTAAACAACTATTTTACAAGATCTGCTTGGCCGTTTTAAGGCACAAAGAAAGCAAAGATTACAAGACTAGGATGCTTACTTGGGGTCTTCTGAATTAAAACCAGACTGCTTGGTCATCCTGCCATTGCAGATCTCAGTTTAGAAGAGAAGCTTTAGTCCTCTTCGTATTAAGCAGACAAGTAGTATGGAGCAGAAACAACCCAGAGCCAACTAAAAGAGGGTAGATTGTATTAAATATAAGGAAGAGATTTTCTGTGATGAAGGTGGTGGTGCACTGGAACAGGTTGCCTAGAGAAGCTGTGGATGCCCCATCACTGGAACTGTTCAAGGTTATGCTGGATGGGTTTTTGAGCGACCTGATGTAGCAAAAGACCTTACCAGAGACTACCGGTGTAAAACAAGCCTGGTCAAACTCACTTGTACACGAACTTGTGTGCCAGCTGCCCCTTTGAGCTTCCAAGAGTGAACACTGTTGTTCTCCAAATGCTCTCACTTTACAAAAAATGTATTTTTCAGTACTGTAAAGATTTATTTTAAGGTTGGGGAGTGGAAAAAACCAAACATGGCCTGCTAATACTTAGATACTGCAGCTGTTACCAAACCAGATGTGTGTTACCATTCAGACGACTTGCTCTGCTGCGGCAGAGAACCTTAGATTTAGGAAAATGTATGGGAGACTGTTAACGAGATAAGCTTTTCAAAAAAACCCAAAACCCAACAACACTGCACTTCACAGCTTCAAGTGAATTACAAGAAAGCACCGTTTACCTTTTTTTTTTGTGGTGCTCCTGTCTTTATACAATGTAGTTTTGAATACCTGCCATTTTCATTATTTAGGCAGCCGTTAAATTAGGAAATTATCATACAAATGGCTTTATTTTCTAAAAAAAACCCACCTTAAAGTGAGGTAATCAAATCCTTCTAGAATGTCATTTGTTGCTCCACTTGACTCTGCTCACACAACTTAGGAGCACTGTATATTCCCCATATTTGCTAACTACATCAAGAAAAAATGTCAGTCTTACGACTTTCAGTGGTATGACCCAAGTTCAAAGTCATGTCTCACTACCAGCCCTAAGTACTTGGAAGCTAAATCCCTTCCACTAATGAGTGAAAAGTAATTTTTTAAAAAATCAATTAACTAAAAATTGGTTAGTAAATTGACAGAAAAGTTAAAGTAAAATCTTTTCAATGCCAATACTGTCTTCAACATTCACGTTTTGATAATACACTAAAAATAAAAATACAAATAGCAAAACCAAAACCATTCCTCATACTAGCATTGGCAGGTGGCCAACAACAGTGTTAACAAGTCCACGTGACAAGGAACCAGGCTGTAATTATTCACAGAGTGACTTCATGTTGTCCTTTGAAAGCACAATGAAGTTTTAAAATGTTGCCCAACTTCCACAGTCTGATCCTGATCTCAGGATTGAAAGCACTGACAGCGATGAAATAGTACCCCTTCTAGGCTGCATTTCCACAAAATAACTTGGTCCATCTGAATTTAAAAGTATAAAATTCTATCTATTTATCTATAAAGAATATAAGGATTTATTAAAAATACACTAAAACTTTCGAGTTAATTTCTTTCTTTGGTCCTGATATAAAAATTCTGCAAGACTTAAAATACTTTAAAATACTGAAGTTATTAAAAGAAATTAAAGCCTTTTGGTTATTTGCCTCCTCAATAAACAATGCCACTTTACCAGTGACTGGCAGGAACGCAGCTTTGCAGAGAAGGACCTGGAGGTCTTGGTGGACAAGCCAACCATAAGCCAGCGATTTCCCCTCGCAGCCAAGTTCACCAGTCCCCTGGGCTGTGATGGAGCACTGCCTGCAGGTCAAGGGAGGTGATCCTTCCCTGTACTGAACGTTAGCGAGGGGCCCATCAGGAGTACTGGGCCCAGTGCTTGGCTCCTCAGGTAAGAGAGACATGGACCTCATGGAGACGGTCCGATGAAGGACCACAAAGCCAATTTGGGGATTTGAGCATCTGTCGCACGAGGAGGGGCCAAGAGAACTGGGACGGTTTGGCCTGGGGAAGGCTCTGGGGTATCTTACCAATATGTAGAAATACCAGCAAAGACAAAGCCAGACTGTTCCCAGTGAGGGCACAAAGCGACAAACAGGATTTCCCATTTGAGTATAAGAGAAAGCTTTTTCACTATACAGGTGGGTGAACACTGCAAGAGGTTACCCAGAGAGGTTGCGGACTCTCCATCCTTGTAGATATTCAAAACATGACTGGACACAGCCCTGAACAACCTGCTCTAGCTGACCCTGCTCTGAGCAGGGGTGTTGGACCAAATTATCTCCACAGGTCCCTTCCGACCTCAGCAATTTTGTGATTTGATTAAAACTAAATTAAGAACTTACTCCACACTCAATTCCTTAGAATTATCCATAACACATCTGACATCAGACAGTAAACATCTCATGAATTTCAAGCTCAATCCATTTTCACAGCTTGGATTAAATTCCACTGCAGCTCACCTTGCAAATATTAACTTGACTATCTCAACCTCACAGAAAGTACGGATGTTAAGTACAATTTTAACTACATTCCCCATGACAAAGCCTGTATTTTCAGAAGTCTGAGAGTCAGCACATTCCTGACTTTCTGTATAAACTCTCCTGATATGTATAAAAAGATGCGTCATGAGATTTGGTCTGATGCTTGCTGTTGGACATGAAGTACATGACTCCCTAAAAGCCTTAGCAGTACTTAAAAAACAGTCTTCGCATAAAAGACGTGCAGTAGTGTTGCTTAGGGCCATGGTTTAGCAGTGGACTTGACAGTGTTAGGCTAATGGTTGGACTTGATGATCTTAAAGGTCTTTTCCAACCTTAACTACTCTCTATGACTCTACGTGGCACGGTTGCATGCTTGCAGTGCCTGGTTATGGCAACAGTCCCATTTCCAGAAGACCAGACACGCTGGAACGGTGGAAAAAGCAGCATGCCCAGAACACATACACGCCACAGGAAAGAAGCAGGAAGCAGGCTAGGTGTGAAAGGAGGTTTTTATGCATTTACCTTACGTTAACATTTTGTTACGCATTTAAGGATGCAGACTTAGGGATGAAACTTGGAGAAAATCATTAGATTTGTGATTTCAAATTATGGACATGGAAAGAGAGGAGAAAGGATATTTTTTCCTATTATCAACATTTTGCCTTCAGAAACACTCAATAAATTTCAGCCATTTCCGTAAGTCACAGTGGAAAGTCCCTGTTTATTCCTACTGAATTTATTTTGCTTGTTCTCTTTCTTTCAGCTAATGCTGATGTTGAAAAGCAAAAGAAAAAAGCAGTAATCCTTTGTTCCACCCCAGACACCTTTCAGCTATATTCATTCTTCTCAGTAATATTTGCTTGGACTACATCCAAGAACGCATTTCTCTCTTGCTGCCTCTTCTCTGATCCCCTCCTGGTCACTGCTCTCTCCCCACTCCTCCAGATATATATGTATTTTTATATAGATTATTTGCAGTCAAAAGCATTTATCAGGGCCCCCAGATCTAAGTATAGAACAGTCTGCCACATTAAAACAATTTAAAAATAGGCTTCTTACTATCTATTTCAGCCTAAATTGACACGCCAAATATTTCACTATATCGATATGGAATGGAAGAATTTCTTGGTACTAACAATTCCTCTGAACACTTTTTTTCCCCTCCTGGAGAATATTGCCTAAGCAGTTACTAACTCTGTCTCAACACAGTTCAAAGCAGAAATGTATAGTTTTTCCTTCTTTGCAGAGTTAAGTATTTTAGAACTACAACAGAAAAAAACTATGAAAAGATAATACAGACCAAAGTCAAAACAACTGCATCCAGCTGTGGAGCCCTCAGCATAAGAAGGATATGGACCAGTTGGAGCGAGCTCAGAAGAGGCCACAAAGATGCTCAGAGGGCTGGAGCCCCTCTGCTATGAAGAAAGGCTGAGAGAATTGGGCTTCTTCAGCCTGGAGAAGAGAAGGCTCTGGGGAGACCTTATTCCACCTTCCAGTACCTGAAGGGGCTACAAGGAAGCTGGGGAGGGACTTTTTACAAGGGCCTGTAGTGACAGGACAAGGGGTAACAGGTTTCAATTGAAAGTGGGAAGATTTAGATTAGACATCAGGAAGAAATTCTTCCCGGAGAGGGTGGGGAGACACTGGGACAGGTTGCCCAGAGAAGCTGTGGGTGCCCCATCCCTGGAAGTGTTCAAGGCCAGGCTGGATGAGGCTTGGAGCAACTTGGTCTAGTGGAGGGTGTCCCTGCCCATGGCAGGGGGGTTGGAACTGGATGATCTTTAAGGTCCCTTCCAAGCCAAACCATCTGTGATTCTGTAAGTTTAGCAATGCAAGTTGCCAACATGGGAAATTTTATTTCAACTCTGTCAGTGTTTTAGGAGATTAAACATTCAGGAGAGCATGAAGGAATTCAGCGAAATCCTGAACTACAAGACCCATATGAACCAAAACAATATGACAACCTTGGACCTGTTAAACACAAGGCAAGCACACCTCAGCAAAAAAATTAATTAATGAATATATGTGTCACCTAAAGTAATTGAAACAAGGGCATATTCTATGTACAGCTCCTACTGATGCAGGCTGTCTCAAGGACTTGTAAGTCACTTTTGTTAAATGCTACAGCAAAGCAGTAGCCTGTTAGTTGGGCATCACTGCACCTCGGGATGAAGAGATAGGGAGACGTTTCAGAGTACTGACCATCGGCTGACCTACTTGTACTGTCAAGCTGCAGTTCACACCTACCAAGATGTCGTGCACTCTGTCCATCCCAAGACATTCAAAACTGTACCCATCCTTCTCACTAAGAGTCCCATAAGATTCAGTCCTGAAATACCTTAAAACACTCAGTGCAACCCAATTTATTGTAATATTGCATAATCTGTGCTACCAGTAATTCCCTCTGGAGTTGGCACCAATTTCTACTTTTAATACTAAAAAAATTAATAACGAGGAAACATCAGTTGTGTTGGGAATACAAGAAAATCAATGACTGTATATGGTTTAATTAGAACCAGGTATCCAGCTAGATACTTGCTTAATTTTTCACTAGCACTCTGAACCTTCACTGTGGTCCCCTGGCACCACTGAAATCCAAGTAACCACTAATATCCTCTTACATCTTCTGTTACTGATCTTCTGAATTTCTTTAGCAAGTTGTAGAGAATTATAGCGGTGCAGTTTTCTTCAAAAAGACACCACAGAAATGAGCAAGAATAATCCTGTATTTTTAAAATAAAGGTTAAAATAACATTCTATCTATTTTGAAGTTGCACTACCGGTTGGCAGTAGTCTTGTCCATGAACATGAAAACAAGAGAGTGAAATAAGCTGTACAAATTCAAGACAACTATTTAGACAGTACTTACTGAAACATCGCTCTACGGAGGCCCTACATGGCACATGTTTTTCTAAACAGAAGTACATAGAAGCAGTGGAAGTTTACTCTTTTTAGAATAGTAAGAACTAATTAGAACTAGTGATAATGCAAGTGTGGTTCTTAAATTAAGTTCTAGAAGTGCTTGAAACGAGAGGCAGCTAAAGAAAGCAGTATGGTATTCTGGCTATCACACTATCACAGCTTAACACATTTGACTTTAAACCTGCCTTTCCTAGTTTCCCATTACTGCATGATACCATCCCATTCCTGTATTTCAGAACATTCAACAGTTGTGCTGGTTTTAGTTAGGACAGAGTTAATTGTGGTACTTGGTTTCAGGCTTGGGGTTAAACCAGACAACAGGATTTCAATTTTTCAGCCCCTCTAACAGAGTTTTAACCAGAAGCACACATCAGATAGGAGGCACTTAAGTGCTCAAGAGGAACAGAGTGTGGCAACAGCCGAGTTGTTGTGTTGCATGATAATGGCCTATTACAAAAATCAATGACCTGTAAAAAGTTGTACTTAAGACTATTGTGGCTCAAGTGTTTTCCAAACCCAGTAATTACAGCCTCTGGTGCATAGGTAGCAATGAAGAAGTGATTCTCATTCAAGTGATTGACTGGAAGCTCAGCATAGGCTGACCATCACAATTCTGACAGCTACAAGCTTTTTGAGGAGATGCTTCTGTGTATCTACACACACACAAATAAAACCGGTGATTTCAACGGTTTCGGTTGCTGGACGCAGCACATCGCTTTGATTCCTCAAGGTAAGATGCTGAAGAGTGGACTAAGTTGTGATATTCCCTTGGATCCTCTTAGCCCTTGGCTCCTCAAGACTCTATGCTGTGTCTGAGGACCCAAACACCAGCCACGTCAGCCTTTAGCGAAGGATTCGTTTCTCTACCGCCAAGACAGAAGTGTAAGCAGAATTAGCTTAATTAAAAAACAGAAGCAGTACCTTCTCAAATCTGGCATTTAACAGTCAAGTCAAAGGTATAATGCCTGACAAGAAATCAGTCTGTTGCTTCCAGGATTCAGGTACTGACATGATCACAAAACAAGTCTGAGCCTCTGCTACGATGACCAATAAGCCTCTGTACTCTGGTGAAGTCAAGGTAGGAGCAGATATACACACTGTATGGCCCACTTCGAGATCTGTAATAATATAAAACTCCCAATTTGATACAGCCTCAAAAAGATAATTTTTAACAATCCACTCAAAACAGTACATCAAGGCCCCCTCCAGTCTTCTGGAGTCAATACCAGCACTTCCATATAGCGGAGTAAGATCTATGGATTCTCTACCCTGTGCTTTCATCCTGTGATGAGCTGTGTAATCGAAACCCAGGACCTCTGCCCTTTCACTAACTCACTGCAGCTAGAATTCTCCCTTGGACACAGTCCCTATTCCCCACGCTCTCCCCACAAAACTAGGGACTTCTATCCTGTGCACTGCGGTACTACTGGAAGGGGCATTCACTGTCTTCGTTCTTTTTCATGCAGACGAAGTTTATGCTACTGACTCTTGTGGGTTTTCCAGTGAATGCTCCATTAAGCCTTTGAGTAGAACCATCAACACTGAAAAACTCTTCAAGACAGGTGTGGTCCAAGAAAACACCCTTGGCCCCCAGCCAAAGGCATTTTTCAGTCATTTACCTCCAAGGTTACACAAGGCTACTGAACCTCCTTGAGTTTGGATTAAAGAATCATGTTTAATATACTAGAGGTTCTGGGGGTCAACATCTGCATTACACTGAGAAATAAAGAATTCACAACCTTGAGGGAAAGCTGTCACTGAGGTAACTTTAGATAAGGGTATGAAGTGGGTTCAGAATAGGGCTTCCTCAACGTTCAGTAAATGGGGACAGAAGACACAACTGCTTACCAAACAACTGATTTTAGAGAAATTATTTCTTTAACCCATCTCCACTACGTATGTCAGATCAGTCAAAGATTTAGCGTTGCACGAGACACAAGCTAAGACTTCTGAGGTGAAGACAGCAACAGCCAGAATTAGACCATTCTACTTCCAAACGAGTCACTATTTTCAGGAGTTTTTAAGCAAAAAAAAAAAAATCTATTCTTAATCTAGGTATTAACCAGCTGAAATACATTTACTTCGGGGCTTCCTTCAACAAAGTTCACTGAAAGAGAAATTTAATACTTCAAAGGAGAAGATATTGGTCTGTGGTAGGAAAATTAATTGGAACCCAGAAGAGATTGGTTCAATCTCCTACAGCAAGTTTTGTTACAATTAAGGTTGATCAGTTTTGTCACTTCAAATTCTGGAAGAAATCATGCAGGAACATCGAAAACACTCAATCATGGTACATATGGCACTGTTTTCTTCTTCCCTCCACCCTCCTATGATAGGGAACATCCTGGGGCAAAACTATTCCAGGCTTTCCAATGCATGTGGGCAATAAATACAAGAGTATTTGCCATAACGAGCTTCAGCCTGTTCCATTAAAACAACTGTTGTTTCATCTAGTCCACCTCATCCCACCTAAACAAATCCAGTTATTTATTGATTACTGACAGCTATCTAAATTTCAAACAACTTGGAACAGGGATCAGAAATATCAGGTAATTAAATTGTTGCAGATTTTGACAGCCAATCAGATGGCTAATGAGCACAAACATGACAGATCTATCAGCACCCAGGTCCAAAACGACCAGCATGTGCTGTCCCTCATCACACAAGGGTATCAAAGGTCACGGGATGATCGGTGTAACATCTTCATAGTCAAGAAATTAGGGTGAACCTGCAGAAATCAACTATCAGCTTTCACTACATCCACAAGAATTTATTGCATCTTTTCTTAATATATTTGACCACAAATAGGCATTAAGAAGACTCAAAGATGAAACTGTTACCTTATAGTGCATTTTTACTCTATTATTTCCCTGGAAACAATAAATCAATTTGCCACTACATCACAGTGATGAAATATGCAATTTGTGTACAACAATCTGACCATGTGGGGAAACAGCAGGTGGTAATAAATTAAGTTGGTGTTACACAAACAAGACACCTCAGTAAACCAACAATACACACAGAGCTATCAATCCAATCTTCCTTCAGTCCCTATTAGAACACACAAATACTAATTTGGGGACTAAACATAGGCAGTTTTTTAAATTCTGGGGTGTAGTTGGCCTGACAACACAATTACAAAAGGATCCCATAATTAAAACACCTTTGCACATGAGCTTCAGGAACCAAAGAGTTTTTAATACATTTACAATCTGTGTTCTTAATAGGTTTAAAATGATTTTAAAGTAAATACATAGTAGCTAGAGGAAAAATAGGAAAACAATCTCTTTCAACCAGGTGTACCTGTCCTTTAATATGCACAAACATACATATTAACAGAACACTGTTGTGACAACACACCCTCCACACTACAAACAGTTTGTTTTTTCCATGCAGCCGTATTTCACAGGTCAGAGGTACCTACTGTCACCCAAACCCCTATGCAAACTGGTACAGCAGGCAGCTTTAGGAAAAATGACACAGTTGGATAAAGTATTCAAACAGAAGAATACAATATTTCATTGCATTATCAATTTTAGCCTGAAATTGGGTCTTCAGGATCCTTCTAACTTGGAAGAGCTACTGTCAGTGCTTACTAAAGGCAAGGAGTGGGTGTCTTGTATCTTCAGCATCACACAATCCCTTGCCAGCAGAGAACTATGGATTCAGTTGATTCTATTTTAACCCCAAGGTGCAACAGGGTAGAAAAGTCAATGGAATTTCCACCACAGCTTGAGTATTGTCCAGAAAATTCAGAGAAGTGCAACTAAAACGATTACGGGGAACCTGAAAAAGATGGGACTCCAGCTGAGAACTTGATTGCTATTTACAAAATCCACTATGATGGACAAACTGAACCCTAAACTAATCCCCTAATTAGTTTCAGTCAAAAGATCTTTTCTAAACAGGAGTTAGTGGACAGCAGATGGTAGCAGCATGTTCAGAAAGGTATGGACAATGGGTGCATGAAGGGATATTAGACAACTCAGTGTCGAATGCTGGAGAAACACAAGGATGGACCGCAGACAACCATGCTCACGTGGTCTCCTGAAAGAGTCACACACAGGAGATGCTGTCAAAGAGAGTGGACCACTGATAATACACTTTTTTTTACATTAAGAACGTCCATAAAAGCTCAGCCTTTTATTTCAGCTTCAACAGTAGAAGCATGACCCTTAGTGCTTCCAAAATTTCAGATGATAACAATACAGATATACCAGCTTTACAAGCTCTCTCATACCTTGTGTTTTCTAGACGTACATTTATCACGTCAACAGTTACCAGTGCAAGAGTATGATTTCCAGGCTTGGAAAAGACTGACATCAAGTCAGAAAACTAAAGCCAAATAACATTTTGATGATTTTCTGGCAAAGAACAAATCAGAAAATTAAACAATCCTAGAAAAAAGCACATCTAAGAACACCTCAGAAAAGCCTGCACTGTATATCCTGATCTTTACAAGGGTTCCCATAAGTGTGTTACAAAAAATTGAAGATGGCCCATCACTCATACATTATTTTCAGAGTCTTTTTATAAATGTTAAAATATTTTCTTGCTCACAGTTCAAGTTCTCATGTATAATTTAATGTTCAAATATCATTGAAGGAATTTCAGTCGTTTCTCAGATTTGCCTCTCTGAGAAACTACAGAATTGATAGATGATTATTTCTGAAGAATATATTTGTACAGACGTTTCAGTTCATTTTTCAAAGGCTAATAAGTTGTCACCACAGGCTCCTGAACCATGTCAATATAACCAATTTGTCCTTGCTGCTGTCAGAGTTGCAGAGCTTTCTACCCCATTCCTCCCTGCCAAGCATTTCCTCATCCACTCTTCCTGACTATGCAGCCCTTGTTTCCCTTCTGAGGCCTCCTGCTGCTTAACAGTTTGAGATGTTTTTACTTATTAAGACAGAAGAAATCAACCCAAGATGCTTTTTTCTAGTTTTGGTGAGAACTTGGTTTGGTTTTGTTTGGGGGAGGTCCATTTAAATGAGGTGAAGTGGCTCATAAAAGCTCTAAAAGCAAGAAGCCAGCACAAAGTCAACAGCTAAAGAACACGGCCAGGAGCACGGTGGAGGAGCTTCCCATTCTGGGCAGCTGCAAGCTGGTATGTCAGCTCACGGCTCTTAGACTACGTCTTGAGGAGGGGGAATAGATACATCAATGGGAGGTGGGAACCATCTTTCTCCGCACTCAAGAAAGGGAGAAAGGAGAGTGCTGTGCTTTGGTGAAACTACTTTAGAAGTACAGCTGCATGAATCATCCCCAGTCCAAATCACAGAATGGTTTGTGTTGGAAGGGACCTTAAAGATCATCCACTTCCAACCCCCTGCCATGGGCAGGGACACCTTCCACTAGACCAGGGTGCTCCAAGCCTCATCCAGCCTGGCCTTGGACACTTTCAGGGATGGGGCATCCACAGCTTCTCTGGGCAACCTGTCCCAGTGTCTCCCCATCCTCTCTGGGAAGAACTTCTTCCTGATGTCTAATCTAAATCTTCCTACTTTCAATTTAAACCTGTTACCCCCTGTCCTGTCACTACAGGCCCTTGTAAAAAGTCCCTCCCCCCGAGCTTCCTTGTTGGCCCCTTCAGGTGCTGGAAGGTGCTATAAGGTCTCCCCGGAGCCTTCTCTTCTCAAGAAGCCTAACTCTCTCAGCCTTTCTTCATAGCAGAGGTGCTCCAGCCCTCTGAGCATTGTTGTGGCCTCCTCTGGACTCGCTCCAACCAGTCAATAAATCTGGCAGCTCTGAGCTGATGCTGAACTACTAAATAGCATTTATTCATTTTCAATACTTTGAGGGGAGGCGGAGCGGGAGGACAGAGCACTGGCAGGAGTGGAAGAGCAACTCTTCCATTGCGATGATTAAAGGCAGCAAAAATAATTCGGTTCACATATCAATATTGAAAAAATTTAAGTGTAATTTTTAAGTTTCATCTTATTTTTAATTCTTCCTTTGAAGCTATTTATCAATTATTAGCTGGTACCCAGATAAGTTTGTCCAACTAAAGAGGCAGATTTGAAAAACAGACGAAGAATCTTTAACAGTTACATATTGAAATGGCACAGAAAAATATGCAAAACGGGTCAGAGTGGACAGCAGAAGGAATGAACATGAAGGCAGAATAGAGAGGAGCTGCTGAGAAAAACAAATAACACCCTTAAGGCAGAGTGACTGCACTTTCATGTGTTCAGCACCAGGTTCCCAAATGAGAGCCCAGCTTGCTGCTCACGTTCCAGTGCCTCACCTGCCCACAAAGCGTCCTGCTGATCCACAAAGCTCCTATGCACATGTCCTTAATAATAAAGATGAGTGTTTTTTTAGGTCACCAACAGACCTAGATCATCTCTACTCATTACCCTGCATACCAATTAAAAAAAACCTTGTTACATCTTAATTATGAAATAAAGGTTTTTACAATAATGGCTTTGGTGTACTTAAAAGTTTTGTTTCTGTAACAGTGTAAAAAGATTGTATATAATAGACAAAACCTAAGACATCAGACATACATTAATTGCTCATAATCCCTTTAAGGTTATTCTTATATTTCCTGACAGTGGAGCAATATAAGCAATTCATCCTGTAGCAATTTCCTGGTTTGAAGTGTTTGTAAACCAGACAATAATAGCTGCTATAGCATCCAGTGTTCATCTGAGAGACAATTAGCAACTTAAAAATAATGACTCTGATGTTACGTTTCACAACATGCAACTTTGACAGTGCTGGATGTATGCGAAGGAAGAACAAGGTACACAAAGTATACTTGTGAAATACCAAACATTCCCAAAAGCGTAGGAGAACTTTATATCTCTAGAAATTTTTACTGTTAAAATCATTAAAATTTGAGGCATCTTCTGACTTTGGGTTCAAATTATAGTACATGAGGTGAAGGCCTTGAAGGCAGTCTGGAACAACAGAAAAAAAAAAGCCTGATTACCTAGTTTACACAAAATAATTAACATTCCCTTTGTTTAGGACCAGTGTTAACTAACAGATCAGAGCAGGTTTTATCATTTGATACATTCTTGCCAATTAAATTCTTAATTCCAAAAATTTGGCTGGAGTTGCTGAAATTCCTGGGGAACCCAGACAAGGATGGGATGTCTGTATCTGATACAAGGCAGACAGGGATGAGCATCAAAATCAACGAAGCATCTGATAGTTAACCATCACAGCACCATCTGCAGATCTTAAACCAAGGATCAGAGTTTAAAGAGTCGGTAGAAGCACATTACCTGTTGTGGGGTAGAGACCATTTGAACAAGTAATTCCGATGAAGTGGAAAGGAAAAAGGTTAATTCGAAATATGCCTGGTGCAGTTAATGGCAGCATTAGCACACCTAACCTCTAATTATTTCCCAATATTTTCTAAATGTCAAAGTATGGTTTAAAGACGCTCAGCATTTGAAACATGATTCCACTACATTTTAATCAGCTGCAGAGTATCTCACTGAGCAAGTAAATTGAGTTTCATAGACAGCAGGCTTTCAAAAGAGGAAAAACTGATTTAAAATGCAGCTATGCTACTCAGGAGTGATGGACACCAAAGAGGCGATCAAAGAACAAAAGGCAGAGCTTGTCAGGCTTTGAGAACCTGGTTTTGGTTCCACCTGGTCAGTGTGGAACTGGGACACTGCATCCCAGGCCGCCTTGCGGGACACTCCACACAGCTCTGCTGCTGGGTTCTGGTAGCTGCAATGCCGACATTCCTCCTACACAAATGTAAATTGCAGACATTAGGAGTTAATAAGATTTGCTCCAAAGAAAGAAGCTGCAAATTATTTTCACACTCCAGAAGGAAATTAGTTTTCCCACTTTATATTAGCCGAGTATTCTTCTATTCGCACCTCAGAGAGGACTACAGAGCAGCATACATGGTGAGGCTTTACGCTACTCCTTCAGGTAAAAAACAGAAAATAAGACCACCAACCCCTTAAACACTCCAAGCCACCATCCTTCACATTCTAAACGCATAGCATTGCAGTACGTTTTAAGAAAGAGCAAATTCTGATTCATTAATGTGCCACACTAATTAGTCATTTGTCTGTTAAAGAGACTGAAAACATCCCTGTTCCACTCTTGTGAAAAATGTATTTTTCACAGCAAGAACTTCAGCCACACAGACTGTTTCACTGCTGTATTTCACAGCAGAAGTGAGATACACACAAAGAGGGTGTTAGTGCAAGAAAAAAAAAATCCCTTGAGGAACAGATACCAACATGTTTCTTCACTGGGAAAGTGGCAGCACAGCCTACCCCCCTTTACTCATTTTAACTCGCCCCGAGCACGCTCCTGAAGGCCAGAAAGCTGCATTTCTTCCAAGAGTTCTTCACTGGAGTTGAGGTTCCCAGGGCCAACTGGAACTGTGGAAGACTCTCCTGATCCTCAAACTATGCTCAAAAATTAGACAACTGAATATTCTTCAATGTTTTCATTAATCAAAAGAAACTCGCAGCTCAAAGATTTGAGATGAAGCCAGCTGATACCAAAAATTAAACAAACTGTTTTCAGTTTCTATTTACTGCACATTTATGATGTACCAGGTTATCTGTTAAAAACTTTTCTTATCCATTTTCCCGTGCACATCGCACTTTAATCGTATTTAAAAGGAGAGGACTCTTTCACTGGTGTGTCTGATGCTGCACAGCATGTATTCCATCTACACCTTACAGATTTACCTTGTTGCTTTATTTGGGTTTATATGGCATTTAACAGAGGTATATACCAATATAAGATATTTACAAAGGAATTCTTTTGGACAGGGTTTGTCCATTCTTCCAGGATATCTTGCAGGACAGGCTTAAATGCCTAGTGTTTGTTTTAATGCAACAAAATTACAGAGAGAACAAATTACTTTGGGAATATTCCTGAGAACATGTTGTTTTGACAGAAAGCTCTGAACTTGTGTATCAAGTTATTATAACATTTATATAATCTACTCTTACATGCTAAACAAAACAGTTCACAGCGATAAAACAAACAGCATCTCTGTGGCCTGAATGGAGTGAAAGGGAAAGGGAAAGAACACAAAGAGGTAGTTATCAAAGCCAGAAATAACAGACCATCTACAAATCCAGTGCCAAATTACACTGTACCATTAACGTTAAAGAAGCACATGCCATAATTAACAAATCAACAATCTCAAGTGTTCAGGATACACCCTTCTTCAGCATGGGCTCAATTTGGCCAAGCAACGACCATACCTGTGGATTTCCAGAACAGGAGATCTGAATCTAAAGTATATTTCTATTCAAGTGATAAGCTCTGGAATATGTACTTGTACATGGATAAGGAAGGAGGAAGTGTTCGACAAGCGAAAATACCTGGCCCTACAAGCCTGTAAAAACCTGCTCAGTCGGTCACAAAGGACACATTTTATGAGCAACTTTACTGCATTACAGTAGTTTGACTGTCCTTGCAAGAACAAAGCTTACGCCCTATCGACTGCCTGCTCCGAGAAACTTTTTCCTCCATGAGAGGAAAGACAAGACAGCATTTTTATTTCTATTTCCAATAGAACTGGAGCAGTATTAACAATCTGAGAGTAGATTTGATATAAAGAGCAAGGAAAGACTATTAAAAAGAATGAAAAAGATTCCCTCCAAGAAATTTATGATAATAAGTTACAAAAATTCATGGATGAACTTCCGCTTCATGGCATTATTCCAGGGCTGAAGCATCACATATATCATGGAGACAGAAACAAAACTGAAATTCGTGGTAACTCTCACATCTTTGGTCCAGGCACCATCCACATCCATGAATGAGAATGGCTCCCACACCCCAAAATGTAAGCTTCCATTCTTTTGAATAACAAAACTTTTCATGTTCCTAACACTGAACAGGAAAATACTGACTGGCTTAAGGCATCAGTGAGTGATTCTTTAAAAAAACCATTACAATAAATTATTATAGCATATCAACAGCTTGTATAGGTCCAGAAACACACTGCGGACAAGCACACTTAACAGCCATGTAAACCCATTTTAAGCTGGTTTTCTACCTCCAGTCTGCCCTCTTATTTTTGTGTCTCCAACTACAGTGTGTTCGTGTTACACTCTGAATTGCCTAGTACCATACTGCAGACAGACAGAAGAGATGCGAGTGCAGCTTCCAAAGCTGGTTGAATTTCTCCTGAAGATGCACAACCCATCCCAGCTACACAAGTGCACTAACTTGAGACACCTGCATGTAAAAATCCTGAAGCTAAGATTCTGAACACCTCTGTACTCAAATCCATACCAAGTATGATCCCATCTTATAACCAGTTTCAAATATACAGTTTCTAATATGAGGGTTTTCCCCCCTTTTTGATGAATTTTACTTGTTTCCGAGATTCTTCAGCCCAAACCCTGCCACCCTGGTTTATTTTGCTTTGGCTTGACTGTGATTTTAACATCTAAAAAACAAATTTGGAGATAAATCTAGGTTCAACAGTGTCTTAATGACAGCATTACTGAAGTGCTTAACTAAACTCTTCTCTCTTTCTTCACTCTAAGGAACCTGTTATTCCTGAAATTGTTGAAGTAATGCCCTGCAAGAAGTACTGAGCAGACCCTTACAGCTCTTTTCATCCTTGCTCTGCATTACAATATCAACTTTCTCAAATCTATTGCTACTTTCCAGTCGATGTTCAGCAACTGAAGCTATGCTTAGCACCTAACCAGGAAACATAAAACTAAAACATTGTTAGAAGAGAATTTCTGTTATAGTCCTTCCCAGTGAGCAAGGTGGCTGTTAACTGGAATAGAGGAACAACAACAGAAATGTAGTCAGATATGAAATCTTGGGAGTAACAAAATATAAAAATCTGAGACAGTAAAACCAAAAAAGTGGTATTAAGAGTAAAAAACTTTCTAAGTAGATGCACTGTATGTGCAGAAACACTACACTACACCCCCTCTTTCCTCTTTTGTAGAAAATTTTCATACAAGCATTTAGGTAGGATAAAACCTTTTAAGATCATCAAATCCAACTGTTAACCCAGCACTGCCAAGTCCACCACTAAACAATGTCCTTGAGCACCACATCTACACATCTAAACACCTCCAGGGACGGTGACTCCTGGGCAGCCTGTTCCAGTGCCTGACAACCCTTTCCTTGAAGAAAGGGCCCTTTTTTGCTAGGAAAGGCCCTGTGTAACACTGCTCAGAGGAAGGAACAGCAGCATCACATCTTCTAAACACCTCCAGGGACGGTGACTCCTGGGCAGCCTGTTCCAGTGCCTGACAACCCTTTCCTTGAAGAAAGGGCCCTTTTTTGCTAGGAAGGGCCCCATGTAACACTGCTCAGAGGAAGGAACAGGAGCACCACTGATCCATACACAGCCCGGCCCACTGCCTTCGTCAAGTCACAAGGTGCCGTGCAATTCAGTTGCACCTCCAGCCAAACCAAGTAACTGGCCCGGCTTTTCCTACAGCATGAAAGGGGAATAATGAACATGACCTTTTTGTTTATTCAGGTGTATCCAGGGTGTGCCTGTTCCTGATTTCAGGTAACCCGTTTCCAGCTTGGCCCCACTCACATCTAACAGTCACTGCTCCAATGCAGAATGGAGAAACAGCGTAACTACTTTCCCTTCAAATTTTAGGAATGAGTAGTTTTGGAGCAAAGAGATTCTAAAGTTTAATTTCAGCACCAACAATGAGAACTTTGATAATTCTGAGTTCAGAAAACAACCTGAAGGAGGGTTTATCCCAGAAATTATTAGGTAGCCACAGCAAGTGCTGCTATTCCTACTGTAATACCTTGGTTTTCATCGTTGTGGGATAGCGTACTTAAACTGTCCGAACACATCACATCCAGAGTTCTGAAGTGAGATGTGACAGACGAGTGCAGTATCCTAAATGAACTCTTGCTGCACCTCCAGACTGACCAAAGGTATTTAAATTACGTTTCCACGTGCAAACCTGGTACTCCAAACACCGCGTCCAACACCAGCGGCCAATGCAAGTCACGCAGCGTGTTTCAGGACAGCTACATCAGCACATCCAAAAGCGGCAAGAAGTGTGCTCGGTATCAGATCAAATCAGAACCTACACAACTCCCAAAATTACTCTGGGAGAAAAAACAAGTAAAGGACATTTTCCTTCCAAGCACTGATTATGCCTTGCACTCATTTATTTAGTTGGTACGTATCGTGTATGTGAAACATTACACATTTTATATACTCTTTAAAACGTCTGCATATATATGAAAAAATAAAACAGTAAAAGCAACGTGGCTGAAGGAACTTGGTAGCAAAAGTACGACGGTGCAAATCCCTCATTCCAAGGGCAGACACAACACTGCAATGACACTCTCCTACCCCTGTGTAAGAAAACCCCAGGCATTAAGTCCTCCCATTATAACTATCAGAAAGAACAGATTCAGAAACACATACAGAAAAACCTACCTTCTGCTAAAACATTAACACACTGAGCTGGCAGTCACCTCTGCTATCAGCCTATCCCACCTCCGTGCCAGAGGGCACTGCACTCCTAACAGCTGAACAGTTTGGGGTGCAAATCATCCATTTCTTTGCCACTCGCATAATAAAAGCGGCATATTAATTAGCACAGTACTGCCAACACCACCGGGTGAAGAACAGAAACACAACGCCCTGCCATCTGAGCGATACCTTTACTGTCTGGTAATGGGCTGGGATGGCTATCTACAGCACACGTATGCTTCCACTTGGACAGGTACTGCTATATACAACCGTAAATCAGAGACAGGATTTTTTAAGCCAGGATTTGAAATTCTGCCAGTATGGTTCAAGACTACTGCAATCAAACACCTGAACGGACTAAAAGCTGCTGTTCAAGTCAACTGGCAATGCAAGTTGTCGCATGGGAATCAGATGTTATGATCACACTGAAAAGGTTGCTTTACTCTGAAATAGCTTTGTTGCAGTTCTTCAGTTTATCTTGACCAACCATCATGCCACAGACTAGGCAACCCACCCTCCCCCCCCCCCTTTGAGCTGAACACACTAAGATTTCAGGAGTATCACAGAATCACAGAATGGTTTGGGTTGGAAGGGACCTTAAAGATCATCCAGTTCCAACCCCCCTGCCATGGGCAGGGACACCCTCCACTAGACCAGGTTGCTCCAAGCCTCATCCAGCCTGGCCTTGAACACTTCCAAGGATGGGGCATCCACAGCTTCTCTGAGCAACCTGTTCCAGTGCCTCACAACCCTCTCTGGGAAGAATTTCACAGAAACTTCAGGAATAGATCCAGTTCCTCCTCTCTAAAAATAAAGACTTAGCAGGACTGCAGACCAGCACTCACTCTGCAAGTACTTGTAATGAAAAGGTTCTGTGCTATTATCACTTTTACATGCTTATCAAAGGAGAAACCCCAACCAGTGTGACTATCCATGATCAAATACTGGTAATAAAGTAATTAGTCTAGCTTCACCAAGAAGCAATACTGTTTAAATGACAAAGTCTGGTTTTACTGAAAATTTTGGTAGAACTGGCTCAGGCTGAATTCTTACAGGAACTAGAAGAGCATGCAGTGAAAAGAAAGCACTACCATTCTTCAGTCATCAGTCAGACAAGCCCAGGGTGTCACATACTGTAAGGAACACAGCAGTGAAGGTGATCTGCATCTTCTGCAAGGTTGAGAAGCAAAAGCTTCCCGTGACTGTTTTGGACGTTTAAAATTGTTGTATCCACACCTCTCAATAGTGACACTGCCACATCCCTGAGGGCCCATTCAGCTAAGCTAACATGAACCATCAAACGCTGGATGCAGAGGAGTTAGGACTACGCAACTTCCTCTGACAAAAAGACTTTCAGTTCAGTTCTACAGCTCAAACTGAAGTCCAAGGTCAGCTTACAGTCTCCAAATGTCACTACCAGCTCTTCACTGAAGTGTTTCCAGTTGCTGTGAGTAGTTGTACCAAGTAAGGGCAGAACTGAAGGTCACACAACGCTGACTTTCTTCCTGTGCTTACTTAAAATGAGGAGACGAGCCAGAGAGCTGTTTTTCCTTAGAAGAAAGGAAAAGAGAGACAGAAAGAGCTGTTTTTCCTTAGAAATTCCCTCACTAAAGCAAGGGACAATACTTAATTCACAGAGAGAGTCCAGTTTAAATAGAAGATGACAAACCAAACTCCTAGTGCTTCATTTTATTAATCTGAAATCATTAGCAGGGGAAATACTATTTGGGAAAGCGGTGACAGTGCTTGGGAAAAGTAATAAGCAATCTCTCTGCTGGCAAAGAAACAAACCTTGGTTATCAAATTTTAAAAAAAAAAAAAGTTTGTTTACTGATTTTCAATGAAGTGACTCAGCAGGGTTGAATTCCACCCCGAAATACTTTTCATAACCTTTGCTAAGCTACATTCAGTATCAGAAGAGGAAACCAAACCCTCTTCCTGCATGCCAGCAAATGGAAGCGTCACAAGTGCTGGGCACCCAACAGTTAACTCCATAACCTCAGCAACCCCCATCCTTTACAACTTGTCAGAAAAAAATTGGCATCATTGACTGTCAACCTGGATTCAACAGGAGATACTGCAGTGATCTCATCTGTTTCGCAAGATGATGAAATCTTCATGAACGCTACAATGTTTTTATAACCGCTATAATCAAACACGTTTATGATGTGCTGTACTTAGGCTTGTTTTAACGTAACATACACAAAGACATTTCCTACATCTGTCTTCTGTTTTCTGTGCTGGTATACAGAACGCACTAGCTTGCATGGTCTTGCCTACTGTAATGTGATAGTGTCTATTAAGGAGGTCTCCAGTTTTTAATAATTACCAGGAATAAAACCATAACAGATCATGAATTTAAAGATACTAGTGGTGGTTTTTTCAGACTAATAAACACCGCATATTTTTTTTATACACATCCTGAATATTTTTTTTTACAAGACATGAATTTGCAACTTTTCCATTTAAGCAACACTTCCAGCAAGTGGAAGGACTGAGGGAAGCTGACGTATTTCTTACAGGCGTAACACCAGTCATAAAATCTTATTTCATTGTAGCAGTCCTTCCAATAAAAGCTGTGCATGAAGACCAGTTGCCCATGAACCGTGTTACCTAAACATGCATCAAACCCAGGTAAACGGGTAAGAGATCATCTTCAGTGTCTAAGAATGATAATTTCCAAATACTCCAACAGCTGCCTGGCTAAATGTGTAAGGAAAATGGTACCGAGTCTGTGTGCGTGTGTGTATATATATGCCATACAGAAAATAAACATATATATACACACACAATGTGAATTGTGATTATAAAAAAATTAAACAAAGAAAGCTATTAAGGTCACAAACTCCTGTGTGACTTTTCAGCAAAAATGCAGTTTCAATCTATGCACCATTCTCTTAGACGCTGACCTGGAGACTTTGCTCTTCAGCCTTTTTCTAATGCATCTTCACAAGGATGTTTAAAACATTCCTTTTCTTAAGTGGGTTTTTTTTTTTTTCCCCAGGCAGCTCAGAGTTGAATTCCACACTGGTTCTACAACTGATAAGATCATACATCTCCATTATACAGAGAACACTGAATGCTCCCCAGCGCTTAAAACAATCACTTTTCTTTTTTGTAAAAATATCTCAAGCTCCATCTTCTATTCCAGTAGTCTTTGAATAAGAAACAAACCACCCTAAAGGAAACGCATCAGTACTCCCAGAGCTGCATACCTCCTATACATTTTAAGGAATATCAACTACTGTAACGCTGACATTGCTGTTTTTCAGGACTATTTTACACTTTTAAATATACACAGGCATTTCAGGAGTTGTTTTTAAAGGGCATTTGTAGTGAGTTTGAGATTAACACTGTTCTCTTTGCTGCTAAGATTTCCAGCAAAAAACAGGCACATACGAATTAAAATAACAGATGTCTTGACAGTTGACAAATCTCAGTTTAAGAAGCCACTAAGTTAACAAAGTTTAACAAAAGTTTAGGTAAGTGTATGTTTGGAAGGAAATGGTTAATGTGCCATGTCAGCTGATGTAGCCAATGTAGTAAGTCAACAACAGACTGCCAAATGCCAGACTCTTTCCCCAGTTGTTACGCCCTCAGAAACCAGGAAAATACACTTCACAGCATTCCCAAACTACACCTATAGATCCACAAGAAGTGTAAGAGTGGGTGTTACCCTCCAGTCACAACTGAAACTCACTACGGAGATGCAGCAGAACACTTGTGCTAACAGCATTTTTTCTTTCCTACTACACAATGCCAAGTATATTTCTGTGTCACACATAAAGTGTCTGGGACAAAACAGTAAGAAATTTTGGTTCAGAGACTACTTAACTGCCTACTTTTGTGGTATCAGCGACTTCCCTTACTCCGTTTCTACCACTGTGTCCCGTTTCGTGATTACCAATCACCTAAAAAATCTACGTGTCTGCTAAGACTGCAAATTATCATTTGAGTATTTTTCTGTTAGCAAAGCAGTAGAGATGTACAAGATGGAGATGAAGGAGAAACAGCACTGAACTTTTGTATACACAACCATCTTGTTTACACTCAACAGGGTACCAGCAGGTGCTATCTGAACACACCTCCCGAAACATCAGGGCTCACCAGAAGAAACATTTAACTTGGAACTGCTTATCGCTTTAAAAAAAAGATTGCAACATTAACAGACTGCAATAAATAGGGTAAAACTGCTTTCCAGTTGATTAAATAGATTTCACAACACAGTTGGCTTATGGTTTGTTTTTTTTTAAATCTAGACAAGGTTTCAGACTGAACTGGGCTTATTATCTTAAGGCAGTATAGATCTTTCGATGTCTGAACGGTTGAATTAAAGAACTGCGCTCACATGACATACACTTAACAACATCACATCAATTTATTGCTCATAAATTATTAAACAGAGCTTTCTCAAGGAAGATAATCAAGAAACTTCCTCCTCCTTGGGGTGGATAATTTGCAGCTGTACAGCAGAGCCATCCAGCTATCCTTAACCGTTACATTTACATCTCTTTCGCTGAGTTAGTTTGTAAACTTCAACAGTATGTGAAACTCAGGAACAAAGGCCAGTGGCAAAAGTATCATCATCATCCAACTGGTACGATGTGGCTTTGGTACGGATTAATTATGAACCACCCAAAAAAAAAAAAATCTAAGGCAAATCAAGTACTACCTGGTCTACTAGCGAAGTCAGAAAGAAAACATTCCTCTATGACACTGGCACAAATTTTCAGTACCCTGCTTTCTCAGTGTCTCCCAGAGCTGTAAACCAAGCTTGAGGCTGTTTATTCCGCAACAACGGAGATTTTTAAGTTTCCAATTACCTGGAGGGGGTGAGCAGCCCCTATCACTCCTAAAGTAACACAGACTGGATTGCTGAGAAGAAACGTGCCAGTAAACAAAATACATACTTTAGCTTCGTTTGACAACCAGAATATTCTCAAATCTGGAGTATGCAGATCCAGACTAAATCACAGAGTTCAGTAACGTTACTTGAGGACTGACTTTAGCATAAAGAGGAGGTAAAACCTGGTTTGTATCGTTTACAGATTACACCAATACTTTACAAAGAAAGCAAACAGCTTTTTTTGATGCAGTCCTACAGACAGAGCACACAGAATTGGCTGCAATTCGGTCAACACAGCATCATTAAG
The DNA here is from genome assembly GCA_027574665.1 of Rhynochetos jubatus. Lineage (NCBI taxonomy): Eukaryota > Metazoa > Chordata > Aves > Eurypygiformes > Rhynochetidae > Rhynochetos > Rhynochetos jubatus. The sequence goes on along the minus strand of CM050648.1, from coordinate 4,514,557 downwards.
ATTGAAGGTTTTAGAATTAAGAACGTTAAATAAAGTAGGAGCACACTATATGAACAGACTCACTGAAATATTTAAAGGATTTTGAGAGGATGAGCATTTGCTATGAGATCACACGTAACACTGAAAGCTCAGTCTGTCACATTCAAATAACGGTACGTTTAGAAAGACGGTATGGATAATAAAATACATACATCAAGATCACATTTTAAGACATTATAACATACTTTTAAAAGTTTTCGCAATGTTCGCTGTAGGTAACCTGAAGCTTTAACAGAAAAGCCGAAGAGCCAGAATAAAGCTGCCCAGACTCAATGTTTATCTCATTAATATATTACCTTTCCTTGACTGTAGATATCTCACAGCCCTTATCAAAGTAGGCCAGATCCGTTTCATTTCCCTAAGGTTAAGCTGGTGAACAGTACACAGAGTATGCATCAACTAAGCAACGGTCACCATTCAATGACAAATATAGCGCGAGCTATTTCTCATCCGTCCTATTTTTTGGAGAGGTTGAGATGTAGCTTTTTCTAGAAATCACCACAACTGGCACCCGCTAAGATGCCAGCGTCTTTGTCCTCTTACGCAACTCCTGGTGGCCCCCTTCTCCCCCCAACAGGAATAAAGACGGATTACATGGCTGTTCTCCATTTCGGGAGGGAGGAGGCTGCATAAGCGATCTTCCCTGAAGTTGTGTTCTGAGAACACTTCGTAGGCGACCAGGGGAAGAGGGAGGGATCGTTTTTCATTCCTTTTAGTTGGTGGAGTGGGTGGGGGGGAATCGATACCTTTTATCATGGCCCAATGCAGCCATCTTCTGCGAGCAGCGGCTAGCCCTGCTGCAGTCATCTCATCCTCTGGTGCTGGAGCAGGAGGGAGAAAACCAATATCCCCAATACTGACCAGCCTTAACAGATGGTAACAACTTGCTTTTTCTTGGAAAAGATTTTTCTTCCTTATTTTATTGAAGTTACTTCCATACTTTCATCCTGACCCTCAGAATAGCCCAAGAAGGCGAATGCCGACTGCATCTAATACTTTCATTACTCAGTTTACGACAGACAGGAGTAGGCATGGCTATTACCCCTTCCTGGTAAACAACCTTTACTAAAAGCAATGCACAGCTTTGTTTTAGCGTTGTTTCCAGCTACTGTTACTCACTGTTTTATTAACTATTATTCCCCAGTGAGCTGACAGATTCTGAACTTGATGAGATGTTACCAGGATGTGGTGTTCCAGTTCTTCAAGTTACTCCTACTATGTGAGCTAATATAACCTCAGTGTGTGGCAAATGCTGGGTTAGCTTGAACTGTTCAGCAAGGTACAGAAGGCATGCAAGACAAAAATGCTCCTTCGTGTCTCTTCCAAATAATGGGACAATAAAAATCCTAAATAAATATACTTTTATTTTTTCCCCAAGACAACTAATCATCAGCTATGCCCACCAACTCCTTAGTTCTGATACGTTTCCTCCGAACTATTGTGTGCGATCCAAGATGATGGTGATGCAATACTTGACTGCCAGTTTCTCTTCCAAAAAAGAAAGTACGTTGAAATGAAAGTGAACACGAGGAAAGTTATGCTTACAATCAGCAACACTCAACCTTTTGCAGTTGTTTTCCATCTAAGGAAGATGTGATGTTTTGGCTACAAACAGAACGTTGAGCTTCATCCCTGTACTGTATCTTCATATACACACTCCCACTCACAACAGCAGCATAAAAAAAGCCTTCTAGATTGTAACAGGGCAGATATCTTTGGGGTGTTCATAATGTTATGTCTTGGGATGCAAGTTAAGATAATCATGTGAATGAGTTTCACATTTCCATCTAATTATTGTTAAGCCTCGATTTCAGTCAAAGCCTCTCAGTGTAACAAATGCCTGCTTTGTGGCTAGTTATTGTCTCTTTTGGGGGGCTGAACAGGGGTGGCAGCTTCTAAGACGTCAAGTAAAAAGATGTTAGTGTTCCACTGCAAATGCTACCTATGATCAGCCACTTAAAAACTACTTCTTCCAAAAGGTAAGTGAAAGCAGAATTACACTCGCAGTGGTTTCAAAGATATAAAAATCAAAACCAAAGCCTCCACAGCAACCAAGTGAAAAAGCAAACAGCTCAAGTGCGCTTTCATTTCAAATAATTCTGAAAGGGGAGGGGAAAAAAAAGGCATTACAGCTGTCAGGTGAAAGAAGATCCTGCGGACTGCTTCACATTACAAACGCATGACCAGAATAAAAATATTTCACTTTCTAGCTTTGCTTTTTGTCTTTGATAAGAAAAACCCTATAGACCCACAGGTGGTAAAACATTAAATTGAGGGATAAACATACATATAAAAAAAAGGTACGTGTACCTTTCGCCCAGCATATCGGGAATGGGCTACAGCCGCTTTTCTCCATATAGCCAGCACCTGCTCGCTTCGGGGCCTGCTGGCCTGCCACTTCCAGCAGCCACATCCACACGAGCGTATGGAGATCCAAGCCAGGCTCCGGCATACAATGTCCCAATTCAGAGCGCCAGCAGCCTGCGGTCCGGCGGGGCGGGGTGAGGGGGCCTGGGAGCCGCCTGAACGTACTAGATCCACAAAAGCAAGGAGGAGAAACACTAAGCTTCCCCCTGTGCTGGCTTCACCTGGCAGCGGGAGCGGCGGGAGCGGAGGGAGCGGCGGGAGCGCGGCCCCGCAGCGCGCCCCGGGCAGCGCGCTCCGGCGGGGACACACCGCGCCACTGCTTCATCTTCTCACGCCGCGGCGATGGGAAGCCCGGAGCATCCTTCCCCCCGGCGGTGGGATGCCGAGGAGGGCGAAGGCAGGCAGCGGAGGGAGAGTGGGTGCCCGTACTCCTGCCTTCATTCAGGAAGGAGGCGGGGAGGAAGGAGGGGAGGCGATTAGCAAGCGCCACATTAATATGCTAATCTCCCCCTTCTGTTCAATTCACCCGGCAGCCTCCTGTTTACCAAGCTGACAGCCGTTTCTGAAAGCGGCTAAGCTGCAAATCAAGCCTGACCCGGGTCGTGTCTGGAGAAGTGCTTCCCCCGACCGTTTTTTGGTTTTTGTTTTTTTTTTTTTTGCCGCTGTTGTTTCAGACTCACGCCCTCGGCATCTCCCCCGGCCCCGGCCGCCCAGCGCCGGCTCCAGCCCGGCACAAAGCGGGGCCGAGCGCCCGCGGCTGCTCCAGCAAAACGCACCTTCCCGCAACCGCTCCAGCTCGGGCAGCGCTTTTATACTGCATCCATACCTGCGTACGGCTGTGCTGAAAAAACCTGACACCCTAAAGCACACGAGAACTTCCATAAACGGGGGTTAGACCCTGCATCACCCCCTGCGCTTTGGCTTCGCGGGTCCCAGATTACTGATGAAATAACACCGGTGCTGTTCCTTTGCTTTAAATAAAGAGCAAATATCACAGCCCTTGCCACTAATTGCTCAGCACCATGAAGAGCCCCTCACTAAAACCAGGGCTGTTTCTAGGAAGAAGGCAAAGGTCACCACAGACATCCACACCACACGCTGCATTTGTTTAACTGCAGCACGAAACATCAAAACGACTTTCAACGATTTCTTTTTCCCTTTTAGAACGCGAGGATAAACACTGCAAAAGCGTGTGTTTATCCACACTGACAGCATATGTATACAGAAATAAAAATACTCACTTTACTCCTAGCAAAAGGTTTCACAAAAATGATAAGACCGATTCAGCTAAAATACGCATTAAAATCAACGGGAACAAGACTCACACACAGATCATTAAAGCTCTTTATATATTCCATGGTAATCTTTCCCCACTCCCAGCCCTCAGCAGTAAGGCATAAGGCTTATCCAAGACTATAACCAAAAGGGAATTAATCTGCAGCTAGAAGCCTTCAACTTAACCTGTCTGCCTGCTTGTAGCAGCACGCACTCATTTACAGCATATGTTTAATTACCATTCTTGCCCCATAATACTGCCATCTTCATTTCTCAATACACTGGCTATGCACAGCTACAGCGCTGCATGCGAACACCCTTGATCAATACAGTTGCTGCCCTTTTTTTTTTTTTAAAGTATTGCTTTCTTTTATATTTAAAGGAGAAAAACAATACTCACAAAAAAAAAAAAAAAAGATTAGGCCACAGCCAGGCCCATCAGATGTTCTGCATCACTGCTCAGGCACAAAGCTCTTTCTGGGGCTGAAGAAAGCCAAAGGGAACTGAAGACATGCCTGGATGCCTTCCTCCCCCCACCATAAAGTTTTCAAAGCCCGTAAGTGCTGCACAGCCAAATACATCCAGCAACAAGGTCGAGACTATTTACCTTCAATAATAAGGCAAAACATGTTGTAGTAATATTTAGAACAAATTGCTGTATTTGCTGGTTTTCAGAAGCTGCACAGGCACAGGATCTTCGGGTTCAAGCGGCAGCTCGCGGCGCAGCGAAGCTGCTTTTACACATCCAGCTCCGCAACGGGCTTCTTCCACGACCTTGAGCAAGTCAGTCTGCTTTCCTTGCAAACACGAAGACAGCTCTTCAGTTTTCCCTAAATCGGCTTGGTCTGTGCTTTAGGGTCTAAACTACAAAAAGCCTGTGTTCCTTCCATAAAGCTTTTTGCAGAAAAGCAGCTAAAAAAAATTCAAGAGGTAACAATGGTAGGGCCTAAATTGGGTTTTATTCATGAAATAAACCCCTTGAAATATCAACTGGTAAGTGCATTGCCCAGGAGAATTTTAATAAACAGGATGCATAGACTTGCATTTTTCTTTGTACACTTTGAACAGACGACACTAATACAGATTATCAATCCAAGTGTCCAGGAGATCCTGTCGGCTTCTTACAGCGATCCTTATTGATGATACGAGTATTACAGTCATTCTCCTCAAGGACATACTTTCTTGTTGTAATATCAGGCTACAAAATGAAGGTGAAAAAGTAATACAGAGCATGAATTCTTTTTTTATTCAATTTAAGTTGTCCAGTATTTTACATTGAGTAAGTATTTTTCCAAATAAGCCAAGTGCTTCCTTGATCTTAAGATTTTTTTTTAAAATGACTGAATTTCTATTTGTTATTGTAAAAAGTAAGCTGTAGATACACCCATTCTCTTCTTTCAAATAACATGATCAGTTTTCCTGTACCAAAAAGCCAAAAGCATAACATTGGTGTCGTGGAGAAAGTCAGAACCCCCAAACTTTCAGTTGTGTGGTGGGAAGGGGGGCAGGAATAGACCAGAAGACAAGGCACAATGTTTAAAAAAAAACCCCAAAAAAACCCAAAAAAACCCATCACCCCAACAAAAAACTAAACCTCCATCACCATGAGAAATTAAATGCCTCTAGTATACTTAATACCAAGTATTTGCAGCATTTTATACATACTGCTCATCAAGTAGGTACCTGAGTACCATTTAAGTAAAATAACCTGGTTTAAAGTAATGCCAGTCAGATTATAACATTTACTGAGGTGAGGAACATCGGTCAGAAATTAGGGCTGTGTAACAAGAATGTTCATTCTTGTGTAACAGCCATATGCTGACGCACACTGATAGTATCTGCATAGTAGTCACCGTGTAAGCAATGAAGCTAATAGCTATCAAAGAATATGCTAAAAGAATATATAATTCAAGTCAAGACTTTTCTACCGTGACTATGACTTTGGGTGCTCAATGCCAGTCTGATTTTAAAGGCTACTGAGTATCAGCATCAGCTTCCTGAAAACATGGGGGGGGGAAGTCAGAAGCTTTTGAATTGTATCAAGGCATTTAGTTTTTGTTTCAATTTTGCCTGCAGGGCTGATCCTGTCTCCTAGTGAAGTCGACTGCAAAAATCACAAAGCCTTGTGGAATAAAGAGTTAAACAACAGTTTTGTACAACTGGGAGGCACATAAAAGGTTGTATAATTTTTTCCACTCAAGCTTATCCAAACAAAAATAAAGATCTAAAATGTCTATGAGATGAACTGGCAAAGCTTGGCTTTCTCCAGGGTTATGTCCAGAGATGGAGCTCCTGGGGGGTGTCTCGGATATCTAATCAGCAGAGAGCTAACCACAGTTTCTCCCTCAGTGAATGGCGTCATTAGGATCTCTCTGCTATTCAACCAATTATTTTCACATCAGTTAATATCTCTATTCATCAAGTTTTGATCAAACCAGCTGGCAAGTTCAAGCACTGTTGGGAAGGGGAACAGGACAGAGCCAAACAGAGAACACTTGCTCTGAGAAACCAAACCAAACTCGATATTCAGAAGCTTCGTGAAGAAAGACAGATCTGTATCAAGGCAGCATTTGATAGCGGAATAAAGATTTGCTTTTCAGTTCTTCTTCTGCAACATCACAGCTACCAGATGAACTATACCAGCAACAGAGATCTTCCAACAGAGAGAGCAGCCTACTTAAGACAAAAATTAAGAGCCTAGCAATCACATCGTTATTATTATGGACTTGATCATTCGTAGTCTTAGCCACTTCATGGGCTACTTGTTCATCCCCCTAGTAGTTACCAGAAGCTGAAGAACCAGCGCATTTATTCTAAGAAGATCTGCATATTGATGTAAGAGATGGAAGAACATTATTGCATTCAGTTTGCTAATAAAAAAGTGAGTTACCAAACCAAGTTTGCCCTCAGGAAAAAAGGAGGATTTGGTTTTTTTTATAAAGCTACAAATGCTTTTTACCGAGAAAATTGCAGAATAGCCTGTACAGCTAGGAGTGCCTGATGACTGTTCTAAAAATTAAAACATGGTTATTGCTCATGTGACAATCTTCTGCATCCTAATTCATTTGCTCTTCCATGTTTGTGTTCGGAATTCTGCAAAGATGGGTCCCCAACACTGAAAATGTACTTTAATCTTCATTAATCTTCATTCACTCAAGCTTGTTCCTTATCGTTTTATATGAATTACTAGAATTATTTTGTATGCGTGTGGATAATACTGAAGAGTGGAAAAGATTATCTGCCCTATGTTTCTTTTTAGCCAGAATCAAACATCATCCTAACAAAAATTACATCAAATATGGAATTACGGCTCCTGAAGTCTACCTTACACTAAGATGAAGTTTGCTAAGGCTGTCTTGGAAACCTTCCTTGGGTTACCTGGCCACTACATCTATTATCCTTGCCCATGAGCAACCCGTTGCCCCTCCACCCATATCTTCCCTGGCACAGAATTTTGTCCAGAACACCCTTTGCAAAAGGGTGCAACCGAGAACAAGGATGACATGCTTCATGAACTCAAAGGATCTCTGAGCAGCTCAGCCATCATTCTACTGCCACCAAAGACGTTTGTTCTTATTTAACTATGAGCATTCTGATAGATAAAAACTGAAGACAAAACACATTTTACTTTGCGTGTTCAAAACCCAAGCCCAGTCCCCCGACAGAAACAACTCAGCACAACTGAGAAGCAACATCGTCTCCATGAATTCATGGACAAACTCTTAATTCCATGCTCTAGATTAGATTAAGCTATTTTGCTGCTGATGGAAAAATGGTAAAGAGGACTCGGGAAACAAACCTTAAAGAGACAAAAACACCCAAACCAAACTACCAGTAACACCCATTGTCTGTAAAGCTAAATACTCTGTGAGGTTACCATCAACTGAAAAATTTGGATTTGGGGTTTTTAGTCTTCATTTTGAACTTCTAGCAGTACGTGCCTTAAGATTTCTTGCTCAGAGAATGCTTGAGATTCGAATGAGTATGACAGCGTGAAGCTCACACTTCTAACTTCAACCTGGGACAGGCGATAGCCAGGAAGAGAATACACTGCAAGACACACTACAGTGCTCCAACTGACCAGAAGAAGCTGCCAGCATCCCAACAGAAACTCATCCTACAATATAAACTGTGCTGGATCTCTGCTTAAGACGTTCTTCTGGTATAAATTCAATCCAGTATTGAATTTATTGTTATATCCCTCCATTAGGTGAGCTTTATTAACAGAACACATCTAGGGTATTCCTGGAAAGTGCACACCTTTAAAGCAACACTTTCTCACCTTCTGGGCCACGATCACCTAATTACATTTTAAAATAGTACACGTTAAAGTGTATGATATATACTTTATATATATCGGAGGTTGGAACTAGATGATCTTGAAGGTCCCTTCCAACCTAAACTATTCTATGATTCTATATATAACAAAATATATTATATAAAGTAAAACCACTGCTTTTATTTTCAAATCTCAACCTCTTGGTAGCAGTGAGGTGGGGAAGGGAAATAGAGCGGGATCTTGGGAGAGCAGGAGGAATGAAGTTTCCTGTACTTCCCCTTCCCAAAGGGATCTTCTGTGGTTGAGCAGTAGAGCAGACAGCATACAGCTTCCTAGCCCATGCTGTCAAGACAACAGGTGTTAGAATAAGTTAACTTTATTTTTAATATTTCATAAATAAAGAGTAGCCATTTTTTAAAACCATATGGGTTGTATTAATTTTCAGGCATGAAAGTTGTAGCAGGTTTTTTTGTGGGTGGACTAACCCACCCATATTCTCCCACTTCCTTCCATTTACTTTTTGAAGGCTTAATGTAGAGAAGTACCAAGTCAGCACCATGAAAGCTGAGGAGAGTTTAAAATTACTCCTTCCTCAGGGCACTGATTCCAATCTTCCGTCTCTTCATGTTCTAGGCTATTTACAAAAAAAACCCCCAACAACCCACAACCCAAAACCAGCCAACAAAGATCCTCAAGACAACTTGGAGAAGTTCCTTCACAATTCCAGTGCTTAAAGCAAAAACCAGCTTCATGGAGAGCTGGAAAACTAAAAGGAGTGGAAGTGAACCCTACACATCCTACAAAAAGCCATGTGATTTTGCTCTGTGACAGGCTCACTGTGCTTATCAGTTTGAACTGCTTCTCTTCAGCCTTCTGGGATGAGGAAGAGGAGGAGGGGTGAGACAAAGATATCCAGAATGGTCACCAGAACCTTTCCTGGCCTTATAAAGCTTCCTCTATGGGGAAAATCTATTTAGGAGGTAAACACAGTAGAAGGTATCTGAAGGGGGAGGATCCCACCCTGTGGATGCTGTTTAATGGAAATGCATTCTTTAAGCATTACTTTTGTTCTGTGGAAGGGATCCATGAGTGGATCACTTAACTTTACAGCTGCTTCTTAAAACCCCTCTTCATTAACTCGGGGGTAACCTAGAAATAATTAGTCACATCTTGTAAGAGGGATACAGGAACATGAAGTTGCTTATGGATCAGCAAGTCTCTTCAGTATCTGTTCTGCAGTGTATGGGCTGCTCTCTCATTTATCTAATAACTGGTTACACAAAAGAAAATAAGCTGTGCAGCCAAAGAGGGTCCAATTAATTTACCGGAAATGGTGTAGTCTGGACATGTCTCCCTTATCCTGCTTCTCCTCCATAGGCTAAATACAACGTTAGAACAACAGCTTTCCAAAACTCTTTGTGCTAAAAAGATGTTTAAAACTAAGAGCTGTACCTGACTCATGTATCACTGTGCCTCCAAAAAAGTATGTAATTGTCAAAGTCTTCCAGTGTTACATAAAACACAAACATAACATTAGCAATTCCTCCGACTTCCAAAACATTAAATGTAATTACAAACTGAATACAAAACAATCCATGAGTTCACAACAGTGCAATATCTTTCCATTTATATTTAAAAACACACTGGTGGAACAGTTCAATTTCTTCGTGTAGGATGAGCATAGCCAATTCCCTAAGCATAAACAAACATTTATAGGCTAAAACAAATAGCTATTCAACTTTGAAGTTCCAAAGTTACAGAACAAATCAACAAGACAGTGCTGACACCCTTCAAGCCTAAGAAAACAAAAAATGAAAAATTAATTTTTACATAACATCTTTTTAAAGTCCTATAAGACAAACATTAAGGCTGCTCTATGAACCAGGCTAATTCTGTGCCTAACCTACCAAGACTGGTGAATTACACTGTTAAATAGACACAAATCACCCTTTCCCTCTCCCAGTTAGCATAATTTGGATTCAAAACTGTTGCAGGAGAAAATCCAGTGAATAGTTCTGTAAGTGTCCTGTCTAGGAGAACCCCTAGTAGAGCCCTGCTGTAGCTGAGCCTCTAAACCACAGGAAATTCAATTCCTCGTCACTTTAATCAATTCCTCTCCCAGTTTTACATCAAGAAGGGACATTTTGCTTTACAATAGCTTTTACCTATATCACTGCTTTATGAGAAGAGCAATAACCTTTCAAGGAGCAGTTCCTCAGGCAGACATTTTATGCTGCTATGGGGAATCAAAGGTCATCTTGAAGTAACACAAAACCTTTTGTTCAATGCAAAATCCACCACCTTCAATAGAATCACAGAATGGTTTGGGTTGGAAGGGACCTTAAAGACCATCCAGTTCCAACCCCCCTGCCATGGGCAGGGACACCCTCCACTAGACCAGGTTGCTCAAAGCCTCATCCAGCCTGGCCTTGAAGACAGCCAGGGATGGGGCATCCACAGCTTCTCTGGGCAACCTGTGCCAGTGCCTCACCACCCTCTCCAGGAAGAATTTCTTCCTGATATCTAATCTAAATCTCCCCGCTTTCAATTTAAGCCCATTACCCCTTGTCCTGTCACTACAGGCCCTTGTAAAAAGTCTCCCGTCCCCCGTCCGTCCCCCCCCCGCTTCCTTGTAGGCCCCCTTCAGGCACTGGAAGGTGCTATAAGGTCTCCCTGGAGCCTTCTCTTCTCCAGGCTGAACAAGCCCAATTCTCTCAGCCTGTCCCCGTAGCAGAGGTGCTCCAGCCCTCTGAGCATCTTTGTGGCCTCCTCTGGACTTGTGTCACGGTTTAGTCCAGACAGCAACCAAGTACCATACAGCCACTCCCTCCCCTCCTCCCCTCCCCCAGTAGGATGGAGAATTGGAGAAAAAAAGATAAGAGAACTTGTGGGTTGAGATAAGAAAAGTTTAATAATTGAAAGAAAATTAAATAAAATAATGAGACTAGTACTAATAATGTGTAATGAAAATACTATTACTACTGTTACTAATGATAATAATATGTAATTTAAAAAAAGGAAAAAGGGAAAAAAACCTAAATTATACAACTGCTGATTCTTTTCATGGTTGCTGCAGCCAAGGCTGCCCTTGAGCATCACGTTCCCCACCAGCCCCTCTCTGTTGCTGAGAACAAGGTCCAGCATGGCACCCCTCCTCATCAGCTCCTCTATCACTTGGAGAAAGAAGTTTTCATCGACATATTCCAGGAACCTCCTTGCTTGCTTGTGCCCCTACTTCAACTATATGATGATCCATCCATCCATCCATCAAGCTCTGTGCATTCCAGATGATCCCTGATGTAGACAGCAACACCCCCTCCTCGTTTCCCCTGCCTGTCCTCCCTAAAATGCCTGTGTCCTTCCATTCCGGCACTCCAGTCACAGGAGCCATCCCACCACTTCTCCACGATGCCTGTAAGATCACAGGCCTGAACGTGTGCACGTGTCCCTAACATGGACCCTTCCATACGGAAATGTGACATCAGCCTGACAAAACAACTTCTGCGTTTTTTCATGTTCAAATTATTGATCCCCAGGGAAAAGGCATGCAGGAAACATCACAGCTATCATAAGCTGTTTCAGTATTTGTGAATATCTGTGATTGACTCTAGGTGATCCTGCTCTAGCAGGGGAGTTGGACTGGATGATCTCTAGAGGTCCCTTCCAACCCCTACCACTGTGAATCTGTGAATATTTCCTTAAATATGTTTTTCACCTTCTGAAAAGAAAAAAGAGGGGGGAAGGGAAGTCATAGGTACAATACCTATATTTTTTTTCTTACTACCTTCTTTTACCCAGTCTTCTGAGCAAAAATCCTTGCAAAAATCCTTGCAAAAATAAAACGTTGTTAGCTAACACACAAGCAGAGCAGCACAGTTATACCTTAAGAGCTCTCAAGGATGTAAAATTAAACTAAAGGAAAGCTCATAATTTTTTAATGGTCATTTTAGGTGTAACTTACACCAAAGTAGTTGATAAAAATTCAGCTACACAATGTTTTTCCTCTTGGTTCACTGGAGCCCGTGATGTTCTACTTCAAACAAGCTTATGTGTATTTTGGGAGAAGATCCTAAGCCACTCCCGACCCAGGTCTCACAGAACAAAAAAACCACTCTAACAACTAACATTTTCTATAAACCAACTACACAAGATCCAGCTTCATTTTCAGGACCTGTCGTCCCCATCCTGTCTTTACTTCTCAGTTGCAGCTACAAAAACCTTAGGGACTAACGTACTCTGACACTATAGCATCATTTCCAATCCTTTCATCCAAGAAAGCTTCAGGTCTCATCAACACCTACTGGTAATTGTGCCTGATTCCACTAGTATTAACCTCTTGACAAAACGGAGGGACGGGAAAACCTCCCTTTCCAATAACTTCGTGTTGTATCAGCAGGGACAATAAAAACCCCAAGAAACACAGACAAAAGAGGTGAAGTGTAGGATACTACAATATGGGACACGAATGTATCTAAACAGGAGACCAATGTGTTGTGTGGGTTTAACAAACTCACCCAGCAGCCTGGTGTGTGAAGCATCTAGGTTAAAATTGAATTGAAGGGGTTACAGAAATTTGCAGAAACTGTACTTTCTGTGGAGTAGCCTTACAATAACAGAGTGAATGCATCATGGGCATAAGCAGGATATTGTTCACAGGACAGAGTAAAGAACATGTGTTTAGGTACCATCAATATTAATTTCTTCAAAATTTCATGTTTTCCTTAAGTAATTCTGCCCCAGAACAAGATACTTCCAATGACTGTCACTCAAAGTTTTGTGTTGTAAAGAAGCAACAGAAACTCTTATTCACAGTATCCTAATGCTCTGATTTTAGCTTTCTGTCCTCAATTTACAAGGCTGGCTCTGCTCTTGGATTATGTAATTTTTCTCCTGTAAAATGAATTTTCCAATCCTCTTAGAAAATATCACCCCCCCAACTTGCCCATCACAAAAACATTCATATAATTAAAAACCTCCACCCTACAACAACCACCACCCCAGAAGTTCCCAAGTCCTTACCAAATACCCTTAGAAAGTTCTTCAAGTTGTTGGAACCACAGCTCGTGGTACCTGAGCAGGTGGCCACTTAAGTACAGCTTGTCTTGCTATGTAAAAGCAACTCTGTCCAGTGGATGCTCAACTGCAGCACTAGGAATTAGTTCCCTGCTTGCACACAGAGAGTATAAGACAGACAAGAGATTTTGCACACTCTGCTACTTCTGCAATATCTCACTCCAGCAGGGTTTGCTTATATTCAGCTGGAACAGCCACACTCGGTCAGGTCTTTGCAAAGGTACCCACGGAAACAAGTGCACCAGCTCCACCTCTCTACTGCAAGCCAGCGGCAACCTCCACTTGTGAGAAGTGTAAGCATTCACTGCACAGCTACTCCGAGGCCAAGCATTAGGTTCTCCTGCAGAAACATGTCACATTTCTGTCACCTTGGTGGAGTCCAGACAAAATTCTACTTTAGATCCAGATCAAGTACATCGCCCGAATAACTCTTACCAATGGCTGCACTACCACTGCCAGCCAGTCTGCCAGCAAGAACACACATGTGGGTGTACAGCGTGGAATGAACTTCCTTCACGTCCAGACTGCCCCAGCTGAATCTGAACCGCCAGTTCCCAGACATCCAATTTCTTTCAACAGAATGAATGAGAATATTTAACAGCAGAGAACCCATAGATAACTGCTTTCAGTCCATATTGCTTGAATTCCAAAACAGGTAAACATATTCTGATGTTTACATCAGATGAACATCCTCATGGATTTCAACAAGGCCAAGTGCAAGGTCCTGCACCCGGGTCAGGGCAAACCCAATCCCAAGGACAGACTGGGTGGAGAATGGATTGAGAGCAGCCCTCAGGAGAAGGACTTGGGGGTACTGGGGGATGAGAAGCTGAACATGAGCCGGCAGCCCAGAAAGCCAACCAGATCCTGGGCTGTATCAGGAGAAGTGTGGCCAGCAGGGTGAGGGAGGGGATTCTCCCCCTCTACTCTGCTCTCGTGAGACCCCACCTGGAGTGCTGTGTCCAGCTGTGGCACCTTCAACAAAAGAAGAATATCAACCAGTTGGAACGAGTCCAGAGGAGGCCACAAAGATGCTCAGAGGGCTGGAGCCCCTCTGCTATGGGGACAGGCTGAGAGAATTGGGCTTGTTCAGCCTGGAGAAGAGAAGGCTCCAGGGAGACCTTATTGCTGCCTTCGAGTACCTGACAGGGCCTACAAGGAAGCTGCGGGGGGGGGGGGGCTTTTTTACAAGGGCCTGTAGTGACAGGACAAGGGGTAATGGGTTTAAATTCAAAGTGGAGAGATTTAGATTAGATATCAGGAAGAAATTCTTCCCAGGGAGGGTGGTGAGGCACTGGGACAGGTTGCCCAGAGAAGCTGTGGATGCCCCATCCCTGGAAGTGTCCAAGGCCAGGCTGGATGAGGCTTGGAGCAACCTGGTCTAGTGGAGGGTGTCCCTGCCCTTGGCAGGGGGGTTGGAACTGAATGATCTTTAAGGTCCCTTCCAACCCAAACCATTCTGTGATTCTCTGATTCTTAATGAAAATAAGTATCCTGTTCTAAGCAAAACATTACCACTAGTGGTGGGTGGGTTTTTTTTGACAGCATGTAGTACAGAGTTCTAAGTCCATCTGCAATTCCTCTGATACTAATACTGACAAAAAAGCCCCACCACCCCATAATATTAAACAGCTTCTTCTGTCCTAGGCGTTTTTCTCCACACCCCCACTTTCCCAAGTTTTCAGAGTTTTCTTTTACGTTTTGTCCAAAAGCTCTCTCACAGGTTTGCTTTTTTCTTTTCCTTTCCTCAAGAAGAATGCCAGCTCTTAGTATGTTTAAAACTAACATTGGACAAAGCCCCTTCCCTGCACCCCTAATAATGTGAGATATAAATTACCCACCACTCAAATGGAAGACTAACAAAGCTCCTCCTGGAAAATCTGGCTGAGGAGTGTCAACAGATGCTCGCTGGACAATGAAGCTCGAGTTTCTTGACCATCATCCTCAGTAAGAATATATACAATCTCAGTATTTTCTAAACAAACATTCCAAACTAGGAATAAAATTAAGTACACTATGTAAAGAATGGAGAAAATGTGCAGATTACTTAATTCAAAGCTGCACTGCGTAACTGGAATCAGGATATTTCAGGTTATCCAGGATGAAGCAGCACTGGCTCTCACCGACACCTTTTTCTGTCACTTGCAAAAAGTTGAACAATGCTCCCTAGGAAGAGCATCCTTATCCTTCCAAACTGCAAAATTCCTATTTTAAAGACATCATTTGTAATACTAATTCCTAAGGAAGAAGATAATTAATTGCTATTTTAAGACAAACTGAAAATCAGAAGAAGAAATCTTACATACTGTATATTCAAGTGATAACATTTGTGTATGATGCAGCCTAGATTACTGGAATTCTTCCACTTCAAGATGATTGCATAGGAGTAAGCAAGAACAATGCTCACAGAAGTGTGTCCCCAAAACCCTGGGAGCCAGAACTACAGACAGGAGACAGAGGTATGTGGCGAACTGCTGTGCTTTTTTTTGTTGCTTATTTGTTTGTTTTAAGCTCTCAGACTGTTAACCCAGCTTGTTAACATTTATAGGAACATCGGGCATAGGCCTCTGAGGACCTTTCATGTCATCAACTCCTACTTCCTATTTCCTCATGCAATCATGTCACAGAGTCCCATTAAGTAATAAATCTATCAATTTTCACCTTCTTTAAGCATTAAAGCAGACTAAAGCAGTGATTAGGGGTGTCACATCATTCACAATACTTATGTCCCAAATTTTTTTTAACCCTACTCAATACTCTATATTGAAACTTTTCTTCTACCCCACCTCCTCCTTCTTCCTCTATTCCCATACATACTACCAGAAAAGCAATGGTCTGCAGCCAAGGCAATTTTCTTAATATAAACCGTTTTACAGACTGTCAAGACAAATGGGAGAGGTGCCTGACAGCAAACAGAACTCCTGTCTTCAAGATGGGCAAGGAGGGAGGGTCTGGATAACTACAGGCTGGTTAGCCTTACCTCCTTTCCTAGCGAGGTGATGGAGCAAATAACCACAGAAGCCATTCCTAAACACAGGAGGACAAGTAGGGGATCAGAAGCAGTTGGCATGGATACATGAAGGGAAAATCATGCCTGGCCAACTGGATAGACTGCTGTCATCAAAGTACTACCTTGCTGGATGAGGGGGTGTTGTTGCTCTTTACTTCAGCAAGGCTTTCAACACCGTCGCCCATGACAAAATCCTAATAGACAAACTGCTGAAGCATGGACTAAATAAATGGACAGTGAGCTGACCTGGAAACCATCTGCTGTCAGGCTCAAAGGGTTGTGATCAGCAACTTGAGGTGCAGGTGAAGGCCAGACACTACAATTAAAAGATTAGCAAGATAACCAATTTCTACAGGAAAAAGAAGAAATTCTAAGTTATCAAAATTTTAGGGAGGTGTTTAATAGGTCTTATCTGGTGCAGCTTAGGTCAGGCAGGCAACAAAGACCATGCGGCTACTTATGCAGAACGCACAACCCCCTACCAAAAAACCCACACCAAAACCAGTTTTGTCACCAATAATCTCATCCAGTGGCAACAGAAGTCCTGTGATATGATATTTGAAAATCTGAAAAAAAAAAGCACCTTACTGATGGTGAAAAGAATGAAAACTCTAAGGCACATCTGCATCAAAAGAAAAGCCTCTCACACCTCCTGATCTGTAAAGGGCATGCAGCTATTCCAGCTTGACAGCACTAGCATTTCATCAATTGTTGGGTTTTCAGGTCCATATTCTTTCATTTGTACAAGTACCTCAATTTAAGTGCAAATAAGAGTGTTACAACCAAAACCATTACAAATACATGAAAATTAGGCTTACTGTTTGATAAAATCCAAGTTCTTAATCAAATTTACAAAGATTCCCAAAAGAAAAAAACCCCTGATTTTCAAAAGATTTACTGAAAATACTGCTTTTAGTGAAAAAGACAGTACATGTTTCCTTGTGTAATCCCTTAAGCACCATGTCAGGCATTCTGACATGACAGAAACTGTTTACAGTCTCAGTGCAGCTTGTATTTAGTCCTTATTTAAAATTGAAGTGACAAATCAAAAAGCCACTATTTTGTACTTTTTGACTACACAGCTGGTTACTCCCCCCCGCTTAAGCAAGGACATTAACAACCGTTCTCTGCTCATGTTATTGAGTTTGTTCTCAGCTGCATGAATAATCACTGCATAATTTATTACCCCCTAATACATGTGAACATTTATTTTCAGGATTCTGCACATCCTCACTTCTAATGGTTCTTGCCACTGCAAGTTCATCTGGCAATTCCTCAACTGATTTTTAATTTTTCATCTTTTAATATGATAGAAAGTATCCCTGCCATTGGTTTTTTTTTTTTTTTAAAGTGTAACCTGAAAAGCTATGCTGCATTTCGAGTTGCTATATTTATGTTCATCACACTGGCAGGTTTAGATTTAGGATAAGGAAGATTTGATTACACAGAACAGCATTAAACACCCCATCTTGTATCCGGTGGGTAAGAGAAAAGCAGCAGCAGTAGGTTGTTTAGAGGCAGCGTGTTTCTGTGGAAGGTGTCAGGAGATAAAACTGGTTTAATTAAACGGATCACTAGCCTGATGAAAGAAGCAAGGCCACATACACTAAAGGCTGCACAAGGATATGTTTTTAATTCAGAAAAAAAATACTTCTTCAGGCTGAGCTGAAATTATGCAACAGCATTTCTTTTTTTTTTTTTTTGTGTCTTAAATGAGCACTTGGAGTTATAAATAGTTCCAAAACCATTTAATATTTCAACACACTCCCCCATATTATGATGCAAATTTAAAGTACTAAACTCAGGGGGCAAAAGCGAGAGCATTTCTAGTGACATCTATTGTCCATTGCTAAAAGTGGCACCCAGACAAAAAGATGAAGTTCTTCAAAACATGAAATCAGAAAATACCACTTAGTGCAAATGCGAGTTCTGATGATTGAAACTTCCCATCTGAATGCAGAACCTCATCTTTATTCAAATGACTTGTCCCTTTTATCGTGGCTATTTCTCCAATTTGTCAAATGGCTTTCAAATTTTAATCCTGCCATCCAAAATCTCCTAACTCTTTTTATGTTAACCGGTAGATTGCATGGGCACGTAAAGTCCATCATCATGGTCATTAATGAAAGTACTGTAACACGACAGGACAAGCCAGACCTCTGCGGGACTCCAATTTGACACACCCTTCTCTTTGGACAGTATTTTATGCATGTTTTTATTCGCTTATCAGTGAATCCTGTCAGATCTCCGCTACAGGCAAACCATGGTGTGTAGCTTCTCTACCCCCTAGGAAGGCCTCTTGCCTTGCCATGGGAAAAGGTTACCATTTCAAAATCCTGGGCAAATTCTTGCCCTCTATCAGTACTTCAATGACACAACTAAAAAGCACAATTAGGACACCCACAGACACGTACCCAAATCAAAAAGAATAATCTCTTTGTGACTCAGATTCACAGTATCAGACAAACTCTTCAAGTCCCAGATGGAAACCCGGAAAAAGAAATACATCCTTGATTTCAAAGCTGCAGAAAAAAAACCACAACACCCCTTATTTTCCTGTCAGTCTGACTAAAGACCAGACATCTATTTTTCCAATATTCTCCAAAAGCACTTGCCATCCTGACAAACGCTCTCAGCACTCAAAATCATTTTTAAGATGCCTTGCTTAAAAGAAAAAAAACCCCAACTTTTTCCACGTTTGGAGTGCTCTTCACTGCTTCCAGTAAACATTTTTTTTTTCCAGAACAGCCATTCTAAAGTCCTTGTGGAAAGACCACAACATATCAGCTATGAAGCTTTCAGTTGAAATTGCCATTTGATTCAGATAGCACAGAGCACTTCCTCCAGAGCAGATGTATACTGACCAAATACCATTTTACTTCAGATACTCGCTTGTAAAATGATATTTTGTGGACATATATGAAGCAAATCTGAGTCAAAAGAAACAAAAGAATGGATACATGAGCAAAATCAACGAGGCAGGGTAAAGACAAAAGACAGCAGGTCTGATAACAAACATGTAATCTCAAACTTGCTCAAGCAGGAGCAAAAGCGCACTACGGTTACGATTCTAGAAGTCACATTACAAACAGTGAGTAGATGGACAGAATGCCGGGGAACAGAAGACACCATTTTGAGCTCTACAGCATAACCTGAAACCTCTGCATAAGTGAATTTGTGAAGCTTAATACTTGCTAATCATGCTGGGGAGTGCTTGCACCAAATTCAAGGACTTTCTCTGTTTCTGATACTGCAGCTGCGTTCCCAACTCCCATTTAT
Organism: Rhynochetos jubatus; assembly: GCA_027574665.1. Classification (NCBI taxonomy): domain Eukaryota; kingdom Metazoa; phylum Chordata; class Aves; order Eurypygiformes; family Rhynochetidae; genus Rhynochetos; species Rhynochetos jubatus. Next base: position 4,495,235 of record CM050648.1, on the reverse strand, counting down.
TCTACAAGCAATGTGGAGGGACACACGGCTCAGACAGTTGACCCAAACTGACCGAAGGCAGGATTTCATTCCACAGCATGTCATGCTCGGTGCATAAGCGGGGAGTGGGCTGGGGGGTCATCACTCTCTGACTGTCTCTGAAACTTTTTTGCTGGCTCCTTAACTCCTTTGCTAACTCCTTTGTTAGCTGCTTTACCGACTCCATTGCTTGCTCATTCATGAGTTGGTGGGTTGGTCAGCTTTTCTGGTTGTGTTATCACACATGGGGCTTGCTCAGACTCTGCTGCGATCGCTCTTGGGCTCCAGCCCTCTGGCTCTGACTCTCGCTACTCAGGACCTGGCTGTGCATCAGCTGGTGGGTGATGAACAACAGTATCATATGTTTTATTTTCTATTATTTTAATTACTTGTTATTAGTAGTAGTATTGTTATATATTCATATATATATATATATATATTCATAGGAGTGCTTCTCCTGTGAAGAAAGGCTGAGAGAATTGGGCTTGTTCAGCCTACAGAAGAGAAGACTCCTGGGAGACTTCATAGCACCTTCCAGTACCTGAGGGGGGCTACAAGGAAGCTGGGGGGGGCCTTTTTACAAGGGCCTCTAGTGACAGGACAAGGAGTAATGGGTTTAAACTGAAAGTGGGAAGATTTAGATTAGATATCAGGAAGAAATTCTTCCTGGAGAGGGTGGTGAGGCACTGGGACAGGTTGCTCAGAGAAGCTGTGGATGCCCCATCCCTGGCTGTCTTCCAGGCCAGGCTGGATGAGGCTTGGAGCAACCTGGTCTAGTGGAGGGTGTCCCTGCCCGTGGCAGGGGGGTTGGAACTAGATGATCTTTAAGGTCCCTTCCAACCCAAACTATTCTATGATTCTGTGATATATATTATTCACTTATATTCAATTAGTAAATAGTTCTTATCTCCATTTTACAAGCTTCCTTGCCTTTTTTCTCTGATTCTCCCCCTCTGCTGGAATAAGGGGGGGGTGTATGTATGAGCAGCTTCATGGTATTTTGCTGGCTGGAGTTAAACCAGGACAGTTTTAGTTCTTTGGGTTTGTTTTGTTTGTTTGAGGGTTCATTTGGGGGATTTTTGTTTGGTTGATTTGTTTTTTAAACTTTTGTTCTTAAACACCACTGAGAGAAGACAGAGGGTCCAACAGAGCAGAGGGATATTTCCAGCTCTGGCACAAGGCACTCATGACATCAGACAAGTGAACATGTTTGTCTCCTTCCCAGCTAGCACCTGGGGAGGTTCCTTACATCCACAGTCCACCCATCCACATTTCCTTCCACACTGTCCCTCTGACTGACCACTAATACTATTTGTGGCTGCAGCTAACCTGCTCTTCTGACAGCTGTATCACACACATATGTAAAACTGCATGTATTTACGATGCCACCTCCCCTTACCAAAATACACTACTTACATGTCAAAAACCCTGCACCTCAAACAAGGTTTGTTTTGACCTCAGATCCCCACATGACTAAGTACCATGACAGTGCCAATGAGAACTGATATTTTGATTACATAAAAGCATGACTGTATTGCAAGCAAGCCCTTAAAAGCTGCCTGCTGTCACACGAATACATAAATAAAAGAAGAGAACTTACCTGCCGGCAAGGAAAGTCTTGAAATATCTGTAACAATAAAGACAGACATTTAGAAACAGAAGGAAAAATAGCTCTAAAATTGCATTGGCCTAAAGATTTTTCTGCAAAGCTGTACTTGTTTAATAAAGCACATTATCTGAAGCAGCTACGAGGCACGGCACACGTAAATCAGAAGCATATTCCTTGTCTCACCCTGTTCATTAACAAGATTACGTTTTGCCCACCTAACTGAAGGACAAAGATTATACTGCTAGGCGATGAGTGTAATTACTACAGCAGAATACAGGTCACTATGCCCAAATTAAGTGTTATATACGATTTCACCATTATCACCCACATAATTTCAGAGCTGAAAGTGTCAGGCTTAGTCTTTGCATATGAAGAGGGTATTATGGTACGTTTTCTCTATTCTTAAACCTTTAGAGGAAAGGTAGCCAAGTTTACAAATGGATAATTCTGGAACACAAGAAATAATTTTAAAAGAAAGGAGACTGATTTTTGTCAGCAGCACGAGACAGTTGCTGAACATGTTTATAGTAAATGCCAAGGTTGTCTTGAGCTGCAATCAGCTCTACAAGATCCACTGTCTCAGAGCCCAAACAGATCATATTAAAAATTATACCCTAAAGAAAGATGGGTATAAATCCATACACTCATTTTTTCCTAAATAGGTAATTATATAAACCTCATTATAACCTCATTATACTCCTTCACCTGCTTTTCATCCATCTACTTGTCATCTCAGCACACACCATCGTCACTGGGACTTGAGCTGAGAACAGAAACTAGAACCCACAAAGAACTACAAGGACGAGCACTGGTAACACACACAAAGGGGTTAATGAAAGCTGAAACAAATACAAGCAAGGGGGGAACTAGTAAAACAAGTAAGAAACTGAAGTGAACCTAAGGAAAAGGTCTGCAGAGTTATTTGCTTAAAAGGAGACAGCAATGTTGAGTAATAAATCTGCTATATTGGGTACAAAATCCACACGGAAATTGAACTTTAACCACAGGTGTAGCAACTGGAACAAATTAACAGATTATCAGGGCAGATGGCCACTACTTTGCTACTTATTAGAAGTAGTAACAAGGCTAAATAAATTTATTAGCCCTGTTCTCAACAGATTTTTAACACCATGATTGCTTTCATTTATAATCCATTTTCGTGGCTGAAAAATGCGGTAAAACTTGAATACCAAAGAGAATTACACCTGAAATTTAAAGGCAGTCTACTAAAGTTCTCCAAAACGAACTGTGGTACTCTGAGGAGACAGCGAAATGGCAGGATAAATTTAACACACACTTAAAATGCAATGTAAGCACAGGAATAGGACACCCCAGCAGAGACAACACTGCATGCTTTGTCCTGGCAGAACACACAAAGTTTTAAAAGTTATTAACGTACGTTTTAAAGACACCCATCATGCCGTCTGCTGATAAGAAAAAACAGTTTAACTAATAAATGCCATGAGACACAAGAAAACCAGACAGGAAGAAGCTGCAGAAACTGCAGGAAGGAAAAGGCTCAAGTCATCTCCTGCAACAGCTCCTGCACAGAATCCAGATCAACACATATGGAAGGGAGCTTTCTTCCGGCAGGAAAACATGCTGCAGTGACAATTAACTCGGAAAGCTAAATATATGAAGAGAAATGTTGCCTTTTTTTGTTTGTTTATTGATGTTTGATAGTTCCTGCACACTTTTTAGCAGCTGCAAAAGAAATTGCTGCTTGGCAGCAGGCTGTACAATACAGTCAACTGTAGCCACCTGAGTAAAAAAAAATTGCAGAGCACAAAACACCACATTTGATTTTATTTTTTCTCAAGTGATGGAAACTAATCTGTAAGTTCTATTTATATTTAAAATTAAAGAATATTGAAAAATTTAAGGAACTACCAAAAATTACAAGCTGCATTACAATTTTCTTTTAATTCTTCTTGTACTGGAAAAGTTTTATCACAGCATTTACTACTCCTCACACAGACTACTTGGTTATGTGTGCCTACACAACGGATTTCAAGAAAATAACAGTAAACAACCACTAGGAAAATACATTATCATATACACACAGCTAGGCAGAAAACACTAATTTACATTCCAGGAACTTAGCCATGCAATTTCAAACACCTCCAGGGAAAGCTCTGCAGCTAAGACATGCACATACTTTTAACTTTAAGAAAGACCTGATCTATTCTAGTGTTTGTCCCCAAAGCCTGAACCACTTTTTCCACTGTGATCTCTCCACGCACAGGCACCAGCATTCGCATTAGGTACCATTACCACGCTGGGACCTAACCGAAGAGGGTACCTACAAGATCAACACCGTTACTATAAATAAGTCAAACACTATAATGATCTCTTACTTCCATGCTTCATTGCAAATTAGTTCCATAAGTGCATTAACTGAAGAGATGCTACACCTCTGGGACAAGTATACTGAACAGCTTCCTGCAAGTACACATTCTACTAACACAATTTAGTGGAAGAGAGACTGTTTTCCACAATTAAATGACACATAATAGATTTAAAAACAAGTAGGATGAAAGAAGTTGAAGCCTGAAGGTCGTATCTGTCTATTCATAAATTGCATACATGCACTTAGCAAGTCACTCACATATTTTATAAGGACTGCCATTAAGCACGTGGTCTTCTATGGGCTAATGCATCTTAATCCTGGAAAACAACAGCCACTACAGAAATATCAACTCACAGTGCTCAAATGAAGCAAACAGTCACAATTCTGAAGATGAAAGTACCAATTCCACTTTTGCGTGTGTGTATATCCAGGCACCAGAACAGCAAGTGAATGTTCATTACCATCACCTATTTTTATTAGCTGCAGAGTCACATCAGGAACTTTGATGCTATTTCTTAGCCTTGGGTCTATCCTGTCTCCCCAGCTCACTCTCCTCTTTTCTGCCTTGAAACTTCCTAGCTTTATTCTCCAAATAAGTTTTTTTCATTTAACATCTAACACTGAAAAAGGATTAGTGGATTCTGTCAATGTTTTAACGACTTCATTCACTGAAAAGTCACTACACATTTAGGTAGCTGCTCCTTTGAGATCATGTTTACACACTTGGTTTCTTTGCCGTGCAAAACCTTTCCCTTTACAAATACCCTTTTCTTGCTTCCTCCCAGTTATTCCTCATTTCTCTCTCACTTGAGAGGAGCAGAGTTCACACAGCCAGACTTGGTGCTTGTGAAAGTCTAAGCAGCCGCCTGCAACATTCCTAGGACATTAACACAGCCACATTTGCAAAGGCTGCTGGAACAGTCCCTCCGCTCTTGGCCAGCGATACAGCTGGCAGGAGTCTCCTCACCTCGCAACACCTGCGGCTCTATCTATGTATAGGAGAAAGGTCATTCAGTGCTGAGATTAAGAGAAAACAACCCCAAAAGTTAGTTCCTCATCTGGTTTGTGACTGTAAATTCAGAGTGGTTGTGTGAGCTGTCCTGTTGGTATGGTTTCCCTCACACCATGGAGGTCCATGCTGACTCTTCTACAATTTGTTTCCTAAACACATGTGAACTGGTACACTAACCCCCTTTACCGCTGTACAGCATGAACCAATTTTACATTTTCTATCTGCTCTAGTAGTTCTTCAAAGTGAAATTAAAAATTAATCAGATTTCATGTGCTGCTTCCACTTTCAATGGATCTTTCATTCCTTCCCCTGCATGTATATTCTTACAGTCTTACCGTGATGCTAGGCAGGGAGCAAACTGTCTGTTTGAACAGGCAAAAATAACAGTATTTTTTGGACCAAATTCTTCACAAACATACTTTGTAAGAGTTAACCAATTATGGAAAACTGGCTTTATCCCAAATACATATTGGGAGGATGGAGCAGATGGTCCCAAGTGGTCCTTTTCAACCAAGACTTCTGTAATACCATACACAGATGATGACAACAACAGAACAGGAAAGAAGCTGTAGCAACATTAAAGGTGCTACAAAATATGGATGTTCCTCAGACAAAAAAGAATTGCCAAGTAAACCAATTACCTACCTGAACTGACTAAGGAACAAAAAGACAATCGTTTTAAAGAAACAATACTACTATTACTGCTATACCCAAGATGGCTTTCATAGAATCACAGAATGGTTTGGGTTGGAAGAGACCTTGGATCATCTAATTCCAACCCCCCTGCCATGGGCAGGGACACCTTCCACTAGACCAGGTTGCTCCAAGCCTCATCCAGCCCGGCCTTGGACACTTCCAGGGATGGGGCATCCACAGCTTCTCTGGGCAGCCTGTGCCAGCACCTCCCCACCCTCTCCAGGAAGAATTTCTTCCTGATATCTAATCTAAATCTCTCCACTTTCAATTTAAACCCATTACTCCTTGTCCTGTCACTACAGGCCCTTGGAAAAGTCCCCCCCCAGCTTCCTTGTAGCCCCCCTTCAGGTACTGGAAGGTGCTATAAGGTCTCCCCAGAGCCTTCTCTTCCCCAGGCTGAACAAGCTCAAGTCTCTCAGCCTGTCCCCATAGCAGAGGGGCTCCAGCCCTCTGAGCATCTTCGTGGCCTCCTCTGGACTCACTCCAACTGGTCTATATCCTTCTTATGCTGAGGGCTCCACAGCTGGACACAGTACTCGAGGTGGGGTCTCACGAGAGCAGAGTAGAGGGGGAGAATCCCCTCCCTCAACCCGCTGACCATGCTTCTCCTGATACAGCCCAGGATCTGGTTGGCTTTCTGGGCTGTGAGCACACACTGCCAGCTCGTGTCCAGCTTTTTGGGTAGTAGTGTCCTCAAACAGGCTCTGTGGGTCCTGTCACAAGTAGTTTTTCTTATGATTTATGGATGCTTTCAATACCGGATATCTCTAACACCATATTTGTTTTTATGAGACTGTGCATTTTGCACCACTGTTTCCTCAAATGTTTTCTTGGAAATGGTGCCACAATTTAACATCTTTCCAAGAGTAACATCTAATCACTGAAACAGGAATATTTTGTGAGCTTCAACTTCCTACCTCAAGGTAAAATGAGAATATGGCTCCATGGACAACTACAGAGGCTCAGACTCTCACCCGATCTCTTTCCACAAAGATCTCTTTACAGAGCTGCGGTAAGCAGCAGACCACAAGAAGTTTAATCCTGTTCTCCTGTAGCAGGAACTGACTGACTCTAGCCTAATAGTACTCCCTTGAAATGAATTCAGATATTCAGTTCATGAACCGGTCTCTCATTCCAGTGAAGAGTGAAGGCTTGCAGCACACGAACCACAGACCACAGTCTGCAGGAAGCAGAGTAACACATGTTATTCCAACTGAATGAGGAGTATCACAGACTCAACCTAAGCTGCAATTTTCCTGTTGATCTACCAGTATCAAAATCATTTAGGAACACGCACGTACTCAGTTGCTCACCTCTGCGTGACTGGTGTTGAAGGATGCTGTCTTAGAGGCTGGATTCCACAGCCTGGAAGTATCCCTTCCTATTATTTTCTGGCAGGTGAGAAAGACAGCTGGATGTTCCTCTCATGACTAGTGAAGTTGAGATCTCATCATCTATCTAAAAATTTTTTTTTTTTAAGTAAAGAATTGAGCAGAAAACACAAGTTACCTTTCAAAAGAAGTGATTCATAAGATTAAGTCTGTTGAGAATCTCAAGGATTTATCCATGAACATCAACCTATCAATCAAAGACCTTGGAGACACGACGAGTTCATTCTGACAGAACACCCGCTAAGGAAAAGCTGTTAAGTTTTACAGTATGATTAAAAGATTATATACAACACCAGTTAGATTGTTCCATACATGTACTTTATTTTCCTTCACTGTTAAAAGCGCATCCCTTATTTCTAACCAAAATCTAACCCCCTTCTAATTCAGCAGTCTGCAGAGCTGAACGTTAACAGCCCTCTATTATATCACTTCCCATTAAGGCAATTTTAGGGCAATTTTCAAGGGTGACTCAATCAAATCTTTTCTTGTATTAGCTATGTAGAATGAGAGGCAGAAGTAGATCACTATAAAGGCCCATTTTTCTAAACCTTTGATCATGACTACATGTCTTTGAATGCACAAACTATTTTTGCTTTTACTAGCTTCCCTGATTTGCAGACACCAGTACCTGACTCAGTATTCATAAGCCAGTCATAACAGCACCAAAAATACCATCTGCTTAGACAGGTTTTCTACCCCCCTACTGACATATTTATTGCATTTCCCTTAGCACAGCAGCAGCTGAATATCCACCGTTCACTGTCAATTTTTACCTGTGACCACAAGGAGAGATGGGGGTATGGTTATGGACAGACACCTCCATGCACAAAACTTGCCAGCATTTTTTTATGCTTTGGCCAGATCAGAAGAAATTCAGTGTGGAAAACCACACATCTTTTGTTTACAACTCTACTGGCTTCAACTGCAAATATCAGCAGTAATAATTTAATGCTTTCATTGACATATGTTGAAAAGGTGAACTAGCAAACAGCCAAGAATGAAGAGATTCCCTCCTCAGGAACCATGCACAACCTTTATTGTATTTTTGAGACGTTCTGTTTAACTAGTTATTAGTTTTAACACAAAAGGCTGCCTAGGGATCACAAAGCAACACAAATTTAAGGTAAAGAAAAGTTAAGAGGACCAAGTGGAGCACTGCACAGAGCACTAATTTTTTTCTTCAGATTATGTATTTGATTAAGAAAATACATACTAGGTACTTTCACAGTGTGATCACCTCATCTGAGATACTTCAACAGCTTTAAACAGACACAAGCATGATGTTATTACAGCAGTACAAGTGTCAGCTAACTTGTCCTGTACCTCAGGAACATGTTCAATTTGTCCATAACTGACAACAAATTGACACATCAGTGGCTAATCCACTCCTATGAAGAAAGACTGAGTTGGGCTTGTTCAGCCTGGAGAAGAGAAGGCTCTGGGGAGACCTTATTGCACCTTCCAGTACCTGAAGGAGGCCTACAAGGAAGCTGGGAGGGATTTTTTACAAGGGCCTGTAGTGACAGGACAAGGGGTAATGGGTTTAAATTGAAAGCAGGGAGGTTTAGATTGGATAGCAGGAAGAAATTCTTCCCAGAGAGGGTGGTGAGGCACTGGAACAGGTTGCTCAGAGAAGCTGTGGATGCCCCATCCCTGGAAGTGTTCAAGGCCAGGCTGGATGAGGCTTGGAGCACCCTGGTCTAGTGGAGGGTGTCCCTGCCCATGGCAGGGGGCTTGGAACTGGATGATCTTTAAGGTCCCTTCCAACCCAAACCATCCTGTGATTCTATGATTATTAACTGCTGCATTCTTCTCACTGCTCCCAGTCTTCTGTTTATACCTGCCACCAACCCACAGTGATTTAAAAACAAAAGCAATGTTTAGTCTCCTTAGTTTACAGCATCTACAAACATCTTTCAACAGTTTCCCACCAGAATTTCCCCTCTCCCACTGAGAGAAACTCCTCCTCAGTCACTCAGCTTATGGTTGTTAAATACTAGTTTTTGAAACTGGAAAAAAAAAAAATCTTACTAAGATACTGAGAGTAAATCACATGTGTTTCACTTCATCTCAGCTCAACTCTGCCCTGAACTGAAAGGGCAGGCACCAGCAAACTTTAAATTCATTTACACCACATCACTGAGCATGTCCACAAAGTTACCTATCCAGCCACATTTTAGACCAGACATACTGAACAGTAAGATTAAATGAAAGAGTTCTGGTGGAAGCTATATTCAAGGAGGTTAAGAGCAGCAAAAGAACCTGCTCCATCACTGCTCAGGGCAGGTGAGATCAATCTCATTACACACAGAGTTACAGAACATGCGATATCTCAGCAACTCAGATAAAGAATGTATCCTCAACATCTACACAAGTACTATACACCTCTTTTACCTACACAAAAGAGCGGTATGGATAGCGCAGAGGCTGGAATAAGGTTCCAAATAATTGGTTTTATTCAGCATCACAAAATGGGTAAGTGAAATCTTCAAGTCTATGGATGACATTAAGCTCTTATGGGTCGGCAAAAGCCATGTCAATATACGAGCCACGGAAATATCCAGAAGGATCTCACAAAATGAAGCGAGTTGCTAAAAGACAACAGATACGCTTCAAGGTAGACAGACGTGATGTAATGCATCTACAGGAAAGGGGAAAAATATTCTGAGCAGTAACTCCTTAACCACTTCACACTTGCACTTTCTCCAGTTCCAACTGCAGGAGAAAGGCTGAGTCACTGTTTTCTCTGAAATCAGCGGCTCAGAGTGCAGTAGCTGACCAAAAAAAGGCAAGAAAACATTGTGTCATTAAGAAGGGTACTGAAAACAAGGTCTTTAAGCATGTTACAATACAAAACAGTAAAAGATTCACCATCACTAGTCTCATCCCAGCAGCACCTCGTGTCCTCAGACTGCCCGTTGTAGCTCTGAAGACTTAGGACAGTCACTAGATTTAGATATGACCTATGAGAAAACCTACCCAGAAGTGCTGATTTAAGAATATGTCAGCTACGTTACAGGAATGTTCTTATCCTTTAATGGCTTACAGCAAAAGGAGACATGTTTAACTCTGAACAAGGCCAGGAAACTAAACCTGCTCAAGATGTTTAAAGAGGGGCAGCGGTGTGCTGGCAAAGGGTCAGATCTCTCAGGAACATCTCCAGTACTGTGACCTGTGATCATGTAATCCTGATGGGAATGCTGTGACATTTTATGAACCTAGGCCTCAGGCAAGCTTAAGGAAAGCTGTACATACACGTTCTGCACGCGTCTAGCTACCCCCCCATTCGCACTGTTTGTTCTTAAAAGTGATAGGTTAAGTGGATTTTTTTTTTTTCTTCCCAAAACACAGTCTTGACACTGCTTGCTACCACTGAATCCCCCTTGGCGTTTTCCATGATGGGCTCACGGCGTGCAGCGTGCATGTCACCCCTTTTCAAAGGGTGACAGGATCTGTATGGTTCCCACACAGCAACGCAAATCACACTGCGTGCCAGTAAAGCTTTTCTGCACCCAAGATGTGACACGAACGCAGCAGGAGCGTGCAGATGTTTCAGAATGTAAAATACGTGTTTTTCCATGTACAAAAACGAACACCAAGGACACAACCAAGAAAAGGAGAGAGTTAGGAGAAAGGACTTCAGGCAAAATACTAAAAAAAAAAAAATAACTCAAATGGAGTTACAGATCCCAGAACACAATGTAAAACTGCTTCCTTGGGTGCTTGTGTTTTACATGATTTTGTTTGGGGTTTTATATTTGTTTTGGGGTTTGTTTTACGGGGGTTGGATTTTGTTTTGTTTTCAAAAGGATAACTAGATAAGACAATTCAGAGTAACAAGTAACAGTGCAACAAAAGAACACAAAACTTTATTTCTGGAATACCCAAACAGTATTTTAAATTTTTTGGTTTTGTTTTGTTGGTGGTTTGGGGTTGGTTTTTTTTTTTTTTGAATTCTTAGAAAGTTAGGAGAGGCATTCCCTTCATGTTCCACCACTGTAAAATTATGCCGTTTCCATGGTTATGGCCCACACATGGATTCCATTATTACAGCAGTTTTTCAGAAGCTAGAATTCAGTGTTAAGTTTTTTTCATTTCAAGTTACAGAATATTCAAGACGAGCGAAAGAAGGTTAAAGCCAGTCACTGTAACCAGCACAGACGGAAGGAGAAGGGAAGAATTTAAAGAACAGCTTTCCAGAAAAGAACACACACAAAGCAGTTTGTCAAAAGTTTGAGAGGATTATCATTTTGCACATTCATTGTACTTACCTAAAAAAGGGCCGTTACTAGTTAACGCCTGCACGCATGAAAAGACTAACTTACTTAGTGCCTAAAAAATAAAACGGTTTATTGATCTCAACGGGATTACTGCCAGGCATTCAAAGCGAGCTTGACAGCAGCTGCAGCAGTTTTGTTCTGTACAGAAACCTGTCCCAATGAACAAGACGAAATCGATTTTTAACAGGAATACCGGTGTTTTCTTAGTCTAATCATCACACCATGGATGGACTAAAATTTTGCTGCAGTTAGAGCTTGTTCTCAAAGCAAAACATGACATCCCTTTACAACAAATGGGCATTTCTACAAGCATATGGCTTAGGGCACCTGTAGCCAGAGCTGCAGACAGTCTGAAATCAGTTCACCAGCGAGAAATGACAGTTTTGGATCTTAATGATGTAAGGAAGATTAGATATTAGGAAAAGTTCTTTATTGAAAGAGCAGTCAGGCATTGGAACAGGCTGCCCAGGGAAGTGGTGGAGTCACCATCCCTGGAGGTGTTCAAGGAACGTGTAGACTTGGTGCTTGAGGACGTGGTCTAGTGAGTATGGTAGTGTTGGGTTGATGGTTGGACTGGATGACCTTAGAGGTCTTTTCCAACCTTGGTGACCGTGTGAAGAGCAGAACAGAGGACACCATGCTCAGTGTGCCAGACAAACTTCCAATAATTGTACCACCACAGGCACAGAGATAATTCCTTTAATATAGTCCTGTTATTTCAGGAAGTCTTTCTTGCCATGCTACGGACAGAGATTACACCACCTCCAACTACGGTGCTGTTTGGAGGCACAACATGCTGTAAAGCGTAATTCTTTTGTATTTTGGGTTTGGCTTAAGTGAAAAGAGCTTCCCAAAACTTTGGTCACAAAGGAATGTTGTTTCAAGAACCATGTAGACTGAACAAACTATTTATCAAAGAACAGGACAGATAGAGGGCAATGAGAATGACCAAGAAGAAAAAAACCCATTTTTTTTTATTGTTAAACATATGTAATTATTTTTAAACCTAAAAGATAAAAAGCCTACCTCACGATCTTAAACAGTAATTTAGGGGTAAGAGAAATAAAGACAACAAATCAGGAAAGGGCAAGAGAGTCATTACAGAGCTATATATTACACATTCATCTAAACTGACATAATTAATTTTTCTTGCTATGTTTCATGAAAGCAGTATTTGCGTTAGGTCTGCCTCCTACCCCCATTCCCAGGCAAGGTAAATGCACCAGCAGAAATAGAGAAAAATCTTTTTCCTAGCTGCCCCTCGCTTCTGTCCCCTCTTATTCAGTTTTCCAGATGGTGAAGAAATGGAGGACAAATTAAGACAGCAAAAAAAGATGACAAGGTGGGGAGGACCCACAGACAGAAAAGAAACAGCGAAAGAAAAACACACATACACCAGGACAAAGAAGCCAAAAGAGATAACTGCTGAAAAGTAGATTACGAAGGGAAAAAGGGGGTACTGGAGGAACAAGACCGCAGACAGAAGAGTTTCAGTACGCAACACGAGACAGGCTTTCTTCTCCTAATTGGTTCTGTCATGTAGCCGTCGGAGAGCGACTCTGAAAAGACAGCGTTGTTCATGTAAGAGGAAAACCCCCAACACGTCTGTCCTCTGCGAGAACATGATCAAATAAGAGACCCAGTTGGCTTGACAGAACACAACAAGCATGCAACTTCCATATTCCGTTTGCTGGGACTTCCAAACACGGCCATTACTCGTATCAGCAAAGTGAGCAAGTCACACAGCTCATCTGTAATAGGCATGCAAAGTCTAGCACAATGATTAATGGATACTCATAACCACAAACCCACTGAAAAACTTCAGCTTGGCATCATTAAGATTCTATCAGTCCTGAATTGCAATTTAAGACAGTATTTTTCGCCTTAATCTGCTGCTCTATTTAATCAATTTAATGCACAGTAAAAACTTAATTTGACAAAACTGCATTATTTCTCTCTGCCTCTAGCATGAAACAAATTAAGACCACCAGAAATACTTGCAGAAAGATTTAAGATTTACTACATCTTAGGTGGCAGATAAACATTAGATATGCAATAAACTCTATCGTCTGTAGACTCAGTAGTGTATCTATGAGCCATGGTTTTTAGTTAAGACTGCAATTACCTCCCCAGCAGCTAACTCAACTTGAACCTCCTACACAAGCCACGACTGTGATTTTTAAAGCAAAATCTCATAAAGTATTATTTCATACAACACTGATCAAGTCCACAGACACTAGGGAGAAAGAAGAGAAAGAACAAGGACAGCAAAGACAACTCTCAATTTATTTACACTTTATATCTTTATATCTTTATTTACACTTTATACATTCCTGGCCAAAACAAGGCTGGACAAATACACGGGTGAGAACAGAAAGTCTTCTAGGTCCAGGTCCATGCTGTCTCAGATGAGAGAACAAACAGCTTACAACCGTCCCCGCAATTTATCAAGGTTAAACTAATCACAGAATCACTAAGGTTGGAAAAGACCTATAAGATCAGCAAGTCCAACCATCAACCCAACACTACCGCACCCAGTAGACCATGTCCTCAAGTGCCACATCTACACGTTCCTTGGACACCTCCAGGGATGGTGACTCCACCACTTCCCTGGGCAGCCTGTTCCAAGGCCTGACCACTCCTTCAGTGAAGAAGTTTTTCCTAATATCTAATCTAAACCTCCCCTGACACAGCTTGAGGCCATTTCCTCTTGTCCTATCACCAGTTACCCAGGAGAACAAACCAGCACCCACCTCACTACAACCTCCTTTCAGGGAGCTGTAGAGAGCGATCAGGTCTCCCCTCAGCCTCCTCCTCTTCAGGCTAAACTAATTAGATTATCCACAGAAATACTGAAAGACAATGACAGAAAGATGTTGTATAAGAATGTTTGGAGGGCCACACAACAGTTTGAAGGCTGGGAGTTAACACACTTTACAGAAGATGTATCTAGTAGGCAGCCCTGCCTGGCAGACCTAAATATTACTGGGGCAGACTGGAGCTGGATCTCTGAGAAGCAACTCCTGAAGCTCGTCATCCCAGGACCAAGGCTACAGCATGACAGCACTATTTGTACTGTGAAATGAACTCTTCTGCCTTCAGGGCTGTCAAACCAAATTTCCTCACAAATAACAAGCCAATTTTAAGGGCAGCAGCAGAAGGAATCTTGACAGAGTGCTGTTCACAAAACACGCTCATTACCTTCTTAGCTAAAAATCACTACATCCCTTAGTGACTCTGGCATACTTTAATCAATATAAGGTAAGTACTACAGGATATTACAGGTCTATTTAACGTGGAATCATGATTTTGTATCTAGACATGAATTATGGTACAAAAATAGCTTTCCCAATATAAAATGCATCTACTATCAAAAAGCAAAGTCTGAAATCTACAATTTCTACTGCTGACGTTAAGAAAAAGTGCTGTTTCACTTGAAAAGCACATAGACAAATATTTCAGTAACAGCTTTTTCCATTTATACAAAGGGACCATACAGTGTATACACTTGCACAATTCACAATCTTACTTGAACTTGCTTTGTTGGTATATAAAATGCAATATTAATGGTGACTACGTACACTGCTGATGTATAATGATTCCTTATAACCAAGCCAAGTTAGCTGTAAGATGTGTTGGAAGGAATAAAGAAAATCACTAGTCCTTTTGGAATAAACGAAAAAAGGCCACAAAGATCCTAACTGTACAAGTGTAATTGGTACAGCTCTGTGTAGGTTGGACTCCATGAACAATCTTTTCCTAACAAAGATAAGAACTCAAGACCACAAAGATGCATAGACCAGTGCTTTTGCCTCAGCAATGACTGCTGGGAAGCAGTAAAATGCAAATATTTCGTACCGCAATAGAATCTGTAGGAAATTACCGTGACAATAATAAAGCCTAAACCAAGAAAAAACATTGATAAGCTTTTAAAATTGTTCACTGATACTGTACTTTGTTACCTCACCATTCAGTGTGCCTCAAAAAAATGATGAGGGAACTGGTGGATGAGGTTGCTATACCCCTATCCATCATATTCAAGAAGTCATGGCGGTCTGGTGAAGTTAAAATTGATTGGAAAAAGGGGAAACAGAACACCCATCTTTAAAAAGACGAGAAAAGGAAGATCCAGGGAACTACAAGCCAGTCAACCTGCCCTCTGTGCCTGGCAAGATCATGGAGCAGAACCTCCTGGAAATCATGCTAAGGCACATGGAGAATGAAGAGGTGATTGGTGACAGCCAACATGGCTTCACTAAGGGCAGATCGTGCCTGACTAATATGGTGGCCTTCTATGAAGGGGTCACGACCTTGGTGGATAAAGGAAGAGCAACCCATATCATCTACCTGGACTCGTGCAAAGCGTTCGACACCGTCCCACGCGACATCCTTGTCTTTAAACTGGAAAGGCATGGCTTTGATGGATGGACAACTTAGTGGATAAGTAAGTGACTAGATGGTCCCACTCCAAGACTTGGGGTCAATGGCTCGATGTCCAAGTGGAAACCAGTGACAAGTGGTGTTTCTCAGGGGTTGGTACTGGGACCGGTACTGTTTAACATCTCCATTAGTGACATGGACAATGGCATCGAGTGCCCCCTCAGCAAGTTTGCTGATGACACCAAGCTGTGTGGTGCAGTCAACACACTGGAGGGAAGGGATGCCATCCAGAGGGACCTGGACAGGCTGAAGAGGTGGGCCACTGCCAACCTCATGGAGTTCAACAAGGCCAAGTGCAAGGTCCTGCACATGGGTCAGGGCAATCCCAAGTACAGTCTGTGCAGAGAATGGATCGAGAACAGCCCTGAGGAGAAGGACTTGGGGGTAGTGGTGGATGAGAAGCTGAACATGAGCCGGCTGTGTGCGCTGGCAGCCCAGAAAGCCAACCGCATCCTGGGCTGTATCAGAAGTGTGGCCAACAGGACAAGGGAGAGGACTCTCCCCCTCTACTCTTTGAGCAACCTGGTCTAGTGGAGGGTGTCCCTGCCCATGGCACGGGGGTTGGAACCAGATAATCTTTAAGGTCCCTTCCAACCCAAACCATTCTGTGATTCTATGATTTTTAATTACCTTATGACCTAGTTTTCAATTTATCATGTATCAAGCGTCAGGTACCCCAGCACACTAAGTTATTTAGAAGATATTATTATGATGTACTGTATCTCCCATAATGTGCACAATACATATGTGATGCTTATTAAAAAAAAAATCAAAATATCGAAACAACATTGAGTTCATCAATATCTCTTTTCCCCGATCTTCTCCCTCTGAACTGCTGCTGAAGGTACCCTAAAGCTCACCCTTAAAAAAAAAAAAAATCTTTTGAGTTCAAGCTTGAAGCATAAATGAGAAAGAAAATGGCTTCAGGCCCAAATTAAAAACCTTATTCACGTTTCCAGTAATTATTACAAGGAGTCTCATTTCCAGTGCAAGCTTTTCTAGACAGAATCAGAGCAAACGTGAACTTAAATTTGCTCGAAAAACAGTGAAGTAATTCAGGCACAGAATCATCCAGCTACTGCATAGGGATGCTGGTATTTCAGGAACTTCGGAACACACACATCTTTGCTGATATGCATAAAGAGATCAAATTAAAGAACTGTAGCGTGCAGTTATTCCACTGTCAGCCCTGGTACAGTTAATATTTATTCCGTCATTCTGCAAACTAAGCATTTGTGACAGTACAAAGGAATTTCAGGCTGCATATGCTAACAACATGTCACAGAATTAGAGTTGAAATCATTTCTGTTTTGTATTTGTCTGCTGCAGTCCTACATGAGAAGAAATGCACAAGTCCTTAATAACAGGATACTGAAAACTCAGAGCAAACCAGAGGAAACTCCAAGAACTAATTATTTTCAGCCTTAATGACAGGGATGTTAACCCTGCTGCCACATGAATGCAACTTAAGTGCATTTATCTCCTTTCTCCCAATTCCTAAATCAGAGCAGTGACAAAAGTCACAAGACCAGAAGGAAACCTACAGAGTGTGTGTCTATTCCTACAGCTAAGAGAAAAGGTACAGAAATCCTCTAGAAGAATTTGGGATAAACTGGGCAACTCTGACCTCCAAAAAAGCAGAGCAGTAACTTTTCATGTCACTGTGGCAGATGTGGCTGGATTAGGTCTGTCAGTGGCATAAAGCATTCCCCAACAACCCAGCAAGGCCAGAAGCAGCAAGTCATGGAACGGTTTGTGTTGCAAGAGGCCTTTAAAGATCATCTAAGTCCAATTCTGCCTGCTGTGGGCAGGGACAAATCCGATTAGATCGGGATGCTCAAAGCCCCAGCCAGCCTGACCTTGAACACTTCCAGGAATGGAGCATCCACTTCCCATGGAGGACACCATGTGTGCGTGCTGTCAGCAGCCCCATTCCTACAGCCGTATTTTAAAGCTTCTGCCTCTGTGCCAAATTTGGCAAGAACCAGCTTATGGCCAAAAAGCATGGGGAAGGTGATAATAGAGAGATGGTACATAGCACAAGGCTAATTTACAACAACAAGGTAACGACAGACACTGCTGCCATTAAGAACCTGGCCATAGAGAGAAGGGAAGTGTGAAGTCACAGGTGGTGACTTCCCTGCACAGAAACTTCCCTTAGGAAGAAGCCGTTGGAATAAGGGCATCATCTAGTCCAAACTACCTCTTACAGACAACATACACAAAAAGGCTTATCCCAACAGTGTATGATCACACTACACTAGCTAAAACTCATTTAGGACACCTCAGAAAAAGAAAAATGGAAATAGAAAGATTTCGTGTTTTTTCCACACACAGGCTTTTCTAATGAAGGTATCTTCACATCTGTCTGTCAACATTAGGCAATGTCAACAGGTTTGGCAGTTACATACAGCTCTAAAGTTTAAAGTCTACAAATCAGTGTTCCTAAAACCATGAAATGCAGCCTTGAGACTGGGCAGACAGCAGTGACTTGACATGACTCATCCTAAGGCCTCTTTCCAAAGCACTTAAATGTTCTTGCATTCATGTGACTTTTACCTTTCTGACCTGTCCTACATCCAGAACACCTATTTCTGAAAAGCTTGAGGAAAAACACTTTCTTGTTTGGCTTTTTAAGAAACTAATACTGAGAGAATATGAAGTTCCAACTCCTCCATTTCTTCCCCAAAAATACTGAGCAAATAAAGACAATCTCTATTTAGGCTTCCAAGATTTAGTCTCTGCAGCACTTAACTCCCCATGGTCTCCCTTATCAAACAGCTGCCCTCTATGAAGCAGAGTTCCGAATGGGCTTTTCCACAGTACATTAAGACCAAGACCTCCCCCACCTCAGCCCCCTTTAAAGATGGGTACATTGTTCACATGAAAGACATACAATTGAGACACCAAGAACCAAATGAACACACATCCAAATGCTTTTAACTAACATCAAATCTTAAAAATAACTCACATGGTCTCAGAACAGCCACAAAAATTTATTTTAGGGACAAAATGCTCTCATTCAAGAAAACCATGACAGATGATGGAATCTGATTCCTGTGTATAAGCTGAAAATAAGCTAGCAGAAACCGATGTTGGGAACATTCATGGACTGGATTACAGTCCTGATTACTGGATAAATACTGACATTTGAGACAGAAAGCTCCAGAAAATTGAGGTCTGACTTAGGGGTTTTTGGAAACTGAATGCCACGAGATGGACACAGTGAATAAGTGTGGCATTTGCAAATAGTTCACGTGCAAATAACATTACTTTCATATTAGAAAACTTGTTAGGAGAAGCTTATTTCTTATTTTGTTGTATCATTATTTTCCCTTCACATTTACAAACATTTCAAAGAGTAACTTGCACAGCAAAACAATCTCGTCTCAGGTTCAGGAAACTGGCTAAATCCGAACCACATGTATAAAACACAGTAATTTGTAATTCAGATGCCTTGCTTTCAGAACTACCACTGTGTGCTAAAGTATGCAGCTGGAGATCAATTAACCACAATTCAGAAATGCCTTGAACCCAGCAATGCACAAATCAATATTTAATTTGCAGCCAGTGTAGGAGTTTAAAATGTAACAGAAGCTATCTACACAGTGTGTATGTTACTGTGGTGGGTTGACCCTCGCTGGACACCAGGTGCCCACCAAAACCGCTCTATCACTCCCCTCCTCAGCTGGACAGGGGAGAGAAAATACAACTAAAAGGTTCATGGGTCAAGATAAGGTCAAGGAGAGATCAGTCACCAATTACCACCACAGCAAAACAGACTGGAGTTGGGGAAAATTCATTTATTGCCATCAAATCAGAGTAGGGTAATGAGAAACAAAACCTAAATCTTAACACACCTGCTCCCCACCCTCCCCTTCTTCCCAGGCTCAACTTTGCTACCCACTTCTCTACCTACTCACCCCCAGCAGCACAGATGGACAGGGAATGGGGGTGTCAGTCAGTTCATAACATGTTTCTGCAGCTCCTTCCTCCTCAGGGAGGGAGAACTCCTCACACCCTGCTCCAGCGTGGGATCCCTCTCACAGCAGACAGTCCTCCACCAACTTCTCTGGCATGAGTTCATCCCACGAGCTGCAGTTCACAAACAGCTCCAGTGTGGGTGGTTTCCATGGGGTGCCATCCTCCAGGAGCAGCCTGCTCCCACCTGGGTCCCCCCTGGGGTCACAAGTCCTCCCAGCAAACCTGCTCCAGCCTGGTTTCCTCTCTCCATGGGGCCACAGCTCCTGCCAGGAGCCTGCTCCAGCGTGGGCTGCCCACAGGGTCACAGCCTCCTTTGGGCATCCCCCTGCTCCGGTGTGGGGTCCTCCCCAGGCTGCAGACAGGTCTCTGCTCCTCCGTGATCCCCCATGGCTGCAGGGCACAGCCTCACTATGGGCTGCCAGGGAATCTCTGCTCCAGCACCTGGAATACCTCCTCCTTCCACCTTCTCCAGTGACCTGGGGGTCTGCAGCATTGTTCTGATTCCCCTTCAGCTGCAGTTACACAGGTTGGTTGGGTTTTTGAGTTGGGTTTTTTACCCTTCTTAAACATATTATAACAGAGACTCTACCACTGTCACTGACAGGCTTGGCCAGCGGCAGGTCCATCTTGGAGCCGGCTGGCATTGGCTCTGTTAGACATGTGGGAGGCTTCCAGCAGCTTCTCACACAAGCCATCCCTGCAGCCCTCCCTCCCCACCACCAAAAACCTGCCATGCAAACTCAATTATAAACAGTATTTCAGCTTCCCCCCACCCCCATATCTACTGCTTTTAATAAAAATTTGGGAACAACCACCCCATTTCAGCTACAAATGGCACATATGTGCCAATATTTGCATAATCACAAAATCCAAAATCATTTTTTTCCCCACATATTTCTTTCTATCACAGGGAATAAAGCAGGCTTCGAGAGGTTTCCTTGTCCTTGGACTGCTCACATCCCTGCTTCTCTCCTTCAAGTTTCTGCATTCTTCAGATATCTGAGATATGGCAGATAAACCAAGACATGCCCTTGCTTCAAACCACATTTTGATAATTTTAACCATTACATTGTTAATTTTTTTTACTGTTAGAACAGTAAAAAAACTGCAAAGTTATCAGGATTTCCTGAAGAGGCCAGATACAACCTCAATTAGTCATCAGATCAGCTATACAGAAAACATGGGTTCCACAAAGATGTAAACCAGTATTAACTAAAATATGCCCATTTACAGAAATCCTGCATCACTGCCACATAAGAGGACTGAGAAAAGTAACAGTTCCACCATCCCCAAAAGCAACAAGTCCCTTGATCAGTTTTATGATGTACAGGCTGTTGGACTAGATGATCATTTTAGGACCCCTCCAACTGAAATATTTTAAGTGTTCACATGTTCCTGCCAAATTATCTTGAAAAACTATTTTGAAGAACAGGAAAGAAAAGTTTGTCCTGAAATAACAAATTTACAGTAACTTCCACCCAACTGACCCAAGTAATACAGAAATTATTTTTTCCTGACAAAAAATATTTTACAATTCAGATGCAAATTTAGGGATATTTTCTTTAAAAACACAAACCAGGTGAGCCTCCTGATTGATCACAACCCTCCCTCTCCACCCTAATACCTCCAAGTAAGGATTAGGGGATGCGTGACTCGCACTGAGAAGCATTAGATGCTGAAAGAATTGTTAACTCTGTGCATTTCAGCTATTTTTTCAATCTCTGCTGCTCCCCCGAATACAGCCATCACAATCTTTCTTTGTATGATGATATCTTAAAGTGGGAGCTTTAGTTAGAAACACTAAAACAGCATCTTCTGGCCCATATCAGTCATACTGCCTGTATATAGTTATTGTGGTAACGGTAGCAGCATTCTGTGCAGGTTTTTCTGCTGTCAGCACTGTGGGTGCAGAGACTATCAGTATATTAAGCAATGCAACCTGTTGTCTTCCTCATGTCATTCTTTCTCCTTTCCAAGGAGAGCGCTGCATTTACATGATGTCTCCGAAGCTAAGAGCTTGTTATCAAAAACACCATCAAAAACATTAATTCCTTGTATTGGCATAAGGATTCACTAATTTTTTAAGTCATTTGAACTCTGGATTTAGTACAGAGCTCTAACTCTCAACCTTTTCCTTCAAGATGTAGAAGCGTAACTGGTGGAAGTCTCACACCACATACATACATCTGTACGCACACTTCCTCAAGCAAATCTTCCAGGTACCTTTGGCTTGGCTTCTCTTCAAACCTGTTGACAGGAAACCTCTGAACAGAAGCCTAGATTTCACCACCACGTCCTATTCTTCACTGACTAATATCCATGCAAGATCTCCTGGGGAAAGTAGGCCTCTAAATAAATAAATAAAAAAGAAAAACCCATCCCAAAAAAGCCCCAATCCCTCCCCTAAGATGTAGAGGTCACTGTTTAACAACCACCTTCATTTAGGGTCACATCTGTTTAGGATTTGGCACAGAACTAGAAGCACAAGGCTCCAGCTGGATACAAGTATATCCTGTGCTAAGGATTTTTAAGGTATCAAAGAAGGACTACTACATAGTCCCTAGCACCATACGAAAAGGAGATGGAAGTTAACAACCTGTTTGTTTCTCAAAACCAAATTATTATGCAGGGGCTTGGACTCTTACGGTGAATAACCAACCTTACAACTCAGATTTACATGTAAAGCAATTTGGTAAAAGTCAACATATGTTACAGGCAGAGGAGTACAACCCGAATTTGTCTGCTTAAAATAACTAGGATACACTACAGTTCAGACTCCCAGGGATATTACTACTAGCAAACCAACACAAAGACTAAGAGGAGAAAGTTAAAATACGTTGAGTATTATGCTATCAGAAAAAGCTTGCCATTCCTTTTGGACACTGCTCTCGTAGAGACCATTTAGAATACAGGAATAGGCTGAAAAGAACTTCTCCATGATCACAGCTGCCCCAATTCCTTTGCGCTTTGACACCTACTATGATTCTGTCAAGCTTTTATCGTCATATCCTGAAAGTTAAACTGAGCAGCCTGATCCTGAAAGACGGAAATGACAACACAATCACCAGCTAATAATACATACAACTATAACCTGGAAAGTCAAACCGGGAGCACTGTTGACAACCATGATTTAAGTGCCCTTTTCCTTTCCACATTTGAAATACTATTTTACTAAAATAAGAGATTAGCTTTTTTTTTTTAACAGGAATTTTGGTTACCAATTTAAAGACTGCACCTTCCAGAATACAGCTGGGAGTGGACTGTATTACCTTCCACACGTTGTTAAAGGGCAGCATTTCAGTGGTACCTGAACAACTATTAATAACTTCTGCTAGGCGATGAAGGCTCCCTCCTGGTACAGAGCATTGTATCTCCTTTAATGTATTAATTTATGGGTGCAGTCACAGATTTATTGCCTTCTCATGTCCTCTTCATCCTCCCTAATAAAGTAACTTTGCCCAGAATCTTGACCAGGGAATTCAAGTTGCCTGTTTTACTTCCTGCCACAGGAAAAAAAAAGTACTGATTCATAGGTACCAGTGAGAGAGACACAAAAGGCGGCTATCAGATGACGTGGTATCTACTCTCTACCCAAGATAGCAGTATGTATGAGCATACAGTATTTCTGCCAATTCCAGCTACTGTAAATAGATTTAATGAAATTCAAGCACATGAAAATACAGTATTATTATTTCCAGAATGGAATAGTTTTAAAAGAAACTGGCATCTAAAAGAGTTGTGCTGCATTAGAAAGACTCATGCAACTCAAGGTCCCACAGAAATCACAGAATGGTTTGGGCTGGAAGGGACCTTAAAGACCATCCAGTTCCAACCCCCCTGCCATGGGCAGGGACACCCTCCACTAGACCAGGTTGCTCCAAGCCTCATCCAGCCTGGCCTTGAACACTTCCAGGGATGGGGCATCCACAGCTTCTCTGGGCAACCTGTCCCAGTGCCTCACCACCCTCTCTGGGAAGAATTTCTTCCCAATATCCAATCTAAACCTTCTGCTTTCAGTTTAAGCCCATTACCCCTTGTCCTGTCACTACAGGCCTTTGTAAAAAGTCCCCCCCCCCAGCTTCCTTGTAGCCCCCTTCAGGTACTGAAAAGGCTGCAGTAAGGTCTCCCCAGAGCCTTCTCTTCTCCAGGCTGAACAAGCCTGACTCTCTCAGCCTGTCCCTGTAGCAGAGGGGCTCCAGCCCTGTGAGCATCTTCATGGCCTCCTCTCTGGACTCGCTCAACCAGTTGATATCCTTCTGATGTTGTGGACCTCAGAGCTGGACACAGTACTCCAGGTAGAACCCCACCAGAGCAGAGTAGAGGGGAAGAACCACCCCAAATAAGAGACTAAGCAAACAAAATTGTCTACAAGCATTAGACATGAAGGAGAGTCAGGCCAATTTGAAAGGATTTATACTGGCTATTCAGATATAACTGGCGATGTGTCATAAATGTGTGAGAAAGCGTTATTAGAAACCTCAGATACAATTTTTATCACCATGATTTTCCACCAGCTCTACAATTAAGTAAAAATAACCAACCACAGCTAAAAGATTAGATTACTAGCAAGACAATAATATGACAGAAAACCTGGAGGTTTTAGCGAATCAAAAGTAGACAAGAACTATTGACTGCTGAGCAAAGAGGAAAATAAATAAAAAAACTAACATAAATGTTGGGGCTTGTGAACAAGGGGTGCCAAACATAAGGGAGACAAGTAATCTTTTCACTTTATACAATGACAGTAAGCTAGAATGTCACATCCCATTTTGAGCACAGCACAATATTTATAAGCCTTCCATTTCCTGAGGATTGAAATTCCCTGCATCTCAGTCCCTGCTAATTAAAACCCATTTCAGGAAGCGCACTCGAGACAGCTTCGCTTCAGAGGAAGTTCTCCATGAACGTCTGCCAGGAAATAACCCAGATATTTCCTTTACTACAGCGTGCACAAACCAACCTTGGCAAGCCCTGGGCTGTCACTTGCTGGTCCTGCTGCCTATGAATCTGGCCAGTACTTTTTCTACTTGTTAGTATGTTTGTAACCACTACCCTTCCTTTTCTTACACGGACACTGATTACAATGTGTTCTACAACTACAACTCAAGATACCACACCAGTAACCAACACTATCACAAAGGATAATAGGAAACCTGGCAAGCCTAACTCAGTTTACAGGTAAAAACTGCAATTTTCAAGCCTGGAAAAGATGGTCTGGTTTGAATTTTGGTCTTTTTGATTCTCTCAGAAAATTCTCTTCAAGTTTTCTTTTTACAAGCAGGAAGGTAACACACTTTTCAAGGTGCACTCTAAGGGTGATGTGGAGTTGATCCACTCTGTGGCTACCATTTGGACGTGCTGGAAGGTCATTCTCCCATCTAGCACTGAGGAACACACTATCACTGATTATCTGCTGTAAGAGTGATGTAGAATATCCTGCTGCTTTTAGAATCTTTCCTAGGCCAGTGTTAAAGGGTCTTGTGTATTTTCTGCTGCAAATAACATGCGGTACAGATCTTAATCCCTTAACCAAAATAGTGGATACAAGGAGGACTATACATTACCAGTGAGCAAGTGAATTGTTCTCATATAAACAGAAGTACAGCAAACTTTACTGCAAATATAGCCCTGAATTCCCAAGAGCTCCAAGTCTGTTTCTAGAGAAGTGATAAATACACTAGTGGGATGGTACAGAATAGCAAAACAGAATTAGTTTTGCTTTGTAGACCAATAAAACGGGTTGCCTCCACCTTCATTATGACTATAAATAAGAGCCTACCACCATACTAGCTAAGAAAACATCTACAGGCATGCTTGATTTCAGATATAAGAACTGCTATTACTGATTTGAACATCTCAACATGGCTGCACAAATTTGAACAGGTTACGTGGTTTCAGGGCTGGGATGAAAAAAAAAAGAATTAGTTTCCCCAAGATTAAAAGAAAAATCTGCTCTGTGAGAAGATCTCAACATTTCCAGTCTGAAATAATGGTGCAATGTACAGGCTAAAGCCCTGATGTATGGGGAGGGAAAGCCTCACGGGTGTTTAACTGAGGCCATCGTTCAGAAATCTGCAACTTAGTCTGAAAGGTGGCAGCAGCAGCATTACAAGCTACACCTGGCATCATCAAAATGCACCACTACAGATCCATCCAAGTCATATTACAAAGGACTACTATTTACAGAGCCAAACTTTGTTTACTGCTTTACACTTCCCTACTCACATTACCAGAGGGGCTAGCAACCAAAACAAATTGTTTTGGTATACAGAAGGCCTTTGGCACCTCCAGAGGGAAAACTAAAACCCTACTTCATTCTACCTCAGTAACATGTTCCAAGATAATCCAGACAGGCTGAGATTTTATTAAACTCCACTGAGGGATGAGACAGCTAAGGAGACTACCACAACCACTGAGATTTGTTTTCCTCACCCCACTTAGTTCTATGTAAAAGACAACAGTTGCTCTGTGGACAGGCTGAGAACAAGAGCTATGCTGAGCTAAGGCCAGGACAGAGTTCTGAAAGGCATTAAGCATCACATGAACATAAGGAACAGTAGCCACGTCAAGTTCATGGCTTTTAAACCTCTGGTGGTGCCTGCCAAAGCACATAGAGCAGAGCCCATCACAGCAAGAACCCAGTCAGAGATATATGTGTGTTCTGCACTGAACCGCTGGTGAATTCGCACACTTGTGAGCCCAGCTTGCTTGGAAGAAGATGAAGTTTACCATAACCTTGGTGGAAAGGTAAATTTTTCTCCCATGTCCCAAAATCCAGAATAATAAACCAGATAGCAAGCCCAGCAAAATTACACTTTCAGAAGCCAGGAGGAGCTATAAGCACGCAGGTGTTGTTGGCAAGCAGGAACATCCATTAATTATCTAGACACTTGATATCAGAGTGGTTATTCTTTACAATTTTAAGGGCAAACTGAAATATTTTGAAACAGATTTTTGTATCAAGGAAAGTCCTGAATGTATTGAAACAAGATTACAAGCATTACATCCAAAATATACAGAAATTATGGATCTTTAAATATTTCATTAAGAAAGCGTTTCTTACTGTACAAGATAAAAAGGAACATGAATTTATCTGCCATACTGTTTTCAACCCAGTGCGATGCTGGATACAACAATGCTGCTCATCAAATAAGTTAACTTCAACCGAAATAAAACCAAAACGTTGGACAGCATCTGATGTCACTTGCAGTAGGGATACAAGCAGAACATCTTTTGGAAGCTGCTGCTTAGGTGGAAGTGCTAGCACCACCTACTGTCAACGGCTGTCCCACATCCTTGAAAACACACCAAAAAAAATCCGTATTTTTAGCTACAGAACCCCTGTACGAATTCAGTGCATAAAGAATTTACTGAGTAAGTAAGAATTCTAAAGCTAAACAGAACTGTTGCTCCTAGTCCCTCCCTATTGATACATGTCTTCTGCATTCACTAATCAACAGAGTAAATAACTAGCAGCAGGAAAAGATAAAGAATACTTTATGAGCCAAACCATTTAAATGTCACGTATGCATTCAGGGTTTCTGGATGATGTCAGTAGAGCCATTTAGTCGTTTGTTTCTCTTTTATGGATGCATGTCTTGATACCTGCGGGGCAGCGTGTTAAACTGAACTGCCAAGTACTTTCAGGCACTCTTCAAATCAGCGAGATCTGCTTTGAGTGCAAATTTAAAGTATTACAACAAAAAAAAAAAAAAAAAACCTGGCATGTCTGAGCAGGGATCTAAAATGGAAAACTTTGAACCTAAATTCTGTGACTTCATCCAACACAGATACTCGCAGTAGAGTAAGATGAATAGGTAAAGCCAGAACTACCATAGCAAACAATAGGCAAAATCCATCCTGTAGGAGGGCTTAAAGAGTGCAGTGAATAGGGGAGCATATTTTTTGATACCAAACAAGACAGTGGTTCTGGGGAACAAAGTATGTGATTATCTAATGAAAAGACTATCATGATACACACGAGAGCTTAAATTTTTGCAATATGAATACAAGACTCGCAGTAACAGTTTATAAAGCGGCAGGGTAAGCAAAGGATTCAGTACATTTTTCTTTCATTTCCACTGGAATTGTCATTCCAGTATTTGCATATGTAATACCACTTTCAGAGCGAGTAGCACCGATCTCTTCCTCCTACCAAATCCCCAGCCAGAGAAAAGCCACTCATAGTCCAACGTAAACCTGACAAGTCAGAAGTACTTGCAATTTACATTTAAGATATTTCACTGTTTCTTATTTGCCATTATATTTCACAGCCTTGTTGTTCACAGGGCTGGTTTTCTATAAAGTCTTCTCTAGGAAGGTACTGCGAGACATTTACCTAAACAAGCTAATAAATACTTATTTGTCATGGTTCTACCCAAAACTGACACACTTCAGCCTTCTACAAACCATGTATTTGGAACATCAAATGACTTCAGTTCACAAAACATACAGGTGTGTGTTTTTGCCTATGACATCACAACAGTCGTAACTGTTCTTTATAAAAGGTCAAACAAAATTAAAGGAAGTATAAAAAACTAATCACAGATCTGATTTGTAGGCCTTCATAGAATCACAGAATGGTTTGGGTTGGAAGGGACCTTAAAGATCATCCAGTTCCAACCCCCATGCCATAGGCAGGGACACCCTCCACTAGACCAGGTTGCTCACAGCCTCATCCAGCCTGGCCTTGAACACTTCCAGGGATGGGGCATCCACAGCTTCTCTGGGCAACCTGTCCCAGTGCTCCCCACCCTCTCCAGGAAGAATTTCTTCCTGATATCCAATCTAAACCTTCTGCTTTCAGTTTAAGCCCATTACCCCTTGTCCTGTCACTACAGGCCCTTGTGAAAAGTACCCCCCCAGCTTCCTTGTAGCCAACTTCAGGTACTGAAAAGGCTGCAGTAAGGTCTCCCCAGAGCCTTCTCTTCTCCAGGCTGAAGAACCCAACTCTCTCAGCCTGTCCCCGTAGCAGAGGTGCTGCTCCAGCCCTCTGAGCATCTTTGTGGCCTCCTCTGGACTCATTCCAACCGGTCTATATCCTTCTTATGCTGAGGGCTCCAGATCTGTACACAGGACTCCAGGTGGGGTCTCAAGAGCAGAGTAGGTGTGGAGAATCCCCTCCCTCGACCTGCTGGACACGCTTCTCCTGATACAGCCCAGGATACGGTTGGCTTTCTGGGCTGCCAGCAACAAGTTTCATACACAACAAACTGGAAGGGCACCCGCTTTGCACACCATCCCCTCCATTCTCTGTATTTCCCACACTGTTAGCTTTCCATGTTCAGAAAACATTTTTTTTTAAATGTCTGGGTTTCCATCTGAATAATAATTCAGATTTAACATGACACATAAGTGAACTGATTTTTGTTTTAATTGATAAAAGTACCAGTGCTGGTGCTTTTTGTTCAAACTGAAGTACTTTGGGTTTTTTCCAGTTTAGGTGACAAAACTGAAGACGACTATTTTTTGAACCACTCAACTTAGTCTTTGCAGCAGTGAAAGTAGATAGAGCTTCTTGGAAAAAACCTAATAGCATAATACAAACATCATCCCATACAAGAAAAGGAAATGGATAAATTAGGAGAAGCAATTAGTCATCACAAACTGAAAACTGAAGTTTAGGAAAGACTGACTAACATCCAGACCACTCATGAAGTAGGAAGTCAGGCAAAAAAGCTACTGAAGAATAAAGACATCTACCCCTGCAAATCTAGATATCCAGGAGACACTAAGGGACCTTCCGCTGTTTCCTGAAGGTGAAAACATGGAGAGATCCTGGGGAGGCAATACTCTGAAGTTGAACTGTGAGATAACAGTCTGAAATCCAATTTAGGGGGCCTAGTCCACATGAAACACTAGCAGCCACATTGCCTTTCTTTTCAAGTGCATCACAGCCCAGGCAAGGAGAACAATAACATAATCTAGAACAGGTGATACACAAGTTTTAAATAAGACTCTGCACATTAGCAAGTTAGAGGCAAAAGTGCTCTTGAAGTGGCAGGCCATGAATTTTGTTACCTGCCATAGCCTAAGAAACAGGAAAAAAAAAAAAGTACTACAGGCTTTCAAACCACCAACCACAGAGAAGGCTGTAGGAAAAAAACAACACACCAGAAAAAAAAAAACCACACCAAACCAGGAAAAAAAAAATCCAACTAGTTATTCTAGTAACACTAAAATGTAAAAATATTCCAAACATCCATTGTCAGCACCAGTAAGAGGACAAGTCAGAAATACCAAGTATACTGAGGAATAAGACTCAAGTTCGCAAATATAACCATTCACCCTGGGAGAAGGCAGGGGGTGTACGTCACAGGAATCGAAAAAAGAGAGACCAAAAATAGATTCCTGTAATACAAAGAATACCGTGGTTACCACAACCTCTCTACTCCTGCTTATAGCAAAGCTACTTAACATCAGGCCAAGGGCCCCTAGAGTATAGATTATGTTTAAGACAAATTTTGATGTACTACAGAAAAGCAGAACATGACAATAAGAGAATTATTAGCATTTCATTGCAAAGCCAGCATGTCAGGCCAGTCAGAATTTCCAGCTAAGTAGTTTTGGAAGGCGAGAGAACACCTTACAAATTCCACCCATGCACAAGATTACTTGCTGCACAGCCCTACCCACCTCTGTACCCCTCAGGCTGAACAGCAGGGCCATGAACAGGAGTCAGAAAAAAGGCCAGTTCTAGGAGGCTCAGGGAAAAAGACAAGCCAAGAAATTCTGTTTCAACCTCCACTCTTTAAAAACTAGAATTTTCAGCTATAATTACACAGAAAGAACAAAACAAAACCCAAAACGTTAACTTGAACGCACAGAATAAAAACCTGTGTGAAAGTGGAATCAGTAGCTGTTGCACGTACCTTAAGTAGGCTTTCCAGCTCTCAGCAGCAGGTGCTCAATACGGGATGAAACATGAAATCTGAAATAAACATTAAGAATTGATTAGGGTATTTTCTTGACCTAACATCAGAGCAGTCAAATAGCCAACAAACTTAAAAGGAAATAACTGAGATTCTAATTATGAAGACGACAGCCTTCCAAAGTAGTGAGCTACACTACGTACCCCAGTTTACAACTGCTGATTATTTACACAAAAGTCCTTAAAAAAAAAAAACAAACACACAAAAAGTTGGTGGAAGGAGAAGCCAGGGGTGTACATTTCAACTCAAAATAGATACCTTACAAAGGAAGTTGCCAGAAAACTTGTAGGTCCCATGAAAGTAAACTAAGCAACAAGAAAAGCTTCTGTAGGTACAAGGATGATAGAGAGAAGACGAGGGAAAATGTGGACTCTCTCCAGAAGGAAATGGGAGACCTGGTCACCTGGGATGCAGAGAAGGCTGAGGTACTGACAACTTTTTTGCCTCAGTCTTCACAGGCAAGTGCTCAGACCACACCACCCAAGTCACAGAAGGCAAAGGCAGGGACTGGGAGAATGAAGAAACCCCTGCTGCAGAACACCATGTTCGAGACCATCTAAGGAGCCTGAAGGTTCGCAAGTCTGTGGGTCCTGAAAGAACAAGCGGATGAGGTTGCCAAGCCACTCTACGCATGATACTTGAGAAGTCATGGCAGTCCAGTGAAGTTCCCACTGGCTGGAAAAGGGAAAACATAACCCCCATCTTTAAAAAGGTAAAAAAGGAGGATCAGGGGAACCACAGCCCAGTCACTCTCACCTCTGTGCCTGGCAGGATCACAGAGCAGAACCTCCTGGAAACTATGCTGAGGCATGTGGAAAACAAGGAGGGGATTGGTGACAGCCAACATGAGTTCATTAACGCAAATCGTGCCTGACAAATTTGGTGCCTTCGGTAAGAGGTTTAGAGCACTGGTGTATAAGGGAAGAGCAACAGACACCATCTACCTGGACTTGCGCAGTGTTTCACACCGTCCCACACAACATGCTTGTCTCTAAATTGGAGAGACAGGGATTTGACAGATGGACCACTTGGTGGATAAGGAATTCGCTGGACGGTCACACTCAGAGTTGTGATCAACACCTTGATGTTGGAGTGGAAACCAGTGACGAGTGGTGTTCCTTGGGGTTTGGTACTGGAAGTTCAACACCTTTGTCAGTGACGTGGACAGTGAGACTGAGTGCACCCTCAGCACATTTGCTGATGACACCAAGCTGTGTGGTGCGGTCGACACGCTGGAGGGAAGGGATGCCATCCAGAGGGACCTGGACAGGCTGGAGAGGTGGGCCTGTGCCAACCTCATGAAGTTCAACAAGGCCAAGTGCAAGGTCCTGCACATGGGTCAGGGAAATCCCTGTGGGGGTGCTGGTCGATGCGAAGCTCAACACGACCCAACAATGTGTGCTTGCAGCCCAGAAAGCCCATCATATCCTGGGCTGCATCAAAAGAGGCATGACCAACAGGTTGAGGGAGGCAATTCTCTACCTGTACCTCACTCTTGTGAGATGCCACCTGAAGTGCTGTGTCCAGCCCTGGAGCCCTCAACATCAGAAGGATATTGACCAGTAGGAACTAGTCCAGAGGAGGCCACAAAGATGCTCAGAGGGCTGGAGCACCTCTGCTATGGGGACAGGCGAAGAGTTGGGCTTGTTCAGCCTAAGTTGAGAAGACATTATAACACCTTCCAATATCTGAAGGGGGTCTACAGGAAAGCTGGAGGGGGACTTTTTACAAGGGCCTGTAGTGATGGTAATGCTTTTAAATGGAAAGAGGGTAGTTTTAGACTAGATAGAAGGAAGAAGTTCTTCCTGGAGAGGGTGGTGAGGCACTGGGACAGGTTGCCCAGAGAAGCTGTGGATGCCCCATCCCTGGAAGTGTTCAAGGCCAGGCTGGATGAGGCTGTGAGCAACCTGGTCTAGTGGAGGGTATCCCTGCCCATGGCAGGGGGGTTGGAACTAGATGATCTTTAAGGTCCCTTCCAACCCAAACCATCCTGTGATTCTAACCTTTAATATAGGTAACATACATTTGATGGAAACAACAATTCAGTGAGCACTGAAAACCCTGATGAGTGATTCAAAACATTAGCAGCATCCACATCTAGAATTAGAAAGAGTGCTTCCCTGGGCGGGGGGGGGGGCGGAGTATGGGAGAATCTTATGAAAAGCATTTACCTCCTCAGGGTATGTGCATCATAAGACAGACAAGCCAATTTTTAGCTGAAGTAACAAATACTACAGAGCTCAGCACACACGCATTAATGCTGTCCAGAAAGAGTTGTGGGGTTTTTCCTTAAAGGAAATGATTGAACCAGAAGTACTCTGGAGTTGAGTAATTTACAGAGCTAGTTTTCCTATTCTGCTAGCAGTTTTTGCTCTTCTGCCTCTTGAACAAATACATCCTACAGGGACAAATCCAGTACCAGTAGAAAACCTAAGCTTACATAGTAAGTACTTGGAAATCAATTTTAAAGAACTGTTTCTGACCTTTATTCACCTTAGCTACTTAAGTTTTTTCCACACACACACACAAAGGCCACCAAAAGACTTCCATGAGACAATCTGATGAGATAAAGTACTACAAAAAACATCTCCACAGAGTTTCTCTTAATAAAACCCAGAACACTCCAATCCTACTTTAGGGATTCCTGTTCATCTAAGCTGTGATAAAATGAAAAAAATAAGAAAATCAAAATACTTTAAGCTTCTACAAGTAAGCCACAGAAATGAGCCACAGACACTCACCTGAAAGACACATCCATACCACTGTGCAAGATATCACTGAGAACTTGAACTGACTTTATGGTGGCATGCAAGAGATACGGCACTGCCTCAAAATACTGATTTTAAAGTTAACACAGAATCTGTCAAGTCAGCTGGCTGTCCATCAACTCTACCAGAGCAAGTGGCAAACGACAGCTTTCCCCAGAATCATGTCTGCTTGGAGTATTTTCAGGGAATTAGTCATGTTTTCAGACAACTTGTGAGCACAGCAAGGATTAAGACAATAGAAGTGACATCATGACACGTCCTTGACGAAAAGGGAAATTGCTCATGAGTTTTTCAGATTGAGAAAGCTGTGCAGTTATTGATTTAAAGATGTCTTCTGATATGGCAAAAGCTATTTTTAATTTCCAAGGCCAATAGTAATGACCCTTCCTCACTCTGGGAAGTTACATCAACAGCACCCTTAAAGCATTTATTAAGACAATTGTGTGTGTAATACCATGGGACTTATATGCAACATCAAAAATGCAACAAACACACTAGAAAAAATACTTTAATTGCTTAAGCATCAATAATGCAAACACAAGCATGATAAATTTTCCACACAAGTTACTCAGTGATTTTCAATAAAACTAGCCATGTGTGTAAAATCCAGTGTACACACGCATGCTACTGTGATTTGATGTTGGATGGCAACCCTAGAGCACAGATAAAGGGCCTCTCTTTTGGTCTTTAACTATTAAGAGTAATGCAGCCAGAGATGATACACACACAGAATCATTTAGTCTCCCTTACACCGACAGCCATTTCCAGGAATACCTTCCCAAGATACGTGCTTGCAGGTTGCTCGCCGATTTAATTCATTCACCAATTCCTTTGGAAGCAAGCAATGACAAGAACACTCCTATGCTCAACTCAAGTTTGACCGGTTGTAACACTTCTTAAAACATCAGTTAGTATCATTCTAATTGTGATAATAGTTGAAAGCTGCTAAAGTGGTCAAGGGGAGAGTAAACATCAAGTGGTTTGGGTTAAGCAAAATATTGTGCTTTTATTTCAAGTGTTTGTTTAAAAAAAAAAAAACAAACTATGTATCTTAGCAAATGGTTTCTTTAAAAAAAACACACAACATAAATCTGCTGGGAGAGGGGAGGAGGGAATTGTTCATCACTTCTGAGGTTTTTCTACCTTTCTCCACAAGGGAGAGATTTTTGGAGAATTGACAATATTTAAATGTTAAGTTTAACACTTTTGTGGTGGAAAACTGTTCTTTTTTAGACTTTCCTACTGGCAGCTTTAAGTCATCCCTTTGGTCCAGTTTTATTTGTTTCCTTGTCTTTTTTTACTCAGCTTTTATCATTTTGTCTTACATTATTTTCCTCTTGCATAATCCTATTTTTCAATTAAAAGAGACAGTATCCTACTTGCAGCTCTAAACCTCCATATACACTGTCTGAAATTCTAAGTTTTGTCTTCCAGTATCATTCCATTCCTTCTCCAGTCTGACTTCTCCATGAAGCATACCACTTAAGACATAAATCAATTACCAGTACTCAAGGAGAAAAATCTTAAAATGTCTTCTAGGTATGGAGTTTGTTCCACACCTTCACATTTTCAGATGCCTTTAAAGCTCTTTGGTCACGTTCAAGAAAATCTGCCCTCTTAACTCATCACTCCATTAATTTACTCTTTGCAAATTCCTCTCCTTCTAACCCTCTCGCAGACTTTCCACTTCCTTTCAATGCAGCAATTCATCATCTCAAGCCTTACAAAGCTAAGATGGACCACTAAACATCAACACTACTTGTTTCACGTCCCTCTCCTACCTCTGATCTGCAGAAGCAACACAAATAAAGTTTAGTGCAATATAACATTTTTATCCTTATAAACCATTTAACATGATCAGATCTGGTCTCTAACGGCATCCCTTCAGCACTACAGTGAGTCGCAGGAAAACTCTACAAGAGATCATGGTAGACAGGAAAGGCTTTAAGAGTTCTTCCAGTGGGCAGAAAGAACAGTAACAGAAATTCTGGTCACAAGCAGTATTTTCTTTAGCAGAGATTATACGTAAATAAGTTATCTGCAGTGTTATTATTCCTGCTAATTATGCAGTACATACAGGCTTTTAGACATATCCTATAATATCTTGTGTAAACAACTGTATATACAGAGCTTCTCTACACCTAAAGCAATGAGGGTAACAGACCTGCCTGAAGCACTGTCAGCAGTAGCACCAAGAAGAAACCGATGCAGAAGAATAGAACAACACAGCCCTGACTACAGTCTACTAACAAATGACCTACTGCTTTCAGGAAAAGTCCCAGAACAGTCAAGGCAGTTACTGAATTTTAGACTGACTCAAAGGCACTATGTGCATGGACACGATCCTGTGAAGATTTAGTCGTTTGGAAACCCTTAGTGCTTTGGGATAATTGGTGTACAAGCACTAACTTGATCTTTGCATTGCTTAGTGGCAGAACAGAACACAGCCCATAGGGTTGAGTTTGGAACTTGGAACAGATTCATTGGACCCAAACAAATCACCACGAAACATACCCGTACGGCCACTGTCAGCCTCATCAACAGCAGTTCTATGAAAACTTGTAACCAGATTGTGACAACTTATTGGGGGAAGAAGGACGAATTTCACTATGAGCTCACTTCTGTATCATATTAAAAACACCAAAAACCAAAGGAGTCCACTTACTATCACCTCCTATCCATAGGGGTCATCATACAAAATCAACTACAATGGCAAAGATTTAACAACGTAGAACACAAGTTCAACACAATGCTTAAAACCACCGTAATGCAGGCTCGGTCCAAAAAACCTATCCTGTTTCAAACGACAGCTGTGCATTAAGTACTCACAGTATATGCACATGGGCACCACAGTTTCCACCTCCCCATTTCACAGGGACTATGCTTCAAATTCTTTGTCAAGGCTACTTTCGTCCTGCCTTTCCAAAACTGATCCCACAAGGTCTTGCCTTATTGTACCACTTTTAGTAGCTTCATGAGTAAGGTACTAAAGCAAGTGTGCTTTATATGTTCATTCATTTTCACAACTTGCTGCAGTCTTCACCCTTCCCATACTTCCACTGTGTAGCCTCTTGCTATAATATGACCAATGTTCCTATTTCCTCTTGGTAATGCTGTGGCTCAGTACCTATTTCAACAGAAGTAATGAAGAATTTTGAAAGAACAAACTTTAACGCAATCCCCATTTATCTCCCAAAAGCTACATAGACAAATACATTACAGAACTTCACATTTTTTTCCCCAGGAAGGGAAGCTTCTGTGTTTAATACTCAGATGGTGGAACAGTTTAAAGGGTTTGTTTGCCTTTAAGAGAAGAAAAAGCTGATTCAGTTGTAAAATGGAGCCAGCGATACACACTCCTGTCTAAGAAATCCCTCTCCGATTTTGATGTAAAGAGAGCAAGGTGTAAAACTAGCTGTTGAAAGCACTGAAACAGTACAAGACAAGGAGTACTGCCCGCACACAAAGAAACTCTCCCCCCTTCTACCAAGCCTGAATAAGCAGGGCTTTGTAGCCTCTGACACAGCTAAACTTACACTTCATTTAAATCCCCATCTGAGAATTAATCGTCTATGCTGCACACGATCTTCTAAAGATGCCTAATCTCCTAAAGAAATCCACTTGGTCATTCATTAATTTCATGTAGGTAACAAGTTTCCAGCAACAAGGGAATGAAATCTAGAGAACTAAAGCTCAATTCTTATAAAATGAAATATTGACACACGCTCCAGGCGGAAGGTGGAAAAGAATGGTATTTGGTGGTGTACCGTGCTCCTTCTTTTGATTCCATTCCTTGACCAAGTTTTACAGGGGCTCTGAATTATTTTTGCTTCCATCCACAGCTCGAGAAACACAGGTAATAACAATCTAGTATTCACAAAGCATTCAAGAGAGTCAGGATATTCCCATCAGAGAAGCACATGCCATATACATTCCCCTCCCCCCCCCCCATTTACTTTATAAATGTCAATCCTTAAACTGTACTATCAAAATACATGGAAAAAATTAAAGGAATGGATTGATTGTTCCTGATAAACATTAATTAAAATGTCCTTATGCACTAAGATATAACAATACTATACTCCTTGTGGGAGATTCTTCCTCTCCCCCCACCCCCACCACCAATCAATTTACAAAGGCAATGCTAAACAAGAAATCCACATAAATCTGGATTTATTAGATTATCCTGATAATGAAAATCTAGTATCTCGCCTGACTAGGTGCTTTCATAACTGATTAAGCACAATTCAATACAAATGATGAGCAACAGGCTTCCCTTTGTCTCCACACCACGTAGGGTTTTTTTGAGAATTAGTTTTCGCTCCCCCCTGTAAGCAAACAGTTTACAGAAGTTTATACACATCGCGCAAATGTACATTCTTAGTTTCAACTTTTAGTTTAGAGGCTCCTTGAAAGCCCAGATGTAGCACTGAAACATTAATTCCATCAGTTTCTGTCTCTAAATTTGAACATAGAAAGCTGATCAATGAGTTTATTCATTCAGAAGGAACGTGTCAAATGCAGGGTGCGTCATTAATAGTAGTTTCCAGCAGAGGCTGTACTGAGTACAGAAAGGCATACAGACCATGTTTTAATATGTCTCCATACCCATTTTTACTAAAGATTACTTAATTCTGTTTCCCAGTCTCAGTAGCAACTTACTCCTTCCATGACAGAACGTTAAGACTTATTTTTCAATTGCTTTAAAACAGATTAATTTGTTACAATTAAGAGGAAGCCTACTGGTGCAACATCAAGATACAAGCTACCATACTAGAGTGAAAGACAGGCATATAGATCCATCAGAAGTTCCTATTATTCTGAAATAAAGCTGAGTTCATTAATATGTAATAAAATATAGTCACTAATTAAAGGACAATACCAAAAGGAAAGAGAAAAGTTACCCTCTAAGACCACTTTACTAACTTGCTTGCAGAGTTGAAGTATGTTGCATGTTTTTTTCCTTGAAATTTGTAAGCATACAACAAAATAGCAACTAATTGTTTTAATATCAGTAACTAGTTTGTAATTCTGTTTTTCAAGCCACATCTAGGTAACACCTGCATCTACAGAAAAGCATGAAAGCTTCATTTACAGGAAGGATCTTCTCTCTGTGACCTTTACAGCCATAACCACGAACAGCATTCCACAAACAAAATACAACATGCTTCACCGGCAACAGATTTACATCAGAGCTGCACAGTCTCAGGCAATAGCTAACAAGGTAACAGAGAGGACTTGTTTACAAGGGCACAGAGAAAACTATCAGTTGCTGGGGTTACTGTCATCTACCTTTTGACTGTTGGTCTAAGCCCGAAAATAACAGCCCCACCTGTTAGCATCACTAAAATCAGTGCTGGATAGGACTCGAGGTCATCTTGTCAGTCTGCCACTCCTGAGGTACAGATAAATAGCATCTCCTTCCTGACAGATGTCTAATTCGTTCTTAGAGACTGCCAGTGACAAGTGTCCCCTCCCTCACCTACGCCAATGGTTTGTTATTCCTAGCATTAGAAGTCTTCCTCCCCAAATAACACAAGTCTTCAGTCCTATTATTTAAGTCTACCATTTCTTGGTTTAGCCCCCACAACCCTTAATCTTCTTATAGCCTAATGCACATGAATAACTTGAGACAAGGAGATAAAAAGTTAACATCTTAATTCATTCAATTCTTGTGTGTCATACTCTTCAAGTATCTGATTTGCTACTGAAAGCATCCAAGAGGAAAAACCCTTATGTACAGCACCCAAAACTGAAAATAGGATCCTAACTAAACGCTACAAGTACCAAATTCAGTAGAACAATTACTCCAGGTATTTACACCTCCTTGCTATACCACAGCAGTGCATTTCCTTTTCTGCACCAGCAGAACAAGGTTAAGCACAAACTGAGCACCAATCAATCAATAACCTGCACACCACTGCTTACTCAGCTCTTGTAGAACTTGAAAAGTGTGTTTTGAGCAGACATTTGAATGACTAAATTCAAACCACACTAAATGCGGAGTAGGAAGAAGCTGTGGAGGTGAGAGGCACCACAAGAAGTACAGAAAATAGCCAGTTCTGTGATTTATACAAACTAAATGACAAGGTAATTAATAAACCAGCTGGAATCTAGAAGTCTCTACGATACAGTGCTTAAGCCCTAAGTAGAAAAATGAGAGCTGGTAAAAAGTCAGAATTACTTCTTTAGCCATTAATTAACAGCATTCCCATAATGGTGGTATAAACACAAGAATAAGGACAGAAACTGTAACTTGTAGCATTTGCCAAGAGCTCCACTGCAAGGAAGAGACCCTTGCATGTCAGCAGCATGTAAAGGTTTCCTGGGTGATGGCTGGCAACAGGAAACTAGTTAAAAATGTAACAGAATTAAAGAGTCTTCAGTAAAATTAGAAATGGAACTTAGAGATTAAAACCCTCAGGCATTTTTATACACCTATTACCGACCAGCATTTGTTCCTACTCATTAAATAAAATTCATTTAGTAAATGCAAACGTAGTTCCGAGTCAGGCATCGTGAAAGGTTAATGAGTATGCTGACGACATGAATTAATTGCGACAGCCATGCCAAGGTCATAGAATCATAGAATGGTTTGGGCTGGAAGGGACCTTAAAGATCATCTAGTTCCAACCCCCCTGCCATGGGCAGGGACACCCTCCACTAGACCAGGTTGCTCCAAGCCTCATCCAGCCTGGCCTTGAAGACAGCCAGGGATGGGGCATCCACAGCTTCTCTGGGCAACCTGTTCCCAGGTTCATTCCAAGCAGTAAAATAGCGCCTTAAATGAACAACTTGGATTCAGCATCATGGTTCCTGCTTTTCCTCGTGAGAGGTACTTCCAAGCCCTCTTACAGAAAGCACTTCAGAACTGCCATGTGTTTATATGCCAGTGGATGAAGCCTGAGCAAAGCACTGTCCTGATTAAAGGGGAATAAACAACACGGTAGGTAAATTGGTTTATCCAACGTCAAAAGGAAAAAAAAAATCCACAGAAGAGGTAGAAATAAAATTCTTGCCTCCTGACTTCCACTACTGTTGTTGGATCAATGTTTCCTATCTCTTTCCACCAGCGGTTAACAAAAACAGTGGTATCAGGCACGAGAGGTCCCAGGCATTGCCAACGACAATAACTCCAGGTCCTGAAAGGTGCTGGGAGAAAGGATAAAGAAAGGAAGATGACGACCGATACAAAATTAAAGTATGAAGTTTAACTCATTCCAAGAAGTAAGTTCAAGCAACTGAACTATGACAGTACCTGTTACACATTAGTTTTGTGTGCGAATGCCTGGACTGTAAAATCCATTATGAAGAAGTAACTCTGCCTTTAAACAGCTTTCACTAAAGAGCATCAGGAAAGGAGCAAAGGGGATGAAGGAGAAGACTGCTAATGCCTGAGGCGTAAGCAGGTATAAAAGAACCACAGGAACATTCACTCACCAGCAAAAGAAATTTCTGCTTGAAGAAAGGTGTATTAGAAATATCAGGGAAAAAAATTGGGAAAAAGCTTAATTAACAAAAAATAAAAAGGAACTGCATCCTTTTAAACACTAATTTTATTTTTCTCCTTTCTGTATTAACCTTTACTTGAGGAAAGCGGGCAATAATTCCAATATTCTAAACCAGAACATAGATAATGTTTCCCTCAAAGCACAGAAGGACTACAACTGCCTAGTCCAAAAAGGAAATCAAGAACAGATACCTATGTAAAAATAAGATAATTGCAGTACATTTTATGCTTTTATACTATCCTGCATAGAAAGAGAATTTAAAAGACTGTAAATCAGTAAAAGGAAGTTCTCGATCACAGAATTTCTGAATCTCAGTGCTAGAGTATCACTGAGGACAAACCTGGCGCAGCATTCACGCTGAACATAAAACCTGCAACAGACAGGATGAAACAGGTATTGATTGACACAAACCTCCACCACTGGGTGTAACTCAAACACTGGGATTTATGCGTCTCTTTAGTATCCTCAGCGGCGGTAATCTTGAAGGCAGTGCTAGGAAATTAAGTATCAAGTGTAGATGGACCCGAGACCTTACAGGCTACTGTACATGCCATGGATTTTATCAGTAAGCACTCACTGCAGCGTTAAGAAAGGCCTGGGGAAAAGGGTAAGTACCTGGTTAAAGAGGTGCTCTCAGATCTGCAAAATACACCACTTAGCTCATTTTGAGCTTTCGCTAAACTAGACTTCTGCTACCCCCTTGCAACTAAATTATCTGCTCTCCTGGCAGCAAGCAAACAGGAAAAAGCAGCAGCTCCTCCTTCCCATATTTAAAAAAATAAATAACAAAAAAAGCTTCTGCTTCAAATCCTTCTCATGAACTTTAATGGGACTGAAGGAAAAGCTCTCTCTGCCTTCCAAAGGTACTTTATAGCCAGAGGTGGTCTGCCCTCTCTCCCCTCCCCCAAAACAAAACAAAAGCAGGAATTGCACATTTTCACGTGTGGGTAAACAATGAAAACCCCCAGCATGGCAGCAGGAAGCAGGAGTAGTCAGCAGAGCCCTCTGACCTTCTTACTGCACCAAACAGCTTCAGCTCGATCACCACCGTCGCTGCAAAGGCAATGGAAAGCGCCCCATTTAAGGACTCTTTGCATCTTCAAATAATAGGGGGGAAAGGAAATCCAATACTAGGAAGTTTTACCAGTTGACCTGTGGACTGCTGTGGATCTGAAGAAAATTTAGTCCTACCCACAATGAAGGCTGATGCAAGCCAATCATCAGATGATCTCTAAGAAAGCCTGTGGCCTTCAACTTTTGTTATGTACCCCTTCCATTCCCACTGTGACTTGACAGAAACTGCAGTCAAACCCTGTAAACCAAACTTCAGAAACTATTCTCCAGTTTCTTACTGCACAACCGCTGACCCCACCAGCAATCTGCATCTCCAGATTGCAAATGTCATCAGAGCCAGGGAGCATTCAGTTTCTGTGGTTCTCCCGCCGTCTCTGAAACTATTTCTTCTATTTACATTATTCCCTGTGTCAACTGCCTCCAACAACACATCCTTCTGACACAGCTTTCAAAACACCCCAGCACAGATTTTAGTAGAATCATAGAATGGTTTGTGTTGGAAGGGACCTTAAAGAACATCTAGTTCCAACCCCCCTGCCATGGGCAGGGACACCCTCCACTAGACCAGGTTGCTCCAAGCCTCATCCAGCCTGGCCTTGAAGACAGCCAGGGATGGGGCATCCACAGCTTCTCTGGGCAACCTAGTAGCTCACACACCTTCCAGCACAACACAGCTGGGTGATCACAACTGTCTCTCCTGTGTCTCCTTTAATACACAAAGAAGACCAGATCAAGCCAGCTGAAGTTTTTTGCACTTCTGGTTGTCTAACTTCGTGTGTGCACAATTAGGGGTGTTTTAAATCATTTCCTATTCATGAAGACTTAAAACTCAAAAGAGTCCCCCCAGTTGCAAGGCTGGTATCCCAGTGTCAGGAACACTGAATGCTAAACAAGCAGCAAACCTTAGGAAGTTTACATGGTAGCGACGACACAAAGTTACAAAGAAATGGGATAGGGAAAATAAAAATTTAAGCCTACAATACAAAACCCACAAGTTTAAGATGTTCAGTCCCTAAGCAGCCAGTTTTTTCAACAGTTCATCTGATTAGCCATCA
This sequence comes from Rhynochetos jubatus, assembly GCA_027574665.1. Classification (NCBI taxonomy): domain Eukaryota; kingdom Metazoa; phylum Chordata; class Aves; order Eurypygiformes; family Rhynochetidae; genus Rhynochetos; species Rhynochetos jubatus. The sequence goes on along the minus strand of CM050648.1, from coordinate 4,452,116 downwards.
ACCACTGCCTGAATTCAGAGAGCAGGACATGAAAACCAAGAGCTTTTAGCACAAGCTACTTGATCATCCCCACAGAAGTTCTCCTCCGACACTAAAAAGACTATTTAAAAATCAGATTATCTGGATATCACGTTTTCCAATTAATTTCCCATTCTTTCAGCTTCATGCCTTTAACAGACTCGATAAACCACATTCACTGCACACTGGTAGAACGCACTGGAGTTCTGGGTTTCCTGCGTGGCAGGCACATACAAACCAAAACACTCACCTGAAACTGTAACAGTTTACAAACTCTAATCCTGCATTAATCTGCAAGAAATTCTAGGCTTTTTTCAAACACTTAAATAATAAAAATACAGCTTTTAGTACAAAACAACTGTCCTGTAGAAGCTGCTGTGCAGGGAGACAAGAATCACTGTAGTTCAGGGGCTAAACGAGTACATTCAAAATCAGCATTTTTGAGTGTCCCTACATCATTTCTGCTGTCATTCCATATAAGAGCTCGAAGTGATACTGTAAGGACTTGTTTGTTGTAGTTTTTTTAATCCTGACCTTTAATTAAAACATTTTCAAAAATTAAGTCAGTATGTCCATGTTTTCATGTTACTCAGCAATGGTACTTGAAACTTTAGTTACATGAACACAAGATGAGAGGAAAAAACAGATTTAGTCGGGAAATCGCACCTGATGGAGCTAAGTATCAGTCACACACTTGAGTTTTCATTGACAGCTGTCCAAAATGAGGACTCACAAGCTTACTGGCAAGAAGTACATAAAGCCCATGTTTTCGCTGCTAGTATCCCCGAGTGGTAGTTGTAAGACAAGAAAAAAGCACTGGAGAATGAATTCTAGCGTAAGAGTGTCCTTTTTAAACACCTTCTACTGATTTACTCAGATTTGTCCGAAGTGTGAGAACACGGAGGCGCTATACGCAATCATCTACATCAAATGTAAAGCTACTAACGTTCCTTTTAAGACAAAAATTACGCAAGACTAGAAGCAGACAAGATTTGAATATAGAGATTTAACAGCAAGATTCCAACCTACTTGTAGTTACCAATATTCTGCAAAACATTACTGTTGTTTAAATGCCAGCGCAGGCGGCGTTTAACCTGCAGGTGAATACACGTACATATATTTAAGAACAACCAGCAGCAATGTGCTTTAAAACTACACTTTGAGAACACAAAGTTCTGTCATAGCGAAAAGTAATTTTCCACAAATCCTAAGAGATATAAAAGGAACAGGAATGTATTGTTATTATGAATGTTACATCATGTGAAAGACAACTGCTACATATGGCAATGCCTACCAGAGGAAGAAAAAACCTGATCATTTTGTTACGTAAATGGAAAGAAATAACTTCTTGTTTCCAGAGATGCTCAGTTTGAGTTACCCTCCTACTGAAAAAACCCACCATAGTTATTTATACATTGAAAACCAGAAGGTAATCTCCTAAACCACCAGAGCCACCTGATTCACTACTTAATCTCCAAAAAGCACTCCTGATTTTCCCTCTTCCTATCATCCCCCTAAATATTTATTAGTTTGGTGCAATGTACAAAACCAAGATTCCCCCATACAACTATTAGTCATCACGTGGTAAACCATTATACTTTATACAAAGCCCTTTCAACAAGATAACATACTTTGAAGCGAAGTTACATCACTAGATACCTAGAAGTTGAAACAATTTTTAAAGCTGTTTCAGCAAATTACCCATTCAAGACACAAGTGGTATTCCAGGAGCATTAATTTCTGGATTAAGTACTCCAATACACTAACTAACTGATTGCTATGTCAACTACACAGGCTTAGTACTTTCTGTAATACCTAAGGCTGAAGCCGAATAAAGTTTAGTGCTTTTGACAAAGTACTATGCCATCTTCCTTTTATGTGTGCATTTTAACCTTCCTGAAAAATAAAAGGTCAGCCAACACAAACATCAATCCAAGCCATGTTCTACAAAAACTGGATTTAAGACATAAGAGCACAAAAGCAAATCATTTCAGAACTGTTTTTCTCTTGCTGAACAGCCAGTAGAGTTTACAATCCTCAGAGAGAAAAATGTTTCCCAGCAACTGTCTCCTCCCTCTTTCGGGTTTTTTCATTTTTGTTAACAGTACTCCAGATTTTAGGCCCATTAAATTTACTGCACGGGCTCCAATCTTGAAGCTTCACGTACACGTTCTTTGCAGAACCTCAGCCATCAACCTTGCTTTAAGAAATCCAAAGGCTGTGGCCCTCGTCCGCAAATCACACCATACAGGTGAAGGAGTTACAACCAAGACTGAGCCTAAATTCAGAGGTAACAAAAAAGGAGCCGGGTGGAAAAAGGAAGTGGTGGAATTTTGGACATGGACAACATCGGTAAGATAACAAGCTGTTCTGAATAACTATGCAACATTTAATATTTTCTGGCCCCAATCCAGTTATGCTCTTGACCTTACACAGGTTTAACAGAATCAGAGATGATAAAGGCAGATTAGCTTTGAGGAATGCGGGACTTTTCCAATTAACACAGGGGAAAAAAAAAAAAGATATTGAACAACCAAAGGCCAAAGGAGTCTGAATTTTTAAGGGACACTAACGCTTATATTAAATACTTCAATATCAATCCCTTAGTGTTTCTCCTTTCAAGTGAACTTTTTGTTCAACTCATTTACTACAGCACTGCTATTATCCTAGTCAAACCGCCAAAAACCGAGCTGCAGGCTGACACTGCAAGAGCCCAGCACTGGTGCTAGGGCCTACAGGATACACTCTGCTTTCAGAGCACTTAAATAAGGCTGACTGCAAGTCAACTAACACAGGAACAATAGAGTGAACAAGTCTTTCAGCCAGAAAAAAAAAAAAAAAAAAGAAATCAAAGAGAAAGACTACCCCATGTTCCAAAAAAGCATCATCTGAGTAAAGGGGATTTGGAAAGAGAATGAATGTGAAAACTGGCAATATACAGCATATGCTTCAAAATTAGTCCCAGGGATTTGAGGAGAAGGATACTCTGTTACAGCTGCACAAGCACAATTCCCTCAGTACTCCCAAATCGGGTTTACAACCGAAAAAAAAAATATCAAATTTCTTCAAGAAGCGCAAAGGCTCCTCTGTCTAATCCAACTTGTGTGACACCAGCCGGGTCGATCCGAAGCTGAGGAACACTTGCTCCCCCTTCCCTGCTACGGGTTTAGGAAGCTACGCCCGGGTTCAAACGTGGATGTGCCCGAAGAGCTGCCCCAGGTTCTCTTTGGATCAAACAACCCCACTCAGCAGTGAGCTCAGCGACAGAACAAAAAAAAAAAAACCACCACACACCCACAAAAAAAAACCCCAAACCAACCCCCAAAAACCTCAACACGCACAAAAAGAAGAAACCTCAAGCACTTCCCCTGCCCTCCCACCCAGGCTCTACAAGGCAACCACAGATTCACCAGCACGCCTGGGGAGAGGAAGGGGCAACGCTGGCAGCCGGGCTCCGGCAGCCGAGGGGGCACCTCCTCCCCCTGCCTCCCTTTCCCTTTGTTTACTTTACGGACCGTCCCGCTCCGCCGAGCCGCCAGCACCTCGTCGCCTCCCGCCACATCCGGTGGGACCCGACCGGCCGCTCCGGCCGCGGGGAGCAGCGAGGGGCCGGCCGCGGGCCGAGCCTGCCGGGCGGGCGGGCAGGGCGGAGGGGGCGGCCGGCTTCCCCCCTCGGGGGAAAGCGGGTCACCAGATGACCTCTCCCCGCAGCCTCCTCTCCTCCCCGTTCCCTCCCCATCCTGCCCGTTCCCCCAACACCGCCCAGCGGAGCTCCCTCGCAGGCGTCGCGGGGGAGGGGAGCGGCTCTGCCCGGACCCCCAGCCACCCCCTCCCCGCACCCGCCTTCCCCCTCCGCTGGCCGAAGCCCTTTGCTCGCACCCCGGCCGCGGGCACACACGGTTCGCGTGTGCCCGTTCGTGTGTGCACACACGCGTGTCCCGTGGGAGGCTGGGGGCGGGTGGTGGTAGTGGTGTTATCCAGTGCCCCCTCCCCGGTATCCAAAGGCAGCCCCTCCCGGGGGATACAGAAGGAGCGGGGCGGCTCTTCCCATGAGGAGACGGCGCCGCCGTCGCACCCGGAGCCGGCGGGGGACGCACACGGAAGGAGAAGCCGCTGCCCGCCCCCCACCCACCTCCAAAACCCCTTCCCAGCGCCCCCCTTCACCCCGTTATGCAAGTCGGGGCCGCCGCGCCTCACTCCGCCTGTCCCCTCGCCCCTTCCGTCCCCTCCTCAGGCAGCCCCTGCCGCCAGCACTCACCGCTCTGCGGCCAACCGGCCCCCGGGCGGGCGGAGGGGACCGGGGCGAGCTGGGCCGAGGAGAAGCGGAGTTATCCCGAGGCCGCCCGGCTGCCGCCCCGCTCTAGGTGGGTCTGCGCGGCGGAGCGAGCGGGCGGGCGGGCCGCTGCCTGCCTGCCTGCCTGCCTCCCTCCCCGCCCCGGCCACTCCAGGCCGCTCCCCCGCCCTCCCGGCGCGCTGCACCATGGGATGCGCGGCTGCCCTCTCCCTCGCTCGCTCCCCACACTAACATGGCTGCGGGGGATAGGGGGGGGGTCAGGCTGCCGCCCCTCAACCCGGGAAAAGGGGGGGGGGGGGAGCCGCCCCACCCCATCTGCGCAGGCGCGGCGTGAGGGCCTCAGGTGGCGGGAGGCTGTGAGGGGCTCTCGCGGCCATGGCGGGCGGGGAGCGTCTAGTCCGTTCGCCGGCCTCAGGGGTTCTTCCCGCCCTCCTTCCCCGAAGCAGCGCAGATCCTGGAGGGCTGGTGGAAACGGGAGTTAGCCAGAGAAGTTTAACCCCTTGTCCTCGTGCCGCTTTTCCATGCTCTCGGTGCTCAAGCTCTCGGTGCCTCCCGCTTCATCCGTGAGCAGGCTGCTGAGAGGCGTGAAAACGCTTCAGGGAAACGCGTCCTGTGGCCTCTGGCCTTGCTTCGTTTCTGTGATGGCACCGGTTGGCACAATTGTTCTCTTGTTTCAAGACTGGGATATTCACTTTCAAGGAGATACTCTCATATTTACTCTGTGACCACAGTGTTTGCATGCTTGCCAGGCATTGCGTGTACTTAATAACCTGAGTCTGAAAGGGCAATTTTAACAGTCCCTATTAATCCATCACTTACCTTTAGTGGCAGTTGAACTCAGTTTTTGCTCTTCGGTGACCCCTGGGCAGCTTGAGCTTGAGAAGATCCCTAACCTCCGCCTCTGGAAAATGCCATTGTGCTTGGAAACTGGAAGTAGGATGTACTTTGCCTTGGTTTAATGGTATCTGCAGCTCAGCTAGTTGGCTGGGCTGCCTTTGTAGCTGATGGAGGGCTAGTCAATACAGTCAGTGGCATTTGGGATGTGATTCGTCTGATCAAACACGGGTAGTTGAGGGTAAGACAAGTCACACACCTAAACTTCCCTATGTTTGTAAGTTTTCCAAGCACTACAAAGAAACTCGTGGGAGGCATGCAACGAACAGGCAGCTAGATTGTAAATACAGTTTTTCAGGTGAATCCCACATAAAATGCCCCAATCCCTTACAGGAGCCAATCCATCAGGTAAACTCTGAACATGAGACAAATGCACTGAGCACCATCTAACAACAAGTCCCAGAAACTCTCTTTCAAACAGCAGTGCAGCATTCCTATCCATCTTTCATAGAAACCCTTGACTGTTAGCGTCGTTGCTAACAAAATGGGAGACTCGGTGACTTCTGTGGCCCAAGAGATTCCTACCTGGATCTGTCAGTCTCCTGGGAGAGTCCTTTACCAGCAGGCTGTAGGCTAGAAAGGATAGCAAATACACTCTACCCCTTCGACTGACGCTGGACCACTGTGCAGAAATGAAGGAAGGAAGAATGATTTCAGTTATTTTATAATTATTGGGCTTGGGATCACTATTGATGGTCTTGCCAGAAAACGTAGAAATGTGCTAATTAAAATTACCGATGACAGAAAGTTGGGAGACATCAATAAAGAAGATGTTCACAGTAACACATGAGACAAATTGATTGCTCTAAAGGACTGGGATAGTAAAAATGGAAGGAAATGCACGAGTAATCAGGAGTGTGTTTTCTGATTACAACACAGAGAACGGGTGGTAGAAATACTGCAAAGAGAAAATGAAAGGGAAAATGGAGCTTCATAATTTTTTATGGTAAGGTCGTTAGCAATAACAGGGAATTGCACTAAATGACCCTTCCAAGCATTTGATCCCAATTATTAATCATTTCTCCTTCGTCCCTGCCTTCACAGAGTGTTAAGGGTTGGAAGGGACCTCTAGAGATCACCTAGTCCAACCCCCCTGCCGGAGCAGCATCACCTAGATCGAAAGATCACCTTCATTGAAAGATGTCAACGTGCTCTAGCCCCTGAGCGAAGTTGTGAAGAAGACAGTAATCCCTGTTTTTTACACTGGAAAGCTGAGACAGTACGTGAGTTGCCAAATTCACACATTACTCGCTGGATGAACAGACCTAAAAGCAAATAGCTCCTCTCCAGGGCTATATCCTAAGCATACAAAGGAGTAGCAATACCTACTTTCTGTCATGCATAACATAACATATCCTATCGATCTTATGTACAGGTTTAATAAACATTCTTCGTTTAGGTATCTTTTCAAATGCCCTTGCTTCAATACATAATTATTATTCCTGTGGGTTTATAACTTCACCCTCTGGGCAACATCAATGTACCAATTCTCTCCATTTTATAGGTGGAAATACTATTAAGAGATGTGTGGGTGATTTATGGGGGAGACAGAGTAAAGCTGGAGCCATGGTAGAACTGTGAATCTGATTCTTATATTTCTATTCAATCTTTTAATAGTCACACTTTTTCACATGGAAAAGAAGTCTGCCGTCTGAAGTCCTTGGGAGCTTTCCCACTGGTTTTAATGGGATGAAGGCAAACCCAAAATAATATATCAAAATGATGGTTTCTAGCAATTCCTGAAAAGTCTCTGTTTCAGGTCCTGGTGAGAATATTTATTGGTTGGTTTCTTGTTGCTTTCTTTCATCAGCAAAACGCTTGTAAAAACAGAAGCCTCCAGCAACATACTGATTTTGATAAGACACTTGCTGGGAAATCTTTCTCACATTACGGAATGCAATTTTTAGCCAAATATAGGGGAAGTTCCATAAAAGCTGGTGATTCAAACTCTCAGCTGCGAGAGGGGAGCTGCGTGGATGTCCAATGAAAAGTTACATGGTTATCCAAAAAGATAGTTTCAACAGAAACTCATGAGACACAAGTAGGATGGTCATGTCTCCTGTGTGGAGCAGAAGGCATCCAGATTCAAATCTCTGCTCTGTCTCTAGGTTCTATTTTTTTCCCTTCCAACTTCAGGGCCTCATCCAAACTAATTGCTTATGAGAAAGGCACTTCCAGAAGCTCATCCATCCTACCTATTGAGGATACAGTGAATTGCTCTCTGATTACCCCTATTTTTCTCAATTGACTAGGGGAGAGCCTGGCTAATTAGCCTAAATCTTTACATAGTTAAACTTTTATAAGCTGTGACTTGCACCTTTGTCTTCTAAGATTCTCGTTGCCTTCTGGTACTTGAGAACTTGCGCAGAAAAGTGAAATAATTTTCTTGCCTGCTCTGTCGACACAGAGGTTGGTGGTGGGTGGGAAAAAAAAAGACTATCCCCTACAATTTATTACGGAATGATTAATATTGAGGTAAGACACTCAGTTTAACACTAATGGTATTATTTCCCAGTCCATGCCATTATCTCATTTAATTTACAGTGGTTATTAAACCTGTGCTGCGCTGGTATAAACAAAAAGCTAAGAAACTTCATTATAGTGTAGCACGTATTGTCTTTCCTTTTATTAAGTGATTGAGCTGGGGGTAATGGCTCCAAAGAGAACTATTTTTTTCCGGTGTTTTGGAGCACAGCTGCAGTCAGGCGTCTTCGGCGTTTCTGCAGAATGGTAAATATTCATTAAAGCAACCAGAGTGATCAGGCTTCCGAGAGCCAGGTAGCTCCGAACTGCAGGGCTATTTCAGGCTGTGACAATAAAATGCAGGCTGATTTGGAAGAAAAAAAAAAAAATGGAGAAAATGGCAAGATGTTGAATATTTCACAAAATACACAGTAACATTCTTCATTGTAAGAGGAATTTTTTAAAAATCATTTAAATCAACCCCAGATGAAGAAGTCTTTAACTGCACCCAAAAGGAGCGTACATAGTACTCTGACACTGCGAGGGAAAAGTGTGCAGCAAACACCTCTTTTATAAGACAATGCCCATATTATCAGAGTTGCAATCTGCTGCAAACCTTATGCCGCAGGTTTTTCTCACGTGGGAGTTTTCGTATTTAATCAGGAGGGTCAGCGTCACGCGTTACCTTGAGGGACCAAGTCCTGCGTTTGACATTGAATAACACCACGCAGACGGGGGCTGAGTGTTACAGCAATTAGGGGCACAGTGCTGTGTGCAACCTCATGGTTCGAAGATACAGGCTTGAACAATTCAAGGCCCCAAAATGTTAATAATGTTAATATGCACATCTCTGCTTCTCTCTGGATTTAAAAACAAACAGCAAACCCTTCTATTAGCAATCCTGGGCAGTGTCTAGAGGAGAAGTTGGAATGGAAAGTCAGCAGTGGACGTTTTTCTAATTTATTAAAAAAAAAAATCCCAGAACAGAAATAAATTCTTAAGAAAAGCTCCAAGGAAAATCGGCAAAATTACACAGAATCAGGAAGGAAATTTCAGGTAGAAAATTTGGTGTGGAAAAAAACCCTAATTAGCAACAGGAGGACCAACTTGATGAGTTGCTGTTATTAACTAAAACCTCGAAAGCAAATGCTAATGTGTTTATTAGAAGCAAGGTAATAACCTCATAGATTTCCCAGTGGGAAACAAAAATACAAAACCAAACCAAACACAAGACTTTTTTTTTTTCTTTTTCTGGATATAACTGACTAAACCCAAATATGGCAGCGAGGGAGCGCTCCCCATCCTGCTGCTTTGTTTTCTGGTGTGTGTTTGCAGCATGGCTACCCTAACGGTAACACAGCCTTACCTGGCCTTTCGGCGTGGTAACTAGGTGGAAGCATGGGATCAAGAAGTTCATTTATCTTTCTAGAAAATCGAACAAAATCTCTGTCCTGGCTGGTAGCTTTGATTTCTAGAAAGAAAGGAAAGGTGTCACGTCAGCTGAGTTAGACTGGTTCCAAGGAAGGAAATTAAAAGGAAAGAGGAGAGATTCTCTTTCCTGTTGGTACTCTGTCCTGTCAGTACGAAAGCATAAGAGAGTTGGGAGACCCTGAGGTGGAGCCCTAGTGTGATGGCATGGAAAGCAAAATTCATCATCTATCCTGAAGCATTCTACTTCCCACCAGAGATGCTTTTCTTCTCATTTTACTTTGGCTTCCATGGCAGAAATCAACCTTTTTTTTCCTTTTTTTTCCAACCAAACCTCAGATAAATTTGTAGCTGAGCCAAATCAAACGATGTTTGATTGCATTCTGTTGAGACCAAGCAGCATAAAGGGATGGTGTTCTTATGGACATTCAGCAATGCTTGAATTCTTCGACTCATCTTCTGAAGTTTCCTACCGTTTGTGCCTTGAGCTGTGTTGTGCTTCCCTCAGAAAGGCTCAGGAGAGAAGGAGGGATTCAGGAGTAGGTGCTACTAGCAGGGCTAGCTTGCGGGACAGCCAGGGTTGGAGCCGCCGTGCTTAGGTTCCAGGAGTGCACTTGGTGGCTTTCCCTGTGAAGATACAGCCTTTTGTCTCTTCCAGTTCTGAGCCAACCTGCAATCCTTCTATTGTCATTTAGTCAAACTGGTATTGAAAAAACTCCGATTTTTGTATTTTGCCTTACACAGTCCTTTGTCACTAATCAGCTCAAGTCAGCTTTTTGCAGGAACTGTGACAGTAGCGTCATAACTCTGTTCTCTGTCAAATCCCTCCCCAAATCCCTCCAGCTGCTTTGGTAAGCTTACACTTTTTCTGTAGAGCCCCTTGATGTGTAAAATGTATGCGATGTTTTGATCAAAGAGGTTCTTGTACGGGATGCAAATTTCAACACACTTCTAGCAGTCGGATGTGAATGCGTAGATCTAATCCTCCTGATCTCCATGGAGTGACTCTGGGCCCGTGGGACACCAGTCCAGCTAGCAAGGAGGGTAGGGATGATTGCTCAAGAATATTTTGACTATTTTGTTTTAAGTCTGTGTTAAGCTTTATCCATTTATCATAAGATTAACTAATGTTCTGAACACTTTTGTCTAAAGGTTACAATGACCATATTTGGGAAAACTAGTCTTTTTATTTTTCTTTCACATTTTTTACAACATCTGAGCAAAAAAAAAAAAAACACCCTCTCCTTTCTGCAATCCTTTTGGCTACTTTAAATGGCATTTAGACATCAGAGAATAATTTTCTGTAGATTTATTTTCAAAACACAGCACAAAATACATTAAGTAGGGAGACTGTTTTCTGTGGGTATTAGCGGGCATTGCTGACCGGTCTCACAGTCAGTGAATGATTTTGAGTTTATGTGAATATTGATTCTTCTAATGTTTTCTTTATTTTCCAGTTTCTGTTTATGCAACTGTAATATCTACAAATTCGTTATTGAGCTACTTTTTTATTCTAGGTGGAAGGAGTTCTGACAAGACAATGTGACCAGTTCTCTTGGAATCTGGCCCAGGATCGTGAAGACTTTGATTCTACTTTGATTTGGATTTTAGGAGTAGGATACAGGTCTAGTACCTGCTCCATATGCCTTTCCTCTGAGTTATAGGGTGCTCCTCATCCTCCCTAACGCTGTGGTCCTTTCCTCTGAGTTATAGGGTGCTCCTCATCCTCCCTAACATTGTGGTCCTGGAAATCTACCCTTTTTGTCCTCTCTAATGAAAGAGTGGGGTGCTAATCGCTCCACTGGACCAGGTGTCATTGGCTTTGATAGCTGTGTTCCACTGTGGGACATGGTGAAGTGAACATGTTCCAGCACTTACTTCTGGGGTGGGGTGAACCTTCTTGTCCTGTATTCTGTTTCAGAGGCAATGCCCTTGCATTACATGTTCCTCTTGTTAAAGAGAGTTACTTTAAGTTATAGGCAAGATATTGCTGGCCTGTATGAGTTCATTTTACGATGGCTGCATAGACCTTGCTGTCTACATGAAGTCATTACCTGGAAACCACTGAATGAGTGACCTCATAAATTTAAGTCAGCCAGGAGGTGGAAGGCTTCTGTCATTCCTCTAATTTGTTCAACCTGTGCTGCTCTGAAAGCTGGAATAAAAATGGAATAAAAGAGGATTGTAATTTTCTTGAGTTCAGGTCCTTTCTCATCAGTTGCCTAATTAAAAATTGATAATTTATTCTCATTTAGGATTCTGCAGATAGAGGGTACTGCTCTTGCACAAAGTTTTTGAAGAGATCCTCTGCAATGGATAAAATATGGAGCTAATTATCATAGCAGAGATGTTTAGAAGACAGTGATGCACTGGAAAATACTTTGTTTGCAGGATTTCAGAACTCATGGGTATCCTGTTCTACATCCCTTCAGTGCACTGGCTGACGTTCACTGGTGTGTATACGTTTGTAGTGTAGAAAAAGAGTTTTTCTGTATTGTCTTCTTTTCCATGTTATACAGAGTTCTGCCTACTGGTTTTCCCAGCAGAGGCACAATAACGCTGTGTATGTTAGAGGTGTTCTGTGAAGAGCCTTTGTATCTGACTACCTCGATACCACACTTGAATTTACTTAGTTTGTTGGAAACGTATTACACCAAATGAAAAAAAGGTGCGAGAGAAGATCAGTGGTTTGACTTAAACCAGTGTGTTTTGCTTTGGAGGACTAAATCAGTTGATTGTGGCCCATGTAGGAGTGAGTTCATACTTGACAATAACCTCTGAAGAACAGACCATAATTGTATCCTTATGTATCCTCATGTTGTCTGCCATTTCAGTCTGATATAGCAAACACTGAAAAGAAACAGTCTCTCTCTTGGATTCCTTTATTCTGAAAACAATTGAAAAGGAAAGTTGAGAGAGCCTTGTAAATTGGATGTGGATTATTCCTTATTATTTAGAAACCCATTTTTTGCACATCACAACATTAACTGTGTAAGAGTATTACTTATCAGCATAATACATGTCGAGGATATTTAACTTTCAAATAGTGTACGAGTTAGAAGCAGCAGTGCAGTGCTAGGTCTTTCCTTCTGCTCTGAACTTCCTGTGGGGTTTAATGTCATTTAGTGTTCTGATGCCTCCAGTTCTAGCCTGTAAAATAGGTGTAGCAATTGAATAGCTGTGGGAAGATAGTGGAAGTTACAAGGAGATGGTCAGGCATTGGAACAGGCTGCCCAGGGAAGTGGTGGAGTCACCATCCCTGGAGGGGTTCCAGGAACGTGTAGACGCAGCACTTGAGGCCATGGTCTAGTGGGTGCGATCGTGTTGGGTTGATGGTTGGACTGGATGCTCTTACAGGTCTTTTCCAACCTCAGTGATTCTGTGATTCAGAAAAGAAGTTGAAGCTGCCTGAACACTGAAGACAAAGTGTGTCAGCCAGGCTTTTTCCTCTTTCTTCATACGGTTGTTGTTTTCCCAACCCTCTTATCTGTACCTTAGAAAAAAACCTCCTATAGTTTCAGTGAAGTTTTAGAGTTGTACATAACACAGAAACAAAGATTTCCTTATTGTTTTGTTTTGATGCTGCTAGATCAGCTCCTGCATTAGACTATTTCAAAAAACCATTTTATGATAAGCTAGTTACAGTCTGAGCTTCTTTGTTTGTTTACCAAGTGCTGAGAATTTCCAAGCTCCTGTTAGTTCCTCCAATGCTGTCTTTCACTAAGATTTAAATCAGATTAATGCAACCAAAATGTAATAAACACAAGTAATAAATATGTAACAAAATACGTAATAGCTATGTAATAAAAAAGTCAAGACATTTGAGAGATTTCATACTTAAAAAGTAAATTCTTGTCTGTAGAGGCACATATTAGTTGCCCTTTTCTGTAAGGAGAGGAGGCCTGCAATTTGTCTAAAAAACAGAAACTCACAGATGTTGTCAAGAGTAGAAATAAAGTCCATTGCTTCTAACCAGGTGCCAAGGAAAATCTTAATATCTGCAGAGAATATTATTTTCCTTAAGTTCACACTAAAATAATATGTAAATATTCTGGGAAACTTATGATATTTTGGGAATTTTTACAAATTTTGTCATTGTTATGAGTTAGTAAGGAAAAACGGCTCCTTGGGCATATCAAAGTGTTCCAGTGACTAGCTCAGAAACTGGGAAGCAGCTGCAGAGCCACCAGTTGAAATGCCTGGGTAGACAAACAAAGGCCCATGTGCTGTTTGCAACCTTTCCTCCAGATGTTAGCATCTGGGCTACTTGGCATCTGGGCTGCTTGGCACATACACCTCTCCTGCCCTTCCTACAGCAAGCGACACTTGTAGACTTTGGTTTTCTATGGTTATCTGTGTTCTTTAAAGAGTGTCAGTTTCTGTTAACCTTTATCATGTTTCAGATGTCAGAATTCAAGACAAATTAGAACCTTTCTAATACATTTAAAAGCAAATCGTTAAGTATGGGATTATACCAACTGCCATAATATAACATGGTTTGTATACGCATATAATATTGACACTGCGATAATGTTCCTACATGCGTGTGCACATGACGGTAGTGTGCTGCTGGGAAGGGAAAATGAATATGGTAAATATAAAGAGTACATGTAAGTAGTGCAGAAAGTAGGATTTACTGTAGTATTGGCACTGGTGGGGCCACGCCTTGAATACTGTGTTTGGCTTTGGGCCCCTCACTGCAAGAAAGACACTGAGGGACTGGAGCGTGTCCAGAGAAGGGCGACAAAGCTGGTGAAGGGTCTGGAGAACAAGTCTGATGAGGAGTGGCTGATGGAACTGGGGGTGTTCAGCCTGGAGAAGAGAAGGCTCAGGGGAGATCTTATGGCTCTCCTCAACTACCTGCAAGGAGGTTGCAGAGAGGTGGGTGTTGGTGTCTTCTCCCAAGTAACAAGCAACAGGATGAGAGGAAACAGCCTCAAGTTGCACAAGGGGAGGTTTGGATATTAGGAAACATTTCTTCACTGAAAGGTTTGTCAAGCACTGGAACAGGCTGCCCAGGGAAGTAGTTGAGTCACCATCTCTGGAGGTATTTAGAAGACATGTAGATGTGGCACTTGGGGACATGGTTTAGTGATGGATTTGGCAGTGTTAGGTTAACAGTTGTACTTGATCTTTTCCTTTAAGTCTTTTCCAACCCAAATGATTCTGTGATTATTAGCTCTAAATTAAAACAAGCGTACATTTGAGAGAAGTTTCAAATTCAGCATGTTAAAATGGCCAGTTATACGCTAAACAGATTCCTAAAGAATTGAAGCATTCTTTGATAGCAAAAGAGAAACAGCTAACTGAAAATCCCTTCAGAGCACCCAGCTTCCCGTTCCATTTGCAGCTTGCCAAGCCATGCGCAGTTTTACTTAAACATGTCATAAACCTGAGACCAGCCCTATAGATTTCTAAAATTAATTCTTAAGGGTTTTTTTCTTTAAGATAAATTGCAGCTAACTTTTTTAGCCATAAAACAGTAAAAGATGCTAGTGTCTTTTAAGTCGCGCTCTACTGTGGTATAAGGAGCACTCTTCTTTTATAAAACGTTATCTTTTACTAAAATTATTCATTTTACACGTTACTATTTTGATCTCAAATGCATGTGTTCAGTCTTACAGTTGGACTTCTGTTTGTGAGTTGAAAAGTTTCAAAGCAATTATTTAACAACAACTGAATATACCTTGTTAAAAAAGCATCTCACTTCAATGTTCTGTGCGCAGAGGTACCATGTTAGGAGACTTGCTCTAATATGGTACCTCAGAGATTTTAAATGTACATTAAATACTACATGGAGCTTGGCAGCTTCTGGAATTTCAAGTTTGTCTGTAATTTCCCTGCAGTGGAGAGATCACGCTTTCTCTAGGGCTGGTGAAGAGCTGGAGCAGTTTTATTTACGTCTAGCAGAAATTATGAGAAAGTTCACAGCCCTAGTTTTTATGTGGATAGACCCAGTCCCTGCCCCACTTCAGTTCCATGTGCTGGTTTTGATTGGGACAGAATGAATTTTCCTCGGAGTTAGCTAGTGTGAGGCTGTGTTTTGGATTTGTGCTGGGAAGAATGTTGACCACATACTAATGTTTTTAGTTGTTGCCAAGAAATGTTTACATCACGCCAAGGACTTTTTCAGTTTCTCATACCACACCTGTGTTCCCATCTTCTTCTGTACGGGAAGGAGACACAGCCAGGACAGCTAAACCAAACTGGCCAAAGGGATATTTCGTTCCATAAAACATCATGCTCAGTATATATGCTCAGCAGGAATAGGGAAGTGATTGTGCCCCTGTACTCGGCACTGGTGAGGCCGCACTTCGAGTGCTGCGTTCAGTTTGGGGCCTCTCACTACAAGAAGGACATAGGGATGCTGGAGCGTGTCCAGAGAAGGGTGACAAAGCTGGTGAAGACTCTGGAGAACAAGTCTGATGAGGAGTGGCTGACGGAACTGGGGGTGTTCAGCCTGGAGGGGGCTGAGGGGAGACCTGATCGCTCTCTACAGCTCCCTGAGAGGAGGTTGTAGTGAGGTGGGTGCTGGTTTGTTCTCCCGGGTAACTAGTGATAGGACAAGAGGAAATGGCCTCAAGCTGTGTCAGGGGAGGTTTAGATTAGATATTAGGAAAAACTTCTTCACTGAAGGAGTGGTCAGGCCTTGGAACAGGCTGCCCAGGGAAGTGGTGGAGTCACCATCCCTGGAGGTGTCCAAGGAACGTGTAGACTTGGTGCTTGAGGACGTGGTCTACTGGGTGCGGTAGTGTTGGGTTGATGATTGGACTGGATGATCCTGTAGGTCTTTTCCAACCTCAGTGATTCTGTGATAAGCTGGGGGGAGTGCTCTGGGGGTCTGGCTCTCAGGGCTCTCGGGTATCTTGGGCTCTGGCTCCCTCTCTGTCTGGCTTTGGCTCTTGCTGCTCAGGGACTCGCTGGGCATCAGTCAGCGGGGACTCGCTGGGCATCAGTCAGCGGGTGATGAGTAGTTGTATTTTGGGGTTTTTTTCCCATTGTTTTCATTACATAATATAATTATTAGTAGTAGTACTTTCATCACATATTAACATTAGTATTATTAGCATTGTTAGTGTCATTATTTTATTTCATTTATTTTCAATTATTAAACTCTTCTTATCACAACCCATGGGTTTTCTTACTTTCTCCTCCTCCACTGGGTGAGTGGAGAGGTGAGCCAGCATCGGTGTAGTGCTTGATTGCTGACTGGAACAAAACCAAAACACTAAGGAAACAAAAATTAAAAATTCAACAAATTCGATACCAATAGCAGTGTTATTTTTAAGCTACTGTGCCGTCCCCTCAGTAAAAATAGTACAAATACTAGACTATTGACCACAGTAAATGAGGATTGTTTTAGAGTCCATTAGGCTTCCGTTGTCTTTCTTGGACTGTAGCTGTAGTACCAAGTATTAAAATTACCAAAAAGACACCTGCGGAATATTTGATGTCCTTAAATATGGGCTTGGTGATGTTTATTTTTAGGTACACAGATCAACAATCCCTCATTATTTTGCCTGTTCACTCTAAATTAAAGTATTTGTCTTGAATTTCAAGAGACATACTTGATACGTTCATTCATGAGCCAAAATAAACTGAAGTGAGCCCACAGAGGAAGAGATTACTGTAAGAGAATGGATTTTACTACTGTTAACCAGCCAAATATTTGCAGTTTTGCAATGATTCATCCTTTTTCCTCTCTTGTTCAGCAGGATTTTGGAAGAGCAGAGTAAGGAAGAAGATAATGATACTCCTAGTCCAAAAGAAGATCAAGACCTTTTTTGGTGATTAATTTTATCTGAACCGAGTCCTTCATTGTCATAATGTGGCCACAGAAGTGAGCGGAACTGCCCCTATTCACCCCAACTTGTGAGCAAGCCCTTTATCTTACACTTTTATTCGTATTTATTATTTATTTTAAAATAAATGCTACTATTTAACATTCATTATTATTTCTATGAAAGGAAATACTCAGGCCTGGGGACCTATCCTGAGAAAGGTGTGGCAGCATGTAGGTTGGGAACATCCTGCAAAGAGCGAGACTGGGGCTAAAGAGCAGCGCATGAGCCAGCAGTACAGTGCCCTGCTAGCACCAACCACCTCGTGGCATGAGCCTGGTCCTGAATTGGTCAAATTCAACCACAAAACAGTTCACTACCCAGTCTTACCCAAGGGTGTGTCGTCAAGTAGTCATCAGTGAGAAACCTTTCAGTCTCCACCCTAAGTTTGTCTGTGATAGGTGTTTGCCTTTTCCCCAGGTTGTACCCTAGGTTTAAACAGTTCTTTCCCTTCCCCTCTTTTCTCCTGTTCTGTATCTACAGGCAGCAGCCAGTTCCCCTCTCTCGCTTTAAGGTGTCTTCACCCTCTGAAATAGCTCAGTTCCCCATTCACTTTTGGGTCCTTTTTCCCTTGAGCAACCACAGTGCAAAAACATTATTAATTCAGTCCCAACTGCTTCTGGGAATCACTCGGGTACTTCCCTCTGAAATAAAAACTCACTGCAGTGTTTGGGTTTGTTTGCTTCAAAGGCCACTCCCAGGGGATCATACAAGCAGTTCTATAGGTTTATCTCCCTTTGTCTTACACAGTCCTTCAACACTCTACTACAAGGCTTTACACCTCAAAAAAAAAATCAATTAGGCCTTATGGCAACAGGGAAGAGAGCCCAAGAGCCCCAAGTAGATGCAGCAGTCTGCTCTAGAGAGAGCTTAGCAAATCCAGAAACCATGAACATCACAGAATTGTAGAGTCATAGAATGGTCTGGGTTGGAAAAGATATTTAAAGGTCATCGAATTCAACCCCCCTGCCATGGGCAGGGATGTTTTTTACTAGATCAGGTCACTCAAAGCCTCATCCAACCTGACCTTGAACACTTCCAGTGGTGGGGCAAAGTACATCACTGCTTTGCGCTTCCTTACACAGGGGCCAGGGATCAGTCACTGTGGCAGATACATTTAGCATCCTCAGTATTCTCAGGCTTGCAGTTTCCCTGACGATAGAGAGCCCTTTGGCTGGGGTTTTAAGATGTTGAGTCCTCAACAGCAATACCCAAAGTATCGCTTTTATTCCTTGCTTTTCACACCAGCCCCGTGCTACTACAACCATATCAGTGAAGATACTTCAGGGGCTGGGTTGGGAACTGGACTGTGGAGCTTGCCTGCTTTGAAAAAACATGTTGGGGTTCTCAACCATTATACATTTTTATTAAATATAGTTAAAAGTTGTAAGATAAATGCACACAAACATGCATATCAGTTGTGGAAGCCAGAAGAGAGGGAACAAAATTGAGATTTATTTCCATTTATTTATTATTATTCTTACTCAGAGGTAAAGAGAAGCACCAGTTTCTAATGACATAAGGGAATATTCTCATTGCTGATCCACCTCTTCCATGTCTAAAAGAAAACCCACATTCAGACTTCTGTGTCCGGAACACGCCAAGGACAAATACTGCATACAGGCAATCGGGACCGTGAGAGTCGTTTCCAGTAAGGCTGTTTTATCCACGGCTTCTACCTGTGTGTTCCAATAATACCGGCACTTTTACGATATTTCATCTGAAGAGCTCAAAGCCCATCGCAGATAGAGGTTTCACCGAACTGACAGCGGTCTCTGAAAGGTACGAAGGATTCCCATCTGCAGGCGCATCAGGTGGTACCTCAACAGAAGAAACATCCTGCTCAAGGTCAGAAAAATGAGTGGGTGGCAAAGCTGGAAGAGAACTTTGAGAGCTGAGTTTAACATGTACTGACGGCAGCCAGCTGCCTTGCAGCAGCTGTGTGCAGGGAACACCGATCTTCTTGTTGATATGAGTGAACTTCTCTAGACAAAGAATTGCACATAAAACCGAACCGTTTATCAGCCGTTAAGAGAAGCCAACTGTGAAATGTTAAGCTGTCACAACTCTAATGCAGGCAGCAATTAGGAAGCACTAAAGTGGTAACGTTCTCCCTCTCTATCCTTGTTGCCTGTTTCCATAAAGCTTTGGTTCTGTGTAAAAATTTTTAGCTTGGTAAGCACATATTCTGATAACTGAGTCCTTCAGCCTAAAACCCTTCCACCACTCATGCTTTTTTCCAATTCAGCATTTAGGGATTTTTCCATTTTGACATGCTAGTCATGTTTCTGGAAGCAGAAGCACCTAGCTAGTAACTAAGTCCTGAGAGAACTGAAAAGAGAACTGAAGTGTCCAAGGCCAGGCTGGATGAGGCTTGGAGCAACCTGGTCTAGTGGAGGGTGTCCCTGCCCATGGCAGGGGGGGTGGAACTGGATGATCTTTAAGGTCCTTTCCAACCCAAACCATTCTATGGTTCTATGATTGTATGATCTTTTCCTATTAGAGTTGTACAGTAACAGTAAGAGGAGAGTGAAACCTTCAGCAAGCTGCCTTGGACATCTTTCATTCCCCCAGCACTATTAGCTATCTGCTGGTGGCACTCAGAAGGAGAACAAGCCAAAATCATAGCTTCTGTCCTGGGTTGGTAAATACCAAATTGACTACAGGAATGGGTAAGCAGTATTTCATCTGTCCTCTGCCAGCTATCGTAGAGATACCCCATTTTTCTCTAACCATAGGTGACAGATGAGTCTTCTTGGCGAACCCAACAAATCCCATCCCACCTTGAGGTCATACAGGGGAATGTATCAAGATGAATAAATCATCAGGTCTGGCAAAATACTTCAGAGAGTGAAAACGTATTTCCCCATGGCTGATCTTTGATTTTATGTGATCTTGAAGTGCTTTTTTTCTTTATCCTTTCTTACAAAAGACCACAAGTAACTTGGTCTCCCCTGCAGGCATCTGAACATATTAAAAGGTCACTGCTAGATCAAAATGAATATCCTTTGAAAATAAAGTATTTCCCTGAGTTCCCAATCATGCCACATTAAAACTGGTATAAAAAACATGCACAGTTTACCTGCATGAGTTTTGTTCATCGTTTATCTTAGCATACTGAAGAACAGAGTCATTCTCACATAGAGTCACTTGTTCTTGCTGGTTTTATACTCACTGAAGCAGTAATAGTGCCAAAGCTTGCAAGAAGATATTCAAACACTAATTTCTTAATTCTGCGTGTGGGCAGGCCCCTCGTTTCCCCTGGAGCACAACTGATTTTCAAGATATTTATTTGGGGTTGCAGGGTGTTTGCATATTGTGTATGGCTCCCTGTGTATGTGCTGGTATGTGTGTGGGATGCCTCTGGCCATATTTCCCTGCAGCTGAGCCTGCATGGCATTCCCCTTACAACAGGCAAGTTTTCCAATACGAAAGTTTAAAAAACCCAACCCTCTCTCCTATTTTATTTCAGATAACAGGGAGCAGGTTGCTTGGCTATTCCATCAGGCCGTGTTACGGTGGCAGAATAAACACATGTCGCCCCTTCTGGCTGTAGGGTTCTAGGGGAGATCAGTTTTCAGCGTCTCTCCGACAGAAGTTCAGCCTGGAGCAGTCACCCTCGACAGAAGTTTTCCTTTTCGGGTTTTCCAATAAACAGATCTGCACAGTGTTATTGCTAATGCCAATCTGATTTTCTCTGGGTGGTAGTTCAGTATGTGGCTAGAATTTGTAATAGTGGTTACTAAAATTCCTTGTTCTTCCATACTCCCTTCCCATTCGGCTTCCTCTTTACAAGTCACCTCTGCTGTGACACATAAGAAATGGCTGGAGGAAAAATATTGAGACTTTACATGGAAACTGCATATAAAATTTATCCGTGCTGTGTGTTTCTGAGCCCTCAAAGCATTAACAAATACTGGCATTAAGAGGAGATTTTAAAATGGTTTGTTTTGAACAACCACAGAAATGGCTGTGACTCAGTTTATCATGTACCCCTTGCTAGCCTAAAACTGCCTGGATGGAGCAAGAGTGAGATGAGCCACAGCCGTTTGTAGTAGGTTTTTCTCATTATTAAAGACCAGGGCACTGCCAGGGGAATTACAGAATCACAGAGTGGTTGGGGTTGGAAGGGACCTTAAAGATCATCTGGTTCCAACCCCCCTGCCATGGGCAGGGACACCCTCCACTAGACCAGGTTGCTCCAAGCCTCATCCAGCCTGGCCTTGAAGGCAGCCAGGGATGGGGCATCCACAGCTTCTCTGGGCAACCTGTCCCAGTGCCTCACCACCCTCTCCATGAAGAACTTCTTCCTGATATCCAATCTAAATCTCCCTGCTTTCCATTTAAATCAACTACCCCTTGTCCTGTCACTACAGGCCCTTGTAAAAAGCCCCCCCCCGATTCCTTGTAGCCCCCTTCAGGTACTGAAAAGGCTGCAGTAAGGTGTCCCCAGAGCCTTCTCTTCTCCAGGCTGAACAAGCTCAATTCTCTCAGCCTGTCCCCATAGCAGAGGGCCTCCAGCCCTCTGAGCATCTTCGTGGCCTCCTCTGGACCCGCTCCAAGAGAATAAGCAGGCCACAGCTTTGTGAAATCATGGAGAAGTCATGAAATTATGGAGAAGCCAGTGCCAGTCATGCACAGTTCATGTGGAATTGCTGTCACCTCACTTCAGGTGTGCTAGTTTTATTCCTTAGTATTTGGAAGAAAGATGTAGACACTTTAGGGGCAAGAGGGTTATGGGAGTCACCTGTGCTGCAGACAGCTGATATTGGGAGAGACAAGTCCCACCCTTTGGGACTAAGCCTTTTTTCCATCCCCAAGGAACGCTGAGGTAGCGTTGAAGGACTTGTTTCATGCCTGCCAGACAGGAGGCGAGAGGCACATAAGAACAGATTAAATCAGCCCAGCTGGTGTTATCTTCTCCATAATCCCCCTCAGAGCCCAGAGCAAGGTGCTCCATGGACCCTCCCGTTCTGCTGCTGCTGCAACCTCCAACGCGCAGACTCCTACAAAGACTTCTCACCCAGACGCTTCAAAGTACAGATGTGCCCTTTTGTGGTGGAGAAAAGACCCGTCCGTGACATTTAAATCAGTTTTCCCTTTTATTGGCTTCGTTCCATGTGATTTGTCATAACGTTTCAAAAAGAACCGTGTACCTAACAGGTTTCCAATGACGACATGGCTAAAGCCAAGAATTAACCTTAAACGTTTTTTCTCCTTGTTGCGCTGCACTTAACAGCGCACGGTTATACTCCCTGTGTGTTGAGAGAGCAGGAAATTACATAGTAAATGTTAGCAGAAGCTGACGTTCAGGCTTTTATTATCACTTGATAAACCCATGTAAATCCCATTAACTCTGAGAGGAGTTATATGTGTATACCAGGGGAAAAAAAAAAAAGAGACCATTTGCTCTCGAGTGCATGTCACTAATTAAAAATTTAAGAGCATATAGTACATAATTATATTCGACTGTAGGTTAATGCTCCTGAATGAAAAATGCCAGATGAGCTGAAATGCTTATAGAGAACAAGAGAAACTCTGGCTGCCCATGTACTGACAGCCTGCGTGGTCTCTGTGGTATTCACTGCTCCGACTTGCTCTACAGCTGGGGGCTGAAACGGGCATATCGCCAGCCGTGACCTTGGACAGGATCTGCAGGGCAGAGAACAATGCAGGGAAAGACAAGAGGACAAGCCTTGGCCCCTACAAGCAGGTTTCACATCCTCTGCTGAACTTACTCCTGGCAGTATTTTACTTGCCAATGCAAGCAGCAGGCAATGTCTTCATCACCACCTTCATCATACGCAGCCTGTCACAGCCACCAGAGAAGCTCAGGTTTCAGGCAGGTGGCTCTTCTGGGAAGGCTCTAGTGCCAGCACACTGTAAATGCCCGCTGATGCCCAGCCTCCAGAGTGGTTTCAGAAATGTGCGTCTGCAGGAAGGGTGTCACCTTCCTGTGGGCAAGAAGGCACCAGCCACTGGTATGGTCCAGGCAGGATGCTCGTGGGGTTTCTAATCTGGGGGACAAAACACAAGTCCACACCTTCTGCTTCCTCTATAATTATGTTTCGTTTCACAGGACTGTGTCAGAGATGTGTTGGAGTCGATGTAACTGTAAGGAGCCAGTAACCTTCACTAAGGACACGTCTCATTGAAGCAATACTGGGAACTACACGGGACAGCTGTCGGTCCCTGCCCAAACAAAGGTATGTGCAGGACACATGGATGGAGAACGGCTTCCGTGCATCTGAAAAAGAAGCCCCAGACCCTGGCACAGTGATAAGCACAGTCCTGAGGAAAAGGACCGTGAAAGGCACTCTTCATGATTTGATTTTTCTCAAAGTTAAGGAAAACAAACTTCCAAATTCTTTGTGAATGAAGAACATGGGGCCAAAGAAATACCCAGCTCTGGTACAGGTGTCACATCCACCTAGAAAAAACTCGCAGGGAATTAAACCCTCATATTTAATGTTCCTGACAACCATTACATTGTATGGCAAGACGAAATTGCTAGAACTAAGTCCATGGGCAGGTGCACAGCCCAACTTTTTAGTGTGACTGTCAGCTTATTCCCATTTCCTTATAATCTTTCTGTGGTTTCGGAAAGCCTTAGCAACACCAAAAAAAGAAATCAACCCTTAAAGTTTCTGTCATGAGATTTACACTCTCGTAGCCACTGCTGTTTTGAATTTCACATCCATTCTTGAAGTGAAAGTTGAGCTGATCTTTTTTTTATGATAAAAGAGCAGCCACTGAATTAATAGGAGGTCAGTATGACATATATTAGCGCGTGGTTTGGCATTTATGTTGAGAATCTCCTGTCATCTTCACCGCCACCCACAAATGCCATAGCAACCACATTGCAAAGGGGCTAAAATGCATGCACAGTTTAATGTGCTGGTAAATGAATGCACTTCTTGTTTTACTGTTGTGATGAAGAATTCATTTCAGCTGCAGTCGTTGATTAGTAGAAAGCTTAGTTCTCACTGATGAGAAAATAAACAAACAGCTCCGATTTTGCCTTTTTGGAATTTAGCAGTTATGTAGAATTCAGCTGTGTGGGCAATTAACTAAAAAGACCTCAAATTATATATTGCACTTGCCCTTGCCCATAAGCTTTTGGAAGTGCCATAAGAAAGCAGTCTTTACAGGGAACACAAGGTTCAACCAGCAGCAGCAACAATTTGTTGAGAACTTAATACAGGATAATACTTGTTTATTTACCAGTGTTTGACTATTTAAGCAGTTCATGCAGTTATTCTTAAGTGTAATGGCCTGAGTTTCAGCAATGTTTTGTAAAGCTTGTGCAAGTCAATAATGTGCTGCAATTAAAAATATGCAGCTAGCATTGTAATTGCTTGCAAAATACAGGAACATTGTTTTTAACACATTCCTAAAATGTGTTAAAGTCACTTTAAAAGTGTGCTAAAGCATCCAGCTTGTTCTTCACCGTGTGCTTTCTTCACAGCTTGTTCCCCCATGAAAAGCTACCTCCAACGGTGTGGGCTTTTCTCAAATGCTGCCATGATCCCACTCTGTTACGCCCATTTCCAACTTCTCCATATCCCTCTACACGACTTCCAGGCATTAATTATTCCATACTCCTCGAAGGGATCATTAGTGAAATATTTCACTCAAAACACTGGCTTACTGTCCACAGACACCTCTAAATCCAAGAACAAATTGTTCCTGTTACGTATTCACCGGTTATTTTTCCCCTCTTTGTGCTTCCAGCTGTCTCCCAGTGGAGCTGAAGAAAACCCACGCACATGGAAAGGGAGGGACTGCACTCAAGGCAGTATCTGCAGCCAGATGGGGACGGTCTGATGTCAGCCACCCCTTTCTGACCTTTGTTCAACTGCCATGTTTGGCTACTGGCCTTTGAAGTGATGGGATAAGAGGTCTCCAAAAGGGGCAGGTAGGACGATAGAAAAAAATGCTGCTGAGGCACCGGCCCTGTAAATAACTGTTATTTGTAATGTTTGTCTCATGTACAGTGTTCCAAAACGTTGCTGCTCTCCAGCCTTGCCATTTTTCTCGTGCTCAGACTGGGCAGTGCGTAATCCTTCCTTCATCTGGGGGGAAAAGGCACAGCAGTTTTCTTGCTTGAGCCTGCTATCTTTGTCTCTTGGTTTAGCTTCTCTCTGGAAGAAGACAAGAGCTTTTAAAGTGCTTGTTCTAAGACAGGCTATGCCACCAGATTCACATCTCTCAAACAATGCAACAGTTCTTTGGCATTGGGATCAGAACAGGGACAAAAACCACAGAATGAAAACAGAGCTGGAGGATCCCGGACCCAAATTCTTTGGCCACGTTCACACTCGAAATCTGGTGCGCAGCAGGCCCCCGGTCCCTAGCTCGACTCCACAGGAGAACCTGTCAGAGCATGCCATAGCCTTTGGCTGGATCAGGCACCTGGAATTCTCTTTGAGGGAAAGGTTGGTGTGTTCCCCACCTATGGTGGCAGGCCATGGCCAAAGCGTGCACCTGGTATGGGAACTTGGATCAAGTCTGGTGGCATGGGACATTTCTGTTGGCCAGACTGAAGACAACTCCTGATACTGGGTTTCTCCCTGGAGGTTCTTGGATCAGTGTCCAGCCACCCCTTAGCTTTCTTTTGACTAAACTCCGTAAATCTCTCCCTGCGAGTCATCTTTCTCAGACTTGTGTACATTCTTGTGTTTCTCTCTTGAATTGTCTCCAACTTTTCAACCTCCCACTTGCTTTGTGGACGCAAGAGCAGGGCACAGCGCGTTGGCAGCAGTCTGGGGAGAGAGGGAATACTCAGACAACATAATCCTCCTCCCCGGATTTCCTCTGCTTATATGCACATAGACTGGGTCAGGTGACGGACAGTTGATTACTCACTATGACCTCCAACCCTTTTTTGGTTGTAGCTTTCCAGTGCAGAACCGCTGCAGCCTCCACCACTCAAATACCTCCTTTCTCCGATCTTGTGACTTGGTTGTACTTGCTTATCTTCAAGATTACCAATTCCCCATTTGTATCACTGACCTGTACTCCTTCTTTTTACCATTTTCCCAGCCTTCTTCATCTGAAAATTGGTTGATAATGATTTTAAGGGTTTGTTTTTCCTAAGTTGTTGATAAAATACAATAGCGTAGAGCCAAGAATTAGTCCCTATGGGATCTTTCCAAAC
Organism: Rhynochetos jubatus; assembly: GCA_027574665.1. Classification (NCBI taxonomy): domain Eukaryota; kingdom Metazoa; phylum Chordata; class Aves; order Eurypygiformes; family Rhynochetidae; genus Rhynochetos; species Rhynochetos jubatus. Next base: position 4,426,018 of record CM050648.1, on the reverse strand, counting down.
ACACACCCACTCACAGAAAATTTCTCTGGTTATTATTAAATTTGAGACCTGAAGTTAGCCAATTCTTAATCCATTTAATGTGTTTTACAGTGGTTTTGTATTGTTTTAGTTCCTTCATCAACATGCTGTACTGTTACAAGGCACATTTCTTACAGAAGCCTGACATCAAGTCCCTCATCAGCCAAACCTGCAATCTAATTCCTTAAAAAAAGGGAGTGATGGGAGATACCTGCCCCACTGCACAGCAGGGAGACCCATAACAGCATTCAACTGCCTCATGCGGCTATCAGTAGCCAGGTGGGCACAGCAGTACGGTGCTATACAAGTTTTCTTTGCCCCCTGCTCTCTCCTGCGGCCTTGCTCTTGCCAAGGTGACAGGCAGCTGCAGACCGTGCTGGTGTTTCTCTTTGTAAGCCGGTTACACGATCCACTGAGTGATGTCCCGGAGGACAGTCTGTTTCCCCAGGACTAATGCCATGCCTTTGTAATCAGAGAGTCCCTTGTTTACAATTCCATAAAGGATTTGTAGGCTGAAGGTGTTTTATAAAAATGTCTGGTGAGTTGGAGGGAACCGCAGCCTTTCATTCAGCTGTCAACAAAGTGCAGTACCCCTCTGGTTGCTCAAGCACTTGGAGGGCAACATGAGTAGAATGAAACTTTGAGGCAGGATGTTTATCCTCTTCTCCCAGAGTGTTTGGTGTGATTTTTATCAAGGAGTGAGGTTGATCAGACTGTATTTCTTTTTTCTAGCTATAGCAGCATCTTACATATGTATTTGCCCTGATAGAGACAAATGGAATAGGTCATGGTACATAACTTCAGTTACTTTCAAGTGGTATCATCAGTACAAATTTAGTCATTTCCTTGGGTGCAAAGTGCCTAATTCAAAGAGTTGTCCTTTACAAAAACGCCTTTTGAACTCGGAGAAGGGGCCAGTGGAATATGCTGGTCTTCTGCAGGCGTGTAAATTCACATATTTGCAGTAGCCTTGGGTCTCTTGACTTCTCCAAAAGGTAGACAACGCACAAGTTATATACACACACAAAACCAAACAACCGCAATCTGGATTTAGATTTGGGAATGAACAGGATGTTAATGAGGGAACGTCTAGGCACGATATGGTCTCACTTCTTGGCATAAGAATGCATAATAATGTCTTCTACACCGTCTATTTAAAAGGACAAACTCTGATACCTTTCCAGTATTCCATACTTATATATTTTGATACACTTACTAGGATTAGATTATTTATAATGTCAATGTTTCTTAGTGTACATAAGTTCTGATTCAATGCTTATAAATAACTTAAATACAGAGCTTGAGGACAAGGAGAAAACAGGAAACACTGGAGCAGAGGGAGGATAACTCATCAAGGGCAATGCTGTTCCACTGGAAACTTTATCTGCTGCCTAAAACGGACTCATTTACTGTGAAGTCCAATGACGCTTTCAGGTTCAGTTTGATTGCCAAAGCAGGGATTATTCAGCAGCAATAGCCAGGACAAAAACCGTTACAGGAACAAAGCAGAAAGGCAAGGTCTCTGCAACCAGTCTTTAATTCATGCTAATATGCCCGAGAACGCAATTAGGGGGGGGCTCCGAATTGCAGGAATGCGTGCCCGATGCCGTGCAAATCTCATTTCAACAGGGGCAGCCACCCGACACCAGGCGGTTAATAGATTAACAATTAATCTTATCACCCAGCAAACTATCTGAGGTGCAGTTCATTAACATAAATAAAAGAAAAAGGACATCAGCTCTGAAAGGATGAGTGGGTGGGTCGGCTCTGACATGGAGCAAATCCTACCCTGGTAATACTCTCGCCGCGATCACCTGTAGCTGCCGTTGGTGTTCCGAGGGTTCATCCATGCCGAGAGCAGAAAGCGTGAGGCAGAAATTCTGTCTGAGCTGCATTTTTTTCCTCTCTTGATCTGCAGAAGGGATTGAAAAAAATTGTTGCTGCTGCTAATTGTTAATCACTCTGAAAACCAACCTGGCCTGGCAGAACTAACTGTGTAGTCAGAGCACTGGGGAAATTAGGGTGAGGAAGAAAGTGTTCAGATGGTTTCTAGATGCTCAGATGTCTCTAATTTGGGGTTTCCCATATTTTGCTTGTGTGATTATTTTGTAGTCTCATAAATTACACTGTTGAGAAGCTTTCCTTTTTTGCACAATCTGCATTTTCCTTTGGATAATTACATCCAAATACTTCCATTTATTATTCCCCGCTCACTTCTGACCGTAATGGCATCCCACTGCTGTCCTGTCTATCTGCTGATTCAGTCTGCGCCAGCCGAGAATGGATGAACCTGCATTGCACTACCTGTCACAGGAGAAAAATCCTGGTTGTAAAGCCTCTGCGCTCACCACCAGCACCGAAGCCTCTTGATCATCACTGGGTCAGGCAGGGAGCACTGTGGAAAGCAGAAAGTCCCAGTATAAACTGGTAAATGCAAATTAAAGGGCAGCAGTTAGACGTTGATGTTCTTCTCTGGGCCGTTGGAATTTTACGCACGGTATACTTTGCGTCCTGTGATTCCTCTGTAAAAGTGTCACTTAACTGGAGCATGAAGTTCGATTTGCCAAGCCCTGAATGATGGGTGGAAAACACCCCTGGGTGGTCAGTGACGCTGGGGAACGTCCATGATGCAGCTGGTGCACGGCACGGTCCTGTTTTGACCCCTGTTAGAGGGAAGGTGGCTGCACACTCAGGGCAGGTGGCTGGAAGTCCTTCCAGACTCACCTTCGGGGCATGCACCTCACCTCCATGCTCAGATTCGGGCTCGTTTACTCTGAGGTTTTCCGAAGGTGTAAAAGCAAATCCTGGCAGCTGAATTTTCCTGACACTCTCTCAGCTAGACCTCCTAAATAATCTCTTTTTTTAAGGTTTCCTTAGCTGTCATTTTTTTACAGACATGCATCTTTTTAGATTCTCCTTTGGGCCTTTGCGTCAGTGGGGTGTTGTAGGACTGTCGGTTGCGAGGAAGGGGTGGCTGTCACCGGTGTGTGTGAAGGAAACGGAGAGGAACACTTGTTTGGAAAGGAAAAAATGGTAAACAATCACATGGACCTTGCAAACACGTTGAGACACGATGCAGCATAGATAGTTCCAACTTCGGCAGCGCGGGAGTAACGTGCTTAAACACAGACACTCAAAGACCATCCAAGTACTTTTGGAGAGGAGAAGGATGATCCTATGGTCGGCTTTGCAGCTTGGACATGCCTTGAGTCTAGCAGCAAGCCCTCCCTTGTCCGTAGGACTGCCTTGCCTTTTGGCATCTGGCAGGTGAATCGCTCCCTGCAGTGGGCTGTGTGTGTGATTTTCCCAGCTGAAGCTTTGAAGCTGGCTGCTTCGCCTGGTCTGTGATGTGGTGATGCATGTTTAGAATTTGTGAAGCACCTCGGGGTGAAAGGCCTTCTGTAAATGCTGTTATTCATCAAGAAATAACTGGGCCCATCCTTTAAATGTTAGCTGGCATCGTTCCCAAACCCCACCGCCACATTCAACTGTTTATTGTTTTTACTACAGCGGCGCCCAAGGATGAAATGAGAGCGGGGGTCCCTTGTGCTAATTCTATGGGAATATAGATGTCATCTTCTCAATGACAAGAGAGGAAAAGGCTGTGGGAAGGGAAATGTTTTATATGCTGTGTCTGAGATTCTTTCTTTCCCAGCTCAGCAAGGATGATTGGAGGGCAGAAGGTCTCTACATTATTCCTCAGACCTAACCTAAAAGCGGGCCCCTACAATGAGAACAGCCCCATTTGAGCATCTGGACTCCCCTTTTCACTAATGAGGGCAAAGAGTCATCCGGGGGGGCACTTCACCCGAGCTGGTTCAGACACCGAATTTAAGATGAGATGAACAGCATCCTTCATGGGCCTGCTTCTCTCCACTGATCAAAAGAGCATATCTTAAAATGAATCCAGATGTAGACACTTACAGATAAGTTGAATTTGGCCATTTCATGTTGGGATGAGAGGAGCACCCAGGAAGAGAGACTGGGAGCTGCTTGTGGGCAAACCCCACTGTATCATTCTGTAGAAAAGGAAAGGTCCCTCGAGAGCAGCTGCCTCGACCTGGGGGCTGAGCCACACACCTCCCCTGAGACCGTCCTTTGCTTTACAGGACATAAAGCAATCAAAGAATATATGAACCTCCCAGCTAAAAGCAGTAGTGTAATGGTGGGAGTATGTATGTCCAACTGGAGTGGGACAAGCAGAAATACCGTAGTGAATTAGATGTTGTGTGTCTGACAAGCGACTAGCCAAAGCTGCAACAAACCTCCTCTATCCCTGCAGGAATGTAGCATGTCTTATAGGATGCCAAGGACACTATTCGCGTTAAAAACAAGCAAAAAAGGGTATTCTGTGTGAAATTAATACTGAGTGTTGGTGCCTCGTATAGGGATTTGGGCTTTTGGGCTGCAGCCCTCTCAGCATTATTCGCAGGGAAATTAGGATCCTTGGTAAAAGTGCACCTGCTTACAAGCTGTGATGGACCATTATGGGTTTAATTCAGATGATTAGCTAAAACCCAGCTTCTGGAGCCAGCAGTTTGGGGCTGGAACCTTGTGCACAAACAGAAGTGCCTGTGGCTTCCCTGCTTCCTGGTTCCTATTGACTCAGAGAGGCACCGGCAGAGCCTCTCCTCCTTTTGGCATTTTAACGTTCAGTTTTGGCAGGACTCCACCGTATCAGCGGTGTATAAAAATACAGAATAAAACAAACGTAGCGGAAGGAAATAATTTTGAACAGAACACAAACCCTTCCCGATGAAAACACCGGGACAGCTTGTTTAAAGATCTCACCTCCGAGCCTCTTACCTGTTTCTGCAGTCCGTTCATTTGGGTTTCACATTCAAGCCTCTTCACGAAGTTGAGACCAATTTCTTTCGAGCTGGGCCCAGGCTCTTAGCAGCTGCTTGGGAAAAATGGAGATATTCTTCCTGCTTGCACTGAGGTTTCCTTTGGGCAGTTAGTCAGTCTCCACAGTCCAAAATGTCCTGGAACCATCTACTCTAGAATAACAGCGCATTGTGATGGTTGGAGAGTGTTCTCTGTCCCTGTCAGCATCTGACTGTGTTGAGTTTCACAGCTTGATATGAAACAGTTTATTTTCTTTAGGTCTGGGCTAAATAATTGCAGTGAGATTTTAAGTTTTCCTGGGCGGGTTGAGGGTCTCCAAGATGTTTTGCTCTGCTAAAGGGGAACCGCTCCCCACCACGGAGAGAAATCCCAGTACACGGTGTGGTGCTCGTTGGCCCCATTTTCTTCTCGCTCCGGGTCTGAAGGTGTTTTTGGAGAAGTTGAGGAAGTTTTGATTATCCCAGGAATGGTTTCCCCCTGCTCCTGGAGCAATTACTGCTCCACCTCCCCCTGGCCTGTTTACCCATGCCTGGATGGGAAAGCTGCCACCATTAAGGTGGTGTTTTGCACCACCCTGTGTCTTTCCATCTCTGAACGCCACGGACCTGCCAGCACCCAGCTGTGTGAGCAAACACCACTGCAGACGCACTGCAAGAAGTTTATCAACAGAGACAGACCTGTCCTGTTACGCAGTAGTTTTACAGCACTAAAATTTGTCCCGTCAGTAAGAAGTGACATTACCTTATTTTCCTGTTAGAGTAATTTATTCCTTTGGACTTTGTGCTGATATTGAAAACATCCAACAACCAAACGTAAACACACCCTCTGACTCAGTCATGGTGTATTTTAAAAGACATAACCTATAAACATCCTTTCCTGCTAAGGTCCGAACAAAGGCGAAGGGCCCTCCTCCGAGCAGGACGCTGTAAGGTTGACTTTGGACATCTTCTGCACATGCTACGGGGTCCCTTGCAGCTCTCTATCTTTATCCTATTTCTTCCATGAATTTTACTCTTTATTCCCCAGCTGACTGACGGTGCTAAACGGCATTACTCAACCGCGCTGCCTGGCGTAGCAGGGCAGGGGCAGAGGATGCCTGAAAGCACCTACCAAAATGTGACTGGCAGATTTGTTTTATCCATCCAGGCGGACCACGTGCCCAAGCAAATCGTCTGATTTCCATTTTGGTGGCTGTATGAACACTTCCCTCCTTCATTCTTCATGTTTCTCAGGGACGTGGGCAATGACAGGAATTGCAAACTGTTGGTAATTAAAAGAAATCGGATAGAATTGCCAAAATGAGGAGAGAGGAGGCTGACATACGGCTGAAAGATGAAAACTGCTGACTGCAAGCTGCGTATGAACAGCGGTGTGGGCCCGAGAGAAAAGGCTGGGTCGGAAGGAGGCTGTGACCCGTTTAGCTGTAATATCGAGATATTAAAGCTCTAGCTAACGATGTTAGGGCGTACAGTGAGGGGTGAGTGCGTGTGCCTATAAAGGGGATTACAGACCATGGGCTCACATTAAGAGATGAGCTGCTCCTGGAGCTTTTATCTGTAATAAATGGAAAGAAATACCGGGTAATGGGAGATTTCAATCATAAAGATGCATGCTGGAAGTCTCATATAACCAGGAATAAATCTCTTTGAAGTTTCTCAAATGATGTGTGATCATTTTCTAGCCCAGAAGATATTACAGTCAACACGAGATAACAGTATTTCAGCTTTCGTTCTGACAGATTGGTCTGTGCGTTGGAAGCTGACGGTATCTCAGGAACATATGGCTGGGACTCCGTTTCAATAGGCAGAGGACGGGCCGACACGGTAATGAATATCTTGGGTAGTTCAAAAGGGATCATTTCCCAGTACTGAAGCAGAATATGAAAGAATGAAAGTTGGGCTTTCTGTAAGAGGATTTTACCAGCTGACCAACCACCTCGATTTCACGGTGATGTGAGAGGGCAATTTTGATTAAAACCCTATCCTGCTAAAAAGGGAGAATGTCACACCGTACGGGGTAAATGACTTAATAAGCTGATTGGGACAAACAGAATCTACCTTAAAGCGAACGGATGCACAGTTAGACATGACAGCAGCCACACCACCAGGGCATGACAGAGGGCAGCGCCAGGGTGAGCTTTTGCCTTTGGTGGCTGCACTGTTGCGCCCACTTTGCATGCTCAGATTTAGAAAATGTTGAAGATGGGGCTGAGATGGTATTGGTGGGAGGGAGAAACTAGACAGAGCCTGAGGCACACTGAAAATGCTTCATAGCCAGCTCTAGGAGCTCCCTCTGTTCAGTTTATCCAAAAGAAGACCAAGGGATGACTTGGTATCTGTGCTTATGTACTTTGCAGGGGAAGCACCAAGTAACAGGAGGCTCTTTAATTTTGGGCATAAAGGCGTGACGGCAGCCAGCGCTGAGAGGTTAAAGCTGGACAAAGTGAAATGAGAAAAAAGAGTTTCATTAAACACATGAACACGATAGCCAGCCAGTGGTGGACCCTCCATCTCTTTACAGCTTTGGATTAACATGCAGCACTATTCTGCACAGAGTAGGTTCCTGGGCTGAAAATAGGGCTGGAGGAGGAGACTGTGCTGTGTGCTCTGGGGAAGTGAGCCGGTGGTTCTTCCTGCCTTTAATAACCTCTGAAATCTGCCAGAAGCTGGTAAGGACACTGGTGATATTTTATTATACAAAGACTATTCAGTGTTCCATGCAGCTTTCTGGAATGACGCAACATCGTCTTTCACAGGCGGCAGACTCGGTAGGGTGCCGTGAGAGACTGGTTCCAGCAAGATATGCTTGGGGAACATTATTCAAAGGCTCTCTGCTTTTGTACTGAGCCTCATGGTCTGTGAAAACCCAGGTTGGAGCCTCTAGATAAGAATTTTTAGTCCTGGAGTCCTGTCATGCTACTAGGGAAAGAGAAAAGATGTAATGAGGATGTTGGGCCGAGAGAACTGTTTTGGTTCCTGTTGTTTCCTGATTGTTGTTTTCTAGATAGATGAGGACCACATGTTGACCGATTCTGGCAGCTGTGTGGTCCTTGCATTCCTGTTCTGCCCAGAGAGCACAGAAGCATCCTGTCAGGAAGTGAAAAAATGGCCAATTCTTCCAAAGTCCCCCAGACACCTGAGGACAAAGAGGAGCATGTTTAGATCTACCCCAACATATGACATGAAGCTGGAGTAAATGTCTTGTTCTCCATGGGGGTGTAAGTCAAAGAAACTACCTGCCGAATGAGTGATGAGGAGGAAGATAAGAGGAGAAGGCTAGGAGAGTGGGAAAAAATAAGTTCAAAATCAGAAATACTGTGAAATTTCAAAATATTGTGGAAAAGGCTGGATGTTTCATGTAAAGCTGACTTTAGCTATGCCACTACACCCCCCTCGGGGGACCCGTATCCTCATCCCAGCTCTGCTGAATGGCAACAGGCAAGTCACTACCTACTTGTGTCCGCATTGCCCTGGCTGTAAATGTTTTACAGAGCACATTGGCATCTCCTGTGAGAACAGCTTTTTAAGTGTTTGCTGTTATCGTCATATTCTTATTCCAAAGCAGAGGAAAGTAGGTTCTTCCCCTTTGCACCAATAATTGGACTTACCCAAGAATGACACATTGATAAGTTCTGGAAAGGGAGCAGGAGTGATGTTTAAACTGGCCTGAAATTCAGTCGACAGCTTGTAGCATCTCTGGGAAGTCTTCTGAGTACTTATTACTGTGTCTTCTGTCTTGGAAATCATGAAGGAAATCAAAGAGAAAAAGCTGGGCAATTTTTGAAAGTGCTCAGGTGAATTTATTTCTTAGGAGTTCTTAGGTAACCAAAGTTTTCTGGTCATTTTTTCCCCAAAATTGCAGCCCTTTTCTTAATCTCACATATAATACCGGGCAATCTTTCTCCTGTTACAGTGCTTTCCCAGGGAAAGAAGGGGTAAAAAGACATTTAGGACCTATCTAGCATTTCAGAAGTACCATTTCCAAGTGGGTTGATAGGTCTATTTCAACAGAAAACTGGAAGAAAGGCCTTGATCTTGCTGAAACTCATCCGTTTGCATAACTCCATTTCTACAAGTGTAGAAATCAGACCTGCAGTAAGACCTCGTGTGGTGACAAATCCCTCATGGTCATCATGCAGAAGAGCCACTGCGGTGAGGGGTGGTGAAATATTTGTTATAAGCCATTCTGCAGCTGCCCTGGATTTGGGAGAGACGAGAGCCACAAAAGACTGAAAACACCATGAGGTACAGCATGGAAAGAGCTTGCACAAAAAGCTTGGCTGTGGCTGGGTGAATTAGTTCATTTGAACTGCCAAATATACCCAAACTCACTTATTCTCGCCTAACACAACGTGTTATATTTCTAACATGGTAAGGGCATGGGTGCTCCTTGTCTGTAGAAAGTATAACAAAAGCCAGGAGAAAAAGGGAGCGTAGAAACCCTTCAGCTCCCCACAGCTAATCAGGTATTCACCTTGAACGAGTACCAAATGAAACCAGACCACATCAAAGGGGAAGCTGGCTCCAGCCGAGAAGGTTATTAAAAAATTTAACAGTACCAAACAGCCCCCCAGCAGCATAAGTGACGACATTTCGCATTCTGTTTTGTAGAAAGAAATGAAGCCCTGTACTTGCCCTCTCAGCTGACAGCTGCCCTGGGGCTATCGCAGTCAAAAAGAGGCATTGGGGAAGCCATCGTTGCAGGCAAGGAGGATTTTTTCTCCTCACTGACTCAGTATTTCTCTTCCACTCTTCACAGACCCAAGCTACTAGTTTGTACTAACGTGGGCCAAAATCACCAGGTGCTGATTTGCTTTTTGATGTGAGCAATAGCTCACTCCTTTCTGTCATTAGAGTAAAAATATGTTAAATAGTCTGAATTAGGAAAGAACCAAAACATCCCATTTGTAAACGTAGCAGAAGAAAAATAAACAAGGTTTTGTCGTAGCAATTTACTGGGAATGGGATACGTAGAGTTTGGTGTCCAGCTGTATACAAGTGTAAGAGGAGATCTTAAGATGGGATGGAGCCACTCCTGTGCTTGTACGTGGCTTCCGCTGCCACAAAACGGATATTTATATCAAATAGTGCTGCAGGTGCCTTTTTGCCAGGGTCAAAGACGTGGGCAGCTCCATATCCCTCTCAGCCTGAACTGCAGGATGATGCTCCAGAGATGCTCTTCTTAATGACAAGTGCACTGGGATTTCTTGGTGTATCAGCATGAAGGAGTCTTTATTACTACCATCACGGGGGGATTTTCCACTAGACTTCAATAGCGTAAAAGCGTACCTACATTCTTACACACATGGAGACTGGGGTAAAAAATCTCATATAAAGGTCTTAAAATCCTGAATTTTTCTACCAGCTGGACTTCTGTTATCCAGCATGACTCCCTCTGAGCGCAAGCTGAAAGCATCCAGGGTTTTATCTACAAATAATGGCATAGCCACCCACACCTAAAGTGACACCTAATGTAGGGCCATTCCTTTAGCAAGAAACTCCTCTGTGGGTCATAAACATCCACGTTTCAGAGTAAGCTGATGCCAAATGAATCCACAAGAATCTGCTCCGATGCACATCTGAACCATGTGATCTTACCACAGGACAGAACTGAAGAAGCCAAATATAGAATCACAGAATGGTTTGGGTTGGAAGGGATCTCAAAGACCATCCAGTTCCAACCCCCCTGCCATGGGCAGGGACACCCTCCACTAGACCAGGTTGCTCACAGCCTCATCCAGCCCGGCCTTGAACACTCCCAGGGATGGGGCATCCACAGCTTCTCTGGGCAACCTGTCCCAGTGCCTCCCCACCCTCTCCAGGAAGAATTTCTCCCTGATATCCAGTCTAAATCTCCCTGCTTTCAGTTTAAACCCATTACCCCTTGTCCTGTTGCTACAGGCCCTTGTAAAAAGCCCCTCCCTCAGCTTCCTTGTAGCTCCCTTCAGGTGCTGGAAGGTGCTATAAGGTCTCCCCAAAGCCTTTTTTTCCCCAGGCTGAACAAGCCCAGCTCTCTCAGCCTGTCCCCACAGCAGAGGTGCTCCAGCCCTCTGAGCATCTTCGTGGCCTCCTCTGGACTCGCTCCAACCAGTCTATATCCTTCTTATGCTGGGGGCCCCACAGCTGGATGCAGCACTCCAGGTGGGGTCTCACCAGAGCAGGGTAGAGGGGGAGGGTCCCCTCCCAGTAAAAAAAGGGAATTTGGCACTGAGTAGCAGGAATAAAAACAGAGAGAGCAAAGATAGTCCCTGCCATTTGTGTCATGACTGGTCAGGGAAAATGGAAGTTTAACTACACAAATACACTGGATTGTGCCAGTTTTACCTGACTCTATCACCCATTTCTTTTCCATCCTGGGATCTGAATAACCATGTGTTTTTTTTTTTTATGAACTGAGCTAACTCTCAGTTCAATCTCCCCGCGGTGTTGCAGTTTACGTGGTTCACTGGTTTTCCTGAATCTAGCTGTGGTGCAGTTATGTTGATGCCCTGACTAGGAAAAAAACCAGGCCAATGTGCTTCAAAGTATTGAATGTATTTATCCACTCAGTATCCTGTGAGGTAGACAAATGGGTTTTCTGTGTTACAGAGGGACATGGAGTCCACAGGGAAAAAAAAAGTGTCATTAAGTGGTACAGAGCTGCACACAAAATATGTATGTGTGTGTTTTTGTAAATGGATGGAGTGGGCTTAGAAAATGTTGTTAAAAAAACCCCACAGCCAGGAAATCTAAGATTGTGTCTTTAAAATGACTGCAGCTGACAAAATGACCCTTATAAGTAGAGGAATCAGACTGGAGTGATGGAGGGAGCCCCTCAGCCCAGGATTGGCATGGACCTTGGTGGAGACAGCCCCTCCGCAGCACAAGGGGCTGAACCCCAAAGGTCTAAGAGCAATGTGAACCCCATACACAGATTCACAGAGTGTTAGGGGTTGGAAGAGGCTTCTAGAGATCATCTAGGCCAACCCCCCTGCCAGAGCAGGATCGCCTAGAGCAGATCACACAGGAACAAGTCCAGGCGGCTTTGGAAAGTCTCCAGGGAAGGAGACTCCCCCACCTCTCTGGGCAGCCTGTCCCAGTGCTCTGTCACCCTCACAGGGCAGAAGGGTTTCCTCACGTTCAGGTTGAACCTTCTGTTTTCCCGTTGATGGCCATTGACCCTAGTCCTGTCACTGGGCACCACTGAGAAGAGCCTGGCCCCATCCTCCTGACACCCCCCCTTTAGCTATTGATAAGCATTGGTAAGATCCCCCCTCAGCCTCCTCTTCTCCAAGCTAAACAGACCCAGCTCTCTCAGCCTTTCCTCACATGGAAGGTGCTCCAGGCCCTTCCTCATCTCAGTGGCCCTGCGCTGGACCCTCTCCAGTAGCTCCTTGTCCCTCTGGAACTGAGGAGCCCAGAACTGGGCACAGGACTCCAGGGGAGGCCTCACCAGCGCAGGGTAGAGCGGGAGACCTTGTGTTTCCTTCCCCTCCTGGGCTAGGCAAAGCAGCTCCCACAGACTCTGGCGAGCCTCACCCAGGAAAGTGGGACTGGCACAACCCGTCTTACTGACCTTACTGGAGGTTAAGAAAGGAGCCCTGACCTCGAGCATCCTTTTTCCAGCTGTGTGACCCGCCTTGGTTTGAGAACTTCATTGTTCAAGTCCTGGAGAGGAATAGGCTGTCGCCGGGAGCAGATCGCAGGCAGAAAATTGCCACACAGGCGAAAACTGTCCTCATGTCCTGTTTCCAATAGAACTGCATTTTTTTGACTGCCTGGTTTCAATAAATAGTCCAGAAAGAAAGATTTGAAGAGGGCATTGTTTTCATGGAATGCCAGCAAATAATTGCAAAAAGTTGCTTGTTTTTAATGAATTGCATGAACAGAGAAAACGCAGGGTGCTTGGAGCTGCACATACATACCAGATTCTGCACTAATTGTGGATGAATTCTGCTTCTTACTCTTCTCCTTGAAAACGTCTGGCCTGGGCATTTATCTTCGTCGTCTACAGCTGATGCTGGCTATGGCAAGGACACAGGGAGCGGAAGCGTTAGCTGCAGCTTGGCTGCTCGACAGGAGAGTTCAGTCACGTCGGTGTTTCTTTAGGAAGATATCGATCCTGGCACTTGACAGACTGCACGCAGGCCTTGGGGCTGGTGCCATTTCCCTTTGGCCTTTGCAAGGTGACGGTGTGGTTGGGGTGAAATTGCACCGGCAACTCTACATCTTCTGCTTCAAATTTCACTGGAGTTGGGGATGTTGTGTCTCTTGTGATAGCCTCAAAATAACCCCAAGACAAAACATTGCCAGAACATTATAGAAAGTCTTGTAGAATTTATGACTATAAAAATGCCCGGTGTACAGATGGATGATACACATAAATCACGTGGGTTTTTCTCTCATTTACCCTTTCCTCCAGTGAGTGTTGTTTGCTTTGTCTTTAACGGCTGTATTTGTACAAAGTGAAAGCACTTCTGGGTTTTGTACGCACCATCAGTAAATCGGTGAGTCCCTCAAACATTTCTGCTTTGCACCCCGTGGTGGCTCCTGCCAAATTCCCTCTGCACGTCTATTCGTGCCACAGAAAGTATCCCATCTGCTGGCATCTGAAGTGTGCTCATCGTGGGGTCAAGGAGTTTAGATTCCATCACGCAGGAGTTTTTTGCATTTCAAATGCCACTCTCGTTTGGAGCTTCTAGCCCAGACTTTACAAGCTACTGACAATGTGCTGACACAAGCAGCATTGGCGGGGAGAGGTTTTTCCCTCTGCTGGGGAGCCAAGAGGCTCTTCTGGTAGATGCGTGGTCCCTGCTGGCTCCCTTCGAGGCTCAGCAGGTCCCACAGATGTAGGCAGTGCTGGGACAAGCCAGGATGCTGTACCCCACGTCCCACTGTATGACCTGCAGGATGCTCTCCCTCTGTACCAACGTATGAGGAGACTTTGGAGGACATTTCCGTCAAATCTCCCTGTTTCATCCCAGAGCGGCTCTTTGTTTTGTGTTGTTCTGCCAGTTTGCTGCAGAGGCACGGATGTGCAGTGCCTGTCGGAGCAGTCTTCTGCATCGGAAGCACAGGACAGAACAGTTTGTGGGAGGCTCCTGAGAACAAAGACAGGAGAGGCTGTAAACATTACAGGCATTTGCCCCAGTTTGGGGCCAGAGGGGGTAACGCAACCCCCCAGTGCCAGCCCGGCTCTTGTCCCTCTGAGTTCAAAGAGCTTTGCAAAAAGCCCTGGAAAAACTTTCCAGAAGCAGAACCGATGGCTGCCGAGGGCCCTGCCAAACCACTCTTCCCACGTGGCGGGCAATTGTGACAAAACATACTGAAGTCAGTTGTTTTGAGAAATCTACGGCCGTAGGTGCTGCTCGGTTTTTTAACGACCTTGGCCCGTGGTTCCGCACCCTCCACGGCCTATCGTGAGCCGCTGTATAAAACATGCCCCCTCTTCAGTGTGCTGAACAGCATGGGGGGAGCGGGAGGAAGCCTGCTGCATACCCCGGGTCACAGATAAAGGGAGATGATGGCAACAGTGATGAATAGCAAAGCAACAGGGCCATGGGTAGGCGGTAACAGGCAGCAGAAGACAACTCCGTGCTCGGCCTTTCTTAGTCCAGGACACAGAGCAACGTGGAGAGCCTCAGAGGCAGCGTTGCTTCATGTGCCATCAACAGTGTGCAGCCTCGGGGTGTTTTTAACCTCTCTGGTCATGAAGAGGGGGGCAGAGTGTGGGAGCTTGGGCGAAATATTCACCATGGCAAATTGCTGAACTCCTTAGAGGCAATTGTCAGCCTTAGGGATGGTGAGGCTCTCGGGCAAAGAGAAGATGCATGAGGGAGGTCGTGATTGGTTGGACCTCATCCTGCTGGTCTCCCAAAAATTCTGACTTTAGGGAATGGCGTGGGAAGGTGTCCTGCCATAATGAGAGAAATAAGACAGCTCTGCCTTGAAATGTCTGGGCAAAGATTAAATGCTACTTGCTGGAAAAAAAATGCTGTGATAGCGTGCCAGCAGGCCACATAGCTGTTCCTGTTCAGATTCATTCTCTCTGTAAGCGGCACGGGGCCCTGCGCCTGCCAATTAGCAAGTTTGGGGAATGCATCTCGCTCTGCCTCTCCTCTCCTGCAGCAATGCAGGCGCTCGCTGTGCCGCTGCCGCTTGCTGGGCTGGAGCATGCTCTTCTCTTCAAGAGGCCGAGAACTCATCGCTCCAATTTTTTTTTTTAACATGATTTTATTAGTTCAAAGCAAGCAATCCTTGTTTTAATTAATGAATATGTTTCTCTTTTCTTGCTCCTTGGCTTACTGCCTGGTACTGCATTTTCATGCCTCGAGAATAAAATGTTTCTTTCAAAACAGAATCCTCTTTGTCCCTGTGTGTGGCCGCTGCCTGGAGAGGTGAGGGAGCTGGGGAGGCAGCAGGAGTTTTGCGTTTGGGGGTGGAGGAGAAAGGAGGGCGAAACGGCCAGGATTACAGAAAAACTGCAAAGACAAGGCAAGTTTTGTAGTACCCATCGCACTTAACTCTTCCAGCTTTCCAAGAGCCATGGTAAATCCTATTTATGCAAATCCTCACCTTGGCAGCTTTCGAATATTCTTAGAGCCGCTGGTGTGCATAGAAGTGGAAATCGGCAGGTACATAATCCTAGCCAAATGCTACCTACCAGCCAGCTTGCTGCACACTTATTTGAGTAATGAAGCAGCACATTTAACTTGTGTTTACTGACCGCTACCCCCCAGCATCAGCCGTTTTTCGCAGTTCTACCTCAGCTTATCAGCCCTCCTCACTATTGGGCTACGTTCCAAATAAAGCAAGGGAATCAGCTGGCAATTCATTTGATGCGTTACAATTTTTTTCTCCACACTTAATCGAGCATTCCGCTTTGAATAATTCCCAGCATTAGATTAACTCTCTATTGATCTCATTTTAATGAGCTCGCCACTGTGACCAACAGCCCTGTCTGCCGTAGCAGGTGGAGATGTGACCATTTGAACGTGCCGCAGAAATACTTTTGTTTCAGAGGGCTGACACCTTCTCCTCCGTATGACTGTCCTTGGCACCCCATTACCCCCGAGTAAGGAGACCCAAAGTCAGCGGATCTGTCCTGTTCTTCGCACGATGCCTTTGTGAGATTGCTGTTGCAGTGCATTTCTCTTTAAACCACTGCCGATAGCTTCCTGCTTAGCGATTCCGTTTCCGAGCGGGCAGTGCCCACGTCCATCAGCATGAAGGCAGGTAGCCGAAGGCTGCGTGTGAGCTCTCGCCCGTGCCGTGGGGAAAGCAGGCGTGCTGGAGTGCTTGCAGCTCCCGACTGCCAGCTTAAGGGGAGGTATTACAAATTCAGGACTGGGGTCAATCAATTTTGTGAGCTGCAGAATTGATTCCACTCACATTTCACCTTCGGACACCTGCATTCAAATTTCCACTTGAGATTAAAATATAAAATGAGGGAAATCTCCCTTTCCTCCCTTATGAGAGGGGAAAAAAGTGATTAATGAAGTTTTAAATCCTAGTGACAAACAAATCCTAACGACCCAGCCCTTCCGATGTCAAATAATTTGCTGCACTGTAGCATTTTGTAGACCTCAGGGTCAGCTAATCACACCTTCTGCCTAACGAAGGCCATGGGCCATTCCTCGGTGATTTTTGAACACAGCCTAACAGCTCGTATCTGAACGGAACGGTTCAACTCTTTCTGAAAGACCTCGGTATAAAGACAGCGGCATGGGGCTGTTCCTGAGGCGGGGCGGGGTGAGCGGTACAGTGTAGCACTATAGAAGAGACAATTAGTTTAATTGAAATCTCATTCCCACATGGTTAAGGGCTCGTATCATCAAAAGATGTCATTTACTGCAGAATTTTTGTAAGCTGTATGCCCAGCTTGGCGGCGAGTGGTTTTGTGACAAGTGGCATTGCTTAAACACGGTTGAGAAGCAGCCACTGAGGCAGGGACGTTGGCTTCCTTTTAGCATGGAGTTTGCAATGGGCATTTTCAGACGCTGCCCATCATAATTTTCAAGTTTGGATATTGCTTGCTTCCTTCCTTTTATCCTCTTTCTTCACTGTGAGAGACAATATGTCTTGCATCAGCAGATTATGATTAACAGTCATGATGTGTAATGACACTAATTAGCGATAGCTATTGCTAATGATTAATAACAGCAGCTAAGTGAAACCTTGGCTGCAATGATTTATTTCAGTACTTTTATTGAGCTGTGCATCTGGCAATATTGTGATGCTCTAACGTCTTCAGGGAGGAATGTCAGGGCTGAGAAACGCTCTGAGAGAAGCAGGTGTGGGGACTTCTCCCTCCTGAGCACACAACAACCCGCTGGGAAATCTGGTTGCTTCAGTGCGATGGAAGACGGAAGGTCAACATGCAGTGTGTCATGTGGCTTCAGCACAGGTGCCCTGTTGACCATGAACTCCAAAAGGGTTTGGGGAGAAGGCTGTAATTACTCATGTTGGAATGAGGCATGGGATTCCCTCTTGTGAGGTGTCACAGGGTTTGTAACACATAGAAACCCTGTCTGCAGTGTAGGAGCTTTCGTCCTGGTGCTTGATCTCTGTGTGGACACCTGGAGAATCACAGAATCACAGAATGGTTTGGGTTGGAAGGGACCTTAAAGATCATCCAGTTCCAACCCCCTGCCATGGGCAGGGACACCCTCCACTAGACCAGGTTGCTCCAAGCCTCATCCAGTCTGGCCTTGAACACTCCCAGGGATGGGGCATCCACAGCTTCTCTGGGCAACCTGTCCCAGTGCCTCCCCACCCTCTCTGGGAAGAATTTCTTCCTGATATCTAATCTCAATCTCCCTGCTTTCAGTTTAAACCCATTACCCCTTGTCCTGTCACTACAGGCCCTTGTGAAAAGCCCCCCCCCCAGCTTCCTTGTAGCCCCTTCAGGTACTGGAAGGTGCTATAAGGTCTCCCCAGAGCCTTCTCTTCTCCAGGCTGAACAAGCCCAACTCTCTCAGCCTGTCCCCATAGCAGAGGTGCTTCAGCCCTCTGAGCATCTTTGTGGCCTCCTCTGGGCTTGTTCCAACTGGTCTATATCCTTCTTATGCTGAGGGCTCCACAGCTGGACACAGCACTCCAGGTGGGGTCTTACAAGAGCAGAGTAGAGGGGGAGAATCCCCTCCCTCGCCCTGCTGGCCACACTTCTCCTGATACAGCCCAGCATACGGTTGGCTTTCTGGGCTGCCAGCATACACTGCTGGCTCATGTCCAGCTTCTCATCCACCAGTACCCCCAAGGCCTTCTCCTGGTGGCTGCTCTCGATCCATTCTCTGCACAGCCTGTCCTTGTGTTTGCGATTGCCCTGACCCAGGTGCAGGACCCTGCACTTGGCCTTGTTGAACTCCTTGAGGTGGGCCCGGTCCCACCTCTCCAGCCTGTCCAGGTTCCTCTGGATGCCATCCGTTCCCTCCAGGGTGTCACCGCACCACACAGCTTGGTGTAGCCAGCCAACTTGCTGAGAGGAGAATTGCTCTTTCCTCCCACAGGACATTGAGGCCTCACTTCAGAAACAGTGAACTGAGCTGTGTTTAGATCACCCATGAAGTCCTGCCGTGGAGGCCAAAATGCAAGTGGCGTTGCGTGGGTTTTGTATAGATCGTTCACAAGGAAACTTTGTTTTCATGTCTGTAAGGTGTTTTTACATTAGATGTGAGAGAAGGCAGAAGCAAAAGCAATCATCTCCAATGTTTCTAGGAGGACCTGAAACAAATTCCAGCTCTGAACATCCCTGCACTTTGGTAAAACTCATCTCAAATTGGAAATAAGAATTTGCAATACGGGCACATAATTGTTGTTCATTACCCAGCTGAAGGGAACAGAAAGGGCCCTCTTCAGCATGGCCTTAGTGCCGATCCCACCTTCTGGGAGAACTGAACTTGCGTTTAGATTAAAGTACAATTACTCCTTTTTCCTCCTGCTTCCTATTAATTATATGCACTTTACTCTGAAAAGATCTGTCACTGTGCTAATCTTAGCAATCACCAGACTGCAGCAAAAACACTGCACAACACTCGACGTCTGCAAATGCTTCCAGAGGTGAAATTTCAAATTAAAAAACAGCAACAAAAATTTCCTGGACTACTTTTACAATTTCCTTCTGTAGAACAAAGGTTTCTAAGAGAAACATTTTCCTTTCCTTATTTATAGCCACTTCTCCTACTGCTGCAGTTGTTCTTGTGGTCTCTTCTTTCTAATTTTAAGTTGCAGGCAGCATGAGGCCGTCTCCGGTTATTTGATTTGACTTGGATGAGCCAAGCAAACGAGTGATGCAGGCTGTGTAGTAATGGTCAACTTGTTCTGGGCAGGGACTTACAGTCTGGTTTATACAGAAATGTCCAACTAGCTTGAAGAAGCGTTGGGCAACAAAAAGCTGAGTGGCTGGAAACCTCTCAGTTAAGAGGTAGTAGTTGGAGTGCATTGCGGTGGGAAGATAGTTTCTGAGCTCCGGGAGATCCTGTAGTGGTTTACAGGGAGAAAATGAGTAGAGAAAGAGATGTGAAAAGGTGGAAACCACAGAGAGCATCACTGCCAAAATCTGACTGACATTAGCCAGAAGTCACTCCTGCACCACAGGCTGTCTTTTATTGCAGGCTTTGTTGGAACTCACAGACAAGATTGTGAGAAGGAATCCTGACCTCCTGTGGCCCACATTATATTTTTGGGGTGGAGAACTGGGCTGGCAACAGTCAGGTTACAGCCACCAACAGTCATCAAGATCAAGGTGACCCTATCCACTAACATCCAAGGAGCAAGGGCCTCGGAGTGTCCTACACTGGGCCCATGTGCTGGGTTCAGTCAGGAAAGAGTTAACTCTCTACCGTGGCTGCTAGGGAGCTGTGTTCCTGGATGCTGAGAGAAGTGCTGGTAAGTTCTTAGCTGGTGCTGGGGAATGCCTGCACTGAATTCAAGGTCTTTCTCTAAATCTACATACAATGATGTGGCTGGTTGACTCGCAAAAGTAATTTCAAACCAACTTTCACGTTAATTCCCTTTTGCTTTTGGTGCAGTCTAGCGAGCAGTTCTTCAGTGGTGGCA
Source organism: Rhynochetos jubatus (assembly GCA_027574665.1). Classification (NCBI taxonomy): domain Eukaryota; kingdom Metazoa; phylum Chordata; class Aves; order Eurypygiformes; family Rhynochetidae; genus Rhynochetos; species Rhynochetos jubatus. Next base: position 4,406,117 of record CM050648.1, on the reverse strand, counting down.
CTAAGCTACGTAGACTCAACAAGGATTTAAAGGGAGTCATGTTTTGTCAGGTTATTATTATCCCAGATCGATCCCTGCAGGAGTTTCTGGGTAGCCCATGGAAAGTTGTGCTGGCCCAACTGAGTGGGCAGCACAAGGAGAGGTTGGGATTGCTCAAACTGGCGTGGTAGCTGGAAAAAGTGTTTGCCAGCCTACAGCATAAAGGGACAGCACTCCTGAAAAGTGAAACGCAGTGGGGTGACTTACCTGCTGCTACTGGCTTATCCACCCAGTGCACTGTCCCCAGTGTGTTAAAAAAAGACAAAAAGTAGTAGAAGGCCAGGTCTTTTTTAGGTTTTGTTGAAAAGAAATTGACACACAGAGATGATGTTCATGGAAATGTGATTAAAACTTTTCAGGGGATAATATGGCCATCCGCTAGGAAACTCCTCGGCATAATTCATGTGCACAGAGCCAGAAAATGAAAGGTAACAATGAAAGTGAGGCAAAGCAAGACAAAACTAAATGCCATAATGATTAGTAAAGCTTCAGTATCAGAGAGAATATTGTAGTCTTAAAGCTAGAGACTAATAAAATAATCATTTTTTATCTGCATGTCCAAAAAAGGCTAAAGATTTTGTATGTGTAGCTTGTTAGATTCTCACCCTGAGATTGCTCCGCGAGCCTGATTTTTAGAGAGGGCGTAAGACTTGACTTGTCAGAACTGATCCCTTTCGCCCCATCTGACATAGGTGATCCCACATCACTGGGGACTTCTGGAAACGTGGGAGTTCATGGTCTTCACTCTCTCTCTCTCGGCACCTCCCTTTCCACGGAGCAAAGCGCTGAGCCCCACCAGCTGCCTTTAAACCCTCAGCCTGTGTTTCTTACTACTGCTGTGTGTGGAGGCTAGCCCCAGTTTAAGGGCAATACATGCAGCCTGTAATCCTCATTTTCCAGCACCGCAGAACTGAACCCAATTACAAGGCCTTTTAGAGGTGATTTGACTATGCAGACACTCTACAGCCCGCTGATTTTTCAGCCACATTTAGCGCCTGTTGAAGAACAGAAATCCTTCTAGGCTGGTTTTGGAGTCATCTGGTGATGTCTTTTTCAGTCCAGTAAGCACTTCTGGGTTCAGTTTAGAGGATGTCAGTAGAGAACAGCTTATTTAAGAGCCAAAATGGATCAACATAGACTGGGTGACTACGTAAAACACACACACCTTGGGAATGCTGTATGAGCAGAGAGATGTAAGTGTGAAGCAATGATTATTCCTAACACTAATCCCTAACGATACACAGGAGAAACCTGAATAGTTTCTCTTCGAGCATGGGTTAGGGGGTTTCATGGAATTTCAGTGTCATGTCTGGAAATGACAGCAAACCCCGTTTCGTGGGATGCCTGGAATGTAAAAGTGTGTCTGCATCGAGTGGTCTCCTGCTGTACCGCTTGAAGTAGAATAACACCATTGATCCAGCAGGCTGCGGAGGCGGCTGCAGCTTTTAAAGGATGCACAATGTCTGGTTTTTATATATATATATATAAAACTATATTTTTATATATATAAAAGTATATATCATATCTATATAATCACATATATATGATTAGGCCACGTTGCTCCCTCAGAGGTGCTCATCACCATCCAAAACCCCTGGTTCAGCACGGTGTCTGACGGAAGCAGGTGACCTAACGTGCCTTCTTCCCACACCTCGACTTTTCTTTAGTCCTTTCCCATCCGTGATGGGACCGGCCTAACTCTGCAGGACCCACAACCCCTCACGAGGGCACACCCGTGGCTGGCTTTGCCGTTGGCAACTCCTGAACTTTCGGTTTCAGGCCAAGCTAATTTATGTGAACAATATGACTCGGCGTGGGCAGCGATTTAGAAACAACCCTCTTCTGCCAGTGTTTCTAAGGAACAGAAAGGTCTTTTTGTTATTGTTTTTTCTCTTAATTGAAATGCCTCTCCGTAACTTGTATTGACGCCGCGTGGAACTGATGGTTACAAAAGCCCGTTCACTAATCCATGTGATACATGCTCACATATCCAGCTGTTCACATCCCTCCCTGTCCCTTCAGGTCACTTTTTCAGGCAGAAGATGTCCCCCGTCACCCCCTAGTTCTGCACACTAATCCCATACGCCTGCTTTCTGCATCAGTGCCCGCAGCAGTGCAAGGCCATGCTGAGAGCGGAGAGAGCGCTGCAACCCCTTTTCCTTCAGATTCCCAACAACTGCCCTTTCCTCACATATATCCATGGGGCAAATCAATATGAAAAACTTCCAGAAAACTTTTAAACTGTATCAGCCAGATATTCCCCTGGTCCCTTCACTGCCAGGCACCGGACACTCTGCCTCCTCCCTGTCTATGGAACCACTACCTTGTGCCCATGGCTAAGCCACGTGTTGCACTCAGGAGCTTCACCTGGTGCCCTTCCAGTTCTCTTTTATCCATGGTGGCGTTCGTGCTGTTAATTAGACTGCAAGTTCCCCAGGTATGCAGCCCTGCCCGTCAGCCTGTGCTGCAAGACATTCACATTCTTTCAGGTGATGTTAAGCCATAACTAATACTTCTAAAACAAATGGCTAAAGGACAAGGTTTCCAGATGGTTCTCAGACAGTTCATATTATGAGCCACATTTTCTGGCAGAAATTAATTCTCAGGGTCATTCAGGACTGCATGTTTCTTCCCCTTACAGCCCTTTGCTTCTTCCCTGGCACCCGCTGTTGTTCTCTGCATGCCATGGTGGTATTAGGAGGCTGAGAAGGAGATTTTATCATAATTTTGGCTTACCACACTGCACATTTCCACTACATCCCTTGTGTGGATCCTGCTGCATGCTGACGCTGGGAACTACACTAGCAATAAACCTCCTGTGGCATAAAAACTGGACTGGTCCACGCTGGTTTAGCTCCCTGGACTGGCACAGTGTGGGTCAGGGACACAGGGGTGTGGTGAAAGGGGAGCGGCAGGATGCATGCTGGGGTCAGGGACAACATCAGGGAGACGGATATCCTTCTTGACAGTGGTCAAAGGTAGGTTGGCTCCACTGTAAGGCAAAATCACAGTTACCCAGACCCCTGCAGAGCTGTGCATCCTGTAGCGGCTGCCCTTCAGTGCCGGTGTGAGGTGATGTATTGAAATTTGTTCAACAAACGCCATCTCTTTTCTTCTTCAGGAGCTAACAGAGCAGGTTATTATTAGTATCACGTTCAGCAGGAGAGCCCCTGGTGAACAAGAATTGCAGCTGCTCCACTCAACAACCCAGCTTCACTGTGGGCCCAACTTAAATGCCTCTATGCAAACACACGGAGCATGGGGAATAAACAAGAGGAGCTTGAGGCGGCGTGCACACGCGTGAGGCGCTATGACCTCATTGGAATCGTGGAGACTCGGTGGGACGGCTCCTATGACTGCAGTGCCAGAATGGAAGGGTACGGGCTCTTTAGGAAGGACAGGCAGGGGAGACATGGATGGGGTGTCGCTCTCCACGTCAGAGACCAGCTGGAGCACGTGGAACTCCACCTGGGGATGGATGAGGACCTAACGGAGAGCTTATGGGTCAGGATTAAAGGGGGGGCAGGGACAGGGGATACTGTAGTGGAGGTCTGCTACAGGCCAGCCAGCTAGGAAGACTGAGCAGATGAGGCCCTCTATAGACAGATAGGAGCAGCCTCACGGTCACAAACCCTGGTCCTCATGGGGGACTTCAACCACCCCGTTATCTGTTGGAGAGACAGCACAGCAGGGCACAAGCAAGCCAGGAGGTTCCTGGAATGCATCAATGACAACTTCCTTCTCCAAGTGGTAGAGGAGCCGACAAGGAGGGATGCCATGCAAGGACCTTGTTCTCATTAACAAGGAGGGAATAGTGGGGAATGTGAAGCTCAAGGGCAGCCTTAGCTGCAGTATCTGTGAACTGGTGGAGTTCAAGATCTTTCGGGCAGCGAGGAGGGCACACAGCAAGCTCACTACCATGGGCTTCACATGGGATAAAGCCCTGAAGGGAAGAGGGGCCCAAGAAAGCTGGTTAATATTCAAGGATCACATCCTTCAAGCTCTGGTCCCAACAAAGAGGAAGTCGGACAAAAATGACAGGGGGCCTGCATGGATGACCAGGGAGCTCCTGGACAAACTCAAACACAAAAAGGAAGCCTACAGATGGTGGAAACAGGGACAGGTAGCCTGGGAGGATTACAGGGAAGTTGTTCAAGAAGTCAGGGATCAGGTTAGGAAAGCCAAAGCCCTGACAATTAAACCTGGCCAGGGACATCAAGGCCAACACGAAAGGCTTCGATAGGTACACGGGATAAAAGGAAGATCAGGGAAAATGTGGGCCCTCTGTGGAAGGAAATGGGAGAGCTGGTTTCCCAGGATATGGAGAAGGCTGAGATGCTCAATGATAATTTTGCCTCGGTCTTCACTGGCAAGGGTGTGAGCCATCCCCCCCCCGAGTCACAGAAGGCAAGGGCAGGGACTGGGAGAATGGAGAGCTGCCCAAGGTTAGGGAGGATCAGGTTCAGGAACACCTGAGGAACCTGAAGGTACACAAGTCCATGAGACCTGATGGAATACATCCACGGGTTCTGAAGGAATTAGTGGATGAGGCTGTGAAAACTCTATTTATCATATTCAGGAAGTCATGGTGGTCTGGTGAAGTTCTCATTGACTGGAAAAGCAGAAACATAACCCCTTGCTGGATAGAGGACAGGCAACCGATGTCCTCTACCTGGACTTGTGCAAAGCGTTTGACACCGTTCCACACGATATCCTTGTCTCTAAATTGCAGAGACAGGGATTTGACAGATGGACTGCTCGGTGGAAAAGGAAATGGTTGGATGTTCACACTCAGAGAGTGTCAATGGCTCGATGTCTGAGTGGAGACCAGTAACAAGCGACATTCCTCAGGGGTCAGTGTTGGGACTGGTACTATTTAACATCTTTGTCAGTGGCATGGATGAAGGGATTGAGTGCCCCCTCAGCAAGTTTGCTGATGGCACCAAGCTGTGTGGTGCGGTCGACACGCTGGAGGGAAGGGATGCCATCCAGAGGGACCTGGACAGGCTGGAGAGGTGGGCCTGTGCCAGCCTCATGGAGTTCAACAAGGCCAAGTGCAATTCCTGCACCTGGGTCAGGGCAAACCCAACTACAGGTACAGTCTGGGTGGAGAATGGATCGAGAGCAGCCACCAGGAGAAGGCCTTGGGGGTACTGGTGGATGAGAAGCTGGACATGAGCCAGCAGTGTGCGCTGGCAGCCCAGAAAGCCAACCGTATGCTGGGCTGTATCAGGAGAAGTGTGGCCAGCAGGGCGAGGGGGGTGATTCTCCCCCTCTACTATGCTCTTGTAAGACCCCACCTGGAGTGCTGTGTCCAGCTGTGGAGCCCTCAGCATAAGAAGGATATAGACCAGTTGGAACAAGCCCAGAGGAGGCCACAAAGATGCTCAGAGGGCTGAAGCACCTCTGCTGTGGGGACAGGCTGAGAGAGTTGGGCTTGTTCAGCCTGGAGAAGAGAAGGCTCTGGGGAGACCTTGTAGCACCTTCCTGTACCTGAAGGGGGCCTACAAGGAAGCTGGGGGGGGCTACTTTTCACAAGGGCCTGTAGTGACAGGACAAGGGGTAACGGGTTTAAATTGAAAGCAGGGAGATTTAGATTGCATATCAGGAAGAAATTCTTCCTGGAGAGCATGGTGAGGCACTGGGACAGGTTGCCCAGAGAAGTTGTGGATGTCCCATCCCTGGGAGTGTTCAAGGCCAGGCTGGATGAGGCTTGGAGCAACCTGGTCTAGTGGAGGGTGTCCCTGCCCACGGCAGGGGGGTTGGAACTAGATGGTCTTTAAGGTCCCTTCCAACCCAAACCATTCTGTGATTCTCTTAGGCATCACTTTATAAGTGGTACCTTTATACTAACGTTGAGATGATTGCTTGAGATGAGTGCGTAGGAGAGACTTTGCATTGCTCCTGTTTCTCTGGAGGCAGACTACAAATAAATTAGCAAAAGGAGATGTTGCATCATTGTTTTCAATGAAGGTGCAATTTTGCTGACAACTCGCATTTCAGATCCATGACCATTTACTGTGGCATTTTCATGGCAGCTCTTCTGTGCCTATACTGGTATTTTAGACCGTATTCCATATTATTTTAATGGCTTTTCCATTTATTCAAAAAAACGCATAGAAATGTCTTATTTTATTCTCACTATCATTCACCTGCAGTCAAAGTTGCAGGTGGATCTTGGTCTTCTCAATTCATAAGGTTTGGGATTTTGTTTAAGATTTTCCTAAGTAAGTCCTTTATTCTCCCTTCATGGTCACTTCTTTTCTTGATGTACTGGGAAAGGGTCGAATCCAAACAAGTCAGAGCCTTGTGTTCAAAACTTCCTGCAGGATATGGATACTCCTTAGTGAAGTTAATAGGAATGAGGTGCCCAAAGTCCTGGTAGATCAGATGGGACTTAGACTACCTCTGCTCTTCCTAAGGGAAGGAGATAAGCAGCAGAGTAAGGTGAATCCTGAGGTCTGCCAGCCTACAGATCCCATCTTCCCTCACAGTGGGTAATCTCAGGAACCTTCTGAACAAAACCAGAGACTTCTTGATTCGGTAATCTGAGAGCACCCCAGGGCTGCTGGGAGAGGCAGGAGGCATGGCAGACAAGCATGCCATGCTTCCTTTGGTGCCGGCAAGTGGAAGCTCTTCTCCACGACAGGGGACAGTGCGGTTCACATTCGGAGTACTGGGAAGCCATAATATGGATCCCTGACGTCATCTATGTAAGGACACACCAGGTTACACAACCTTCTGCATCACACCCAGTGTGTACGTGCCTTCAGGTGTCGCGCTTGTGCTCACCTGAATTACTCAGTCTGACGAAGGTTTGCTTCCTGCACATCTGTGTTCCTGCCAGCAGCACTCTGTAACGTGAGTCACTCTGCAGTGTGTCAGCTGGATCCTACCGGTGTCTGCTAAAACCTTTACACCTCTTCAAGCTTCCCAGAGAGGTCAACTCTGTGCTGTGAGCCCAGTGCAATATATGGGAATGGGAAAAGAGTCAAAGCAGCGCATTCCTTGGGGTAGCTTAGGGCTCCCGAAAGATCTCTGCAGTCAATACAAGTCTCAGAAGTGCTCGTGTTTCACTTCATTCAAAAATTTTTCAAACCCAGGAAAGGGAGAAATGTACTCCTCGTGAGAGGGAAGCATACTTGTTTACCTTTCGGTGGTTTATTTTTAAGGAAATGACCACAAGGCCCTGCTTGAGCTGTTTAGCAGCTGCTCTTTCCCCATCATTTATTTTGCTTTCAGTATTTTCCAAAATTGAAAGAAGAAGCCATAACCCCACCACCCCAAGAAGAGCGGTATGAGACTGGTTAGATGATTTAGACAGTCCTCTGCTTTCCCAGGCGATTAGTGCAGCTAAATTGATTGATGAATCTGCACCCTCGAAACCAAAAATCATCATTGAAATGATCAGGAAATAATTCATGTTGGCTTTTTCAATGAAGTCAGACTGTTGCCTGCATGAACTTCCCCCTTAAAAGAGAGGGGGAGGTTTGGCTGTCTGGGATCTATAAACGTGTTCGTGATTCACTGCACAGAACCATTTCAGCACACGCTAAATAACCACTTTCCCTTGGGGACTGACTGCAACCAGCGGCTGGCAGCAGCTAACTTCACTGGTGCTTCCTCCCCTCGTCTGGCAGGACTCCCAGCCCCAGGTTTTTAGGGGATGTGGTAAGGAAGGAGCACTTCCTGCCCCTTGGAGATGTAACCGAAAGGAGGTGAGTGCTCATCTTACAGTTCTGACAACACGGAGAGGACTGACCGCAGCAGGGAATTTTGCTTGTAACGATTTGGTGTAGGTAGAGGAATCCTGACATGGGGAAACAATGCCGCTCTCTGAGTGTCGTGCACTCACTTGCATATCTGATCGAAAACAACAATAAACACTAAGAGGAAATTCTGGAAAAAATATCCCAACTCCTGCTCTTCCGGCACCTGAAAGTTGCAGTCTGAAAAATACAGATCCAGTGGGAGCGCCTTTGTCCCAGCCTTTCAGATTCACATGAGCTCCTCCAGCAGCGTAAGAAGCCAAGCGCGGGTTGGTATTGTCCTGCTGCTTTGTAGAAACGAGTGGAAGAACATTGAATTAGTGGGCCCGGGTAAATGTGATGTGGTGTGGAAGAGTCAGCATGGCTTCTGTAAAGGGAAGTCCTGCCATATGGTCCCACTGGAGTTCTCTGAAGGTGTCAACAAGCCTTTGCATAAAGGATATCCTGTTGATATAACCAGCTTTTATTTCCTGAGAGCTGCAGACAGCATCCCTCGCCAAAGGCTTTTAAGGAAAGTCAAGGCATATATGAGAAGGTCCCTGGATGAGTGAAAAAGAATGAATAAAGTACCTAGGAAACAGAGAGTGGGGGCCCATGGTCAGGTCCTGAGATAGAGGTTGATCAGCAGCGGTGTCCCCCGGAGATATGTGCTGTTTGCTCAGCAAACTCATACACGAGCTGGAAAGTAGTAAACAGTGAAGTGACAAGGTTTAGTCACGATACAAAACTACTCTGGGTCTTAAAGATGGGGATAGACTGTGAAGAATTGCAGAATCTCAGTGACTGCACAGTGAAATGATGCACAAGGGGAAAAGCAACCCGCAGCTCACACGTGGCCCTGAGCTGGCCATTACCAGCCAGGAGTGAAAACTGAGGGCTATAATAGATAGTTCCACAAAAATGTCAGCTAAGCATTTAGTAGCAGCCCATAAAGCAAATCAAATGTTAGGAACGGCCAGGAAAGGGACAGAGGACAAACCAGAGAACGTCGTTATGCAACTGTATGAACCTACTGCTCTTCCAGCTGGAAACCTGTGTGCAGCTCTGGTTCTCACACTTAAAAAGGAAACAAAAGAGCTGAAAAGATTCAGATGAGAATAGCAAGGATGGTGGTACAGAACTACTCGATATAAGGAAGAACTAAATCGGTTCACCTTTTCAATCTAAGAGATGATTAGGATAAATCTGTAACATCATGAACAGCGTGGAGAAGGTGGAGAGATTGATTTTTCATCGCATTTTCCAATAAAAGAATAAGGAAACAGAAATGTAAATAGGAGAAAACAAGCTCAAAGCAAATGGAAGGAAATGACTCCTCATGCCTGTAAGTTAAACTTTGGAACTTCCTGCCACAGTGTGTAGTGGGAACTAAAAGCTGATGCAGCTTCAAAGGCATCCCTTCAAGGAAGGGAGGGAGGTCGAGGGTTATTAATACAGCCAGCCCACCTTTTCAGGAAGTCCCTGCAAATGACTGCAAACGGGCAGTTTGCTTGGTCCCATTCTTACCCTCTTCCTGAAGCATCTACATTGGCGGATGTCAGAGAAGGATTCTTAGAGGTAACAGAGACTGGTCCTCGGGCTGCACTAAATCAGGGAATAAACTCATGCACCGACTATCAACACCTTCACAGTTGTTAGAGTATCTCACGTTTTTCTCAGCGCTGCTGTACATTTAAGACCCCAAGGATCTGGCCTAGGAAGCAGACAAAGCAATGATCTCAGCCATTCAGGTGCTTTTTTCTATCTTATTTCCTAAAGCCTGTCCTTGCCTCGCCATCCTTCAGCCTGTTAACTCCAAATTTTTGTTTCTGTTTGCAGTCATTAGCAGTTTGAAGAATTTGCTCCTGTCCACTGCATAAAAAAGGTAGATTGACCACAAAAGACATGAATACTTAGTATATTATTTCAAGTGCTATATTTAACTAAATTACCCCCTCTTTTGGAACTGTTTGTTATTCCTTTGGTGATAGAACAGCATCCTGTTTGCCGGCACACATTGCAGCTGTGGAGTTCAGTGAAACCCTCATGGGTTTCTTGGAATAGCTTTGTAACTGAAACCTCCCAAACCCTGCACTGATTTATTGAACCAGATCTTGGTGTGAAACAGGACTGTTCCTATCACACCGTGGATGTTCTTCAGAACGTGTGACCATAGCGTTTAGCGCAAGTACATTGAAACATCCCTGAATTATGCAACTTTAGCTTTACCAAACTATGTGACTCAGATTGAGCCAATTCCAGAAGGTAACCTTAATTATGCTGCACATCCTATGTGAATAATCCATTGTCAGCCACAGGAAATGTGGATCTTGTTGAACCACCACAACCTGATTACAGACAATATGATCCATAAACTGGTAGTTGTGAGTAATACCAATCGCTTTCCTGAACATCTGAGTTTAGATACATGGTTAGGTAATGAATTCAGTACTAATACATTTGGAGAGTTTGTCATTGTTAGGTTGTGCTACTGTTACGGGAACAGCTATGTGTTCTAGTAATACTCCTTGCTTTCTATATTCTACAAGTATTTCTCTACCTCACACAGACAGACTGGGAGCTGGGATTGCTTCTTGCTTTTCAAAGAGGTGATCTTCACATCAAGGCTTTATTTTGTAAACACAGGGGCCCAACCTAAACCAGGCTTATGGATTAAAGATTCTGGTGTTAATTATACCTAATAATAATTGGGTAGCTTTCGAAGATATTCAGAATCTGAACATCTGGTGCTACATAACAGCAGAAAACAGAGTTGAAATACTGTCTGGCAAAACATCCAGGTGACCTAGCACCCAACTAATTCTGGGAGATGAGAAACACATTGGACAAACAGCCAGTGCTAGAGATTTCAGTCTCCCTAGGCATCTCTCCACTGTCGTCTCCTCTATCAAACAGGTTTCTGTCATCTCTAACTTAAGCCTTCTGTTTCAGTTGAAACTCGTTACACCTGGCCCACCCAGAGAGGACATGGAAAGCAGTTTACATTCTCTCTTTACACAGCTACCTTGCCTCACAGTCTCTGAGGAATTCTGAGCACAAGAACCTGCCTTCTTTATAAAAAGAGAATGTTGACTTCAATAAATCAATCATCCAGCATGTTATACGGCTATGCAGAGTGGCAGCTTGGTGCTCTTTGGTTAATGGTGTGAGTCTAAAATCAGAAGCACAGGTATGGCTTATCTTCAGTCCAGACTACTCTCCTCACCCAGCATGATGTTTCTCAAATGTATCTGGACACTGGAATGATTTTCATGCAGGGGCTCAAAATTACATGAAGAATAAAATTAAAAAAATAGCAACATTATCTGACTACGGTCCAAAAAAATGAACAGGGGCATTGTAATACTGGAAGTTACCAAAGAAGAGCTTGCTCTGTACTGACACCATCATGGCAAGTCAATATGATGGGACAAGTGACAGTGCGTTTCATCCAGGGGAGCTGAAGGCCTTTTTACAGAGGGAGCCAATGACGGTGCCTTCTGCTTGACAGATGAGCTCACATATGGAATCCATTTGGCCACACGCAGAACCACCCATCGTGCTGATTGCAATGATCCTCAGCTCTGCGTCTCTGTGCAACCCCAGCTACTCTGCCAGGACAGATGGGTTTACACCTAGTACTTAAATCTTCATTACCTCCGTCCAGCGGATTAAAGAACAAAAAGAAGAGTAAATTGTGGAGATACAAGACTCCCAAACATGCAACAGATGACAAGAAGAGACTTAAGTTTGTCTGGTACATCTGTTGCATGAAGACACTGAGCAGCAGTGGGAGAAAAAGGACTCAATTCCCAGATTATTAATTTTATTTCAGATCTTATTGTTTCAGTGTGTAAAATGCAATCCCCAGCACTGATCTCTGTATAAGCACAGGAAGCTCCTGTGTCAGCATAAAGCTCTGGACCTGCACAAACAAGAGCACAAACCCTCAGAAAGTTCCATCTTATGCGATCAGTCTTGGACTGTAAAACAGAAATTACATTCTAAAACTTCACCAGAAGAGATCCCGGCGAAGATCTGGGCAAGAACCTTGGAGATCCTTGAAATAGAATCATCAAATCACAGAATGGTTTAGGTTGGAAGGGACCTTAAAGATCATCTAGTTCCAACCCCCCTGCCATGGGCAGGGACACCCTCCACTAGACCAGGTTGCTCCAAGCCTCATCCAGCCTGGCCTTGAACACTCCCAGGGATGGGGCATCCACAGCTTCTCTGGGCAACCTGTCCCAGTGCCTCCCCACCCTCTCCGGGAAGAACTTCTTCCTGATATCCAATCTAAATCTCTCCTCTTTCAATTTAAACCCATTACCCAATTCAATTTAAACCCATTAGTAGCATGAACAATAATGTAACAGGGGAAGAAGATACAGGCAAATAAAATACAGAAGGATTCTGACCATATGGACTGGGGAGTCAACGTTTTCCTTTGCCAGGTGAAAGCAGAGGTTGTGGATGAGGAGTTGTACTGCTGAGCCACAGCTTTTCTAGAAATTCTTTGTTGGAGGACAGGTCCCATGCAACAGGCTCAAATCCTGCATCTCTTTCAGAGTATGTGGGAGCTGCCCCTGTTCCTTCTGGCACCCTTTTGAGCCTCCTTACAGTGCTTGAAGGTGCTGCTTGGGGAACAACAGTGGAAACCAGAAGAGTGTTAGGTTTCTGCCTGGAGTTGCATTGCACTTTATATAAGATTAAGGCACTATATATATGATTAGAGCACCATACCCAGTGGGGATGGGCTTCCCTGTGCTTTCAAATATAAATCTCTTGACATTATTGCTCATCCACCTCCATTTTTCTTTCCCAGCCCAGTTGCAGGATTGGGTGTGTGGGCCATGCTCTAGGGAAGAGGGGCACAGCCCTGGTTCTGCAGGCCGCCTGGCATTGAACAGTTTGCAGGTCAGAGGGAAGAAGTGGAGCACTGAAAATTCTCCCCTTCATTGAGTGGCATTTTGGTGAGTGTGAAACAAGGGAGTTAGGACTCAGTCCTGCAACTCAGTGGCAACTGATGGGTGCGGTAAGTACATCCTCAGTGCTCACTTGTCTTGTTCCTGCCTCATCTTATCCTTCCCCTTGTGTTTCTCATTGACTGTGTTTAACTTTGTGCTGCTAGTACTTGGATTTTTTTCCCCATTTTGATGTTTATCACTACTGACACCAGAGTTGCAGAGCAAGAAACCCCAGTGAGTGCTGAGTGATTAGGATTAGGTGGCACTTATAAGTGGCAGGCAGAGACAAGGCTCAGACCAAACACATCTGCTCAACAATTCACCCCACACACAAGTGCTGCCTTTGCCTCTGAACTTCTAATGAACTGTAAATTGCAAACAAGGTTACCAGCAGCTAATCACTTGCTTAAAGTGCTGAGGATAAAGAAAGGTTGTGAGGAGTTGCTAAAAAATACAGGAAGAGGCAGGAAAAGTGTTCCATTGAAACAAATTAAGAGCAAGGAGAGACTGGTGGTTTCTAGGGTTATACTAAAGGGCTTTGATGAACAGCAGCTCCCAAAGGATGGTATCAAATATCTATTTCTAGCCTGGGCAAACTGGTTGCTGTGTCAGCATCAATGCACAGATAGCATTTCTGATGTCATCCTAATCCCCATTAGAACAGTCATCTCTTCCTTCTCTCCTTCTCCATCCCATTTCTACCCTCCTCTCACCAGCATAAAGCTTTATTTACACTGGTTTTTTTCCTCATCTTTAGCATTTCTCTTTTCTGACTCTCCACATCCATAACCTCTATGTATTCTCACTCCTTGCAACCATCTTCCTCCTGTCCTTCTCTTTTTGGTCATGACGTCCCTGGAATCCTTCCTCTATCACAGACAAGATCACAGCTATCCAAGATAATTTTCCAATTCTTTGAGTCTCTAAAACTGAATAACTTCAGAGAAATTTACCATTTGTCAAAAAGGGAGAGGGCAACAGAGTGAAATTTAAGGACTATGCTGCCAGACATCAAAGGCAGTGGTCACATCCGGTTCTATTTCTGATATCTTTCTCCCTCCACCTTCTCAGAGGTCTTGTCCTCTTCATCTGGCAGTTTCTCTCTTACAGGGTACTCCCTGCTGGTACTTCCATCTCATCTCAGAAAGAAAAACATTGAACTTCTTCTCTACCTGCTGCCTTTATCCCCATCCCACTTCCTCTTTGTACTCTTCCCTCCTTGGTACAGTTCCTTCAGTTGATACTCCTCTCCTCTCATCTATCCGTGCTACTGCTTATCTGTAAGCCTCCTCCATCGCCCAGCTTCTTCCATCACCCACCTCATTTTCCCAGATGCCCTCTATCAGCCTTCTTTTATTTCAATTTCTTGCCTTTGTTTCTTTCCCCACAACCTCCCCAGCTGGTTCTCAATGAATTTGTTAATCTAGATGGGAATTGGGCATCCATCTGGCTTTTAGGCCCAGACTTTTCAGGAACACCAAAACCAGGACATATGCAATCTATTTTGTTTTTCTGACTATTTGCAGAATAATGTTCAGTTCACTGTTTCCTCATATTGATTTCCTCGGCTGCTGTTCACAGAGTTTATTCTGTGAATTGATTCAACATTAGGGCTGTGTTATTTCCACCTAGTCGGAGAAGTAATGTGATGCTGTTTCCATTCCCTGCATATTCAAGGGCATGAAAGATCAGGCATGAATATTTGTCTGCAGATGAAACTCTTCTTAGCCATTCATTCTAAATGTGAAATGTGCTCCCTATCAATGCTTTCACCGGAAAAGAACGTTATAATTTGCAGAGCTATGAACTTAGACATTAAATACAAACACTAACTTTTTCACTGTTATATCTAACATTGATGAAAATTGGAAATATTCAGAAGCAATTATTTTTCATGCTGTTCCCTTAACTGTAACTGCTTTTTTCTCTTCCCAGACAATATCCACAGCAGAGTTGATAGTTTCATGATCTCTAGTCCACAGACACTTCCTCCCACGTATATAAAAGAATTAATAGAAATTGAGGAAATTCTGTGGCTTTCTACCCTAAATCAGGAAGATATGGGCTGCTGTTTGAACCTGTTTTCACAGAATCATGGAATGGTAGGGGTTGGAAGGGACCTTCAGAGGTCATCATCTAGTCCAACTCCTCTGCCAAAGCAGGTTCACCTAGAGCAGGCTGGACAGGAATGCATCCAGGCACGTTTTGAATATCTCCAGACAAGGAGACTCCACAGCCTCTCTGGGCAGCCTGTTCCAGGGGTCTGGCACCCTCAAAGAAAAGACGTTTTTCCTCATGTTGAGATGGAGATTCCTGCATTCCAGGTTGTGCCTGCTGTGTGCCCACTTCCCCTTGTCTTGTCGCTGGGCACCACTGAAAAGAGCCTGGCCCCACCCTCTTGACACCTGCCCTTTAGATATTTATAAGCATTGATAAGATCCCCCTTCAGTCTTCTCCAGGCTAACTAGACCCAGCTCTCTCAGCCTTTCCTCATAAGAGAGGTGCTCCATTCCTTTAATCATCCTTGTATCGCTTCACTGGACTTGCTCCAGTACTTACCTGTCACTCCTGAACTGGGGAGCTCAGAACTGGACACAGTACTCCAGATGTGGCCTCACTAGGTCAGAGTAGCAGAGGAGGTTGACTTCCCTCGACCTGCTGGCCACACTCTTCTTAATGCATCCCAAGATGCCGTTGGCCTTCTAGAACACAAGGGCACGTTGCTGGCTCATGGTCAACTTATTGTCTACTAGGACTCCCATGTCTCTCTCTGCAGCACTTATTTCCAGCAGGTCAACCACCAAACTGTACCAGTACATGGGGTTATTCCTCCCCAGGTGCATGACCCTACACTTGCTCTCGTTGAACTTCATTAGGTTCCTCTCCACCCAACTCTCCAGCCTGTCCAGGTCCTGCTATATGGCGGTGCAGCCTTCTGGTGTATCAGCCCCTCCCCCCAGCTTTGTGTCATCAGCACACTCACTAAGGGTATACTCTGTCCCCTCATATATGTTGTCGCTGAATATGTTGCACAAGATCGGGCCCAGTCCTGACCCCTGGGGGACATCGCTAGTCATAGGCCTTCAACTAGACTGTGCCCCTGATCACAACTCTCTGAGCTCTGCCATTCAGCCAGTTCTCAGTCCACCTCACTGTGCACTCATCTAACCCACATTTCCTAAGTTTACCTATGAGGATGTTCTGGGAGACCGTGTCAAAAGCCTTGTTGAAATCGAGGTAGACAACATCCTTTGCTCTCCCCTCATCCATCCAGCTAGTCATGCCATCATAGACGGCCGTCAGACTGGTCAAGCATGATTTCCCCTTGGTGAATCCATGGTGACTACTCCTGATAATCTACTCTTCCTCCACATGCTTAGAGATGTCATCCAGGATGAGCTGTTCCACCACCTTTCCAGGGATGGAGGTGAGGCTGACTGGCCTGGGGTTTCCTGGGTCTTCCTTCTTGCCCTTTTTGAAGACTGGCGTGACATTAGGTTTCCTCCATTTTTCAGGCACCTCTCTTGTTCTCCATGACCTTTCAAAGATGATGGAGAACAGCTTTGCAACATCTGTCATCTCCCTCAGCACTTGTGGGTGCATTCCATCAGGGCCCATGTGGATGTCGTTTGCCTAAATGATCTCTAACCCAACCCTCCTTGACCAAGGGAGGGTCTTCCTTTCTCTAGGCTCTCTCTCTTCTCCCAGGGTCTGGGATTCCTGAAGGCCAGCCTTAGCAGTAAAGACTGAAGCATTCAGCAACTGCGCCTTCTCTGCATGCTCCATCACCACGGCCCTACCTCATTCAGCAATGAGCCCACATTTTCCCTAGTCTTCCTTTTGCTACTGATGTACTTGAAGAAGCCCTTCTTACTGCCCTTGACATCCCTTGCCAGGTTTATTTCCAAGTGAGCCTTAGCCTTGCATCCCTGCATACTCTGACAATATTCCTATATTCCTCCCAAGTGGCCAGTCCCTTTTTCCACATTCTGTAAACTTCCTTCTTCCACTTAAGATTTTTCTAAAGCTGATTGCTCACCTTGAGTTCATCTTTTAATCCTGAGTTGTTTACCTCATACATAATAATCTTGAATATGTTCCTGACATATGGACTGGTTACTAAGGAAACAACTGGAAAGCCCATTTTGGGTTAGATAGCTTGAGAAAACAAAAGTCTAAACCAAAGCTCGTGTTTAGTCCTGATGGCTACTTAGCCTGAATGCATTTACCAGAAACATATCTGTGGACACCTTGCCCACAGCCTTGCTACAGTCCAGATCCACTTGGACTCTGAGTTGCCTTAAACTGGTGTGTCACCGGTGTGGTGTGACAGCAAGTGTGGAGGACAGTTAAACTTCTAGCTCTGGTGCTTTCCTCTACCTGTTTCCTCCATTGCTGTCTCTACGTAGATACTTATGTGGTCTCCAGCTTCTTCTAAGTTAAAACATCCTATAATCTTGAATAGTATCTTCCTGCAGGTGAAACAGGATGTTCTTATTAACCTCGTTCTATTAATGGAGATGTTAAAGGGCTGCTAAGTGACTTGCCCATGGTCACAGATATCACGTACCTCCAGAAGAGGGCCACCAATTATTCTCTTATTCACCAGTGCAGAATAAGCTTGTGGAGATTCTTAAGTGGAAGGCACTACAGAGATCATAATTAATTATGGTAGTCATTAACTACTTGATTCTTTTAAAAAACAAGCACATACAGGTTATGGTTGGGTCCTAGTCATGATGCTCTGCCATGTGCTCACCAGCTATCAGTGAAGGCACTCCCACTCAGTCGCCGAGGGGACCAGCTCCAGAGCCAGCACGATTCGCACCTACAAACTAGTCCCCGGGGACCACTAGTGCCAGGGTGGGCAAACAGGGTGCTGTGACTGTCGGCTGGACCAGGGAGCAATGGCACCCACCTGGCACAAGCCATGGCCTCTCTGAGCTCAGCACCCGCTTCCCAGACAGAGCTCCGGTGGGAACACGCTGCTGCCCCGGTGTCGAGTGCAGGATGGGCCCTGCTCATCCCAGTACCGGGCAGCAGCCGTGGGCAGAGCTGTGGGAGCTGCACCCAGGGAGAGGAGCTCCTCTGCTTAGGGACAGAGCTCGGGGAGGAGGGGAGTGGGTTGAGAGGGGTCAGGGAGTCTGAGAGGGAGCTGGAACCCTGGAGCTGCACCCTACCATCCCTGGGAAAGACCTGTCAAGAAGGAAATCTTAAAGGCACAGGAGCAAGCTTCCCCACGTGCCAGAAGACAAGCTGGTGGGGAAGAAGACTGTCCTGGCCAAACAGAGAGCTTTGGCTGGAACTCAGGAAAAAAAAGAGAGTTTACGACCTTTGGAAGAAGGGTCAGGCAACTCTGGAGGACTCGATATTGTGAGGCTATGCAGGGAGAAAAGTAGAAGGGCCAAAACCTAACTAGAACTCAATTTGCCTACTGCAGTAAGATACAATCAAAATGTTTCTATAAATCCATTCACAGTAAAAGGAGGGCTAAGGGGAATCTCCATCCTTTATTGGATGCAGGGAGAAACACAGGATGAGGAAAAAGTGGAGATACTTAATGCTTTCTTCAAGAACGACAGTGAGGTGCTGGAGTGTGTCCAGAGAAGGGCACAATTTGCACCTACAAAACAACCCCCGGGGACCACTAGTGCCAGGATGGGCAAACAGGGTGCTGGTGAAGGGTCTGAAGCAGAATTGCTGTGAGGAGTGGCTGAGGGAGCTGGGGGTGTTCAGCCTGGAGAAGAGGGGGCTCAGGGGAGACCTTATTGCTCTCTACAACTACCTGAAAGAGGTTGTAGTGGGGTGGGTGTTGGTCTCTTCTCCAAGTAACAAGACACAGGACAAGATGAAATGGCTTTGAGTTGCACCAAAGGATTGGATGTTAGGAAAAATTTCTTCACTGAATGGCTTGTCAAGCACTGGAACAGGCTGCCCAGGGAAGTTTGTTGAGTCACCATCCCTGGAGGTATTTAGAAGATGTGTAGATGTGGCACTTAGGGACATGGTTTAGTGGCAGACCTGGTAGCGTTAGGTTAATGGTTGGACTCAATTATCTTAAGGGTCTTTGTCAACCTAAATAATTCTACAATTAACTCCTAGAATGCCCCGTGATCTGGGGATTTAGATCCTGACTGCATAACTTTTTTATTAGAGCTCTGTAAAACTTTGGGATTAAGGGAAAACTTGGCCACAAAATATCATGCTTTAGAGCAGAATAAAATAGGTCTCAGAGGAAGTGAGACACCTAACCCCTAATGAAATCTATAAATGCTGCAGTTTTCTGGTTTCATGTAGCATGGGGGCCTGTCAGCCGAGATCAGTAGAAAACTGGTAAGGGAGCTGAGAAGAATTGTCATCCTGGCTTCATCTCGTAAGGCAACTGGAGAACAGCTGTTCATTTTCTTTTAGGATATGTTTGAACTGCCTGAGCTCCCTCTGCCGCTTTATCAAGGCAAATAAGAGACACGGTGTCTGCACCCACCTGGGGGAATAAGTAACTCAAAGCGAGAAGCAGCTGCCCTATGGCA
This sequence comes from Rhynochetos jubatus, assembly GCA_027574665.1. NCBI lineage: Eukaryota > Metazoa > Chordata > Aves > Eurypygiformes > Rhynochetidae > Rhynochetos > Rhynochetos jubatus. The sequence goes on along the minus strand of CM050648.1, from coordinate 4,386,833 downwards.
CAGATGTGCATTTGAACTAAGAAAACTCAGCTCAGAAGATCTGGGCTGGATGTGAATCAATATTAATCCCAGGAAGGAGCAATTTGACCCGCCCCGCAGTTGCTGAGTGAAACTGATACTCTTGTCGGTGTCTCAGCAAGTGCCGCAATGGCTGAGGCTCCTAGGGCTGAGCAAACCCCTCAAAGCTGCCCCGAGACGAGATGTCTTCAGTGTTTCCAGGGCAGGCAGAGCTGGAATTCAGATCTGATGAAAGTTCACCAAATCTGAGCTCTTTCAGACATAATATTTTTCACTGGCTGAACTGGCATCTTCGGTAGTTGTTTCTGAACAGCGGCTCTACTGTGTGCAGCCATGCTGAGTATCAGCAAGGGCACAATAGGCAGACGTTACACATTTCTGGAAGTAAGAGGCAGCTCCTTCGCTTTCAGTGCTGTTTTTGTTCCTTAGGAACACAGACATCACTGTGCTGTTGGATGCAGGGCAATTTGGTGGGATAGCTTCTTTCTGAACGCGTTTAGTAACGGAGACATCAGTAGAGAGTGGAAACAAGCCCTAATATCTCTTTTTCCCTGATGGTATAATATCAGTCCCTATATATAATAAATACTGAAGCAAACACCCCCATGGCAGAGGGATTGGAACTGGATGATCTTTAAGGTCTCTTCCAACTCAAACCATTCTATGATTTATCTCCCTTCTGTGGTTTGTTTTTTTTTTTTAGCTTTCAGTGTTGCAACTGTGTATGTTCCTTTTACTACATCGAGATTCCTCACTTTTGTGTTTCAAGTGAATTCCAGAGCTACATGGTTTGCAATTATGTCAAGCAAGTGCTTCTGCTGTAAAATTGTAATTTACCATTTCTCATATCTTTGAATGACACTTGGCTCTTTTATTACAGGAAAGGGAAAACACTCATTCTTAATCCACATGTCCTAGACTGTTCGTTATTTGATTTACCACATCTTATCCTTCCCAAATGAATGGCTCCAATCCTTCTAGTTTTATTCTGTTCATCGCTGAAAAAATGTTGCTTGTCCCTGAACTCCCCAGTTACGTTATTTATTTTTGAAACAGAGTAACAAGCACTGGAGACAGTCTTTCCATGACAGCAATCACATACATTGTGTAACTGAATTATATAACCCTTCATCCCATCCTTTATATAGCCTCGTATATATTTGCTTTTTAGATGTGGCCACACAGCGAATGCAGTTCTTAACTGACCTTTCCCCAGTAATAGCCAAGGACTTTTTCTGAGTTAATGCTTGTACTAATTTATTGTGGCACAAAGGCACGGTGAACTCTGACAGCTCACTGGTATAACTCCCAGCTGTGCACACGTATGCTGCAGCAAGTCTTTTCACAGAGAGGACTTACTTATCCCAAAATCTCTGGAAAAGTCTCTCATGTAGATAAGTCCTAATTTAGGGCCACATTCCAGTCTCAAGAGTCAGTTTGGGAATAATCATGGAGATGCATAAAAGGAAAAAGAAATGTATGAGCCATGAAGGTTGCCATGGATAGTGGAACAGAGAGTACACAAGGCTGGTATGACAGGGTAGCTAAATTAAGTGGAAGTGACACAGTCAAAGACCTTGAAACATACAGCACAAAATAAAATATTTCCCCAAAAGACAGATCACTCAATTAAAAAAAGAAAAAAAGCCCCATTTCTAGGTAGAATGAGCTGTAAATCTCTATAAGAATAGAGACAGCAATGTTCTTCTCAAGTTATGTTGAAGGGTAATAAATCTGCAGGTAATTCTCAGAGCGACCTTTCAGCATGATGATGGACAAGGGGCTGCAGGGCTCTGCAGCGTGGCTCGCAGCTTCTCCTGCGCCTAGCAGATATGTAACTTGGGGAAGTATACACCAAGTCAGGCTGCTGGGGTTGCTTTTGGGTGCTGCACACTAGAGGCTGCTGCCTTGGCAGCTGCGACCTATCTACTGAAGATACAGGTGATGAAGAATGCATGTGGCCTGTCCCAGGCCCAACAGATGGCTTAAGACAAAATTTAAGAACTGAGGGTTTCATCTCTGGTCAAACCCAACAGAGCTTTGACGTGCACTGTAGCTGCTTTCATGGGATGTTTAATTATCAGACGTCATCTAGATGTCTGAAGAGCTGCAGGTGGCAGGGAATCAGTGAATCTCAGGGAGACAAGGGGGTATGATTTCCTTGGGAGCTGCTCAGGACTGAATTTTTCTTAGCAGTGCTGCTAAACATGCCCAGGACTGCTGGAATTTTGTCTGCTACCACGCTCCTTTGTGCTGCCCTCAGACTGATGGCAGGACAACCCTTTCTTCTGCTAGAATTAGGAGCCTGTGTGGAAATCGTTATTCTAGGAAGGTGGTTGCTCCCTTACATTGCTGTAAACCAGCAGTGGTGGCTGTGGTTGGGGAAACTCCTGCCTACTGTTTCTGAATCCAGAGGCCATGCCAAAGAGGGAGGAGAGGAACTGATGAGACTGGAGGGTTTCTTTACGTGATGTCTATCCCTTGCTTATTGGGAAGCTTTGGATACAACAGCATTTCCTTTAGCCGCTGCAGTAATCCAGTCCCAACCCATATCTCCAACACAATCTGGTCCTAAAATAGCCTGTTCCTCTGCACAGAAGTAGGAGATCTCATTTTCAAAGCATTTCCTCTGCTGGTAGCCTCCCAGCTTTTACTCACAGTGCTGCTGCCGTGAACAGGCAGCGACGCCCATGCAGAAAGAGGATGGGAAGGGACCTCAGAGGAGGAAAAAGTTGCCTTGCTGCCACAGTGCGGGAAGCAGGGAGAGGCCACGTGTCAAAGGGCCACCACACAAAAGGCAAGATGCCCAGTGCTGCCTGGATAAGGATGGCAGGTGGGGGAAGGTGGTCTGGCAGGTAGAGTGGCAGAGGGTGCATCAGTTCACAACCAGAAGTATCAAGTGTTGCATCTTCCAGGGCCTGGCTGAAAGTCACGTGAGAACTGATATAGGATGCTGCTGGCAGGGAATTGTTCATGATGGGCGGAAAGAAACACATTTGCAAAACAGGAATGACCCACGATGCTTACAGCAACAGTTCAGGTAGGAGACTGCCATCTCAGCTGCAGTGGGATAGTCATGCTCAGCCCTATCTGGAAGAAAAGAAACTCCCAGGGCCTGTCCTGTCTCAGCATCTTTTCAGGATCTCTAGCTCAAATCAGTCATCTTACTCAGACCCTTTGGTGCAGACTCATTCATTCTTGTCCAGCTCATTTCCCTCACCTCCTATTTTCAGTTTACTTCACTATAAAGCTTAAGCAACATAAAGTTATTACAGACATTGCTTGCCACCTCTCCAAAGTGTAAAACTTTATATAGCTGTAGTTTCTTGTATCTGTGACCACAGAGTTTCTGATTTCAGCCCTAAATTTCAGGAGCAAATTCCCCAGCACTGCACAGGACTCTGGTAGATGCATCCCAAACAGGATTAATCTCAAGCCCCTAAAGAGCACACACACAAAGTTTAATACTCATTACTAAATTAATATTCATGCTCTTTGTCCGTGGTGATTTATCTTTATAGAACTGGTTTTGGCATTGTCTGTTTCCTTCACTTCTGTATCTGTTCCATGCTCTCCTCCTGATTAATCTGTTGATAGGAGGCTTCAGGTAAATAGCCAAATTTTGATTTATCTGTCCTTTAAACTCATTGTTTCTTCATGGCTCATCAGCTCTGACTTTATAATGAATATCTTGCAGTATGTCCCTGCCCATGGCAGGGGGGTTGGAACTGGATGATCTTTAAGGTCCCTTCCAACCCAAACCATCCTATGATTTTATGATTTCACGTTGTTAGGACATTACTGCTGTCTTAGTATTGCCTCCGTATACCGTAACACCCAAGTATGGGCCATCTTCCTTCCGAGTCTGAATTCCCATGTCCTGATCCAGCAGGAGCTCACCTCCTCCTTTCCTATTCACCTACACCATGTGGGGTAGACAATAGTGGATTGTTCTCCATAGGGAAGACAATGTGAAACAGCAAAGCTTGCCTTTCCTCTTGCTTCCTCTGCTGGAATGGTAATTAAAAATATGTTCATAAAAACTGACCCAGTGGGTCTTTTTTGTAGCAGAAATCACTTCGTAGTAAAGCACACCTTTAAAACTTACCTTAAGGTTTAGCCAGGCTGTTTAAATGCAGTCCAGCTGTCAGAAAACAAGCTTCTACATTTTATTAAAAAATAAATAATCCACCACCTCCTTTCCTCTTTCAGAGTCCCTCTCTGGGCAACATCTGGAACCAGTGTCTAATTACTGGTCCTGGTGAAATTCCTCCTTTGCGGGGCACTAGATCTAGACTGTAAACCAAAGGCCCTACAACCTCCTTATTGTAGCCAGATCCTTGCTCATCCATGGATGCTGCTGCCTTCGCAAGGCTGACATAGTCACCCAGTACCCTGTGCTGTGACTATCTCCCTGTAAACCTGAGAGCAGCCTCAGCAGCGAGGTAGCAGCTGCTGATGGTACAGGAGGGGTTGAAGGATTGCTTAGGAAGTGGTGGGACTTTCGCATCACACTAGAGCCATCTGCATAGTAGGGGAAAACCCAACCGGGGGTGAGGAGGTGACTTCCTTCCTGGCAAAATATCCCGCTTCTGCTGCAGCATGCGGCAGGAGTGGTGAGAGGTTGGACACACAGGTCTGGCACATCTGTGCGCCCTTTCGATCTCATCTACATGTTGGCTTGGCTGTGCCTTGGCTCACAGGGCCTCCCCACAACCTGCAAAAGGGACATTTCCCTTTGGGTTTCCTTCCCTACTGCACCTCAGGAGGTAAGAGTTTCATAGCAAGGGCTATACTGCAGATCCACACAGCAGGAAAACGTTTGTAGTGACACAAAATTAGACTGCTGAGAAAAGAATATATCTCAGATTCTTGAAGCTTCCCTACCTTAGAAGCAGACATGGGCTTGAACTGAATTTTCCAGAACAGAAGTGATTCATGCAGAAATCACGGAAAACAACTGGGGTGTGAAGCACTCAAGAACTCCAGGTTGAAGGGAATATCCAGCAACTCTGGCTCTCAAAATGTAAATAGGAAACAGTCACAGAATCTTATCTGTATTTTGCAGCTAATGAAAACACTAGTCTCTCCTGGGAGCAAGCCTTTGCTCTAATTTTAATGCATTTTCTTAGGTTCCCCTTAGCTGTGACTAATATGCTGTCAGGTGTGCCTTTTCCCGAAGTTGAAAAGCATATCTGAAGTGCTACAACCTCTAGCCAGCATATTTAAATTAGTGAGTACCCACTGAAACCACATCTCAAAGGTCAAGGGAGGGGATGGCACTCGGGATACCCTCATGCTCTGCTGAGCGATGGGTACGAGCAATCCCTGCTCCCATGGGAGCCTGGGGGCAATTCTTCCTGGTGAAGTGCTGTTTGCTGTGCTGGCCCCTTGCATTATTTGGGCTGTGCACAAACAGCGCTTTGACTATCAAGCACAAACCATTTCAAAGCCAGATCCCAGCAAGCAGTTTTATCAGTGGAGCATGCAGTTGCCTTCCCATCCCTGAATCCCAGAGAGCTGGTAGTAATACATACAGTATGGCAAACACACTGAATCACCCCTACCTTTTTTTTTTTAGGCTGTATCCTAAAATGGGTCTGAACATATATAATTACATATATTTAACTATAATTTTGTTATATTATAGAACTGTAAAGACTTCACCCATCTGCTTACTATGGCTGTGTTCACGTCATGTATTAAACCTGGACCTGCTGATCACACCGTGAAACCTCTACCCCCAGGCCACACTGCCTTTTAGCCAAGGGACAACGTCTTTAGGACAACCCAGGGTCGGAACTTGGTAGAGTGGACTGGGATGGCGCTGAGCTGCTCCTAATTGCTGTTCAGCTGCTACTTCCTCTGGCTGAGCTGATCCCTGAGCTCAGCTCTGCTCCATGGTCCAGGAGATGGAGAAATGAGAGGGGTGGAGGAACTCACAGACATCAGCCTCAGCTGGACAGCTCACAATATATAGGGTGGACATACCTTATGGTGCCAGTGACAGATGGGGTAACACGGCACACTGAGTTCATGAGAGCAATTCAGGCCACCTGGTCCCCATGACGACTAGGCCATGGGGGCCAGGCTCTGCCAAGCCCAGGTAGGACGTCTCTGAACTGTTGTTTGAAGTCATTTCAGATGCTGCAGTAAGGTAGTAAGGTGCATAAGTGTGCTGCCTTTTTTATACAATTTGGGACCAAAACGCGTGTTCCCACCTGTGTGCTGGCAAAGACCGAAAGGAGCTGCAGGGTGTTACTTCAATAAAACTAAGAAGAGTTTCGATTTAGGTATTCAGTGCCACCTAATGTTGTATATTCATATATGGGAGCGTAAGCAAGGATTTGGACAAGGGCCAGAGATGAGTTTACACATGACTTAGGCTTAATGTTAGGCATGTGACTTGCTGCCCACAAGGCGAGGGGTTGTTTGCACATAACTGTGTATTGTCCACGAAACTGAGCATAAACAAATGATTGTGTGTTTGTTTGCAAACATTAACCCTGAAGAGTAGGGAGGCTATTTCCATGAGAGCTGGATCTGTGGCAGCAACTATGAACTCCTGGAAAAGCACAAAAAGGTACAAATGTGTGTGACATAATCAGCATCACGACAATGAATGTTTTCTTTACTGGTAGTATGGCCAAAAGTGGTTTTCTTGCTGCCCCCAGAAAGTTCTCAGCCCTTCTCTCTATGCCCCTCTACAGAATTTATTTTCTCTAAGCATCAAAATAAGAAGCAGATTTTGCAAATTTACCTACCTATTCTTGTTTTTTGTCATGGAGATCAGATGAAGACCTAGGTACTTCCTGCGTACAGCAACAACACATGCAAGCTGAGCAAAAAATCCCGTCAAGGTTGGATTCCAGAGGAAAAGGTTGTGTTTGGATGTTCTGTGCTGCCTGAAAAGAGACTTTCACAGAGAGTGAAAGAGTCATTATTTTTTACTGCCAGAGCATTTTCATTCTGTGTTGTGAGAGCTGTGTCTCCACATCTTTCTCTGCTGCTGGCTGGAGTTTAATTGCTTATTTTCTGATTGGTTTCCTATGGAGACTTGCAGAACCATGGGACCTGATGGACTGCCCCCATCCTTCCTTTTCTTGCTAGTAATGTTTAAATCTGTTTTCAGTCAAATATGACAGAAGGGAAAAATGCTGACATGTTATTCATGCCACCTTTATGAAACTAGGCAGATGGGTAGAAAATAAAGCACCTGTAAGCATACTTAGCCAAGCAAAGGCTGGAAACTCCTGTGTCATTAGAGAAACTAAGTGGGAGGGACACTATGTAGGTGATGATATTGTGGGAAAAGCTTCACGTGGGGATTTTGCTTCTTTAGATATAAAAGTCATTCAACCAGGGCACGAGTCTCCGTGAAACAGGATTCACCGGTGCTGGTGCTCAAAAATGACTTGTGCACATCTTTGCAGATGTGCTGGGTTTAGTCAGGGAAGAGTTAACTTTCTTCATAGTGGCTGGTATGAAGCTGTTTCTGGATTTACCTTGAGAAAAGTACTGATAGGCTGCCTTTTTAGCTGGTGCTAGGGAGTGCTTGCACCAAATTCAAGATCCTTCTCAGCTTCTGATACTACAGCTGCGTTCCCAACTTTCTCACTACAGTCAGTGTGGGGGACACACAGCTCAGACAGCTGACCCAAACTGACCGAAGGAGTATTTCATTCCATAGCACATCACGCTCAGTACATAAGTGGGGAGTGGGCTCAGGGGCCATCACTCTTTCCACTCTCCAACTATCCTTAACGCCTTCACTAACTCCTTTGTTAGCTGCTTTGCTAACTCCTTTGCTGGCTCGTTCGTGAGTGAGTTGGTGGGCCGGTTAGCTTTCCTGGTGGTGCTGTCGCTGATAGACTTCACTCGGATTCTGCTGTGATCGCTCTCGGGCTGCAGCTCTCAGGCGCTCTGGCTCTGACTCTCACTTCTCAGGACCTGGCTGTGCATCGGTTGGTGGGTGGTGAGGAACTGTATCATATTGTATCATATGTTTAATTTTCTATTATTTTAATTACTTAATATTAGTAGTATTGTTATATATTCATGTATATATAGTATTCATTTATATTCAATTAGTAAATAGTTCTTATCTCAATTTTACAAGCTTCCTAGTCTTTTTCCTCTGATTCTGCCCCTTCGCTGGAGGAATGGGGGGAGATGTGAGACCGGCTTTGTGGTATTTTGCTGGCTGGAATTAAACCACAACAGTAGGTCATTAGAAAGACTTCTCTGTGTAACCGGTTTAAAAAAATCCTAGTCCACAGCCATGACACTGCTTCCTTTTAGAAAAGACTGTCAGTGTGTCAGCACCACACGCTACAAGTGCAGTCTGATCTTTGAAATAATGAATGTACTACTTAATAAAACATCCAAATTTATCCCTTTATTCAGAAGTTCTCAAAGCACTTTGCACATGTTAGGAAATGATCACCATGGATGAGAGAAGCTGCCTCATTCTCATTTTTCAGAGGAGGAATTTGTGGCCAGAAGGTAGAATGGTTTGCTCAGGGTTACGTGACAGGCTGGGAAAGGGGATCCAGCCCTGAAGACACCTGAGGAGTGTGCAATAGACACAGAGTTGTTTCGCTAGTGTGCATCCATCACACTACTGCCACACACCATCGCCTGGTCCCACCTATTTGGTTCTCGTGGTTTGGTTTTGCAGCACAACAGTTTTCAAGGTCTGGCTCCGTAGTCTTTGCAGATGAAGAGCACAGAACTGTTAAGTCATGTACCATCAGCTTGTTTTATGTAGCTGTTACACTTCAGTACAATACATGAAGTTTGTGGTATGCCAAGTCAGCAGAGTTAACGCACGGTGATTTCAGTAGCCCCTAGCACACAAAGAGACAGCTAGCAGCATATCCAGCCAGCTATGGGTCTTCAGCCTGAATGATCAGGTATAAATGGATACAGCTGACAGCTGAGCCAGCTGGCTTTCAACTTTTTTAGCAAGCAATATTTAAACCTATGTCCAAACTGTGACACACTGGTCACTCTGATGCCACACATTTCATTAAAGATGCCTTTAGTGCTGCTGCTTCTCATTCCTGCAACTGCAGCAAGAGACATTTGGCATATGCCTGTTGAATTCTAAACCTCATGGGCCAAATTTCATCTGTGGATTATTTAGGTGTTTATTAAGTGCCTGTTCTTTGTACGAGAACCACACAGCACTGCAATCCTTTTGCTCTACACAGAAGTTAAACACCTCTCAAGGTGTCCACTAATTAATCCTCCTTGCTCACATCTGTAGTAGGCTGGGAAATAGGAGATGATGTGTTTCAGCTTCCAGGGAGGTGGGTAGAGAGGTTCCAGTCTTTCTGCAGCTGACCTAGCATACTTTTCTAAAGGAATGTGTGCTATCTGAGCTTTCAAATGGTGAACATCACATAAGCGCAAAATCCCCCAAAAGAGACATTTCAAGCTTTGCAAGAAAGAGTATCAAAACCAATCAAACACAAAATGCAATCAGATTTTTAGGCAAATGGAAGGAAAAAAGGTGTATTAACCCATAGCATTTAACAATACTAGTCAAGCCATGTTTGTCCCCCTTTCCAGACATTTGTGGAGTCCAGAGTTCTGTGAAAATAGGACGGGTCATTAATGACAATGGGCCATTCAGCTGAAATGACTTCCAGGGAAGTAGCAGTTATAGCTACAAACTCCTCTGGAATCAGAAAGGCCTACAACCTTCTCTTTGCCAATTTTGCCAAAAGTTTTTGTGTAAAATTGAGTGGAACCACTTCCCCTCCCTCCAGCTCTGTCCATACTTTCTGTTTGTGCTGGGTGTGATGGGATCACACTGGGACATTGCAGAACTCTAAACTGGATTCTGTCTTTGTGAGTTGGTGTTAGAGCTTATGTCTCAGCTCACGCTGGGACATGTCGAGCACTCACAGGAATCTTGGAAGCTTGGCAATCCCAAACACAAGGATGGATAAGGTGTAGGTGATTGCAGCATCTGTCAGCCTTGGATGACAGAAGATCTTAACTATTCCCTTGACCTAAATGCTAAAATTTGCCAGGTCTGTTTTGGCAGGAGATGGTCTGAATACGGCTCCTAGTGGTTAAAAGCACCCATGACACATTTTATGTGAGTTGCTAGAGTTGTGAAGCTCTTGGAAAATTGGATGAGTAACTCTTCCCTTTCCCTGGAATTACCCATTGTAATCTTCCTTCCTTTTTTAAAGTTTGATTTTTCATCTTTGCTTAGAATACTTGGACTTACTCTGTAATGAGAAGGATGACAACTGTGAGAAAATGATGCAAACACAGAAAGATGGATAGTGACCTGACTCCTAGCCATCACAGAATATTTTAGGCAAATCATTTTGCCGTTTCCTATCTGTCTCCCCATTTGTTCACTACTGTGCATGTTGCATGTTGGAATTTCGGTCACAGGAAATGTTCCCATTGTGACTGAAGCAATAAAAATCGGAAATGAAAAAGTAATCCTGCCTCAAATTGCTTTTGAAGTGTAAGACAAGAAACAACAGATGGATACAGTCATGGAGGGGAATTTAAGGCAACAGTGAAGCGATACTGATCACTGTTATAGGCAGCCAGCACAGGGTATAAGCTGTTGCCAAGGCTTCTGTATTGTGGCAAAAAAAAATTAATGATGGATTTGAGAAAAGCTAATGAGAGAGCTCTGTAAATATTTTTGTAAGCCCAAAGCATGAGAGAAAGCATGAAATTGATTGTTTGAACATCTAAGAGTAACTAATTTGTGTAGGAAGTGTGATACCCATGAATTCATAATGGAGGTTATGGAGGTTAATTCATGAGCATGTCTAAGTGTGTTTAAATACCATTGAAGAGTAGAGTATTGTTAAATTAATCATCCCAGCAAAAAGTCTTAGAGTCATTTTAAAGAAAGGCAGCATGATTTTAGACAGGCGAGGAGCGAAGAAATTGGAAGCCGCTAGGCCATAACCTTCTGATATGAGCAGAGGTCATTAAGATGAAAATTGACAAAGGGATTTTTTAGCAATTGCCGACTCTGCTATGTCAGATTGGGTTTTATTTTCATTTGCAGTGGCTAAAATACTTGTAAAATGCTCTGACTTCGGTACTAGTGTGTGTGTTGATTAGCAGGACGTAAAAGATATTTCACTGAGGGCAAGAGAACTACTGTGTTGTCATCAAAGAACTAAAATACACAGTGAGGCTTGCAGCCAGCATGTTACTGTCAAAGCAGTTAGCCTATCTTGGCACAAGTGAGGTCACTATACTAAAGGAAGCGTCATATCTAAACCCAACATTTCTTTTAAGCGTGTCTCAGTGCCACATATAACCTTGATTTTGAAACTGTTATTTAGAACAGAAAATAACTTTTCAAGGACTCCAACTTTTAATCTCACAAAGCTCCTCGGAGTCATTTCCTGACACAGCCCACTGATCCTGAATACTCGGTCTGCTGTCTGCAGTGAAGACAACTGGGAGGACCACTGTGAGAAAGACTTTGTACGAAGTTAGTTGTGACATGCAACAGCAGCTAAAATGTGGTTCCTGAAACACATATCCTCTGATTTTGTACCCTTTTGAATTACTGCAAAGTTTTATTTTTTATTATTATTTTTTAAAATCATGAGATTTTGTCTGTCCTGGTTTTAAGAATTGAGTTTGTCAAATCCGATCTTTTTCAAGAAGCCTTTAGAAAGGTCTTTCTAGTGTGATTTGTGCAAAATGATGCAGGCCTCGGCAAGCATGACCCCTCTGTGCCCTGTTCCTGCCTAGACAAAAGCAGTTGCCTGCAGCTGTGTCCATCTTGCCCTCAAAGGGTTTTTAAAATGCCACTTGACACGATGAATGTATTTGAATGAATACTCTCTGTCATTACCAATTGAAATAACTCCTGCCTTCTCCTCATGACCTTCAGAGCTGGAGGCCTGTAGAAGAACAGTATTCTTCCTCTTTCAGACAATTGTAAGTCTGATTGCCCTGTACCAAAAAGGAAGTTTCTGACATGGGAAGTATTTCCTTGATCTTGAAGAGAGGTGGTGGATTAGGGACCTAATGTAACAAGCACTAAACTCCAATTTCAGGCTAGCTCAGACATGAGCTCACTGGGCCTGTGGACACATGTGTTGGCATATTTTATCAAGTCCAAAATTTTGAAGCCTCTGTGAAAGATAAAACAGGATTGTTGAGTCTCAGTGAAAATCAAATAGGCAGTTTTTTCCCGACAATCTGGAAGTAGGCCTGCCAAGAGTTAAGTGGTGGTGGACTAAAGGAGCTGGGGTTTTCTCAACTGGAAGATACAGCACATAAAAGGGAAGATAAAAGGAGTACTTTGTGGTGGAGAAAACCCCAATCTCAGTTGTAGGAAACAGTTCACTCCAAATAGGCCCTTCAGAGAAGACAGGACTTGGATTTTAGTCTGTACACATGCTGGCAAGGAACAAATAATTATAGCCTTTTCTCCTCTGTTATCAGCAGTACTAGGGAAGTGAAGTCCACAGTTCACCAGCACTTTATCTGACTTCTGTTTTTTAGAGAAAGGGTAAGTAATTGTGCCCCAAGCTTCCTCAGAGATGTCTTTGGCTGCAAGGAAGCTGTGATGGCCACACACCTCCAGTTTATACTGAATACAGCCACAGTCAGAGAGACAGCATTTCTGAAAATTTCTCTTAAGCTGCTTCAAACTCAACATATAAAAACATTGTCCAAATCAGTAGCTACTTCTGAAATTCCTCGACTTCATTTAGGATGTGCTTACATTCCAAAGGGAGAATGAAAGAAGAAAGTACGCTCTTCATTTGTGCTAAGTCAGCTGGGGTTTTAACAGAACAGAGGCAGTCACCTCCATGTATCTGGCCCAGCCTCTTCACTGTCCTGTTCACAATGTTTGTTTGCTTTGAACAGATGGAGCAAGGTAAATAAGCTGGTTAAAAATAAATCATGTGAAGCTATTGTACCTGCTTTTTCTGCACAGAAGGTGACACAAAGAAGCAGACAGCTCAGGCCCTGAATGTCAAGGCATGACGGCAGCCAACACTGATGCCTGATAGAGAAGAAAGCAGTCACTGATTTTCCTATGAGATCTTACAGGAGTGAGTCATGGTGAAGAGAGGTGCAGGTACAAGTATTTTATTTATAAACTAGAGGGACCAAATAACAGCATTACTGTGCATCATATAGAAAATGCTGCCAGTACTATTCAACACGAATGAGCAGCAAAGGGAAATCCAGCTTGTTATTTTTTGTTCATCTGAATGATAAACTTTGGACTAATCTTTCAAGCAGAATCATTTGCTAGTATTAGTAACTTGTTTGTAGCAGTCAAAACCAGGTGAAAAAAACCCCTATATAATCTAGCATCTTCTTAATCATCTCAGTGAGAGTCTAGGCACTGACTGCAGAGATGACATCAAATGTGGGATTTTTTTCTCCTCAGTTGGAACTGGAAAGACACAGATGTGCAAATGCTTCTCGAGAAATTTGCAACTTCCTGTATGCTGTATGTATTTATTAGCTATTCTTGTGTCTCTGCACTCTTACTAGAATTAAGCTGAGGTTTATCACATCAGTCTTTAGATCCCCACTGAAGTACCTAAGCTGAAATCCACTCTAAGCTCCTTCTGTTCTCAGTGGTGTCTTCATCCCACTGTCAGCTCGAATTCTGGTCTAAGTTGCTCCACAGTTGTTACGAGCAAGAGCTACACTTTCAAAACCAACTGATCATCTTCACATACTGCTGTGTGTAAGCCTTAAGCATGACAGGCTGGAGGGCAAAGGCTTGCTCTGGTTTCCTAACATAAAATTAGTGGCAGTGATGCTCAGAAATTCAAATGCTTGTGGGACATCCTTAACTGTTACCAGCTTTAGCAGAGCTGGTTACTTGTGAGTAGTCTTGGGAGACAGGGAACTTTGGTAACAGAGCTACAATTATTTTTTCATACCACATTTGCCCACTACTAGTCAAAAGCAGACCTTTCCACCTTTGTTTACAGTTCCATGGTCTGCATCCAGGATGTTTGCACACACTTACAAAGACAGGTTCCTCCCAGTAGGACCTTGCATGTCTACAGTGTGTTACAAAGAGCTCATATGTGTCATATTAAATACATCAACAATAATACAGCATTTCTCCTCTCTTCCCCGGGAAAAGTCGTGTTTCCAGCCAAGCTTTTTTTATCAACTCACCTGCTGTTATTTCCCATTCTTTAAGTGCAGCTAGTGCTGTAGGTGGTGCAAGCAGGGATGTCTAGACTCCATGTTGCGAATCCAAGGTGACATACTTCATTTGGCATTGCTAATCCCTTATCTGTCATGTGGTTCCGTAACTCTATTCTGCAGCTGGTAAGTTTTTGGAGCTTTGCTTTTGTTTGATCTGCAAGTGTCCAATTTTGAAACACTCAAAGCAGGTTTTATCAACACATGCAAGATAAACGTTACACAGTACTCGCTAGTACATGTGTGCAGCCTTTTCCCAAGTTTGTTCTTTCCTTATTCCTTCCATCCTCCGTGCTACCAGAAGTATTTTTTTCCTCCTTCTAGGAAAAACGTGGACACTAGTAAGAGCAGAGGGTTAAAACTTACAAAGAAAATAGCTGCAGTGCAGGAAGGGAGAGAACAATGACTCCTGCTCACCTTTGTGTGTGAAACCAATCAGTCCTTCAGTCTGCAGTAACTCTGGTTTGCCATCATTTAGTATTGCCTTACTACTGGGTTTTCTTGGTCTTCTTAACCCTGTTGGGAAACAGTCTGTATTACATTTATGTATCATACTTGTATTTATTCACCCAATGAAAGCAAAGAACTTAAACTGATAATTGAAAGTTTTATTGTTTCCCAAATAAATCAGGAAATGATTAAATAATTTGAATGATATGAAATTATTTAAGAAGCCTGTCTAACTGTAAATAACCTTGCTGCAAGATTTTCTTTCACTCATATTTTCCCCAACATTGTACACAAAAAGTACTGGCATTGCAACCTGTTAGCATCATTTCAATGGTTTCATAACGAGATACAGGTTTACAGTTGTACCATGTGAAACACATGTATTTTTATGTTAGCATTTTATACTGTGAGTGGCAGGGCGCAACACTTTTTGAACTCTGCTGTGCACAGGCTTCAAGGGTTTGGTAGTGGTGGAGATCCATTACAATTCATAGAATGGTTTGTGTTGGAAGGGACCAAAGATCATCTAGTTCCAACCCCCAATTATTAAAGGGCATATCCTGATGCCTTTATGTACTTGAATAAATCCCACTACGAATTCCATAGTGTAGTTCATTTGCTTAAAGTGATCAGGGCATGGGTGCAATTGCATGTAAAATTTGACCTTGGTTGGCTGCCAGACCCCACCCAGCTGCTCTCTCACTCCCCCTCCACAACAGGATGAGGGTGGGAGAAAAAAAGATGAAAAAACTCACAGGTCAAGATAAAAACAGGCAGGTCACTTACCAAATACCATCACAGGCAAAACAGACTTGACTTGGGGAAAACATTTAATTTATTGTCAATTAAAAATAGAGCAGTATGATAAAACAAAGATAAGACTAAAAACATCTTTCCCTCGCTCTCCCCTGTTTCCCAGGCTCAGCTTCACTCGTTCATTCCCAACTCTTCTACCTCTCCCCTCCCCATTCAGTGCAGGGGGATGGGGAATAGGCATTGTGGTCAGTCCATAACACTTGGTTTCTGCTGCTCCTTCCTCCCCATGCTCTTCCCCTACTCCAGCGTGGTGTGCCTCCCACAGGCTACAGTCTGTCATGCATACGTCCTTCCCACGGGCTGCAGTTCTTCAAGAGGTTCTCCAGCATGGGTCCTTTTAATGGGGTACAGTCTTTTGGGAACAGACTGTTCCAACACAGGTCTCCCATGGGCTGCAAGTCCTACCCTGCTCCTGCATGGGCTCCTCTCCGCAGGCCACAGCTCCTGCCAGGAGCCTGCTCTGGCATGGGCTCTCCATGGGCTGTAGCTTCATTTGGGGCACATCCATCTGCCCCGGTGTGGGGTCCTCCAGCCTGCAGTGTGGATATCTGCTTCGGCAGGGCCCTCCATAGGCTGCAGGAGGACAGCCTGCATCGCCACGGTCTTCTTCACATGGTGCCAGAGAATCCCTGCACTGGTGCCTGCAGCACCTCCTCCTCCTCCTTCTCCACTGACCTCTGCAGTATTTTTTCTCTTAAATTTTTCTCCCTCTGTTGCTGCCCCGTTTTTTTGTCCTTTCTTAACTATGTTACTCCAGAGGTGACACCAGTGTCGCTGATGGGCTCAGCTGTGTCCTGTGGTGGGTCCATTTTGGAGCTGGCTGAAGCTGGCCCTGTCTGATGCAGGGGCAGCCCCTGGCCTCTTCTCACTGAGAACACCCCTGGACATGAACACCCAATACACCTGCTTTTATAAAATGTAGAATCAGAGAAAAATTAAAGTTGGAAATGATCTCTGGAGCCCAATCCCTTGCTCAAACCAGGACTAATATGGAAGTTAGATTAGGTTGCCCAGGAATAGGAATTTCACCACCTCTCTTTGTCAATTAAAGGAAGAAAAACCGGATGGGTAGATGACTGCAAGAGTGGAGACCAGAGCCTAGTTTGCCATTCAGACTTAGACATTACTGAGGGCAGCTGAATGCCATGAAATTAGTACTGTGTTTGAAGAGAAATCAGTATTGGCATCCACAGTTTGCAGTGGGAAGTGTTCACATAACAGCAGTCATCATTACAGCTACCAAGAACTGCTTCCATTCCGCCTTGGGGGCAGAATATGTGATGAGGGTGAAGAAAGAGGGAGAGTGAATGTTCCCTAGAGCAAACACTAGAGCATTTATACTGCAGAGTCTGGATCCTTGTGGCTTTTGGTGCCACTGGAATGCAAGTACTAATGACTCCTGTAGGAACCATTTTGAGCTCCGTTGCCAAAGGTAAAGGACACAGTCTGTAGAGAAAAGTATGTGTAACTGAATAAAATGATGACCTCAGCCTCCTTCCTGACCATTTTCCCTCACAGAAACGTTGCATGCTCCCCTGCTGCAAATCAGAAAATGTCTTGTAATGTGACAAAAGGAAAAAATGATTCATTGGGTATTTCCACGATGCTTTTGAGTGGCGCTATAGCTACATTAACAAATGTTAAGCACTGAAACCAGAGGATAGCTGTGAACCCTCTGTCTCTCAGGTACAGACAGTTCAGGGTTACTGTCATGGCGGGCAATCTGAATACTGTCATCCTAAGGAGTGAGGAGAGATGCCTGGCTGAGACTAAGTGCTTCCTGGCATGGCAAACAGGATGAATAGGTGAAGGAGAAGACCTGGACTAGAAGGCTAATGGGAAAACGATGAAGATCTGGGCTTGCTCTTTCTGTCTTAAACAGAATGGGAAAGTAGAAATCAGTAGCTGTTGCTTATGGCCCTGGCAACCTCTGAATCTTCATCTCACACACCTTCTCCCTTTTCCTTGCTGGCAACTGGAGGGGTAAGCACAGCTTTTCAGAGCTCTGTCACAGATGACAGAGGTAGCCATGGGTGTTTTGTTATCATAGAGTTGGCATGTGTCTGGAGCTGGTTTTGCTGTCTGAAATAAGACTGGTAGTGAAAGATAATAAAGGGAAAACATTGCCTGATGATGTAAGTGAGAATTAATATGAAAGCATGGCTGCAAATTCTGCATATTGATGCAGTCACTTGTCTGGAGGATGAAGCTATTATATTTAAGTTCTGATATTTATTTTAACTTAGGAGAACTGAACACCATCTGTACTCTGAGAATGAAGAGAAAACAAGCCCATGTTGCTTGGCTGTTGGTACTGTAAGCTCTTTGGAGAAAAGACTATGCCATAGGTCCATAGGGCATCAGGCATCACTGGTGTTTCAAACACCCACAGGGTATTTAGGGGTCAGGAAAAATAAATCAGAGTACAAAAATATTGTATGGGGATTCAGTAGCTGGCTTAGTGCTGAATTACAGATTCTGCTTAGTGCCAAAGCTTTTGTGCTGTTTACGTTTAAAGTTTGCCTTTTGGCTGAGCTGGAAAACAGAAGGCTTGGCTGTTGTTATTTCACAAGATTTAGATAGGTCCAGATCACTCGGAAACTCAGTCTGAGGGTTGCTTTCTCCCAAACAAAATTTGTTGCTTTTTGAAGATGTTAATTTTGAAATAAATGCAGCCTTTATAACATACTGTAAATATACAGGGCAGCACAGTGCCCTGTAGCACTCTTCTCAGCAATGCCTTATTAATAGACTCTTTGATTCCTTCCTGGTTAACTCAGATTGATCCCGTTGCAGTAACTCTAAAGGCTTCCATATTGAGATTCCAGTTTTGCTCTACATCAAGAGACTGAGTGTTTCTGGACAGTATGTAAATAAATTCCCCTATTTCCTTTGAAATCTTTATCATAATTACATGATTTCCAGGGGTAATCATGCATGTCATTATGAAGAGTTGATCGTATCTTGTTCAAGTCAGTCAGGTCTCTACTGGTGCTGCAATATATTGGCAGCGAATCGCTGTAAGAAAGCTTCCATGAAAAATCTTGTTAAATCTGGGAGAAAATCCAGGGAAGTATGAATTAAAGAATAGACTTAGCAGGCAAATCTGTTCATAGATTCAGTTATGAACTCCACTAATGTGTTTTCTTAATGAAACAATGCTGCTTTCTTGTAACTATAGCCATGGAAAGACACAACAAATGTTGAACCAGCTTTTACTAGAAGCATGTACTCTGGTCGTTAAAGGCGCATAGATTCTATCACAGTAACCTTTTTGGCCTATGAGCAACTTGCACTGCCTGAAGAAAGGAATGCCTCACATGGTTGGGCCAAACTGCACATTCCTAGCATGCTTTAAAAATTACCTCTCCTTTGGTGCGATATGGGACAGTGAAGAACGAGCTATTTCCCAATTTATATTAATGTCGCTTCCAGCCATGTTTGTCGAAGGGGCCAAAATGCAATCTGCTGGAAGACGTAAACCAGCTTTCCTTTAAAACAATGGCAGAACTTTAACAAAGCAATACCAGAAAGCAACTAGTTATTGTTGTTGTGCTGCTGTCCGCATGCCTTGGATCAGTGCCCTGCCCTGTAGGATAACTGAACCATACTCAGAGAAACGCCTCCTCCCCCGAGGCAGTTACAGTCTAAGGTTGCAATGCAATAATGAGTTGTGTGGGCTTGAGCCTGAAATAAAAACTGAGGACTGAAGGCTTCTTTTTAGAAAAGATGCAGCAAGGGAACGTACCAATACATAAAATGCAGATGAGAATGGAACTAATAAGAAAACGTTGTTTAAGCCTTCGGTCTGCGTAACATGAGAATTCAAAAGAAGTCTGTCTCCTATAGCCAGAACCTAAAAATGCAATACTGTCCTCTGTGGAAGTGCTAATAGATTTGTTTCCAACTCCACCTTGGGCTACACCTATTTTTACTTTTTCATACAAATATACTTCATACAAGCTCTGAAAATTCGATCTCTTTTTATATTACATCATTTATCCTCAGTAGGTGAGTAGCTTTGGTGACAATATTGCAGAAGCTATGAGCAGTGTTTTCTGAGTCACTGCTGCTCTTAAGAGGAAGCTTACAAACTCTAGAATTCAATAACTGCTTTTGCATTCACAACTCTTGATATATAGAAACCTCTCTTTTTTCACCACAAGCACTCCTGAAATATGTAATAGTACTTGGCGGCTGACCAAACTGAGCTCCTGAGGTCGTGTGTGCTGTACAAACACAGAAAAATAATAGCTACCCTTCAGAAGGATCATCTTACTCTAGGAAGTTAAATGGTTTGCTCTTTCTGACACTTGAAAATTGGACATAAGGTTAATCTTTGTGGAATAGGAAACTATTTTCAGTCATTTCCATTTATGTCAGGTTATGTTACTTTTCCAAATTGAAATGTTATATTTTGGTGGTTGACTCCTACTGGAAGATATGAAGATTTGAGATAAATCAACCCTGAAAAATTCTCCAAACACTAAAGAAAGACAAATCGAATTAAGGAAAGACATCATTAGATTTAGCTGTGCCAGAAAAGAAAGCCTAAATTGCTCTAAAAATTATTTCTTAGAATACCTTTGATGAATAATTCGCCTTTGTATATGAGATACTCGCTCTGCTCGTCAACTAACTGGATACCCTACCAAAAACTGAAATAGCTATTATGGAGGAATAAACAAGAACCATATAAAACATGACAGTGGAGACACACTGTCAATTAAGTTTTCCAACCCCAAATCTGGAAATCATTTTAATATTAGAGATACAACATGGAAAACAAGCACAGACTATTGGGTGGTGTTTGTACTACTACAATTTTTCTTTATATAGTCAGCTATGCAGAATCCTCCTTGGTCTTGTGGCAGCACAACATGCCTGCTCTCATGACAGAAGTTGCTTCCGTGGTGTCCTCATGCAAATCAGGAATTTTGAAGCAGTAACCAGGAGTTAATTATTTATGAGAAGTTACATTCTGTCCAGCTTCAGTCATACACGATACAGCAACATGTGCCTAATTGCTCTATTTGACGTGTCAGGCAATATTTACATATCCTCCTTTTATAGTGATATAGAAATACTCCTAAAAATATGCAATATGTTTAGCTATGCAAATGGTTGAACTTTGTTCTCTGTCTGCTGTGCTTTTAAATCTCTAAGGACCCCTGGGTGCAAATGAAACAATATGGGCTTGATTAATCATAGAATCAAAGACAAATGTTATTTAGAAAGGACCTTTGGAGGTACCTAGTCCAACTCTTCACTCAAAGCAGCAATAACTTCAAGTTAGATCTGCTTGCCCTCCTCCCTACCCAGTCAAGTTTCAAAAATCTCTAAAGGAGGAGATTACACTGCCTCCCTGAGGAACCTGATCAAGTGTTTAACCACTGTCATAGCGAAAACCTTTGTCCTTATATTGTCAGAATATCCCTTGCTGCAACTTTCAGCTTTTGCCTCTTGTCCTCCCACTGTGCACCTCGGAGAAGAGTTTGTGTTGTCCTTCTTTATAACCTCTCTTCAGGTAGATGGCAATTAGACTCCCCTTAGTCTTCTCTTATGGCAGGTCTGCCCCTCAGCCTTCCCCTGTGGTGTCATCCGCAAGCTTGCTGAGGATGCCTTTCATGCCATGGTCCATGTTCATGATGAAGATCCTAAGTATTATTAGATCCAGTATCAAACATTGAGGAACACCACTCATAACCAGCTGTTAGATTTCAAACTGTTCATGCCAACCCTTTGAAAGTGATGATCCAGCCAGTTTTCAGCCACCTTGTGGTCCACCTGTCTAGTCCATATCTACCCAGCTTGGCTACAAAGATGGGAGACTGTGTCATGTCTTGTGAGAAGGTAAACGACATCCATTTCACTCCTGTCCTCCATAAAGTCAGTCATCAAGGAGAGGTACACAAGTTGGTAAGGTGTGATAGCCCTTGGTAATCCCATGCTCACCACTTCTAGGCACCTTCTGTCCCGTCTGTGCTTGGCAATGTTTTTCATGAGATCTTGCTCCACAATGATGCACTGCCTGCTACAGACTGAGGAACATCAGCGTGAAATGCTGTCGTTAGACTGATCTCATGTTACACATAACCATACTGCTTAATGCCCGTGGATTATCTTCTTTCTGTGTTCACATTAGACTGCTATAAAGGATGCTTGCTGTATGCTGCCTTATTGCGGTTCTTCTTGGTGCATTTTTTATCAGGGTTACTTGGAAGCTAGTTACTTAATATGGAATATACAACTCCTTGGTATTCGGGTTGGATCCAAGCCTGGATTAATCTTCTTCAACAAATTGTAATGTGAATATTTAAAAATGAACAACATTATCGCATTTAAACAGGTCCCAAGCTTAGATAAGATTGGGGTTTATATAACAAAGTTAATTGTATTTAAATATGCTGTTTTTTCATAAAGACAGTGATGTAGGGGCAGCTACGAAGGATCAAGAGGGAAAGTGTTTGGCTTTTAGCACGCATTTCACTAAGTTAACACTAATTACTGTTGAAGTTTATTGTGCTTTTGTTGAGCTATGAACTACTGATAGATCTTTTCTGAACACAGTGGAGCATCCCAAGAGATTCTTCAGATTCCAGGGACAAAACCAAGTTAACTTTACTAAAAAAACCAAACACGTAGGTCATAGTTGTGAATCACAGTATCTGTGCTTATGTGTTTTAAGGTTTATTACACTGATGTACAAAAGAAGTTATTACTCAAAAACCATTTTACCTGAAATCTTATTTTCTGCGGCTGCCTATCTTTGTGCACTAATTGACCTCTCCTAACTCTTGTCCCAACACTTCAGGAATTCTGAGTCTGCACTTCTTTTACAGCAGTGCAGTAAAAGGACAAATGTTATGAAGTCTTAATGCTACTATAAAAGCAACTGCAGAATCTCTTTCGCTGCCTGATATTGTGCCAGATGGTAAAGAACTGGGAATATAATAAATGTCATGTTAAGCAAGTCAGATTTGAGGGACGTTTTGCATCCCACATAAATAAAACACTGCTAAAACTGACCCTAGAGTAATTAGATTCAGGATTAAGCTCTTCTGTAGCCTCAGGAATATCTCACAATATCTACAGTGCAAAGTGTTTTTAATATTCAGAGCACTCAGATTAGTCTGGTTCTCTGCCAGGACCTGACAGCTTAGCGTTGTTACATTTCTCTAGATGCAGAGGCTGTGATAAAGCTCAGCTTTTTTTTTTTTTTTTCCCTCTCCCAGGACTTTCAACAGATTTCTTTTTTTCTCAGAAAAATAAAACTACAGCCACCCTTCTTATCAGAATTATAGACAATGAGTAATAAGTAAGTGTTGCATTGACATCCAAAGCTATTTCCTTGGGCCTCGGTTACCCAACTAGTTGGTTGGAATTTTAACATTTTGCTTCTTTCATATAAAAACTTTTAATACTCTTGCTGTATCTGTACACAGAGTCCCTGAGAATGACAGAATCATCAAGGTGAGAAGGGACCTCAGGAGATCTCTAGTCCAACCTCCTGCTCAAAGCAAGATCAGCTGTCAGGTCAGACCAGTTTGTTTGTGGCATTATTCAGTCTCTTCTTGAAAACCTCTCAAGATGGAAACAGCACATCTCTAGGCCTCTGCTCCAGTGCTCAGCTACTCTCAGAATGAAAACTCTTTTCCTTATATGCAGACAGCACTTCCTGTGTTTCAGTTTATGACCGTTATTTCTCCACCTTTGACTGTGCACCTTGATAAAGAGCCTGTCTTCTTAATGATCTCCCTGTAGGTACCAGGGCTGCTACTAGTTCCCCGGCAGCCATCTCTTCACCAGCCGTGATGACTCAGACTCTCCTCAAAGGGCAAGTGCTTCAGCCTTGACCATCTTGGCAGGGCTCCATTGAATTTGTTCCGGTTTATACATGTCTTTATCCCGGTCTTGCACATGGTTATCCTACAGCCCTTTGTGGAAGCTTTTACTGGGTTATGGGATGACAGTGGAGCTAAGGAGACTTTATCCTCATTAGTGCTCTTTCCCTCTCTGGTGAGGCACAAACATCAGGTCAAATGATATAACTGCACATGTGTGGTTATAGCATCCTTCTCTCCCTCCCATATCCTACCCCTATTCACAGTGTGGCTTTATATATCTTTATGTTTAACAGGAGATCCTACCCCTATTCACAGTGTGGCTTGATATATCTTTATGTTTAACAGGAGATCGGCAGACATTAAGGTAATTAAATACAGCCATAATATAAACCAGAGAGTATTCTGCATACAGCATATTAAATTAATCCAATATTTCTGCAGGTTAAAAAGACTGCTATTGCCAGTTCCAGGATATGTCTATGCTGCACACTGTAGTGCAGGGCTACTGGCTCAGGTACTTTGAAAGCATTCCCAGGATGAAACGGCAGACTTCACTACTACCTGTTTTTACTACTCGCATTACCTTACTCAGAGATGGTGGAGAAACATGACAAAGCCTTTCAGCATGCGTGGACAAATCACAAGGATCTGAGCTTTAAGGGGTGTGTTTTCCTACAGAAGTTTGAATTGGGGGTAACTTTCCATGGCTTGAGAACTGAGGCAATAGCAGGCAGTAGCAAACTCCTCCAGCACACGGGAAGGTACGAGCTGTGGAGAATAAAAATCTCTTCTGGTGATACAGTGTAAAAAACGGTCATTTTTCTGTAATGTCATATGATACATATAACATATGTATGCATTATTAAAGAGATGCATGCTAAATAACAGGTGATGTTGCAGAAAATCTATATTCTGTTATACCATAAATAGTGGCAGCACAAACCAGACAAGCCAAGTAAAACAGAAAGAAGATGCAAATGGCACTGTTAATAGACACAGAGATCCCTGAATTCCCCTCCTTTCCCTCTGATACATTTACGCTCAACCTGGTGACCTTTTACAGAACACTGGGGTCAAAATCATTGCACTCAGTTGGACGATAAAGAATTCTCATAGCAGTTTTTTTTAGCATTATTAAGAATGAGAATAAATGTCTGAGTCACTGAGAGAGGAATTTTAAGTGTGTGCAGGGCTGTAGTTTGAAAATAATGTTTTGATTTGCATAGTCAGTTACCACATGGTTTCTTGGTTGGTAGTGTCAGTGTAAAATTAGAAAGTGTATTGTCCTGCAGTGAAAGAAAAGTTATATCTGCCAATAAAGATCTTTCTCTGCAGATTCATGTTATTCTTCTGCTTCATTATTCTGGAAGAAGGAATATAAAATGAGAAATGCTGAGGTTCAAGAGAATACGTCAAGCTGACCTGAGTTTTGTTCAAAATAAAACCTTCCCTCAATGAATGATCTGGTGAATAAGGACTGATTTTAGAGACAAAGGGTTCTAAATCCTGAAATGTGTTTTTTCATGGACTTCTAGGCTGCAAAGAGTTGTTGATACATATTAGAGCAGCAGGCTTCATGTTGTACTTCCTGTCTTCTTAGTTAGAGCACATGGTTCTTCCCAGACAGAACAGACTTCTTATCTATGAAGTATTGCTTAGCATAGACACAGAAAGTTATATTTCTGCGAGCCAGGTCGTGGAAGAAAGCAGTGATCTGAGTTTCAGTTCTCACCTAAAGATACTGCTGTGCAACAAATATAATCATAAGCAAGAGAGGATATTGAATGGAGCAACATATCAATAAACCCACAGAATACAAATGACATCTGTGTTCAGTTTCAAAAGGAAATTCCTGTAGTCCTTACACACCTCATGGTGAAACTCTGCCAGATTTCATGTACCAAGTCCTTAGTTAGCCTCCTTAGAGTTCTCAGCACTATTTGAAAAGATGCACAAGCATGAATACACTCCAGCACTAAAAGAACATGCCCAAGAATCGTATGTTGAAACTCTTCATGGCACTTAGGCACTTCACAGTTTACAGTCCTAAATTTTCTGGAGGGCAAATTCCTTCCACAGCTTTACCTTAGAGCTGATGTCATCAGGTGGTTTTATCACATCCATTGGGTGAGAACACGAGGACTGAGGACTCAGTCCTGTACTATGAGTACCAAAGATAAAAGAAGACACATATGTGAGGGAAGTTGCTGTGATGCAGGTATATTGAATGGCTTTACTATTACATGGGCTAGGATTCATTTGACTAAATAGAATCATAGAATGATTTGGGTTGGAAGGCCATCTAATCCATCCCGGCTGCCATGGGCAGGGACATTTTTCACTAGATCAGGTTGCTCAAAGCTCTGACCAGCCTGCCCTTGAACACTTCCAGGGAAGGGGCATTCACAACTTCCCTGGGCAACCTGTTCCAATGTCTCATCACTCTTACTGTAAAAAAACCTTTCTTATGTCCAACCTAAATCTACCCTCTTTCAGTTTAAAACTGTTGCCCCTTGTCCTGTCACTACAAGCCTTGGTAAAAAGACTGTCTTTCTTACAAGCTCCCTTTGTGGGCTGAAAGGCAATCATAAAGTGTCCCCAGAGCTTTCTCTTCTCTGGGATGAACAATGCCAACTCTCTCAGTCTTTCTTCACAGCAGAGGTGCTCCAGCCCTCTGACCATCTCTGTGGCCTCCTCTGGACCCTCTCCAACAGGTCCATGTCCTTCCTGTGCTGAGGGCTCCAGAGCTGAACACAGTGCTCCAGCTGGGGTCTCACCAGAGCAGAGTAGAGGAGAAGAATCACCTCCCTCCACCTGCTGGTCACGCTTCTTTGGATGCAGACTAGGGTACGGTTGGGTTTCTGGGCTGCCAGTGCACACTGCTGGCTCATGTCCAGTCTTTCATTCACCAGTACCCCCAGGTTCTTCTCCTCAGGGCTGCTCTCAATCCCTTCATCCCCCAGCCTGTATTGATACCAGGGGTTGCCCTGACTCATGTGCAGGACCTTGCCCTTGGCCTTGTTGTACCTCATGAGGTTCTCATGGTCCCACTTTTTGAGCTTTTCCAGGTCCCTCTGGATGGCATCCCAACCCTCAGGCATGTCAAACACACCACTCATCTTGGCGTTGTCTGCAAACATGTTAAGGGTGCACTCGATCACACTTTGTTGATGAAGATATTAAATAGTACTGGTCCCTGTATGGATCCCTGAGGGATTCTGCTTGCTACTGATTTCCATTTGGACATTGAGCTATTGACTGCAACTCTTTGGATGCTACTATCCAACCCATTTTTATCTGCCTAACAGCCCATTCATCAACCCCAAATCTCTCTAATTTAGAGACAAGAATGCTGTATGGGACCATATTGAAGGTCTTACAGAAGACCAGATAGATGACGTGTAGCTCTTCGCTTGTCCCCGATGCATCCACCCTATGGTAGAAGATCACCAGATTATGTAGGCACGACTAGCCCCTGGTGAAGTCATGGTGGCTGTCTTTAATCACCTCCTTGTCTTCCACATGTTTTGACATAGGAAGCTGGGGGGGGGGGGGGGGGGGGGGGAGACTTTTTACAAGGGCCTGTAGTGACAGGACAAGGGGTAATGGGTTTAAGTTGAAAGTGGGGAAATTTAGATTGGATATCAGGAGGAAGTTCTTGACGGAGAGGGTGGTGAGGCACTGGGACAGGTTCTCCAGAGAAGCTGTGGATGCCCCATCCCTGTCTGTCTTCAAGGCCAGGCTGGATGAGGCTTGGAGCAACCTGGTCTAGTGGAGGGTGTTCCTGCCCATGGCAGGAAGATTGGAACTGGGTGATCATTAAGGTCCCTTCCAACCCAAACCATTCTGATTCTATGACATGTCTTTCAGGAGGATCTGCTCCATGATCTTATCAGGCACAGAGGTAAGGCTGACTGATTGGTAGTTCCCAGGGTCCTCATTTTTACCCTTTTTAAAAATGGGCATGACATTTCCCTTTTTCCAGTGACTGGGAACCTCATCTAACTGCCTCGACTTTTCAAAAATTATGGATAGTGGCTTGCAATTACATCAGCCCATTCCTTCAGAAACCTGGCATGCACCTCATCAAGTCCCATGGACTTATGTATGTTCGAGTTCCTTGGGTGATCTTAAACCACTTATGAATCGAAGGACTTAATTCCCCCAGTCCCTGCCTTGAGGTTTAGGGACTTGAATCATAGAATCTTTTAGGTTGGAAGAGACCTTTAAGATCATCAAGTCCAACCATTAACCTAATACCTAATACCTAACTGCTAATATCACCACTAAACCATGTCCCTAAGCACCTCATCCACATGTCTCTGAAACACCTCAAGGGATGGTGACTCAACTGCTGCCCTGGACAGCCTGTTCCAATGCATGATAATCCTTTCAGTGAAGAAATTTTTCTTAATATTCAATAGAAATCTCCCCTAGTGCAACTTGAGGCCATTTCCTCTTGTCCTATCACTTGTCACTTGGGAAAAAAATACCAGCACCCAGGTCTTTCCACACTCAGGTAGCTGTAAGGAGTGATAAGGTCTCTCCTGAGCCTCCTCTTCTCCAGGCTGAACAACCCCAATTCCCTCAGCCGCTCCTCACAGGATTTGTGCTCCAGACCCTTCACCAGCTCCGTTGCCCTTCTTTGGACATACTCCAGCACTTTAGTGTCTTCCTTGAAGTGAGGGGCCCAAAACTGAACACAGTGTTTGAGGTGCAGCCTCACCAGTGCTGAATACAGGGGGCCAATCACTTCCCTAGTCCTGCTGGCCACACTGTTCCTGAGGCAGGTCAGGATGCCTCTATTCCTTAAGTCACCTCGTTCGACTGGGTGGAGAGAGAAAAGGGAGTCTTCTGTACCTTGTGCCCCATCTGCCTGTGGGGCCCAGGGAAGGCAGGGTGCAATTCAGAGATGTAGGAAGAGAGATTACTGTTGAAAACTGAAGCAAACAAATTGCTGAGTGCCTCAGCCTTCTCCATATTGATTTTCACCAGCTCTCCTGTCTTATTTATCTAGGGATGTGTGTGTATTCTTCTTTCATATTCCATTTCTGGCCAACACACCTGTAGAAGCGCTTCTTATTATTCTTCACATCTCTTGACAAATTCAGTTCCAACTGTGCCTTTAGCTTTCCTGATCCCATCCCTACACAGCGTTCCTATATTCTTCCCAAGATACATGTGCCTTGTTCCATGGCTTGTGCATTTCCTTCTTACACTTTAGTTGAACCAGGATGTCCTTATTGAGCTATGCTGGCATCCTGCCTTGCTTGTCTGATTGCATGCACATGGCAATATAGAGCTCTTGTGCTCTAAGAATAATGTCCTGAAAGAGCTGCCAGCACTTTTCAGCTCATTGAGAGAAGTTGCCAGGGGGTCTCATTCACTAATTCCTTAAGCAACTGAAAATTTGCTCAAAATTCAGGGTCCTGACTCTACTCCTCACCTGGCCAGTATCCCTCAAGATTGAGGTGTTTGTAGTATAGGCATCTACAACTCAAGACATCACTCAGAGCTCCCTTCAGGGTTGATGGAAAGCAGTTCAACCATTTCCATGCAGCCTACAGCACAATTGCCAGACAAATCCCATTTGCACTTCCTAATTTACAGCAGTAATTTGAAAGAGCTGAGAGGAGAAGTTTGCAGATGATTTTGGAAGGTATTTCAAATGGAAGGCTGAACATGGAAGGCTGTATTATATCGTCTGTGAGTGTGGGATTCTGAGGGTAGCCTTGTTAAAGTTAGAGCCAGCTTAAGGCTTCTCATCTGATTGGGTAGGTTATATTTTATAAGCAAGATCGCATCAAAAAAACACATTACTTGTAAAATTATTTTCCCCTCTTAACAGAGGCGGACTAGCTAAAACATAAACACTATATTTGGAAGCTGAATTAGATTTCTATGTTGAGGGAATCTTAAATTATTCAGATATGGCACTCAGGTCTGATAAAGCCATAATCCATGTTGAGGATGTATCAAGATCAGCATTTTTTTTCTGTATATATGTCTACGCAGCCAAGTACCACATCAGATAGTTAACAAACATTTATGGTATTTGTCAACTTACAAAAAGAAAACACATAATAAAAGCTGTCATTTCTTTCTCAGCTAACAATTTTTTCTTAGCAGAAAAAATGATTTAACTACATGAACCTTTTTGTAGCAGAGAGGCATTCTTCTGTATGCGAATTATTTACTCCCTTACCAGTGTCTCCACATAGCAGCTTTCCTACTTAGAGAGTTCTTGAGATTTTATCATTCACATTAGTACCTTTCATCTTGTAGCTCTGTCTTGATAATAACTTCACCGTATCCTTGCTTTGAGGGCTACATTAATTATGAACAAGAATCATCCAGTATTTATCACTGCAGATAGCAGAGAAATCAGAAACTAATCATGATACAGATTAATTAACTTCAGGATGACCTGGATTGCTTAATAGCCTGGGTTCTTTTGTAATTTTCTTTTAATGTGGTCAAATCCTAGGTCATAGTCACAGGTCAATGAATGCAAGATGTAAGACTGTCATACTGGAAATAATAGCCCTAAGAAAATTGTACAGGGTTACAGTGGATAACCAGTTACACATTATAACCTTTTTGAATGATTCATGTATCACTCTTTCTCTGTTTTAAATACGTGGAGATAACAGTTAGAAATAGCCATGTGTAAGCAATATTACTCTATATCCACCAATAGCTTATTTTGGTGTTCATAATTCAAAAGGAATGTTGGTAAAATTTAAAAAGATGCACACAAATTATTAGGAAAGAAATTTTAAAAGCATGAGTTGTATAATCTCTTAAAAATAAATTGAGATTAATAACCTTGAACTCTGCAAGGAGAAATCTTTTTGTAGTAAAGAACCTGTTCAAACTGCAGGCAAACCGTAACATGACCCAGTGGCAAAAAACTAAGCTAAACAGTGAAATTAAAAATGAGATGCCTATCTTTTAACAGTGATTGTCAGCAGCAATACCTACTGCAGGAACTCATGGTGTCAACCAGAAGTTACCAATTTAATACAGGAATCACTCTGATCCTGTAGCCTGGGCTACACAAGCTAAACAGGTGGATTTTATCAATCTCTTGTGGTGCTGAAGTTCATTAACATAAATATTTGAGCCTATTATCTTCTGTCTGTTTGAAGAAGTGGTCCCTGAACTTCCAGGTTTTCAATAATTTCTTTTGTTTAGTCAGCTGTGTAAACATAGTTTCCTATATTCCACATCTGCGACTTCCTCTAAATAAGTTATTTGAGAACACCGGAGGCCGTATGATTCTGAGCTTTGCCACCACAAAAATTCTGATCGTCAACTCCCCGTGAAGGCCACACCTCGTGATTCTGACGTTCTTTGTACGTTTTGAAGAAGCCTGTTCTGAACCCTGGACTAATAACAAACTTGTGAAAGCCTGAAGCCATTTGTATCGGGATTTTTTTTTTTGATTTAAAGTACGTGAACACTAGCCCGCAAAGTAAGTTTGTGGCTGTGGTGAAACTACGTCTCATACCTTCAGTTTCAGAGAAACTGCTCTCTGCAGTTTCGCGTACTTTATGCACTGGTCCCAGATGAAACACGTTTCTCTCAGGGAAGATCTACACAGAGCCAATACATACAGTGACTCACTGTCTATTTAGAAGAAATCACGGGGTCCCTATGTTGTTCCTCTGCTGTGCAGGCAGCTCCACTGCTATCCCGGAGCTGAAAGCACCACGCCGTCTGCAATCAGCCCTGTGCTCACAGTTCGCTGAAACTATGACCCACGATAAATAGAAGACTCCTAGTTAGTGGCAGTCACATACTGAGTCACCTGGAGCAAACAGCAGGGAACGGCACCACTTGTCAAAGCACCACGACTTCACCCACCTCTGAAGCGTCAGCCAAGGGCGGCCCTGAGGCACCTCAGCCCCTCTGGGCCGACAACCCCACCGAGAAACCAGCCCGCGGCTGGCCGGGAGAAAGCGGTGACCGCCTCCATGGGTCAGGAAGCGTCTTCCCAGCGGGGGACTCCCGGCGGGACAGGGATAAAAAGTGAGGAGAGAGGGATTAACAGCGACCCGCCACCTCCGCCGTGCGACCCTGCGGCGGGCGGTCCCTCAGTTCACCGCCCGCGATGAGGGGCGACACCCCGCCCATGGCCGGCCCGCGAGGCCGCCTCAGACGCGTTCTGATTTGCCGCAGGTCTTCGGAGCGACGGGAGCGACAACCAATCAACGCGTGCGATTTGTGGCTGCTGTACGCCTGTCTGTGTGAGGGCGCGGGCGCTCCCCCTCCCCTCCTCTCCCGCCCCAACCCTGTCCCGTCTGCGGGCCGGAGCCGCCGCGGCAGCCCGAGCTCTCGGCCGGGCCTGCCCCGCTGTGCTATGGAGGACGTGCTGCCCTCGGGCCTGCTGGAGATCTGCTTGCTGGTCGGTGTGCCCAGGGAGCGAGTGAGGGCCCTCCTGCAGGTGAGAGGGGGTGAGGTGAGGGAGCGGACCCTCCGGGTGGTCTGTGGGGCAGCCCCTGTCAGCGCGGTTCTCCGCCCGGGGGTCTAACCGGAGCCGGGTCAGCTCCTCCCTGTCCGGTCCTCTCTGCCCCGTACGGACGTGAGTAAAACAACCTTGTTTGCAGTATTAATCAGATAGAGCAGAAATGCTTGAAAGAAAACTTGTTTTGACAGGAGAGCATCAGCAAAGTGGGGATAATTTGGGAGCAGTGTTAAGTAAGTACACTTTTTCTAAAGTCTGAGCTTAGATGAAGAAAACAATACAAGCAGGAACAGCACAACGCTTGAACAGTGCATGTCCTTCACTTGATGATATCTCGTTTCCTGTCAGAGATAAAAGCTGAAGATCCGGGAATAAAACTTGGTAACTTGTATCCTTAGGACAACGCAAGGGCTAAATCCCTTTATGGAGGTGAAGCTTAGCGCTCTGAATTTGCCCCAGGCTGGGCAATTGGGATACGGCAGAAGTTGGTGGGTTGGTTTCTGTTTTGAATATGTGGTTTATAATTTGTTTATGACTATAGCCACTTCACGTATGAATTAACACAGCTAAAAGGCCCATTCCACATGCTGGTCTGTTAAAAAGTGCCGATGGTTTTGTTAGGTACGTAAGGGCTGCCCCGCTGTGGCAGTGGCTGTGGTGCCAGCACGTGTGGAAAAGCCAGGCTGCTCCCAGGGTTCTCCGTTGTCTTGAACTTGAATTCGATTGTGCGCTCTAATAGCATTAGATAAAGAAGTCTTTGTTAAACTTGCTGCTCGCTCTCGCGCTCAGGAGACAGCTTTTGCTGATGTCAGCTTCTAAGTGATATCAGCTAGGCAGAGGTTCAGATTCTGAGAGGGTGGTGAGGCACTGGGACAGGTTGCCCAGAGAAGCTGTGGATGCCCCATCCCTGGCTGTCTTCAAGGCCAGGCTGGGTGAGGCTTGGAGCAACCTGGTCTAGTGGAGGGTGTCCCTGCCCATGGCAGGGGGGTTGGAACTGGATGATCTTTAAGGTCCCTTCCAACCCAAACCATCCTGTGATTCCAGGATCTCAATCTTGTATACATGCAAATTGGGGAAATAGTTGTGTCATAAATGTCATCACCAGAATTTTGAAATCGGTGTCTCAGTGTTGTTTCAGCATGTCCATGACAAGTAAAACCAAAAGAAGGGGAATTTCTTTTTCATTCCAGTCTGCTCAGTTGGATCTCATTGCTTCAAAAAGACCTGTACAACAGCAAATAAGAAATTGGCCATAAAAAGTAGAAGCCATTCCGATCACACTCCAAGCTCTGAATTGTTTCTTTGCTCCAGGCATAAAATGGAATGTCAGAAAGGAAAGTAGTCCCTATGCTTGTCAATATTAACAACAGTAACACCCCTGCAAGCTGTTAAACCACAGGGATTTCAGACTTGCCTGTCTTAGAACAAGTTTATAGATTCATTCTACTTCCTTTTCCTTCTGTAGCACTGTGTGCACGATGAAATGGTGGAATATGTGTTGTGTCTAATTTCAGTGAATGTAGAAACAAGAGACCTTATTAACAGAAAAGAAGAACATTTCAACGGAAAGTAGTGGACCTC
The DNA here is from genome assembly GCA_027574665.1 of Rhynochetos jubatus. NCBI lineage: Eukaryota > Metazoa > Chordata > Aves > Eurypygiformes > Rhynochetidae > Rhynochetos > Rhynochetos jubatus. Next base: position 4,353,455 of record CM050648.1, on the reverse strand, counting down.
TGGTGAAACTTGCAGATGAAACAACAGGGTAAAAATCCTGACAGTGCTTCAAATCTTGTCTTAAAAGTGTGTTTGTGCATTCTTAACTTTATCACAGTACAGAGTAATAGTTAAGTCAGCGGGAATGTGATATAACCCACTCCCAAAGTAAGAGAAGTGTTACATAACTAACCTGTTGTTGACGGGGATTCTGGGAACAAAGATAGAGTTTTTCACTGAAGCTCATGAAACTGAAGTTTCTGGGCTGTTATCCATCAATTAGATGGATATCCAATATCCTGGTCTAGTGGAGGGTGTCCCTGCCCATGGCAGGGGGGTTGGAACTAGATGATCTTTAAGGTCCCTTCCAACCCAAACCATTCTATGATTCTATGAATTGTCCTTATTGCCAAGATAATTATCACTGTAAAATGTCCATTTGAAGGGATCAAAGACTGGTGTTTTCAGCTAGAAATTACTTTTTTTAGTGTTGGAAGTGTGCCTTTTGTAGGAATGAGGTGTATAATAGTGAAGATCTGTTGGTATCAGCCATCTTTGGTAAGACTTCCTTCCCCCGAGTTATCTTCAGCCATAAAGCTGGGTTTTGATATGGCAAGTGTGATGTGCAAGCTGTCTGCGAGATCTCTCAGATCTTCCGATTGGCTCTGTTGTTGTGTTCTGTATCTACCTACCACAGACAGTGATACAGATCTTGTCTCTTGCAATGCCTGCATTATGCTTTCTCGCCCTGCTAGTGTAGATATAACCACCAAACCAATTTTTTCCTTCTTCTGTAATGTCCCCCCAGGTGTCAAATTGTGTGAAAGAAATGAGGTGTGATGAAGTTGAACATTAGTCAGCAGTGAGTGCTTGTGGCAGTGGAAAGTAACCGTTGACCTGCATCATCAGGACAGTAGCTCAAAGGCAAAGAGAATGGATTATTACTATTATTGTTACTACTCAACACTCTTTAGGTCGCATGTGGAATACTGTCCCAGATTTGGCTACCCTGATGCCAGAGAACTGCTGACAAATGGGAGTGAGACCAGAGTAAGCTAAGCTCTATGAGGGCTTGAGGACAAGGGGGGAAGAATCTCCTTCCTGAGGGATTTCTGATGCTTGACTGGATGAGACCCAGAGCAACCTGATCTAACTTAGAAGTTATCATTGCTTTGAGCAAAGGGTTGCACTAAAATCTCCAGAGGTCCTTTCCAACCTGATTTTTCTAAGGCTTCATACTTTTCTCCGCCCAATTATTCCTTAAAGAAGCCAGTTCTTACATGACATCCAAAATGAAAATAACTTCTTCAGGAAGAGGAGAATGAGACTGAGGAAACACCAAATAGCAGCGATCACACTCTGATCTGTGGTTTCAACACACTACTTGTTTGTGCCTGACATGGCGTGGTCATTGTAAAAGGTTTGCATCTTATCCGTGCGCTATATTGCACTTTTGATACCCAGGAACATAATCAGTAGATGAGGTTGGAATATAATCCCTGAGTTCTGGGATCTTGCAGAATTACAGGAAAGAAAAGGCATCATCAGTGTTTGTATGATGCAAGGACATTTGATAGCAAAAAGTGGCAGAAGAGAAGCGTTTCAGAATGAAGAAGTGACAGTAGAAGCAGAAAATACAAAATGTTCAAAGAAAAGTAAAACCAGGTGAATGTTGTTCTGTTGCTGTCTATTCACTATCCCTGAACTGAAGTGGTAAGAAAAAATCACTTTGTCGACGTTAATACGAGATGACTTGCATGATGAAGTCACTGGGTCAGTGATGGCGCTGACGGTACTGTTTTGTAGGGGAAAAAAAAGTGATGTTTAACGCCTTTGTTGTAGTTCAGGACATCAAGGACCTGCCGTTTCAGAAGCTGTTACATGGTGAGGCTATTAAATTGCTGTCTGTCATCTAGCACTCCGTATCACAGAGATGCCTTCAATTTAAAAGTCTGGGATTGCCCTGTCAAAGCAACTTTCTATGAAAACCTCTGCAGGGCAAATCTGCCAAGTGAAGATTGCTAGTGTTTGAGTAGATCTGTGTTTTTCTTGCATAACCGTCTCAGGGCTGAGCCTCAATTCTTCGCTTCCTTCTGAAATGTTTAGATGCATGTTATTTTGAGAGGGGTCGTGTTGGATTTATCTGCGTTTCCAGTTTCTTCACTTGAAATGGATGTCGGCTGCCAACTAAGGGAAAGGACACTTGAAGGTTTTAGCATGGCAGGATGTGGCACTCAGTACCCCCATTTATAATCTTCTGAATATCCCAATGGATACTCATTTGAACTTTTACCTTTTCCACTCTAGTTCAGACTGTTCATTGAAAGAGTGTTTTTCACTTCTTATTTTTATTGCAATACCTTCTGTCAAGTATCCTATTATAGAATATGGTGGAGCTTAAGCTACAGTAACTAATATATCATGAAGGTGAGTATTCCTTCTCATTTGTCCTATGATGCTCAAATCTGAAGAAGACTATGGGTGACTCATCTACTAGGACAAATAAGCCGAGACTTTCTGTTCAAAAGCTTGGATGGTGCAAGATTGGCTTCAGCAGAGCAGTGAGCTTTGTATGCTGTAGGTGTTTTAAAAGGTAGGGAAATTATGAGAGAGGCCAACATTAGTTCTGAAGGAGTATCTTAAATACAACTAAGATGCATCATGTCTGAAGGTAAAAGCAGCATGTATGCTTCATCTGTCTTTGAATCAGTTAGCAAAAAGTTGAAAATGAAACAGCTTTTTAGCCACAGTGGGCCTGCCTTTCCTGTTTCCAAATATCTGTTGACTAAACAAAGCTTTTACTTGCTGTTTTGACCTTGCAGGAGGAATTACAATTTCAGTGAAGTAATTGAAAATGCAGCTACTTGTCTCTCCTGTATGGTCAAGAATACAAAAAGTGCTCCCAAGTACAGGGAAATCGCCTCTTCTGATTACTTCCTCCACGTTTTTTTCTGTAGCGGGGCAGCAAGAGCTTTCAGTGCAGTAGTACTTTACAAAGCTGCCTGCTAAAAAATGTTGTAATTTTGTACACGCTCTTGGGATGCCTGTTCCACTTAGTCATCAGCATAGAGAAAAATTTTCCTGACTTCATGTTGTACATGTCTTCAAATTGTGTTTACTGTAACCGTGATTGTTGGTTTTAATTGTTCTTAATTGCCTTATAAAGTTAAAAGTTGTCGTGTGAAAGCTTGTGGGTGTTTTTTTCTTTTTCGTAGAGAAAAAATGCAGCTTTCCCTAAAGTCGAATAAAGACTTAACTAGGGAGTTAAGCTGTTTTTCTTTCTTTTTTTGTTTCTCTTATTGCAAGTGTTTATTTTAAGTATACCTTAAGTATACCCTAATGCTTCAAAGGAAGAAATACTGTATTTGGTATGTGTTAGTTTTCTTATGCCAAAGTCATAATATTGATATGGTGCATTTTGAATGATGAGGAAGGATTATTTGATACTGAAAATGCCTGGAGTATTCCCCTTGCATTCATACATGTAGAACAAGAAATTGAAAGGTAAAAAAAAAAAATATTTAAGAGGAAGAAAAAATGTATTCTTAACCCGCAATTTCAGGGGTAGAGAGAAAACAGGGCTAAAACTGGTTCCAAAAACCTATAAGTGTCATCTTAGTCGTTCTTGGTTTGTTTGTTTGTTTTTTTAATAGGGTACTCAGAGAAAACCCAAAAGTCTTCCCCCCCTTGATCCAGAAGTTCTCTCTGTATTTGTGCCTCCATTTATCAGCAAAGATGATACGCAGGTGGTTAATACAAGTGGTAATAACTTGAATAAAAGTAAACGCCGGTCTTTCCGAAAGAAGAAAGAGAGACCGAAGACTGAAAACGTCAAGAGTCTTAATGGGGAGCAGAAAACACCTGACACTGAAGATATTGTCGTTCCGAAGGACATCGATCTGATTGGTTTGCCCCAGCTGTGCTTCCCAGGTAAGATCACCTCTTAATGAGAACTGTTTTAATATATACTTGTTGACCCATACTACAGCCAAATTTTTTTTCAATGGTCACCTTCTCTGTCTCTTTGAATTTCACAGTATAAAAATGTGTCTGGCTGTGAGCAGGTCAATGATGAAAGCAGTTGTTACTTGAATGGGGTGCCCTTACTCTGTATGGCTGTGCTGCGTGAAACACATCTAGTAGCAATAGTAACTCCAACACGTGCAAGAGGGGGAAACTGAAAGTCACTTTAGCCCTTATTGGTACATCTTGGTTTGAGTGAAGTGCATATACCCCCACACTTTCAAATTCCTCCTCCTTTCCTCCCCCAAATGGGTACCCTTTCAGTTTTCATTTGGTTTTAAGATATACCTGAAGCAGTAACTGTTTCCTCTAGGTTTAACTGCAGAAATTTCAATATGCATGTCACTATTGCAGACCTTAAAAATATCTTGAAAGGAAAAAAAAATGCTGAACCAATCCCATTTATTCTATTTTACCACTTAAAATGCATAATAATTACAGAATATTTTTGCTTCTTCAGTAGCGTGCAGCTTACAGACTTTGTAACAACCCTTAGATCAAATGGATTATATATGTGCTTTTTAATCCCTTCCAATGAGACATTTATCTTGAAATTAAGTGGAAATGTGCAGTATTTGTCATGAATTGCTTTTCAAGTGACTGTAGTTGAATATGGAGTTAAAAAAAAGGTTTCTGCCTTCATTGCAGGAGGACTTTATTTAACTTCTGAATCAAAAGAAGACCACATTCATTTCCTGGTTTTCACAGATGTCTGTGGTAACAGAACATATGGCGTTGTTGCACAGTACTACCAGCCTATGCAAGTATGTTACTTAATTCATGCTTTTGTTAAAATGTTAAAAGATATAAAATAAAAAAAAACCACTTTGAGAATAATGTCAAGCTTAGTTTATGAGATCAGTGAACAGATAGGTTTTCCTGTTAGTAGAGATACAGGCCAGGAATATAGGAATACCACTGCAATCGTAAGTTGAGTACGTTGGGGCATAATGAAAGCCAATCGTATCCTGGGCTGTATCAGGAGAAGTGTGTCCAGCAGGTCAAGGGAGGAGATTCTCCCCCTCTACTCTGCTCTCGTGAGACCCCACCTGGAGTGCTGCGTCCGGCTGTGGAGCCCCCAGCATAAGAAGGATATAGATCGGTGAATGTGAGTCCAGAGGAGGCCACGAAGATGCTCAGAGGACTGGAGCACCTCTGCTATGGGGACAGGCTGAGAGAATTGGGCTTGTTCGGCCTGGAGAAGAGGCGGCTTCAGGGAGACCTTATAGCACCTTCCAGTACCTGAAGAGGGCCTACAAGGAAGCTTGAGGGTACTTTTTACAAGTGCCTGTAGCGACAGGACAAGGGGTAATGGGTTTAAACTGAAAGAGGCGAGGTTTAGATTGGATATTATGAAGAAGTTCTTCCTGGAGAGGGTGGTGAGGCACTGGAACGGGTTGCCCAGAGAAGCTGTGGATGCCCCATCCCTGGGAGTGTTCAAGGCCAGGCTGGATGAGGCTTGGAGCAACCTGGTCTAGTGGAGGGTGTCCCTGCCCATGGCAGGGGGATTGGAACTGGGTGATCTTTAAGGTCCCTTCCAACCCAAACCATTCTGTGATTCTATGATAATTGCATTAGGAAAAACTGTCGTGGATTTAAATTAAGACTTTTGAATATTTAAGAGCAGATTTTGTCCCTTTGACTTGTTTTTTGGTGAAGATTGTACCCTGTGTTCTTTTTAATTATCTTTTGCATGGAAATTCTTGTCTAAGGTTCGTGAGCTGACGTTTTTTGAAGAGCTTAAGGGAGATAGGCATCCAAATCCCCTTGAAATTTACAGGGAATTGGGTATCATATCTCTAGAGTTCTCAAGAAAATATCAGCTGTAAACTCATGATTAACATAAACACATTAATCTGTAGTTTTCTTGCAGGATGGCTGTATTTCCTCAAATGGGCAGGCCCATTGGGAATCTGCGCAGACTGGGAAGACGCCTGTCTGTTTTGTACCATTCGCTGTTTGTGTCATATCCAGATATCCCTATTTTAATGCCCTCAAGGATTGTCTCTCTTGGTAAGACTTACTATCCTGTGTGTTTCTCCTGGAAATAACTGGGCAGGTTTTAATACATGAATTTGCATGACGTGGTCAGGATAATTAGCTGAATAATGCTAAAATAGGCATTAGTTTGAAGTTACAGTTGTGTGAGATGTGTGGGAGAGGAAAAGAAGAAACGTAATGTGAATGTTATCCAGACAGTAAGCGCAAGTTCTAAATATCAAGGAAATCAGTTACGATGTGTTGTCTTCATTTTCTTTGAGTTTTTTGGTAATTCTAGAAAATACTAAATTTGCAGGGAATAGATTTCTCAAACATTTTGGTTTTTTTGGAAGGGAGTTAAATATAATTTTGCCATGCTGGTGAAAATCACTTTAAAAGCACAAAACCCTCTTTATAATGCACCAAATAAATGTCATAAGGACATGAATATATGTGTTAATAAACAGTTAATGACACTTTATTCTTTAACTAAATAATCCAAGTCACTTGAGGGAGTTACAGTGGTTACTTGGCTGTCATAGAACTAGGAGAGATTTTAGGATATGGACTACATCACTGGTTAGAAACACTCAAATGCTTTGCAGTGTAGATGAGTTAAAATGTAAGTCAACATAGGTCTGTCTTGTTATTTAGTAAGTGAAGTTATTTTGAGGTTATGTGTTGTTAAATTGTTAAATTCTATGTGTGCTTCTATTCTGAAGTGGATTAAAAACTCCCTGCATCAGGGAGCCTGTCTCTGTACGTTGGACATTACTGGGTAACCTTCTCTTGCAGACCTGTAGTCTAAAGGTAGAAGAGATTTTGTTGTGTTTTTTTTTTTTTTTCCACTAAATTCCTGTCTGGCTTCCTAGAGTCAAATTTGAAGTCAGCCCTTGTCCTTTGCAGGTATTTGCTTACATGTAAATTGAAAGATAGTAAGGTTTTAGGTCAGAGATTGAGTCTTCCAGTTTGTTCTGCTGATGGTCAGTGTGCTGAGCAGATGAGCAAGCAAGGGTGTGCTTCCTGGGTACTAGCTGGGCTGCATCAGCAGCCCCTAACCTGACTTCATACTAGGATAAGACCTTAGCCCCCATTTCCACACCCCATGAACCTCCTCTTCCCCACGCTGAGAGCTTGGAGCACTGACTGGCTTTCCCTGGTTTAAATGAAGAGAGCCCTGGAGGAATCAAGCAGCGCCTTCCTCTTGGGCAGGTCAGATGTTGCCTTCAAAAAAGCTGCGATATCAGAAATGAGTCACTCTGGCAGCCGTTAAGTATGAGCAAACACGCCACTGATGCTGTTCATGCTGCTGCTGCTCTGCCATTTTCAGAGCATTAGTAAAGGGGTTTAATTTGGACAAAGAACTTCAACATGATGGAAACTAGGTATTCACAGGTTAGTGCAAAATTGAGATAGTCAGTAAAAGAAAAAGGAAATATTTGTTTCCCTTTCTCCTTTCCTGCCCACATAATTTTTTCCACTCCTTACATTTAAGTCAATACCAGCATCAGCTGTTGGTATTGCAGGAGCTGATTCATTGCTGCCTTTTTATAGTCTCAAATCCCAAGTAAACGCCAATCGGCATATGTAACTCTTAACAGCTATATACCCGAGCTGTGGTGCTTTACTGTTTATATCCAGTCTTTAAAATAGGATTCATGCTTCTTTAATACTGTGAATTCAGCCTGTAGGAGGGCTCGCTACACACTAGCTTTCCACTGGGTTGGAAATAGTATAGAATCAGCTTTACATTTATGGTATGCGATTAATATAGTATATTCATAAATGAGTAATCTCTTCTCTGAAGTGAGACATCTCTGAGCTGGAAGAAGCAGTCGATTTGCAAACAGATTTTTAAATAGCCTACTAAGGGAGAGGTGGGAGACTATGTAAAGAGGTTCAGGAAAACCATGGAAAATTCCAGACGTTACAGAACTGTTTCTAGATCCCTTGTATTTGTTTAGAGCAGACAGGAACCAGGTGGAGTTAACTCTCTAGAGACACAAACTTCTGCCTCTGGGTGGGTATTTTAAACATTATAATTAAACATTTCTGCCCTGATCATATATAGTAGGTTTTTGCACCTATTTAAAGAATGAATGCCCAAGCTCACTACTATGGGGGGCTTGTCCCTTTAAGCTGAGTCTGTACTGCCTCCTAAGGGAACTTCAGATTTATCAATAACCTACCATCGAAGCTTTAAGTGATTTGTAAATATGTGAATAATTACAGGGGAGTTGTCAACAGGGCAGTAGCCTTCCACGTTAGTACTGTGTGTTGTCCTGGTCAGTTAACAGGGGAATTAGTCAGAGTTGCACAGCTCTTCCCTCTTCTTTTTGCTGCTCCATCTGGATGTAAGACACAAGTGTCTTGCACACATCGTACTGGCAGGAGACAGGAAATACAAGTGACAAATGCTTTGTCCAGAGGTGGTCTGAAGCCAGGACAACCAGAAAGGAAGTTATTTCATTACATCCTTAGCTGTAAGCAGGTGGCCAACGGGTTGAAAATCTAATTAAATGTTTTCGTTGACCGAGTGTACTCAAGCAGCAGTGCCTCGTATACTTAACAAATAATCACACTTGTATCCTTGGTATGCTTCAGTGGTGTTTTGCAGCATGCTTCAACTAATTAATCATTCTGTGAGTCTGGGGATTTGAAAACAGTTGGTGGTGGACCTCAAACCACCTATCCCTAGTGTGTAGCCCTTTCCTCGTGAGAACTAGTAGAAAAATACTAGTTGTTATTGCTAATGAAGGCCTGATGTTGAAGTTCTGCTTTCATTCAGGACCTTTTTGCAGCAAAAGGTTTCACTTTTTTCCAGAATTCTGCTGTGCATAGCTTATTTTCTCCAGCACCTGCAGTACACAGGATTGCTTATAGGTGGGGCGGTACTTGTTTTCATTAAGAAGAGTCCTCAAAGATATTTTATTGCCATAAGCATTTCTGGATAAAACCTGGGTTCCTAAACTTTTTCAAATGGCAGCGTGTCGTGTAAATCACAACTGAAAACTGAGGCCAAACAGAAATACAAAGGCAGCGTCAAACTATAAATCCATGTAGGTGCTTTGAATTGCAAGGGGAACTTGCAAACTTTCATAGAATGGTCTGGGTTGGAAAGGACCTTAAAGATCATCTAGTGCCAACCCCCCTGCCATGGGCAGGGACACCCTCCACTAGGCCAGGTTGCTCCAAGCCTCATCCAGCCTGACCTTGAACACTTCCAGGGATGGGGCATCCACAGCTTCTCTGGGCAACCTGTTCCAGTGCTTCACCACCCTTTCCAGGAAGAACTTCTTCCTGATATCTAATCTAAATCTCCCTGCTTTCAGTTTAAACCCGTTACCCCTTCTCCTGTCACTACAGGCCCTTGTAAAAAGTCGCCCCCAGCTTCCTTGTATGCCCCTTCAGGTACTGGAAGGCTGCAATAAGGTCTCCCCAGAGCCTTCTCTTCTCCAGGCTGAACAAGCCCAATTCTCTCAGCCTGTCCCCATAGCAGAGGTGCTCCAGCCCTCGGAGCATCTTCGTGGCCTCCTCTGGACTCCCTCCAACGGGTCTATATCCTTCTTATGCTGAGGGCTCCACAGCTGGACACGGTACTCCAGGTGGGGTCTCAAGAGAGCAGAGTAGAGGGGGAGAATACCCCCCCAAATAAGAGAGTAAGCAAACAAAATTGCTTAGTCTGTGGGATCCCACCATCATGTGGGACGGTGTCGAATGCTTTGCACAAGTCCAGGTAGATGACATCGGTTGCCCATCTCCACCAACATCGTGACCCCATCATAGAAGGCCACCATGTTAGTCAGGCATGATCTGCTCTTGGTGAATCCATGTTGGCTGTCACCAATCACCTCCTCATTCTCCGTGTGCCTTAGCATGATTTCCAGGAGGATCTGCTCCATGATCTTGCCAGTCACAGAGGTGACAATGACTGGCCTTTAGTTCTCCAGGTCCTCTTTTTTCCTTTTTTAAAGATGGGCATTAAGTTTCCCCTTGTCCATTCAGTGGGAACTTCATCAGACTGCCATGACTTGTCAAATATGATGGATAGAGATTTTGCAACCTCATCCGCCAGTTCTTTCAGGATCCGTGGATGTATTCCATCAGGTCCCATGGACTTGTGCACCTTCAGGTTCCTTAGGTGCTCCCAAACCTGATCCTCCCTAACCATGGGCAGCTCTCGCAGTCCCTGTCCTTGCCTTCCCTGACTTTGGGAGAGGGGGGGGCTGTGTCTTGCGCCATTGCCAGTGAAGACTGAGGCAAAAATATCATTTAGCATCTTGGCCTTCTCTGTATCCTGGGAAACCAGCTCTCCTGTTTCCTTCCGCAGAGAGCCCACTTTTTCCCTGATCTTCCTTTTATCCCCTGTGTACCTATCGAAGCCCTTCATGTTGGCCTTGATGTCCCTGGCCAGGTTTAATTCCGTCAGGGCTTTGGCTTTCCTAACCTGATCCCTGACTCTCGGACAACGTCACTGTAATCCTCCCAGGCTACATCGTAGTAACGAAGGTCTTCATATTCTGTCTCATTAATTATTATAGTTAATTCACAAATTACTAGCGTGTAGTGCTTCCAAATCTGGAATAACTTGGATGGAGTGCATCTGTCTCTTTCCAAAACAAGCAGATGTGCATCTAGACTGTTTCACAACACTGTGGCTGTTGGATTATTCCACATCATCATTTGAAAAGTTTCAGTTCTCAATTGAGAGGTTTTGGCACTTTGCACAGGTAGTTTTACCTCAATCTAAACTACAGGAAAAGTGAAATATTCCTGGCAGTAATCTTCTTCTGGATTAACTCCCGTCTTGGATGGATGACTAGGCTCCATTCATCAGTAAATCTTCCAACCTGTGTGTTAGTCCTTTCAGCTGCCTTGAGAAAAGATGGAAGCGTGCAAATAGCTCACAGCATTGAGGTGGTACAAAGAACCTATTCTTAGATGTTCTTGCTTTCTGAAACATCTGTCTGTGGACAGTTAATAGAGGTAATGGAAGGTTCATAAACTCCTTAGCTCTCCGCTTTAATGTTCCAGAGATTACTTCATTTATTTCAGCAGACATTTGCAGTGCAGAGCTGTCAGCTGCCATTACGTTGCATTAATGGCACAGCGTACTGATTAGGGAGCTCTTACTCTCCTTTCTGTACATCTGCTGCTTTTTCATCATCGCGGTCAGGTTGTTTCTGTTGTAACACATACTGAATGTGTTGATATGTGCTTTTTGTCGCGAGAAGAAAAATAAAAAAAGCATGTCTACCTATGCTTTTAGGCCACAGCTAAGGCATTACTAAGTTATATATAACATAAATACATATATAAATATATATATAAAAACACATCAGCATATTTATTTAAATTGATGACTCCACTGTCTAATTTCCTCTGGTAATTCTTAAATTCCCCTCCCCCTGCCTCCTCTGCACCCCTAAATGGCTGATGGGTTTGTTAGGCGTATGTGTAACAGCCTAGTACTCAGACCAGAGCAGTTTCAAAATGAGAATTTAATAAAGTTAAATGTCTCATTAATCCAATTAAAAGCTTGGTAATATATGACAGGAATTTTTTATTCAGGAATCTGAATGCCTTACACAAATTTGATATCCTGGATTCTAATATAACTTTTGACCTATTCAGTTGCTTTCTAGACCAATTTCTTCCTGAAGAGCAAGTAATCTTCTGCAGGAAACCAGTAAAACTGGAAACTGAAATAAAACCTCAAGGGAGTCTATAACCATATTAAGTTCCTAGCTTTTGTTTATATAGGTCTGCAGGCTTAAATTTATGATTCTGTAAAGATTTGGGTGTTTTGGTTTTGGGTTTTTTTCGGCTATAAACATCTATGTGAATTTTATGTTGAACAAAATGCCCCTTCTGACTACACATATCTAACTTCTTAATTGTTGCATTTCAGAAATGCTGTTGGGCTTAGCTATTTGCGATCTTAATAGCATGTATGTTTAAATGTTTGTGAATTGATCTGGCATATAATATAAAACACATGACCTTTGTGGCTTTGACACAGCTAGGGTAATACAGTTCTAAACCAAACATCTGCTAGGTTTGCACAACAGTATTTGTTCTTTGTATGGTAGGAACGATAGCGAAGTATTCGTGCAGGCCTAGGCCTTATGTTAAATATGGCTCTTGCTTCACAGTCCTCTGCAGTTGAGCCCATGTCTAAAACCTATCTTTCCCTCTGATGCTGTTTTCCATGCTAGAGCTGATGTCTGATGCTTGGGATGGGAGAAACACCGTGGCACTGTGGTGGCTCTGCATGTTTTGTTCCTCAAGCAATGTCTGTAAGACACTTCCTTTAGCTGTGTCCCACCTCTAGGTTTTCTTTGCCATCATGAGACCCAGTGTTCCATCGGCATCCTCTGATGAATATGATGCAGTAGTACGTTACGCATGAAAGTAAATAAAACCCTGCTTCTGACACAGCAGCATCATTAAAATTAAATGGAGCCGCTAAAATATCTAATAAATTAGAGATTAATTAGCTGGAATAATAGCTTTATTCCTTCTGATTTATTTTTTTTGTTCTAGGTTATCAGCAAAAAGGCTTTTTTCCCCGTTTGCATGTTACTATTTATAACTAATATTCTGTTATTTAATTACAGCTTACTAGTGCAACTGCGACCTTTCAAGGATTTAGATGTTGAGGAGCACATAAAAGAATTTGCTGCAAAATTATTTTTAATACCCAGCCCGCCACCAGGACCACTCCACTTGGTAATTACTGATGCTGAATTTCATAATTACTTTAAAATGGGCTATAAAGCACTAAGATACTGTTTTCTACAAACTGGGGGACATTCTTCACTGTCACTTAGAGATTTTACTTGCTGAAATAAAACTGATGTCTATATCCGTGCTTTGAAAACAAGGCCACATACTTATTAGTACATGAAACAACGGTGTGACCAGAGTGCAGGCTTGCGCACTGGCCTACCACTTAGTCATGCCTTTTAATTTTTAATACTCTTCTGGGAAGGATTTGGCTCCTGTCAACTAGTTGCTGTCTGAGATGATGGCTGGGTAGGTCTGAGGACAGCATAATCTAGGTACTAGTTTCTAAGGGTCAGCCCACATAATCTCTACCACAAGCGGTTGGCAGCTCTGGTCTGTATAAGTATGGAAGGTTACCTTTCACCTGAGCAGTATGCCATTGCCATTTCAGTGAATACACACATACATACAAACTCCAGTAAATCACTCTGTGAGTTCCCTATCTTGTGTCTGATAGGAAGACATGCTGCCTGGTGTGGATGCTTATAGCTGTCGCCCTGATTGTGTGATGAGTGGACATGCAGCTGTGTGACTGAGAAGTAGTGTAGACCCTATGAGACAAAAGAGGCCAAGGAAACCAGTTGCTGGAACAGCACGTACAGCTCTGGACTTGTTCTTTTCTTGTGTCTGAATGACTCTGGAGAAACAGACTCTGCGTAGTAGATTAAATGTTTTGGATTGGCTGCTGCCTGGGTAAGACCTCGCTGAGAAGAGAAACTCACATAAACATTTGTATTCAGTGTAGAAGGTGAGATGTGTGGGCTGTATCTTCTTCTTTATAACCCGTTCCAAATCAAGCTGTATGTTAGCAGAGCCAGTGATGTCAGCATGCTCTCTCTTTTGTCTACTGAAATGGCTTCTAGGGAAGCATTGCTTTAGCCATGGACTTCTCCTTAGCTGCTTTCCTTGACCCTAGGATGAGGGGTTAGGAGTGGAGGGGAAACATAGAATAGCTGGAAAATTGTCTGAATTATTGGCTTAACCAGCTGCTAAGTTCTGAAATACGCAGGATGTGCAGGATCTGGCCCCCAGAGATTTGAGCTGCAGTATTTGGAACTCTGAAAGAGCTCATTCGTTTTGGCATGTCCATCTTAACGTTAGCACCGATGCTCAGTTCTTTTATTCATATTTTTTCTATTTCCTGTATGAATTTTATCAATACTTTTGATTTCTCAGTTTATCTACAAGTATAAATTCCATTGTTGTATTATACTTACAATACAAGTTTAATTCTATTAAACCAACATGCATATATTTGTATGTTTAACTGAAGTTTTATTGGCTAAACAATATATCATTGTGAAAGGAGACAAAGTCCATCTTAATATTTCAAGCTAGTTATTGCATCCTTTAATAATTCCCACTCTATTTCAGTTTTCTGCAGGATGCAAATATTTGTCTTCTTGCCCTCAATTAATGTTAATATTTTGTAGTTGGAGCTAAAATCTCGAATTAAATGTGTTGTGAGAACATATTCATTAAGAAGTAAATGGAAAACATCTCTTATTACAGGTATTTAATATGAAACCACTTCAAATAGTAATTCCTTCGCGAGAAGATCCAGACAGTCCAATTATTGACTTGGATCTTCATCTTCCTTTGCTGTGTTTCAAGCCAGAAAAGGTGCTGCAGGTAAAACTAACTGATACTTTAAAATGTATTAGAGAATGACAGTACTGGCAATTTGTGCTTTATAAAAAAATCAAGGTGAGTAGTTACCCAAAAAACATTATAAACCCAGGAATTTAGAATAATATTAGTTCTGCAAATTAGAGGTATGGCACAATAAAATACACTATTTATTAAGATATTTTGTTACTTACAAACCAGATTAGATTAAGTCATATTGGATTTCTTTTTCCTGTGGTTTAGCAATGGGTGCTAAATTTCTTAAAAGTGTACTTTAAAATAGAAATAGTCAAGCTGATTGACAGGTTTTCTTTTAAATTCTCATTACATGCATTTTTACAGGATTCATAGGAACCTTTTTCATGTGTAAAAAAAAAAAAAAAAAGGGACCTGTACGATGAATTGATAACAGTTGGCACTCTCATATAAATAAAGTTTAAATGATGTAGAAAGACAAGAAAATACAAAAAGCTATTTGCAAAGAATTTTTTTCAGGACTTCATAGAATCGTGCAATAATTTTGGCCTTGAGTGTCCTTTGTAGGTTTTCTGATCCAATTCCCTGCTCAAAGGCCACCTTGTGAAGCTAAATTAGGTTGCTCACAGTCATCAGTGTTATTGGTGCTGGTTCCTCTAAGAAGAGCAGGTTGGAGGCCTCTTTCCAGGGATGATTGTAAGCATCCTCAGTCCTGAGAGTAGGCGGTACTGGCTTGATTTTTTGGGTTATGACCATTCTTCTACCCATGTGGGCACATGTGCACAGTGTGCACATTATTAATGAAACTATCTCAAATCCTGAATGGTCCTCTGCAACTGGTGTATCTTGAGCATGGAGTTAATGTGCTAGCACCTCTGCAAGATCATAGAATCACAGAATGGTTTGTGTTGGAAGGGACCTTAAAGATCACCTAGTTCCAACCACCCTGCCATGGGCAGGGACACCCTCCACTAGACCAGGGTGCTCCAAGCCTCATCCAGCCTGGCCTTGAAGACAGCCAGGGATGGGGCATCCACAGCTTCTCTAGGCAACCTCTTCCAGTATCTCACCACTCTCTCCATGAAGAACTTCTTCCTGATATCCAATGTAAATCTCCCTGCTTTCAGTTTAAACCCATTACTCTTTGTCCTATCACTACAGGCCCTTGTAAAAAGTCCCCCCGTGCAGCTTCCTTGTAGGCCCCCTTCAGGTATTGAAAGGTGCTATAAGATGTCCCACATATGTCATTAGTCTTCAGTTGAATTCACCCCACCTAACTTAAGGCATCCGAGTTTGGTGCCATTGGGTCCCTTCCTATCAGTGGAAAAGGGCAGATATCTCCAGACAGCTTCCTGGATTGCTCTGTGAAGGCACTGTTCTCCGGTGGCACTATAAGGAACCTGGCTAGCAGTCATCTGAATATTCCAGATGCTTGGCTAGATGTCTAAAGCCTACGTGGTCTTTGTGTTCACCATCAAAGATACGTTTGCTTATGTTTTCCATCTGGGTACTTTTCACAAGCATTTCATGGTCTAATACTGAGAAATAAAGGCAACAGGCCTTGGCAGTAATTCCAGTAAAATCCTAGTCTTGTTGGCAGTGGTAGCAAAACTGTCATTGACTTTCACTGTCGCTTAAATTGTCTCTACTATTCTGTTCTCTTCTTTGTTTAGTTTTGTAAGAGTCCTTAAGTGGACATTTGTCATGGTTTAGGCCCAGATTGTAAGAAAAGACCACGTGGCCACTTGCTCACTCTTCATCCCCAGTGGGATGGGGAGGAGAAAATATCAGGAAAAGCTTATGGATTGAGGCAAGGACAGGGAGGGATCACTCACCCATTATGGTCACGGGCAAAATAGACTCGACTTGGGGAAGAAAAATCAATTTAATATGTTAAAATCAGATCAGAGAAGGGCAATGAGACAAACCAAAACAGATCTTAAAGGCTTTCCCCCCACCCCTCCCTTCTTCCCAGGCTCAGCTTTGTTTCTGATTCTCTACATCCTCTCTCCTTCAGCAGCGCAGGGGGATGGGAAATGGGGATTTTCAGTCAGTTCTCAGTGTCTCTGCCGCCCCTTCCTCTTCAAGAGGGGAGAACTTCTCACACTCTGCCCCTGCTCCAGCGTCGGGTCCCTCCCACGGCAGACAGTCCTCTGTGAACTTCTCTGACATGAGTCCTTCCCACAGGCTGCAGCTTTCCTCTTAAACTGCTCCAGCGTGGGCATCCCATGGAGTCATGGACTCCTTTGGGCATCCCGCTGCTCTGGCATGGGGTCCTCCCCAGGCTGCAGGGGTGTCTCTGCTCCCCCGTGACCCTTCCTGGCTGCAGGGCACACGGCTCCTACTGCACTGACTTTTGGTGTCTGCCTGGCTGTCTCTCTCACATCCCACTCCTCTCTCCATGCTGATTCTCTCTCCACTCTGTTTCTGCTTCTGCTGCTGCTTCTCTTTTCGTGTTTTCCCCTCTTAAACGGAGGCGCTGACTGGCTCAGCTGTGGCCAGAGGAGGGACTGACTTGGAGCCAGGGGAGCTTCTAGGAGCTTCTCACAGGAACCACCCCTTTGGCCCTTCCCCTGCTACCAGAAGCCCCCACCACACAAACCCAACACATTATTTCAATTTATATATATGTGAGGTAGCTATTAGAATACAGAACTTGCGAGGCTGAGTTTCACAAACAGATGAAATGTTTGTATGTTCTGGATATAACTCTTTGTAAATGTTTAACATTTTGTTTTTTTCTAGATTATGACTTGTATTTTGACTGAGCAGAGAATAGTGTTCTTCTCTTCTGACTGGGCTCTGCTGACACTTGTTGCTGAATGCTTTATGTTGTACCTTCATCCTCTTCAGTGGCAACACACTTTTGTGCCTATCCTGTCTCGTCAAATGCTGGATTTTGTAATGGCCCCGACATCTTTTCTTATGGGATGTCATATTGATCATTTTGAAGAAGTTAGCACGGTATGTTTTAGACTGTTACCACCCTGGCTGTTCACTTCCACTGCATTTGTTGCTGTGCTTTTTAGAAACTTGCTTTTTATATGTAGGTGTGGGAGAAGTCAAGAAATGGGAAGTAATGGCACCATACTGATGTGATCACTGGCTTATTAAGAAAAAGCTTACTTTTGTATCCCTTGCATTTCTTTTCTCTGCAGGATGATAGTAGTGATTTTTGTGAGTTCACATTTCATTTTGGGGAAAATTTCTACCAACACATCATTTGTATTGTATGCAGAGTTTCCCTTCAGTTCAGTGAGGTTGTTTTTTGCTCAGAGTTCTGGGATGAATGAGGTGCCTTTTCCAGGCATCTGGGTTAAGAATTGAGCATGCAGTTGAAAATATCCTCATGTTGCTGCTGCTCCCCAAGCTCAAGTTTAATAAAATAAGAAAGAGAAAGCAATGTAAAGAATATAATCTCACAGTTTTTCTGAGAAAGAAGTACAGGTTACAAACCGAACTTTCCTTCGGTATAATTTGAAGACTTCATGTTTGTGTATATATACTGTGTTACAGTCTGATCTCTGTTTGCAATTCTAATAACCTTAGAGATCAGCATGGACTGTACCTCCGTGTGACTTTTTGTCCCTTAGCGTGTGTTTCCGTGTTTGAGGCTAATACACAAAGGCTCCCTTTCCCAGTCCCCTCACAGGGTAAGTACAGGGGTAAATGCTGTAAATAAGCTTTTAGGGAGCTTCTTTGCGTATGTAGGGTTTTGTCCATATCTTTGTATGTATACCTTTTCCAAGATAAGCTTAGAGATCCAGTATTAATTTGATACCATATGAAGACCATGTTAGGTTACCAAATTGTTGTGTACAGAGATTAATATCTATTAATTTAAAGGCATTTCTTTTTCTTGAAAGTAATTGTTTAGTTATCTATATGATCGTCTAGTTGGGAGGGGAAGAAGTTAATTGTTTTGTTTTATCTTCTTGCTGAAATAATTAATTGCCTGAGAACTAGGTAAAGATGTAAATGTTTTTATATTTACTGTCATTCTATTTTCTTTCGTTAAAAGGAAGCTGAAGATTTAATTCTCATTAATATTGATAACGGAGAGATTACACATTCTAAAATGGCTGAAGAACCTGAAATTCCAGATGTTCCAGCACAAGCAGCAGAAACCTTCATAAAAAGGTGAAAACACGTTGAAGCTGTGTTTATCATAGTGCATAAATCATGTTTGACTCTCTTTCTAAGGTTTTTATTTTGTGTTATTTATTATTGTGTTATTTTAATTCCTATTCAAACCATTGTATTTGATAAGACCATATTGAAAATTTCAATTAATTAATGTACAGGTAACTTGAAGTAGCTATAATCATAACCATGTTACTTTGCAACACCTGGAATGCTTGTTTCTCTTTTATTGCTGATACGGATTATTCTCTGAACCTTATTGTTCCTTACAAAGAAGACTGAGTGTACTGTGATTTACATGTAGTTGTAGGACTTGCAGAAATCTTGTTGGCTTGTCAACACTTGTAAATCAATCTTGCACTTCCTCTAGCTCTAAGATGTGTGAGGCCTAAATGACTCTTTGTGTAAGAGGTATGAAAAAAAATTGTTGGTGTTAGGATGTAACTTGATAACTTTCTTCCCTGTGCAGAGTGGAGAGTCTTCAGCTGCATTATGATCTAGAGCTCTGCCATCTCCGAGCCAGCACAGATCTTGGTGAACTCCTGATGCGTAGAAGGGCTTGGCAACAGAAACTGAATACGGAAGTTCAGCAAATGACGTTGCAGTTAATTGTTAATATCTTCAGGTGAGTGGACATAGTATTTGTGTTATAAGAGCGTATGGTACTGGCTGAGACACTTTCACTGTCACTAGAAATATTCTTATTTTGTCTTACTTTATAGATATTTTGTAAATCTCTTAAGTTTCGTGAGGAAATATGAGAAGGAGATCCAGCTAGCCTGCTGGAATATCCATAGTTAATGTATGCAGGTACATATACATTGCTAGGACATCATAAATGAAACTGTTCTAGTTGTGAGCTTGTATGCCTTTTGTATGTGTGAAGATTCCCAGAAGAGAAGTGCAGTCCTCGTATTTCATAATTTGTAAAAGCTTAAGGCTCAGTAGTGATAGCAGTTTGTAACTGGGCACAATCTTGGTCACTCCTGTTAGAGAAAGATGAATTCAAACTGGGTCAGGATAGAAGAGCTGAAAGCAGAATCAGGAGTTCAGAACACCTGGGTGTCTTTTGGCTATCTGAACAGATGCTGGGAGTGGGTATCTGGAGAGTGGAACCACATGAGGATGAGGGGGGAGAGGAGCTCTTTAAGATCAAGGACAGAGTGTTGGCACAGGAAATGCTGGGTATTGGGTGGGGTTGGGACTGACATTTTAATAATGATGTGGAGTAGGGTTTGGGTTTATTTCTCTAAAATATCATCCAGCTATGCTAATTTCTCTTGTTCTTAATCTAATGTAATGTGTAACCCACAGTGTAATCTGAATCTACTGTAATGAGTAACCCACATAGTGTAATGTGCAACCCACGGTTGCTTTATTTGACCAGTCTGGGTACCGGTTGTAAATCCTTCTATTATTTTCTTATATTTTGAGAGGGGATGGAAGCGTGGTAGGTGATCTGCACGCAGAAGTGCAAGTAGATGGCTGGTTCACATATGTCTCACTTCTTTTTACATAGGTACTAACACACTTCACCATGAAAATGAAACTGCCTACCTGGCATTTCTAAAGATTCTGATTGTATGGACAGAGATCTGCAAACAGCTGTGTAGATAGCCATCCCCAGCTATTTCTTGCTCCCTCTTGCTGGAGTTGGTGCTCCCCTTTGAATCAGCTACTGAATTGCTCACAGGAACGCTCCCTGACACTTTGAGTCGGAAGGTGCTGGGTTAAATTGTCCAAATACCAGGTCTCTGTTAACCTGCTCATGTGTTTTGGATCAGCTTAGGGAATGTTCATACAAGTGGCTGCACCCTCCAGAAGACAATAGCTGCTGGGTGTGTAAGATAGAACAGGCTTAGAGCTAGCTGGATATGGAAACTGAAATGCATTTACAACCTGATGTGCTACCGCTGTGGGATTTGGTGGGTTTCAGGGTCTGGCAACAATCTGTTCCAGATAAAGATGAGGAAAAATGCATTTTGCAGCTGACAACTTGAACTCTTCAGTGCCTTAAACTCTTGGCTACAAAAAATGAACAGATGCCTTGTTCTCTAAGAGATAATGTTTCTAAAATGGGTTGCTTCTTCTCTTGCTTTCTTTCTCCTTTCCTTCAAACTTTCTTTCTTTGTTCTTTTTTTTCAGCCTCGTATCTTCTATCTTCTAATGCTGTATCAACCAGCATCCAGGAGTGAAGGAAAGGGAATCTCTGATGCAATTGTGCTGCCAGTTGTTACTGCCTTCAGTGAAGCACTAGCATTTTTGTGTGCGTGGAGGTTCTCTGTTTAAAGCAAACAATGCTGAATTATGTCGGATTATATAGAACTGTGTACTTTTACTAACCATCTTTTTCCTAACCCATATGGCTTGATAAACTGTTAATGGGCTTTTATCACTGATGTATGAAAGACAAGCGATGTATATAGACTGTCAGTTCTTGGCATGGGTATGAGATTTGCTATTTAAATTTTAGCTCACCAACTTATTTTCTTCATTCGTGTATTTTCATGGTGTCCCATAACACATGGGAATTTCTTATTCCTCAATACACATCATGAGTAGATGAAAAAAATGTAGAATAGCCCTGATTTTAGCCACTTGCACATACCTATCTAAAATAATTTAACATTTCTTACTCACAGACTTCAGAGAACAGCTTTTTTTTCTGAAAAACTCCCATTTTCTGCTCCTGAAAGAAATTTTTCTGGCACAGAAGTTACTATTGACATCTGTTTTTCCAGGGATAGTATAGGGCCTGCTGACTATGCATATACTAAAATATGCATCAGTTCTTTATCTCACTTTCTCTCTTATTTCAATAGTTCTGTCTCTTTATTTTAACACAACTGCCAGTTATTGCTTTGTTTGTCAGGGGAGTTTGAGTGTGCAGAAAAAAATTACATGCTCTGTATAATTAATGTGCACGTTACAGATGCAGTATAATGGGACAGTGTGAGGTCAGATCACATCTTTCAAATTGCCTACGTGGAGAGGTACAATTGTCTTTTTAGCGCTCTGGATGGGTTGTATGTGATTCAGGAACTGTGTATTTAAATGTAATTCCAGGATTGGAGCCTGAAGTCTTAAATGTATAGCTTCTCCTCCGTGGATTACTAAAATTGCTCCCACAAACTGTAAATGAATCTGTTGACTTAAAATGGCAGTGTCAGCAGGTAGCCTGTCTTCCTTTTGTAAGGAGTTGGCATTCTTTTCTAGGATTCAGTAACTCAGACTTGTTCATTAAAACTGTTTGCCTTCTGATACTGCAGCGTATTTCTATTTTGCCTTCTGATGCTGCAGCGTATTTCTAGTAGGACCAGTGGGCTGCTGCTACTGCAAAAGTGCAACTTGCTTACAAATCTCTAAGCGTATTTATCTATTTATTTTTGTCTCCAGGGAGGTAAAAGACCATCTAAATTATGAACATAGAGTGTTTAACAGTGAAGAATTTCTGAAAACAAGGGCAATCAGAGACCAACCATTTTACAGAAAGGTAAATTCAGAGTTAAGTACGTTGTGATTCTCTTATTAATCTGTATTTTAGGATTAATCCCAGAAATCAATCAAGTGGTTACAGTTTGGTCTGTGTGGCGTTGTTGAATCACCAACTTTCACAGAATGCTTTACCAAATGTATTTTATTTACTATAAAGAGGTAAAATAGTAAGCAGCATTTTGGAGAGCAAGGAACCATGTAATTCCAGAGCAAATTAAATGTAATTCCTCAGGGGTGAGATTAACCTATGACAGGTGATCAGTAAAGCTACATCTAAACTGTATTTTAAGCACAGGCACCTGTCCAAAATGTTTGGATCGAAGCCCATATGTAGACCTGAGTTTTAAGCAAGCCTGTGAGCACAGCAGAAGGGACCTCAAATGACACCAATTGAAGTACCTGCTTTATCTGTAGCCTCAGCAACAGGGCATGGTGTTGATGCCTCCTCAGCTCCAGGCCACGTCCCACAGTGCGTCACAGCAAACGCACTCTGCTGGCTCTGAGCATGAGTGGCGCTGATGTCCTGAGGGTCTGCAGTGTGACAGGGCATACAGGACATAGGCTGATTTACCTTACATGTGCTTTACTAGGTAATATAACCATAGCTTACTTTTATGTGCTGGTGAAGCCCCTGAAGTAATGCTCAAATAGCGCATCGCCTTGGGCCAGCCCTGTTAGTGTTGGAGGCTAAAGGACATCTTGAAATCCCCACTTACTTAGCCCTCCTGCTACCTGGGCTTTGTTAGATACTTACCTGAGTTTGAAACCCTGGAGGGGTGTGGAGTTTTTCCATGCAAGCCCTGAGTCCCTTTTGCACCCACCCTGATGAGTTCGATCCTTCCGTTTGCATAAGCTTGATCTGCTGAAGGTCCAAAATGACTCAGTTTTCACCCAGTGCATACAGTGACCCAGGTTTTTATGAAGGAAGCAGGTCTGCTGTCCTATGGAGCACAGACATTACTGGTGCATGACTTTGCCTTTCATGTAATAGCTTTGTATATCGTAACGAAATGGGGTAGGTGTCATTTCCTCATTAAAAATAAAGCGTCTTGGTCACCAGGCTACAGGAGTTAGAGCAGTTCTCCATGCCTTTGGTGTAGGACTGTCACCGGCTATCAAAGGTTGGAGATCCTTTGGGTGAGAAGGAAGGAAGGGGGAACAGAAGGAAAGGAGCAGGGAGAGAAAGAGACTAAGACTATGCAGGTTCCTGCAAGAATATCTTAGTGTTACGGTACTTCGCCTGGAAGCGCGAAGATTCTGAGTTTCATCCTTGCAGTTGAGACTATTGTTTTACATTAAACTCTTTGCACCTGATGAAATAAATATTTGCCTTCAATGAATGAAACTGAACTGTTGTGTATGTGGGAAACGGAATCGACATGATTTAAGGGTTTGTGTCTAGGCACGTACAGTGTTCTAGGAGAATTCGGTCTTCACACAGCAAGCCAAAGTCCAAAGTTAGAAATTCTTCTGATTTTCTATTTTTCTAAGTGTTATGATTATTAACCAAACGTCTACTTTAGTTAAATTAAAAACTAAGTGTTTGGAAGACTGTTATCCTAAACTGGGAGTGTCTGTGGTCAACACCTAATTTTTGAAGGGGTGCAAAAACATCTTTCTCAGCTTACTGCACCCTTTGATGCAATTTCCGTAGTAGTTTTTATGAAGTAGCTTCTTATTCTAACCAACTGTAAGACACGTTGTGCTGTTACTTAACGTTCTTAAAAGTAAAATATTATTGACCTGTGTCTTCACTTTTTTTGGTGATACTCTAGCTTGTTTACCAAACCTGTGGGTCAAAGCAAAGGTTTAACAAGGAATGTAAGAAAGTGCATCTACCATTTGACATTTGCTTTTAATTATGTTCCATGGGTGCGTATGAATGGTGCAGAGGTTTGCCACTAGGATTTGGCAGTTGGTGCTCTGCTGTGATTCTTTTATACCTGACAAAAAGATCTTTTCCTTAACATCTAGTTAATCATCATCTAGTTCCAACCCCCTGCCATGGGCAGGGACACCCTCCACCAGACCAGGTTGCTCCAAGCCTCATCCAGCCTGGCCTTGAACACTTCCAGGGATGGGGGCATCCACACTTTTTCTGGGCAAGATGTCAATGTGTGGAGGAAATGATCAGAGAATTACCTCATTTTACTTAAGCTGTAGTTGCTAAACTTGGCAGAATATCTGGCAATTCAAAGATAACAAATTGTTTAGTCTTAAATAGGGTTGGTGGATAAAGCTTGCAACACTGGCAAACATCCTTAAGCAAACAAAAAGGAAAAATTAAAAGGAAACTATTATTATGTAATCAGAAGAGAATACAATTGGAACTGTTCTGCCCAGGACTGCAAATGAATAGAAAGAATTAATTTTAGTAGCAGTTTCTAATGCTATAAATGAAGTAGTGGCAGTTTTATTAATTGAAATTTAGAATTCATTGAAAATTCACATGTCCGTGTTTAAGAAGAGCTTTGAGCAGTTGACTCAAATACCAAGTAACAGTGGCAGGTTTGCTCTCAAATAAATCTTAGAAGATAACACAGTATGGAGTGGTTACTAGTGGTATCTAGAATTACATTAAGAGAATTCCTAAAGCTGGTAGAAAGGACTCAGTGTCTGCAGCTTGTCAGCCGCTGTACCTACAATTGTACAGTCCTTGCCCACGGCAGGGGGGTTGGAACTGGATGGTCTTTAAGGGTCCCTTCCAACCCAAACCATTCTGTGATTCTATGAATTGCCAGCAAGGCATGCCATCTACTGGAGAAATACTTAAAAGCAGAAATCTTAATGCTTTTTTAGGTGCCTTTTTACAGGATAGGTTGTAAATGGATTGATAAAAGCTGTCTTGAATAAGAATTTGTTGGTGAAATGTTTCCATTAATTTCAGAGTACCTAGAGTACTTATGAATCTTTCTCATTTGTTTTTTAAAAACATCACAGAAATACACTGAAGTCTGATTAGTGTGTTTTTGGTTTGACTTGGGTTTTTGTCTTTTTTTGTCCTGTGATAAACTCCAAGAATAACAAGGGTATCTTAGGTAATCCTCTGGGATAGATCATTAATCGAAGTAATTTTTCGTAATTACATTCATGGGTACAACTGTCTTAAGTTTGTAAAGGCTGGAGGTTGTATAAACATAAAGACAGAATTCCTGGCTGTACCAGTGTTGTCTCCTGATGAGGTTTGCCTTTGGTTTTCTGAATGGATTAGTTTTCTGAAATGTTTATTTTAAACAACACTAAAATCTGTGTGCTAGAACTAAGAATTATGTAGTACACAAATCCTGGCTTTCATCTTGTTTTAATTTGTACTTGGCATTTTTATGGTGTTCTCTATCCTGAAAGTATAAATTTCACCTTTTAGAAGTTATTTCTGGATGACACCACAATAATTACCTGAGGAGGAAACAATTTTGGGGGGTTACCAGGCAAAAAGATCTTTAAAGTTTAATGACATAATGTTAGAGTGCTACAAACTTCTCATTCCAAACCGTAGACAATACTATCAACACTTACTTATAGGCGTCAAATATACTGTTAAACTTGTAGCTAAACCCCTCTGTTTTGCTCAGTATTTCTCACTTTTGTTTGGGTTCATCTTTTGGAGGGTGGTTTGAGATAACTCTTTGCCACTAAGTGAATATAAACTGAGTTATTTTTCTGTTGATGAAGCTTTCAGGTATTTTGGGGTTTGTGATTGCTAAATGGGAAGTTCTACGCTTTGCATATGTAAAGGTAATAAAAATGAGCAAAACATGCTAATACAAATGTAATTTGTAAATGATCCACAGTTAACCAGTCTGTGTCTCACAGGTTTTAGAGACCTACATGTTTCACTCTTTCCTTAAAGCTCGTCTGAACAGAAAGATGGATGCTTTCGCTCGACTTGAGCTGAGTACCCAGTCTGAAGAGGATAGGTAAAGTTCTCTCGTTCTTTACTCTGCATTTGAATACTCTGTTGATATCAGTGATAAAAGTCCTTTTGACAGTGCTAGTATGAGATTGACTCTATGGGTACGCGATCAGGTCGTCTGTGAATATGGTTATGAATATTTGATGGGCCATTTTGTTAAGATTACTGTAAAAGGGTGATATGAACATGTCCAGCCATGGCTGTTATATCATAAATTGGTACTATAAGAGCAATCTAATATTATTGTACAGAAAAAAATCAAATAGTAATTTAGTGTGAATGTATACTGAATTTTAAAACTAGTTATATTTTTTTCTCAGATTAGACTTGATGTTTCATACCCCGAGAAGACTGACTATGGAGAAAATGGCTTTTAAATGGTTTAATTCACAGTACATGATTAGTAGGCGGATGGTAATCAGTATGCCTAATCTGCAAGACATCAAGCTGCCAGAGTGTCCTATTAGAAATTCCTCATTGCGACGAATAGAAACAGGCGTTGGTAAGGGAAGAATGTGTTGAGCGAATGTAGTGTCTTGTCTGTTGTCTTTATGGGTGACATCACTGAACGGTTTTCACAGACGGTGTCAGAAGCTGGAAAGAAATGGTGAGCTGGGTCATTTTGAGTTGGGGCCTGTCTCTGCTGCTTTTTGCATGTTAAATTGGCCTGTAACCTGCTGTAATTTTTGCTATACCAGAAAAGCGTGATTGGCCACAGTAGAATTGATA
This sequence comes from Rhynochetos jubatus, assembly GCA_027574665.1. Lineage (NCBI taxonomy): Eukaryota > Metazoa > Chordata > Aves > Eurypygiformes > Rhynochetidae > Rhynochetos > Rhynochetos jubatus. The sequence continues at coordinate 4,326,799 of CM050648.1, read as the reverse complement.
CTGTACAATTGCTTCCTGAATCAGCAACCACGTTCAGTCCTCATCCACTGTCTGTCCAGTTCTCCCCTACCTTTAAATGTGGGCTGAGGCTTATCACTGTTGAACAAAGCAAGTCTTACAGAAACTGCATGGGTTTTTTCTTTGTCTTTTTTTTTCTTTGTCTTTTTTTCTTTGTCTTTTTTTCTTTTTTTCATCTTTCCCAGAACTGATATTATAAGATTATGGAATATTCTGATAATAAGGACAGTGGACATAAAAATATATTCATGTTGTTCGCACAGCTGTAATCTTACAAATTACAGAGGGTGGTGAGGCACTGGAACAGGTTGCCCAGAGAAGCTGTGGCTGCCCCATCCCTGGGAGTGTCCAAGGCCAGGCTGGATGAGGCTTGGAGCACCCTGGTCTAGTGGAGGGTGTCCCTGCCCATGGCAGGGGGGTTGGAACTGGATGATCTTTAAGGTCCCTTCCAATCCAAACCATTCTGTGATTCTTACTTGAGTTTCATGTGGTGTAATTGCTGGTTGCTGTGATGGGGATTGTTTTTGCTGTGTGTAGTATGGCTGGTTGTGAAGATACTGGCACTTTTATTCACTGCTTACACTAATCAATGTACTTTTGTTGTGTTTTGGTTTTAGCTGTAAAAATGCCCTCCAAACCAGTTAGTATGTTCAAAATCCCAGAAATTCACTTCCCTCTGATGTCCCAGTGTGTTCATGCCTACTATACAGACTTCTTCAACCATCTCAGCAAAGCAATAAATACCTTACCTCCTGATAACTCAGCATTGCTGGCAAGGTACTTCTATCTCCGGGGACTTATTAGCTTGATGCAAGGCAAACTACTACATGCACTTTCTGACTTTCAGAACCTAGATAAGACAGACTTAAGAATCTTCCCTACTGATCTTGTAAGAAAAATAGTGGAAACCATGCCTCCTTCTGAGCGTTCTCAAGCAGATCGCAAACCTGAGCTGAAGAAACTGATAAGTCGAGTGATGGAGAAACAAAGAGAAGTTGTGAAAATAGATGACCATGTAAAAAATTTTGAATTGCCCAAAACACACATGCAGCTGGATGATTTTGTGAAGCGAATCCAGGAATCTGGGATTGTCAAAGATATAGATACTATCCATCGGTTGTTTGATGCCCTAACTGTAGGTGAGTCTAAGATACATTTTTAATGATCATCTCCATTGGTGCAATGACAATTTCAAATTGGTTTTTTTTTTTAATGAACCAAAATAAAATTTTTGTCTCCAGTTGTTTTTCTTTTTAATTATTCTTCAACATTTTCTGGGCCTCTAAAAACTCACAATATGTGAGCTTTATGGACAATTTTATTTAAATGCTATAAATGGGTAATTATGGAGAATAGCTTCACCTAGAGGAATGTCTATACTTGCATCTACAGTAGAGGCAAGAAATCTTTATATTTGGGCACCCAATTTACAATTTTTCAGGTTGTATAGGTGAGCTAGTTTTGTGATCTGATGGTGTGCAGTTGAGTAAAGTGAATGCAAGACTGTCCTAATTGCTGATGGAAAATACGTGTGTGTTATGAAACCACTACGTAACATGCCAAGGTGGCAGCCTGTTAAAAATAAACTAACAAAATCCAGAATTCAGGTAGCTCAGTTAAATTCCTTTTGGATGGTCATCAATAGCAAAAGGAGAGGTTACATTTACATCTGAGAACACTTTCTTCTCTCCTGAATAAGATCTGAATCTTGTGACTGATTTCTTCAGACATAGTTTGAGGATGCTTTCACGAAATACTGTTCAGTTCTCTTTCTGTGCCTACTTACTCTGGTGCCCACAAAGGATTAAACATTGGTCAAATAGCAAGACTATAGCAAGACTTTCTGAAGCCAGAGGTAGCGTACATGTTGCAAGAATTTGTGTTTGTTTGAGATTCTGTTGTCCAAACACTTGAATTTTTAGAATAATGAATTATGTAGAATACTTACTGCTGAAGTCTTTAACAGTTAAAACTTTGGCTTTTATCCCAGATGATTGGTAAGTATGTGATACAGCCCAATAAAGACCTGGAAAGTCATAATGGAAAGTATTCCGTTCAGTAGGGAAGTACAAATCCTTTCCCATTGACAGACTGGATTTTTGGCATGAATTTAAAAAAGCAAGACTGGCACAGTGTTTGCTCTCTCCATCCATACAGTAGGGTGGAAGGGAGGATGCCAAATGCATGGGACCTACGGCCTAGGCTAACTGCAGAGGAATCTCTCTACCTAAAGAGCAAAATTTTGTCTCTCATCGGTTTTCCAGGCCTAATTTTGTAGTTTTTGCACCTTGTTTACCCATTATGCTGTTACAGGCACAATTAGAAAGTTAATATCTTTTAAAACTATCTTTCTGTGCAGATCTGTATAATTGTTTCTCACAGTAAAAATAATCCTAAATATTTTTAGGACATCAGAAACAAATCGATCCTGAAACATTCAGAGACTTCTACAACTACTGGAAAGAAACTGAAGCAGAAGCTCAAGAGGTGAATCTGCCACCAACAGTAATTGAGCATCTAGATAAAAATGAATGTGTCTACAAGTTATCCTCCTCAGTTAGAACTAACTACGGGGTAGGAAAAATAGCTCTGACCCAAAAGCGCTTGTTCCTTTTGACTGAAGGAGGACGTCCCGGCTATGTCCAGATTGCTTCTTTCAGGGATATAGAGGTGAGCATCAAGTAACTTGTTCTCTTGCATGCTTGTGGAGGTAGGGCATGTTCCATTCTGCTAAGAGATCTGTCTCTCAACATTTCAGTACGGAGTGTAGGAAACACCTCCGAAGTCAGTAAGCTGTGAGCAAGCCAGCTTGTATCCGCTGTGAAGCAAAGTCTGTATGATGTTGTTTGGAACCTACATTTTCATAAAACCATCTGTGCTTAACAGTGTGGATGGACAGTTGAAATCAGCTGTAGTTAGAAGTAGAGAAAGTTGCCCTGTATGCTGCACCTTACCTGTGATTGCATGGTACATCCTCCTTGTTTTCTGTTTTTTCATACCTTTCCAGGATGTTAAGAGCACGACTGTAGCTTTCCTTCTTTTGAGAATACCTACTCTGAGGATTAAGACATTATCTAAAAAAGAAGTCTTTGAAGCGAACCTTAAAACTGAGTGTGATCTCTGGTACCTGATAGTGAAAGAAATGTGGGCTGGAAAGAAAATGGCAGATGATCACAAGGTATAAATATGGGAATTTCTAAGTAAATAATCATGGAGTATGTGCCTTCTGTCTCTGTTCTAAATAATTCATGCATCAGTCTTAGAATTTCTAGGTTTCAGCAAACAATAGCTAAGTAATAAACTTTTATTTTTGCTGTTACTTCTAAATATAATACTTGTGAAATAATACAAAGAGAAAAAAAAGAGATTACATTTAAAAATGTGGGATATTTTTTCTCATGTGTTGGCATGGAACTGTAAGTCACTACTTACTTCTGTGAAGTGGTGTTTGAAGTTCACAACATGAGAATATTTATCTGAACTAACAGAAAGTTTTCCCCGCCTTGCTTCAAAATACAGTGCATGGAAAGAGTTTTGCCATGCTGGAGCCCTGGTGGTTGTAGATCCTTTCAACAAATTGAGCAAGATGTATTCTACTGCCATAGAAACCGTGAGAAAAAGGATCATACAGAGCAGGGTTTCCGTTTAAACCGCATAATGCTTCAGGTCTGAACTTTAACATCATCTTCGTCAGCGCCATGGATGGTGGGATGGAATGCCCCCTCAGCAAGTTTGTGACAACACCAAGCTGTGTGGTGCGGTCAACATGCTGGAGGGAAGGGATGCCATCCAGAGGGACCTGGACAGGCTGGAGAGGTGGGCCTGTGCCAACCTCATGGAGTTCAACAAGGCCAAGTGCAAGGTCCTGCACCTGGGTCGGGGCAATCCCAACTACAAGTACAGGCTGGGTGGAGAAGGGATCGAGAGGAGCCCTGAGGAGAAGGCCTTGGGGGTAGTGGTGGATGAGAAGCTGAACATGAGCCAGCAGTGTGCACTGGCAGCCCAGAAAGCCAACCGCATCCTGGGCTGTATCAGGAGAAGTGTGGCCAGCAGGTCGAGGGAGGGTATTCTTCCTCTCTACTCTGCTCTCATGAGTCCTCACCTGGAGTGCTGTGTCCAGCTGTGGAGCCCTCAGCGTAAGAAGGATATGGACCAGTTGGAATGAGTCCAGAGGAGGCCACGAAGATGCTCAGAGGGCCAGAGCTCCTCTGCTATGGGGACAGGCTGAGAGAGTTGGGCTTGTTCAGCCTGGAGAAGAGAAGGCTCCGGGGAGACCTTATTGCAGCCTTCCAGTACCTGAAGGGGCCGACAAGGAAGCTGGAGGGGGGGCTTTTTACAAGGGCCTGTAGTGACAGGACAAAGACTAACGGGTTTAAACTGAAAGCAGGGAGATTTAGATTAGATATCAGGAAGAAGTTCTACCTGGAGAGGGTGATGAGGCACTGGAACAGGTTGGCCAGAGAAGCTGTGGATGCCCCCTCCCTGGCTGTCTTCAAGGCCAGGCTAGATGTGGCTTTGAGCAACCTGGTCTAGTGGAGGGTGTCCCTGCCCATGGCAGGGGGGTTGGAACTAGATGGTCTTTAAGGTCCCTTCCAACCCAAACCATTCTAGTATTCTCCGAAAATGTAGTTTGGTGGTTCTTCAGGAAGGATTTGAATCATTTTAGCCAAGATGAAGCATAATCCGTACTTCTCCCCCATGAAGAAAGTTCCAGCCTGAAAATGGGTATCTGTCTTCTGTCGGCTGTGTATTTTTCATCCGTGCCATTCATATGGTTTCTTTTTCACATCATGTGTCAGGACTGTGCCAGATCTGAAATACTTCTTTCGGTGTAATGAAGTAACACTGGCTCCTGGCTCCCTGTTTCATGATTTTGCTTGGGAGTGGAACATGTGATGTGGCAGTGGGGTTTGACTGAATGTGGCATGAATTATGCTGCAGGGCAGCAACTGGCGAGTGCTTGTTCTAAGCATGACATGCATTGTGATTGCTGGATATGGTGACAAGTTAAGAATAATGAGCTATACATAAACTACAGTGAGACTTTTGTCTTTAGGATCCTCAGTATATTCAGCAAGCGCTGACAAATGTTCTCCTGATGGATGCTGTGGTTGGTGCCCTGCAGTCCTCCAAAACCATATATGCAGCCTCTAAGCTGTCTTATTTTGACAGGATGAAAAATGAAGGTCAGTCACATAGCAATGCTACAAGGCCTGCTGCTGTTGGATCATCTGTCTCAGTTCTTTCTGTTTATAAGCAGTTTGAAAACTAAATATCTGTAGAAGTATAAAAAGATTTTAGTCTGATTGGCCTGATTGCACTTTCACGGATGCGTTAATATAAAGCAATAAAGGCATATCAATGTAAAGAATAGAAAGCTTAGGGTTTGTGGGGATTTTTTGCTTCTGTGCATCAGAACCTTAGTTGGTATGTCTGCCTCGGTGTTGGCTGCTCTATTGATGTTTTGGTTGTTTAGACTGCTTGGGTGTTGTGTGCATGCTTCTGCTACTAGAATTCATGCAAATGGTGTTTGAACTCTCCTAGTCAGCTAAGGCTAGAGGGAAGAAGTGAGAAATGTGAATAAATGGTGCAGAATTCTTATTTCATAAGAATTATAGATCTATTTCAGGCTTAATGTGTGCACTTCACGACCTTTTAAAAATCTATTTTAGTGCCTATGATGGTCCCCAAAACAACTTCAGAGACATTAAAGCACAAGATCAACCCCTCAGCTGGTGAGACATTTCCACAGGCAATAGATGTCTTGCTTTATACGCCAGGTAAGGTGATGCATTGCTTGCTTTAAGTTAGCCCAGCTTTAATTAGCCAATAAAGTATGTTATTTCGTAACATCTGGTATTATGACAGCTTGGCTTTGTTCACATTCTGACATGCTTTGGTTGTGTGTTGAATACTAAAACAGAGAAATCATTGAAAAGGAAGAGTAACGTTGCATATTAAGATACTCCAAGGCACAGCTTTCACAGTCTTAATTTGTCTTCCTGTGTGTATATGCCTTACAACAGACTTCAATTATGTGTTAATGTGCCAATCTCCCATTAAGACTTAAGCCTCATTTGTTGAGCAGGGTGGATGAATGGTGCTCCACCACTGATCAATACTCATTGTTATTTTATTTTTCAGCAGTCATATGGGGGTGTTTGGTTGACCCACAGTGCAGGGCATAGTGTGCCACCTCTTCAAGTCCCAGCCAGACCCAAGTTCCTGTGACTCACTGTATATAGTATGCGATCTAACATCCTGTTCATCACCCAAGTTCATCCCTGAAGAAAGCATTATTAGTTTCCTTGTGAGCTTTTCTGTGATACTTGGCACATTTATATCTGACTAACTCAAAAAATATTGGGGAGAAAAAAAAAAGGACTGTGTGCAGTGGTCATGAATTCAGATAAGAGATGTTAATTCTGGAATTTCCAAACTCTTAACTTCATAACCTTACTAGTCTTCTGATGTAAGTTCAGATGTAATTCCTACTATTTGGGCAACATGAGACAAAAGGGGAAAGTTAGTGGAATTCCAAAGCTAAGACAGTGGGCAGGAGCAACTCTGGGTGAGTGGATGGTGGTGGTGGTGGTAGAGAGTTCGGTGGTGCTTTTCTTTCTTTTTAGTATGAGGCGTCTAAGTGGAGCTCTAATGTTGTGGCAGATGGAGTGAGTGGATTTATTAGTTGTATTTCATAGGGCTTAAAAGCGTTCCTGCAATCCCAGTTAGGTAAGTACTTAGTCATCAATGAAAACTGTTATCTCTGCTCTGAATAACTTTTGAAGTATAAGTTGAAATAATCAGGTGAGCTCAACAAATAGATGAAAATGGGCACAAATTCATTGCAAAGACTGTCATTCATTAACTGGTGATATAAGTTCCAGAACACAGATGGGTTTCCGTAGAAAGCTGCTCTGCCTAATAACGGTTTTCGCATTCGTTTCCAGAAGTGTTTTATTTTCTTTTACCTCTCTCATCTTCTCTGCTTCATTTCCAGGGCATCTTGACCCTTCAGAAAGACCTGGCAATGCTCATCCGAAACTATGGTGTGCTTTAAGTGAGGGGAAAGTGGTGGTCTTTGATGCATCTACCTGGTCTATTCAACAACACTGTTTCAAAATGGGCCGCTCCAAACTGGTAGGACTGAATCACAATTGCTGCTTTAGCTTGGTGGGGTTTTCTGCTGTAGCCTGTAGGACCCTAGATCACTGGATCCATTTAAGAAATGCTCTACTGTCGTGCCTTAAAAGTTACAGAAAGGCACTTGAGTTGTTTGGGTAGTTAACTTGGAGAAATAGAGATTTTTGAGAAAAACAGAGAGAAAATGGATTCATAATGAAACAAGTCAAGTGGTGGGAAGTGATGGATTGTATCCTGGAAGGGCCTAATGGCATGGCCTCTTGGGGCAGGAAGGGCAGGTTTGAAACAGTTAAGGAGAAAGGATAGTACAGAAAATCAGTATAAAGAGAAGATGAGACAAGCCCTAAGAATGAATGAAAAGTCACCTGTGCTGAAGAACTGGAAACTGGGGAAAGACATAAGGAAACCAGGTGGATGGTACTGAAAGAGCAGTAGTGCTCTAGAAGAAGATGGCTCAACCAGCAGGTTAAAGAGAGTTTCTTGTGAAAGACCAACTGAAAAGAATAACTCTCTGGTGAAAGGGGAAGCTGAACCAGAGCTGCAGACTGAGTGACGAACACACAGTAGAGAGAATGTGCAGGAAGAGGGATTGGATAAGTCACTTCTGTGCAAGCTGAGAAACATTGCTGTGGGTGAGTGTGGGAGAGCGTCAGAAAGGGAGAGGTAAAGCTGATGGTGAAGGACTGGGTGGAGGGAGGATGGAAATCCAGGAGAGTCGGATGCTGACCTATTGTAAAGAAGAGAAAAGAGGAGGAATGTTTGATTGAATTCAGGAGGGAGAGGGATGAAGAACTGTTTAATGTCCAGAGACAGTAGACGAGAAGAGAGTACTTTCTTAGGCACCACATCTGACTGAAGTAGGAAGAATGTTTGTATCAGACTATTAGGACAGCTTCCAGTCCAAAAGAGATAAATAGACTTAACGTCTTCAGTTTCCTCTAACCTGTGTAGCTTTAAATTTGTTTGGGCCAGGAAACACAACTTGGAGTCAGTTACCAAGAGACATTATTAATCCCATTTACTGAAGGATAAACTCGGCAAAGAGATCTGTCCTCCCTCATTATTTCTAGAGCAGAGGATAGGATACTGGAGCTCTGAGTCTTGATCTCTTACTGTAATCCCCAGAAGACTGTAGCATCTTAATAGAGCCTTTTTCCATGTTGCAATACAGAGTGATGTTTTTTCCACCAGATTTTATTTAATCCTACTTTTTCTCCCCAGACTTGTATGATCATGGTAGAACAGAGTCAAGTGTGGATTGGTTCTCAAGACTCCATTATTTATATAATCAACACCCACAGTATGTCTTGTAATAAGCAACTAAATGATCATCGTTCTGATGTTACAGACATCATTATGGCGAAGAAGAATGGAATACCCAGGTATATTTAATTACAATGTTTTCTTCTTAAAAATACGTATACAAGCAATTGTGAAGGATGTCTGTAGCACTGGAAGAGTCATGAGCATGTGAAGAATCTTCCTGTGGTTAAATAGAAAGCCATTTTATGTAGCTAGAACAGTATTCATCAGCCTAGAGAATTTGGCCTGCAGTGAGTGGAGGTCTAGTTAAAGATCTAAATGATATAGTATTGTGCTTTAATTATTTGACTGAAACAAAGGCAAAAAGTTAAATTGTACTCAAGGAAAAGGAGCCCGTATAGGAAACCAGTCACTGATTTTCCTAGATATTGGAAAGAATTTATTGTTTTAAATGGGGTGGGGTGGGCTTATCCTTCTAACACAAGCCTTCATTTAGTACTTTCGTGTAGCTCCCATATTGTATATGGTAAACTAAGAATTTCCTTTTTAAAGGAAGAGCATTATGTACTTTGGAACAAAGAGGTAAAGGAATGCTTTTTTGGACAAGGATGAGAGCAGCCAGGAATTGGCAGCATCCAGCCGTGAGTCAATACAGATGAAGCTTAAAGACCCCTTCATTTTTGCTTTGAGCACATCATCAACTAGATGTTTACAGCATGCTTCTAGATTTTTCCTCCCTGTTTATAAAAGAAATAATACATTTATTGTTTTGTTCAGGCAAAATGCTTTTCATCTTTTGGTAGCAGTGGGAAGAGTGTGTTGGCTGGAGGTTTTAAGCTGCTGTCTTCCCATGGGAGCGGCAGCTCCCAGACCAGACATCAGCCATAGCTCTGCCAGTGGTGCTGCACGCACAACTGGGTTTCAGGGAAAATTTGCTTAGGTGTTATTGGAACCTTCTGAGAAAGGTTTTCTCATCTGAAGACAACAGATGTTAAAGGTTACAAAATACAAAGGGATACTATAATTTGTTTTCTCAGGTGTAGTAGCAAAAAGGAACAGTTCTGAGGTATTTTTGCCCTAACTTGAGAGAAAAGGAGAGAAAATCCAACAGGCATGATGTTCAGGAGAATTATAGGGAAAGTTTTTGTTGTACTTAATTCCTCATGCGTGGTGTAATACATGCTCAGAGCTCTGAATTAGCCTGCAGTGTTTCCAATGATACAGAGGTTTTTTTTCTTCTTAAGATTATACTTTACAAAAACACCTGTATTAGAATACTTTGATTCCAGTAAGAGACAAGCAGCTTGAAAGTTGGATGCCTGGCTGCAACCCAGAGCTGTTGGTTGCTTAAATGCACTTTTGGCTATCTAGAGCCAGCTACCTAGAATATAGTGAAGGGAGAAAAGAAGTTTAGATCCTTCCCTAGGAATCTTGGTGGGCACAGGATGGCCATGCTCCTGTCCACTCAAGATTCTGTTCACCTTGTTTGAAAGAACTGAACCAATCTAATTGTTTGCTATTAAAATACTGATAGCATCTGGCCTTGAAGCCTTTTGGACTTCAGTACATTTTCTGTTGGAGATCGTTACTATGCTTTACTCTTCCAGTCTCTGAAATGACTGTGCTGCCATCCAGCGTGACCTGGACAGGCTGGAGAGCTGGGCAGGGAGACATCGAATGAGATTCAATAAGGGCAAGTGTGAAGTGCTGCATCTGGGGAAGAACAACCCCATGTTCCAGTACAGGTTGGGGGCTGTTCTCTTGGAGGGCAGCTCTGGGGAAAAGGACCTTGGAGTCCTAGTGGACAACAGAATGACCATGAGGCAACAGTGTGCCCTCGCGGCCAAGAAGGCCAGTGGCATCCTGGGATGCATTAAGAAGAGCGTGACCAGCAGGTGGAGGGAAGTTCTCCTCCCCCTCTACTCTGCCCTGGTGAGGCCTCCCCTGGAGTCCTGTGTCCAGTTCTGGGCTCCTCAGCTCCAGAAGGACAGGGAGCTACTGGAGAGGGTCCAGCACAGGGCCACTGAGATGATGAAGGGCCTGGAGCACCTTCCATGTGAGGAAAGGCTGAGAGAGCTGGGTCTGTTTAGCTTGGAGAAGAGGAGGCTGAGGGGGGATCTTACCAATGCTTATCAGTAGCTAAAGGGGGGGTGTCAGGAGGATGGGGCCAGGCTCTTCTCAGTGGTGTCCAGTGACAGGACTAGGGGCAATGGCCATCAACTGGAAAACAGAAGGTTCAACCTGAACGTGAGGAAACCCTTCTTCCCTGTGAGGGTGACAGAGCACTGGGACAGGCTGCCCAGAGGGGTGGGGGAGTCTCCTTCCCTGGAGACTTTCCAAAGCCGCCTGGACTTGTTCCTGTGTGATCTGCTCTAGGTGATCCTGCTGTGGCAGGGGGGTTGGACTAGATGTTCTCTGGAGGTCCCTTCCAACCCCTAACACTCTGTGAATCTGTGAACATTAATTTGGCTTACTGTAAAGTTGCTTATTTTGCAAGTAAGTCTCTCCTGTGTATGCATTCTGTTCTGAATGTGGATGTACACCGTACTGTTGTTACTGTTTTTTAATCTGTACCAACAGTGAAGCGTACTCGAGCAGTTTAGATGGAACAGTGATTGCTTGGAACATCAGCACTCTGAAAGTTAATCGTGTCTTTCAGCTGCCTTGCCAAAATCTCACTTCTATCAAGCTTCACAATGACCAGCTGTGGTGCTGTAAGTTCATTCCTCAGATAATTAAAAAAATAATAATTACATCTTCACGTAATATGCTGTTTTATTAGCCAGAACAATAGATTGATCTCAAACTCAGACTTGCGTGTTCATGATGTTCTTTCCCTCTTCTCCACTTACTCTGTTTAAGCAACCTTCTGTAGGTGAGGCTTCCAAAACACTTACATAGATGGCTAGCTTGGATCACCCCTGGAGGTATTGCCCCCGCTGCAGGATGTGACTTCTGACTGCACCGTATTTGTCTGACCTCCCCTGGTGATGCCTATAAATTGGAATGGAAAATGTTGAGATGAAGTCTAGAGGAGCAATAGCAGTTGCAAAGTGTGTTTGGTATTTCAGCTAGACTTCATGGTGTTGGTCTGCCTTGGTAATCCCCAGACCTGCATTTTGGCCACTTCTAGAAATTCGATATCCCCCTCTATAGGAGTTTAGATGGATAAAGTAAAGCTTTGCACTAGGGTAAAGAATCATCTTGAAGTTGTTTCATAAATGGTGAGCCATTCAAGGATTTTGCACTGATTGTCAGTATTGCTGTACCCAAGAGCCTGGATCCAAATGTATCTTAACAGAAGAGCAGCTAAAACCTTGGGCAATTCCTGGTGCTGCTGTGGGCAGTGGTGATGCTGCCATTGCTGTGGTGGGGTAAGGATTCAGCCCTCGTAACTTTATAGCACAGACACTTGGTCTCAGTTCTGTAGATGAAAGTAATTGTGTACTTGAGAACTTAAGTGTGGCATGTCCTAATTTTAAGGAGTTTTTGTTCCTTCTGCTCTCATAATTTTTGGACTCCAAGCTGACAGGTGTATAGTGTGGAACAGCAGCCAGTGTTTGGGTAAAGAACAGATCTACAAAACAGATATTGTGAAAACCAGGAAGAAGTACCTCAAAGATTTTACTGTTGATTGAGAAAGAAGACTGTTGTTAGATCCATCCACTTTAATTTGTCTTTTTTCTCCATAGTTTGTGCAGATGGAGGGAGTAGGCACTTCTCTTACTCTATATCTTTAATATTGAAGGTACTGGAGGTTGCATACTTGCAGTGTCAACTCAGGAATTTCGACTACAGATGAAAATTGAGCATCACCTGAAGGATATGTCTTCCTATTTTCTCTGCTTCCAGCTTTTTCTTGAGGTATTACATTTAAACTGTTAACAGAGTTTAAAGGAAACGTGACTGCGGCAGTACAAGCCATAGTTACTTGTTGCAATATACTTCCTGTCCGCACTGCTCATGTTAAACATACCTTTTTCTGTGCTTCAGAGAGACGAGGTGTGGGCGTCTTACTCGGGGAGTAGTGACCTGTATATTTGGAACACCAAAGACTTTTCAAGTACGCCTCAAAAGATTCATCTTCAAGACTGCTCTGAGATTACTTGTATGATAAGAGTTAAAAATCAGGTGAGAGACAGTTGGACTGTTTTTGCCTGCTTAGTAAAGAATTACACAAGTTTTGTTTGCAGCTCCGTGGGCTGTCATCCGTTAGCTTCCTTACTGGGTGTTTGCGTACGTACTGGTTTGGAACGTTGATTCCTCTTTGAAATCAGAAGCTAACAACTGCCTAACGCAGCTGGCTGTTACAGGTATACCCCAAAACGTGTGTCAAGCCAAAAGCCTCACCAGTAATTAAGTGTGTGGTGACTTTTATTAGCCTTTGACATTTTCAGGGAACTGTAGAAATGGAAAGTTTAGGTCCCTTGATATTTAATCTCAGGGCTCCTAAGACTAAGCCTTAGAAAAGGTTAATAGACAAACAGTAAATGCCAATTAGCTGGCCTATTTTTGTAGATGACCTTTTTCTTGTTTAGTTACCCCATTCCTAACTCAGCAAAGACCAAAGGCTTCCTACCTTTACGTCTTGTGTCCCTGTCATCATTGGCCTTGGGCTGTGTACCTGCTCTTTCTGCACGGTGTCAGTAGCTGTTTGAACTGATTGTAGCTGTGATACCACGTGGACAGGTTTAGGGATACTTCTCAAATAACCATCTCATATATTATTAAATATCTATTGGGAAAGCAACTTTCTGAGTCTTTTTCTCAGATTTTCCTTCCTTCCCTCCTTCCCAAATGACTCTTTTTTCATGAACTGCCTCATGAAATAGGGAAGCTTTCTGTGGGTGCAGCCTTTGGTTAGATTTGTGGAGTAAAATGGAAAAACCCTTTGAGACATCCTTCCCCAAAGTAGAGATGGATATATTTAACCCTGGTTTTAAGGGAGTTAGAGGATTGTTTGGAACCCTGAAGACATTAAGCTCTCTTGTTCTACTTAAGAACTTGGTTCCTTTTCTCTTAAGCATGTTCCTCAATCAGCTCCACCTTGACTAACATGGTAGTCCAACTCATTGATACAAGACGAACAACTGGAAAATATCCTTGTGTGATCCTTCTCCTGAACCCAAGTGTTCAATATGCCATCTTTCAGCCTGCCAGCAGCTCGGCAGCCTCGGTTGTCCTAGGGGTAGTCTGGGGCCTGTTGTAGTAGCTGGAGCACCCATACTCGTGTCATGGTTTAGGCCTAGCCTGGCAGCAGAAGACCAAGCGGCTGCTTGCTCACTCCTCCCCCATGGGAAACAGGGAAGGGTTCATGGGTCAAGACAAGGACAGGGAGGGTTCCTTATGGTCACGGGCAAAACAGACTCGATGAAAGAAAAATCAATTTGATTAGTTACCAGTCAGATCAGAGTAGGGCAATGAGAGACAAACCAGATCTTAACAACCTTCCCCCCACCCCTCCCTTCTTCCTGGGCTCAGCTTTGATCCTGATTCTCTACCTCCTCCCCCCTCAGCAGCACAGGGATTTGGGGGATGGGGGTTTTTAGGCAGTTCACATCATTGTTTCTGCTGCTCCTTCCTTTCTAAGGAGGGAGGAGAACTCCTCACACTCTTCCCCTGAGTGGAGTCCCTCCCACGGGAGACAGTCCTCCATGAACTTCCCTGGCATGTGTCCCTTCCGTGGGTGTGTGGTCCTTCAGGAGGGGACTGCTCCAGCGTGAGCTTCCCGCAGAATCACGGGCTCTTCGGGCACAGCGGCCTGCTCCGGCCTGGGGTCCTCCCTGAGCTGCAGGGGGGTCTCTGCTCCCCCGTGACCCTCCCTGGCTGCAGGGCACAGCCTGCCCTCTCCCCACGGGCTGCAGGGGAACCTCTGCTCCAGCACCTCCTCGCCGCCTTTCTTTACCAACCTTGGTGTCTGCCTCTCACATCCCACTCCTCTCCTGCTCTTCTCTCCACACTGTTTCCACTTCTGCTTCTTTTTTTGTTCCCCCCCCCTTACGTACATTAATCACAGAGGCCGTGGTCAGCGGCATGGTCCAATTGGAGCCAGGGGAGCTTCTAGCAGCTTTTCCCAGGAGCCATCCCTGTGGCCCTTCCCCTCTTACCAGAAGCCTCCCCCGCACCAACCCAACCCAACTCCTGCTCTACACAGCATTTACGATTACTGAGAGTGAACTTGCAGCCTGGTAACAACAACACTGGTGGGTTGTTTACTACAGGCTTGCCTTTGGGTGCTTTAATTAAGAACAAGGCATTGTTTGTCTCTAGGAAACCTGAGACAAAACCAATAGCATGATGAAATATCTGAAATAGGATGCTTTCTGGCTGGCAGGCGTTACTAATACACAACAGTGAGTACTCAGCCTGTACAAAACCAGGCACAAGAAGCCCACAGCTGTTTCCTGCTGTGCCAGGTCAGGCACATCTAACCCCTTATTCTGCCTCTGATGGTGGCAGGAGCGGTGCTCTGCAGGGGGAGCGGGTGAACCTGGTCTCTATGTGCTCCCTGTTCCCCTGAAGTTCCCTTAAGGAACTTAGGGAACTTACGGTTCTTGTTCAGGGGTACTAAAGTCTGCACCTGTGCCTCGGTCTTTTATCATCTCTTTTTGGACGTCGTCTCTGTGGATCTGATTTCGTTTTGAACTCGCTGGTGCCGCAGGTTCCAAAGTTCACTGCAAGCCATGTGCAGGGACGGACTTTCTTCTAAGTGAAACCGAACTCTTTACCGCTTTCCACGTGCCCCTTACTTCTCTAATTGTGGGATGTGTTCAACAATGGTTCTGCATTCTGCTTATCTGCACTTCTGTGATTTTGTAACACTTCCTGTGATCCCTCCTCAGCCACCTTCTCTCCAGCCTACGGACTCCTGCGTTTTTCCATCTTTACTCAAACAACACGTGTTCCTGTCTCTTGACAGTTACTTTTCCCTGGATTTTCTCAGCTCCTGCAGTGCAGAGAGCAGAGCAGCACACAGCACTCAAGGCACAGGCATGCTGTGGTTTATACAGTGATAAAGTGACACCGCCTGTCCTGTTCTCTGCACTGGGGCTGTGGAACCAAAGCAGGTCCAGTCGCCGAGGCGAGCGGCTCCGCTGCCGGCACGATCAGCAGCAAAGTGCTCTAGTGTGGTGTGCAGGTGGGTTTCCCAAACTGGGGGAACCTCAGGGGAGCAGAGAGACCCGCCGGGAGCCCACAGCTCACTCCACAGTGGCTGAAGAGTGTGGGGTGGGGAGCAACGGCGGCCAAGCTACCCCACACCTACAAAACAACCCCCGGGGAGCGCTAGTGCCAGCGTGGGCAAACAGGGCGCTGTGACTGTCGGCTGGACCAGGGAGCAATGGCACCCACCTGGCACAAGCCATGGCCTCTCTGAGCTCAGCACCCGCTTCCCAGACAGAGCTCTGGTGGGAACACGCTGCTGCCCTGGTGTCGGGTGCAGGATGGGCCCTGCTCATCCCAGTACTGGGCAGCAGCCGTGGGCAGAGCTGTGGGAGCTGCACCCAGGGAGAGGAGCTCCTCTGCTTAGGGACAGAGCTCGGGGAGGAGGGGAGTGGGTTGAGAGGGGTCAGGGAGTCTGAGAGGGAGCTGGACCCCTGGAACTGCACCCTACCATCCCTGGGACAGGCCCAACAGGCAGACAGGACACACGATACGGAGGATTCCCTCTCCTGGCAGAATGCAGTGACTTAAGGGATAGGGGACAATGGTGACAAGTTCCTGGGGGAGTCAGGGAGTCTGAGAGAGATGGGCATGAGCTCCAACAGCTACATAGATACTCCCTTTTCCAGCCTAGAAGAGGGAATGCTCTGTGAGTGTGGCGTGTAAAGCTCCTCAACTGTGTCCTAGGCTGAAATGTAAAGTATTGAAAATGACTGTGGTTTTCTTCTGATCTGACTCCAGATCTGGGTCGGCAGCAGTGGAAGAGCACAAGGCAAAAGCAAAGGGAAGATCTATGTGGTCAGTGCTGAGAAGAAGACGGTGGAGAAAGAGTTGTTTGGCCATGCCGATACAGTAAGGGCGCTGTGCTCGGCAGAGGACAGGTATATCCTCAGCGGCTCCGGAAAGGAAGAAGGGAAGATTGCCATTTGGAAAGCTGAATAGTTGAGCTATTCAAAATATGTCTGTGTGGGTGGGAAAAAAGTGAAGACCTCGGGCTGTGTTTACTCCAGCATTTTGCATATATTTCAACCACCCCTCAGTGTTCCTGTTTTGTATTTATTGAGTTATTTCAGTCCCTACATTGTTCCAGAAAATCAAACTAGAAGTGACTCCTTCCTCGCACCTTGTTTGAGGGGGGGAAAAAAAAAAATAGAAATGTGAATAGAGGGGTCACTGGCTTTAAACTTGACATGTGTTGTTGTGAAGGGTCAGGGTTACAGGCCAGACTGCGCAGCACAGATTGCATCGAGAGACCTGCAGCCAGCTCCGTAATTCCACCGGAGCTCGCCCATGCACGGGTGACCTAAAAAATGGGATTCTCTAGTGTCTTTATGGCCTGTAATAGCTGGAAATGTCACTGAAAATTAAGAACCAAGTGCATTTGTTGGATTAATGGAGTTGCAGTAGATGCTGAGTATCTTTCCGAACCGGCGGCTGGATTTAGCTAGGAAGCCTGTCCATCCCCCCGTACGTATATTTATGGTGCTGTGTTATTTAAAATATAGGCACAGGCAGACTTTCTGATAGCGTTGGAAGCTCCCCGCTGGTGAGAGAAGATACTTGGGTATTTTTATTGACTGTTTTACTCTTCAACTTGTTTTTCCTTTAAAAATAATGCTCAGCACTTGGCAGTGAAACTGATTTTTTTTTTTTTTTTACCTGAAGCACGTAATTTATTTAATATCCATACATATTATAATCGCTTCTGGAAGGAACCTTTCAGTCACTGCGCAAACAAACCTCTGTCGATCAGAGGAACTGTTGTTATTTGGTGTAGAACCTGCTTAATTTTTAAGTACTGTGGGGTCATCAAGATACTCCTTAATTACCGAAGCGAGCATCGTTAGGGTGCAGTCTAGAGGATTCTCTTGAGCAGCGTTCCCTAATCACTTCCTGGTGTACATTGTTGTTTCCACTGATGACAATCATCTACAAGTAAAACAATCTATGCACAATAGTTTTATCCGTATCAGTGCTCAGCAAAGTGGGATACAACATTTCAAATATTGCAAATAGAAGGAAAAAAGGGCTGCTACTTTAATTAACAACTATAAACCGGTACAGGCTGTAATAGAAGTGGGAACTACTGGAAATACACTCCACGTAGTATTTCTAACTCTTTCAATGTACTGATGAAAGGTTTTACCATATGATGGTAACTGAGATTTCTACCTTTTTAGGGGTTTCTTTTTCAATTTAACGATATTAAACACTATATTGATACTCTGGCCTCTTTGTACTTTGTTCTTTTTCCTCTGTAACTCGACACACAATACAAGAATGATAATTTTTAGCTGTGACTTCCATCCTGTCTGTGTACTACGGAGAGTAATTGCCTGGGTTTTTCTCCCTACATGTTCTCCTTCCTAAAACCAGCTTCTGCTGATGTGTCCTCCCTTGAGCCCCTCACCTGTAACTTACAGGTTCCTTATTTCCTCCCCTGGCAGCTGTCTGGTGGTAAGTGAAATGAATTATTTACTGAATTAGAAGGTTTCTCGGTACAGGCACACACAAGCACTCGCTGTTAATGACGGTTCACCTGCTGCGGAGATGAACCCGGCTGTACCAACTTGCCACCTGCCCGTCATTGCCTCCATTGATTTGTCATTCCTGCCAGACTTCTTAAACTCAGTTTTGCTTTCTCAACTGATTCGTACCCAGCTTGTGAAAATGTCAGGTGACAAAAGTAGCAAATGCACCTTTTTTTATGTTTGTAAAGTCTTTTATTGATAAAAGACTCCAAAGTAATTTATTACACAGGAACGTAAATTATTGAGTAGATGTCTCCTTTTTTTCAAAAACTGCTTTCTTTAATACCAGCTGTTCAACACTATAAGGAAGAATTTAACCAAATCAAACAACACCATGAGATCCTTCAAGAAAGCAAACCTATGCCCAAGAGCCGGAAGAGCCGGAGGACCCGCAGCACCAATTCAGCTGAGCTGAGGAGCACAATGGCACGATGGTTTGCCTCTCCCGACGGGACGAGAAAGCTCAGGTATGTGTTCACTCACCATCACGGCTTTGTTCCAGTGCTGCCACTGCAGCCTTCGCTCTGAAAAGTGACACAGGCCACCATTTCTGAAAGTTCAACTGAGGAGAGACTGATACTGCTCTGTCAGAGAGTCACAGAATGGTTTGGGCTGGAAGGGACCTTAAAGATCATCCAGTTCCAACCCCCCTGCCATGGGCAGGGACACCCTCCACTAGACCAGGTTGCTCAAAGCCTCACCCAGCCTGGCCTTGAACACTCCCAGGGATGGGGCATCCACAGCTTCTCTGGGCAACCTGTCCCAGTGCCTCCCCACCCTCTCCGTGAAGAATTTCTTCCTGATATCCAATCTAAATCGCCCCACTTTCAGTTTAAACCCATTACCCCTTGTCCTGTCACTACAGGCCCTTGTAAAAAGTGCCCCCCCAGCTTCCTTGTAGCCCCTTCAGGTACTGGAAGGTGCTATAAGGTCTCCCCAGAGCCTTCTCTTCTCCAGGCTGAACAAGCCCAATTCTCTCAGCCTGTCCCCACAGCAGAAGTGCTCCAGCCCTCTGAGCATCTTCGTGGCCTCCTCTGGACCCGCTCCAATATCCTTCTGATGTTGGGGGCCTCAGTGCTGGACACAGTACTCCAGATGGGGTCTCACGAGTGGAGTAGAGGGGGAGAAAGGGAGCCCCCGCATGACCCTCAAGCCAGGTTGTCCCCAGCCCAGCTGTGCCACCATCCCCTTTTCCGCTGAAGTCTGCCCATGTCTTGGAAGCCACCTGTACCCCAAGGCTAATGTTTGTTCAACTCCACAGTGGCCGGAGAGACCTGGGTGGTGCGGGGATCAACGGTGGCCAAGCTACCCCACACCTACAAACCAGTCCCCGGGGACCACTAGTGCCAGGGTGGGCAAACAGGGTGCTGTGGCTGTCGGCTGGACCAGGGAGCAATGGCACCCACCTGGCACAAGCCATGGCCTCTCTGAGCTCAGCACCCGCTTCCCAGACAGAGCTCCGGTGGGAACACGCTGCTGCCCCGGTGTCTGGTGCAGGATGGGCCCTGCTCATCCCAGTACCGGGCAGCAGCCGTGGGCAGAGCTGTGGGAGCTGCACCCAGGGAGAGGAGCTCCTCTGCTTAGGGACAGAGCTCGGGGAGGAGGGGAGTGGGTTGAGAGGGGTCAGGGAGTCTGAGAGGGAGCTGGACGCCTGGAGCTGCACCCTACCATCCCCGGGACAGGCCCAGCAGGCAGACAGGACACACGATACGGAGGATTCCCTCTCCTGGCAGAATGCAGTGACTTAAGGGATAGGGGACAATGGTGACAAGTTCCTCCCCAGCGCAGCAGGCACACCTCCGTGGCCACTCGTGCCCAGGCACCCTTGGTTAACAGGTACGAGGCTCTGCGAGTGGAACCGAGCAACGATGGTCCATCTAGGTTGGCGGAGTCACCACGGGTAAGTTGGCCTACGCTGTGCGTCACACCACTGCCATGAGGACAAACAGGCGGGTCATTGCCAGGAGAGTCTCTTCTGAGGGGAGCAGAAGGCCCAATATGCCGTCCGGACCCACTTCTTAGGGCAGTTTGCTGCCTCCCTGGGACCTGGGTTAGAGATGAAGAAAACTTCCGACCCTGGCACAGCCCTGGGATTACCATCCCAGGTTTTTCACATCCGCAGTGATGACGGTGCAATAGGAAGTGCAAGGGCGGCCAAGAGAGACTCCAGGGCCTTGGGATGCCTGGTTAAGGGCTCAGGAGCACAACCAGTGTTCTCCTCCATCCTTCCAGTTCCAGAGGATGACGAGGGAAGAACCAGGCCCTGGCAGATCAATACGTGGCTCCGTGAGTGGTGTCACTGGCAGAATGTCGGGATTTTTGACCATGGATTGATCTACCTGACAGCAGCGGAAGGAGCGGTGCTGAGCTCTCCCTGGTGACCAGCAACAGGACACAAGGAAATGGAATGAAGCTGCATCAGGGGAAGTTCAGATTGGACACTGGGGAAAGGTTCTCCACTGAGGGGGCTGTCGGCCACTGGAACAGGCTCACCAGGGAAGTGCTCTCGGCATCAAGCTTGTCAGAGTTCAAGGAGCGTCTGGTCGGTGCTCTTTGTCATGTGGTTCAGTTTTAGGTAGTCCTGCGTGGAGCAGGGAGTTGGACCCGGTGATCCTCAGGGATCCCTTCCAGCCTGAGCTATTCCGTGTTTCAAACCAAGGGATGGCAGTGTTTGCCGCTACAAAGAACCCGGCTGCGGAGACAGGAGCCGCACGGAAAGTCAGGCCGTGGTGCTGGCTGCGATCTCCCTGGCAGGGCCATGCAGTGAGCTCGGAAACGGCCCTTTCCTCTGCCTTCCAGGCCTGTTCATGAGCTGCTGCAGCTCTGTTCGCACGACCGGGCCACTTTCTCCGTCAGTACCGGTTGGGTTCCGCCTCTCGCTGTCAGCCTTTCGGCGCGAACGAAGCGCGGTGCCATTCGCGTCCTTCTGCCGTGAGTCGCCTCTGTCGCTCTTTCTGCAGCTCCTTCAGCTGCTGCGGTCCCGGCGCTCTCCCCACGGCTGCCCAGGGGCGCAGCACACCCCAGGCGGGGGCTGTCGTTCGCCGTGTGGCGTTGATGTGGGTCCCAGCTGCGATGGGGTCAGCTGCTGTTCGGGGCCAAGGACGAGGTAGGACGTAAGCTCCAGGATTTCCCACGCCCCCACCCCCAGTGTCTGGCTCCCCCCTCCATGGTGCGTCACCGCAGAGCCTCGGCCCAGCTCCCCGGGCAGCAGGTGGGTGGCCTTTGTGCCACCCCAGGGGTCAGGACAGGGAAGATGTTGCACAAAGGCCACTTGGCCCAGTTCAGCCTCCCAGACCCAGAAGAGGAGGCAAACGCTGCCCGCTGGGGGCTGGGAGCTGCAGAGGCTGCTCCCCACCACCCGTGGCCCCAGGATTTGGGCCACTGTCCTGCTGCAACTCCCCTTTCACTGCTGTGGCCCTCCAGGGCCACGTGGCTGCCCCCTGCCCCTTTTCAGGGTGTGAAGGGCTGCCCACCACATGGTGACTTCCAACTTGAGGTGACACCCCACAGGCACATCCCATGTCCCCAGTGAGCTCTCTGCTCATGGGTGTGTCATGCAGCGAGGCTGGAGCTGCTGGGGAGCGGGCAGTAGTGGGGGGTCTCGAACTGCATGAGGTCGCAGCTCTGCCTGGTGTCTGCACGGGGGCAATTGCGCAGCATCCTGCAGGGTGCAGCTGGGCTGGGACTGCTCAGGACACCCTGCACCCAGCAGCAGCAGCCACGTGGAGGGAATGACAAGCAGCCGTTGGTTTTCCTCTGTAAATACCCCAGGATAGCCCTTGGCAGCAGGGGACATCCCCTTCCAGCTCTGAGGGCTGGCGATGCACATGAGGACAACACGCCACCCACCCCCAAGGATGGGAAAGATGCCACCCCGGCTGCTGCGATGCCTGAGGGATGTAGGGACTGACCCCACTGGGGCAGAATGGGGCTAGGGGAAGGTGCTGGTTTGCTGGTTGTTCCATCCAGAGTGGAAAACAGGGGCAGTGCTGGGGCAGGCTGCTCGCTGTGCTCTTCGCAAGGCCTCTGAGCTGTTTTGTAACAGCTGCCCTGAACAGTAGCTCAGGGAGTGAGGCAGCTCCTCTGCCCTCACCCCTTCCTCACCTCCTCGTCCCTCACCCCTTCCTCACCTCCTCGTCCCTCACCCCTTCCTCAGCTCCTCTTCCTCACCCCTTCCTCAGCTCCTCTGCCCTCACCCCTCCTCACCTCCTCATCCCTCACCCCTTCCTCAGCTCCTCGTCCCTCACCCCTTCCTCACCTCCTCGTCCCTCACCCCTTCCTCAGCTCCTCTTCCTCACCCCTTCCTCAGCTCCTCTGCCCTCACCCCTCCTCACCTCCTCATCCCTCACCCCTTCCTCAGCTCCTCTTCCTCATCCCTTCCTCAGCTCCTCTGCCCTCATCCCTTCCTCAGCTCCTCTGCCCTCACCCCTTCCTCACCTCCTCGTCCCTCACCCCTTCCTCACCTCCTCTTCCTCATCTCCTCTTCCTCACCTCTTCGTCCCTCACCCCTTCCTCACCTCTTCGTCCCTCACCCCTTCCTCAGCCCTTCCTCAGCTCCTCTGCCCTCAGCCCTTCCTCAGCTCCTCTTCCTCACCCCTTCCTCAGCTCCTCGTCCCTCACCCCTTCCTCAGCTCCTCGTCCCTCACCCCTTCCTCACCTCCTCTTCCTCACCCCTTCCTCAGCTCCTCGTCCCTCACCCCTTCCTCAGCGTGCTTCAGCCAGCCCAGACCGAGGGGGACGCGGTGCCTCCGTCTCCTGAGCTGAGCAATGAGCTCTTCTGCCTCTCTCCTCCCCGCTGGGCATCGCGCTGCAGAAACCAGCCCGGGAGAGGTTCCTGCTTCCTCCCGCTCTCCCCCAGCCCTGTCCCGCCGCAGCATGAAGGGAGCTGCCCTGTCCTCTCTCGGCACAGGGAATAGGGCTGATACGTGGATACTCGGGAGATGCATGGACAGAGTCACACCTTGCAAGACCCAGCCCAGGTCACGCCTTGCAAGACCCAGCTCAGGGAGGTTCAGGTTTCTCTCTGCTGCTTTCACATCCCTTTGGTCTCTTCAGTTTCAGTCGTGCCAGGAGAGGACAGGGACGGAGACAGTCCCAGACAATCCCCACCTCACTTTGGGCTCTGCCAGCTGGTCAGAGCACCCCACGGTGAGAACGAGCCCCCAGGGCTTTGCTGAGTGAAGTCGGGCTCTTGCCTTTGTCGTAGTTTAACCCCAGATGGCAACTACACACCACACAGCCGCTCGCTCACTCCCCCCTACCTCATAGTAGCCTCATGCTAGCTACTATGAAGAAAAGGAACTCTGTCCCAGCCAGAACCGGCACAGCCCTCCTCTGGGTGTTCTGTAGGTATTTGGAGCGGCTCCTTCCCTGACGAGGCAGGGGCCACGCTCTCCCCTTGGCTCAGAAAGACCAAGGGCCGGGTCCTGCACTTGGGTCACAATAACCCCAAGCACTGGTACAGGTCTAGGGGAGAGAGGCCCAGCGGAAGAGGACCTGGGGGTGGTGGTTGGTTGATAGCCAGATAAATACGAGCCAGCAGTGTGCCCAGGTGGCCAAGAAGGCCAACAGCATCCTGGCCGGCATCAGGAACAGTGTGGCCAGCAGGAGCAGGGAAGTGATTGTGCCCCTGTACTGGGCACCGGTGAGGCTGCACCTTGAGTCCTGTGTTCAGTTTTGGGCCCCTCACTGCAAGGAAGACATTGAGGGGCTGGAGCGTGTCCAGAGAAGGGAACAGAGCTGGGGAAGGGTCTGGAGAACAAGTCCTGTGAGGAGCAGCTGAGGGAGCTGGGGTTGTTCAGCCTGGAGAAGAGGAGGCTCAGGGCAGACCGTATCGCTCCCTACAGCTACCTGACAGGAGGTTGCAGGGGGGGGTGTGTGTGTGTTGGTCTCTTCTCCCAAGTGACAGAACAAGAGGAAACAGCCTCAAGTTGCACCAGGGGAGGTTTATATTGGATATGAGGGAAAATTCCTTCACTGAAAGGGTTGTCAGGCATTGGAATGGGCTGCTCAATCAGGTGGTTGAGTCACCATCCCTGGAAGTATTTGAGACACATGTGGATGAGGCACTTGGGGACAGGGTTTAGGGTAGACGTGGCAGTGCTGGGTTAGCAATTGGACTTCATGATCTTAAAGGTCTTTTCCAACCTAACAACTCCTCTGATTCTTGGTGCTGGTGAAAAAGCAAGTTCTTAGCCCGGCTCAAAAGCCAGACTTACTGCCTTTCATGTTTCCACTTCTTAACCTGAGGTGCAGTGAGGGAACAGTGCAGCTGAGCTGCGTTTAGTCAAAACACAAACCAAGCACCGTGTGGACATCAGCTTGTCTGAGCTGCTGATACTGATGCTGCAGAAGGGCCTTCAGGCCCGGTCCCACATCAAATCTGCCAGGGGAACTGCTGGAAATCAAAGCAGGACAAGGGGGTTCTTCACACTACAGGTTCAACCCCGTCAGCTGGCATTTATAATCGATACAGAGGTCCCTCTGGCTTTCCCCTCTCTTGGCACTCACGGCAGCCCAAGTGGTTAATCGGTTTGGATGTGAACTGGTCTCTCTGGAATTCCTTACGGTTGGTTCCATGATAAAGCCTGACCCTATTTCCTCCTGAAATGCCCCTGGGTTCTGCTGTGCAGAGGATCCCCCACCACGGTACGGCAGGGGAGCGGGAAAAGGCCGATGTGTTGGCAAAGGAGGGATGAGACCCTCCCTCGTCTCCTCCTGGGAATGGGTCAGAGCAAGCAGGGCAGGAGCAGGTCTGCAGCTGGGCACGTAACCTCTCCCAGGCAGCACCGGTTCGCGCATCCTCCTGTGCTCCCTCCTTCGTTACCCCTGAACCATCAGTCGAGTTTCTCAAGCCTTTACGAACTGTAACGCTTGTTTCTTTTCTCAGCTCATATTTGGTAGTAGCATGTTGAGAAATATTAATTAAGAAATAAGTCAAATTTATTTACTTGTCTCGTCCAGTTTGGGGACAAGGAGCAGGAGCAGCAGTGCTCGGCCGGGAGCAGGGAGCCTGCACGGCTGCCGGCCCCGGAGATGCCGCTGCTCACGTTCCCTACAGACAACACAGGGACGTGAGCCACCAACTCTTACTGAAATGTTTATTAAGATCGAACTTCAGAACAACGGATCGGAACACAATGCCTTGTGGAGTAGAAGATTTCTAAATTGATTTTTCTTCTCTATGCATAAATGAAGAAAAAAAAATAATTCAAGATTATACAAAAAGAACAGAAAGTGCAGAACACAATAAAACAGTTCTCATGCAACAAATCTCTCTTGTTTTTTTTAACCTTAAAACAGAAAATAAGCTCAACAGTGTAGAAATAAAAAAACCCCATACATACATTATGCCGTCTACGCACTCAAACATTCATCTGTGACATTACTTTTCTTTATCCCTTTTTCCTCGTAAAACTTAACAGTATGTGTTTAACACATGCTTATAAACATTGCTAAACTCAGCAAGAGCTATTATAGTGCCCCAACTTAATAAGTTGATAAAAAAGTAGTTGTCATATGGCCAGTTCACAAAGGAACCAAATATTCTCTTTTTTTTTTTTTTTCAGCTATGAGATGCCTATACGCCGCTTTCTATTAATATGAGGCATTTAAAATAAGCTGGTCATTTGGCTACCAAAAGGGCTTAGTGTTCATGTTACATCAGAAAAAAATAATATTGGGAACCGCCAATTTGCTGAGAGAAAAGTCTTTTCTGTTTGATTTTTTTTTTGGGGGGGGGCCATTTCCTACAATTTGGCTATCCCTGAGGACTGACTAAGGGAAGAGTAAATAAGGTGATGCCTGGTTTGGCTAAAAACCCCTAAAGCTTCACCCTCAACTTCAAAATTTAAGACAAAAAATGTGCCAGATCATGTCAAATCGAACCGTGTCCTGGGTTTTCACTGAAGATTGATTTAGTAGGGCACAAGGGCATCAAAATCCTTTTAATTTTAGCAGATCTCTTCTGTAGTGGGAAGGATTTGTCCCTCCTGGGCAGTCCCCCGAGATCCCCGGGGTGAGGGAACGTTGAGGTTGAAAGACAGGTGAGGGCTGCTTGAGCTGAGAACAAAACAAAACAGGTTTTCCAGGAGGAAATCTTAATTTAAAGGAAAAAAACGGGAACATCGTAATGAGCAGACCCTCGCTGCCCCGGCAGATGTTACTGCGACATTTTGAAAAGGCAGTCGAGCCTTTTTGGTATTTTCTAACACAATTTCCTAACTGTTTGGGCTGCTGAGCCTCGAAAACCAAACGCCAGCTGATACCTGAGCTTCTGCAGCTCGCCTCTGCCAACGGCTTCTTCTGGATGCAACATGAGAAACAGAAAACTTTGGGTAGCTCCACTTTTTAAAAATGACCGTTTTCGACACACTGTACAAGCGTTCAGTTTTGTCGTTTCCAGAAGGATAACAGCTAGAGGACTCTCTGCAAGCATAACGTTTCTGCAAAGAAAAATAAAATTTGGTATTTCTTCTACACAGTCATTAATAACGTTTCTGTGCAACATTTGGTGTTCGTTACATTTATTTGGCCTATTGAAAAGGAAACAAGGACAAAACAGCTGCAAATGAAACCAACGTCTCTTTCACAATAGATACTTCAGATGCCGAAGCTGCTACATGTGCTTGGAATATCATGCAGGATTTACTTATTCATTTAAACAGGATATATATTTATAGCTGAGCTCATCTTGCGTCGGACTAGGACGGGGGAAACCTGGAAGAACTCGGTTGAAAACGTCGAGTCCAGTGATGACGAGCACACAACCACCGAAGGTATTTTGGCCCGAGCAGTGTGTATATAAACGTACATACACACCCCCCTAAAACACCCCAACTCTCCGTGACTGAACTACAATTCGTCGCAGGGGCTGAGCCGCGGAGCGTCGCGCAACCCGGTTACGCGTCTACGCAACGCGGCTGAAAACGTGAGCAACCACCGGCAAGGAGCTCTGACCTCTGCCACGCGCCCCCGGGGTGGAAGCCAGCCCTGAACTCCCTCCTCCTGCCTGGATGCGGAGCTTTGCCAGGAACAAACTGTGACCTTCTCCAGTGGTAAATGTGACCTCAACCCCTCCCGGGCCACAAGATCCCACTGGTAGCCATGGAAATCCTGCCTGCAGTGATGGCCATCGGGGAAGGCCGAGCTCACCATCAGCCGAGGGCAGACGTGTTTCTCAGTGATGGAACTGATGTTTTAACGAGGTACCTGGCAATAATCACTGTTGTTGCCGCCGTCATTCCAACTGCTGGGCGGATTCAGATCACACGGGAGAGGAATGAGAAAGGCTCAGCCCGTGCCTCTGTGGAAAACCTCACGCAAGCCTGTTTCATCACGGGGTCCACATGCCGGCATCGGCACTGGCAAGAAAACCAGGAGCCTGGATTTTGCCTCCTCGCGGCAGGAATATTTCACAGTCTAGAAAAAGGCTCCAACCCAAAGGAGAAAAGGACGTCGTGTGTTTCAAGGAGCACCAACCTCCGCTGGATTTACTGGCTTCCTCCCTTCTGATGAGGAACAACCCACATCTTTCCGTAACTGCTTACTGCCAGCACTAGCAAACGACCAGATTTGTATTATTAAAAGGCTGTTTAGGTAATAAATCTCTATGAAAGTCATCTAACCAGCAGGAAGAGAAACATTCCAAAGAAATTATTGCTTCTGGAGTCTGAAATTACCCTCCACGAACAGCCCAGATCCCACTGGACTCTTGCGGTAACCCAACGGTGCAAAATCCGCGTTACCCTTTCCGAGCGGTCAAAGTTGGAGCGTCCCTGCCCTCACGTGAAGTATTTCTAGACGCGCAGCGCTCGAGAATCCGCGCGCTAGCGGTGCCTCGTGTCTGAGGTGTCACACGTCACCGGAAGGACTGCAGCAGCGTACGCTGAAATTGGTTACGGTATAGAGCAACACGGCACGGAACGGCCAAACCTCAAGCCTACCGCAGTAAAGGTCCAAAGAGGGGGGGAGCGCACGGGATGCATCTGACTACGCACTAATACAGACCCACAGAAAATGATGCTTATTGTCAGCAGGAAGAAAATAAAGCCCCTTCAAATCTCTTTTCCCACAACTTCCGCAATGAACACAGCAAAACATAGGACTTTATTTTTTAATCACGACCAGAAAAAAAAAATTATTTCAGTATCAAAAGAGAAGGTATGGGACACACAGAAATAAATCAGTGCCCACTCCACCCTGAGAAGTGCCAGAGCTGGAAAGAAAACTCTCTCAAATTCAAGAAAAAGCGTGACTACGAGAGATGTCGGGAGCCCTCGCCGGCAGCACAGTGGTTTCACCCGCTGGCCGAGGTACAGGAGACACTTTGGCTGGGGCTCCCCCAAGTTAATTCTTCTGGCAATACTACAAATACTTCAGCGCGTTTACGATGAATAATTATTTCCTTCGGCTTTGCAGGGGAGTGAAGCAGAGCTTCCTGCTACAAGGCGGCGTGCATATTCATGCGTTACGAACGATAATTAAACAGCCCCAATAAACAAGTCCAAATACGGATTTTAACATCCAGTTCTTAGAAATGAAGCCAAATGCTGGCTTGGACAACAACTGGGCCTGCCCTGCCTTTGAAACCCTCTAGGTTCGAAACGTCCTTCCTCCCTCCTCACCCTCCCCCTGACTCAGAAAGCTGAATAAATGCGTGTGAGCTCACCCCCCAGAACTGATTCGCGTTCCCTCTGCTGGGTGTGCAGCGAGAGGGAGCTTCAGCGTCCCCTCCCTCTTTGCAGCTAGACCCTGGTCAGCTCGATGGTGCTGTGCAAGAAATCTCGGCTTACAAAGACATGACGTGGAGTAACGGCGAGTGAAACCACACCGACCGTGAAACTCAGGGGAAAAAGGGTAATTACAGTCGGCACCGGCTAGAAGATGCAGATTTTTAAACCATAGAAGAATCTTTCTAGAAATAGAAATTAAAAAAAAAAAGGAGTACTTGACAGCGTTCGTTGAACCAAAACCAGAATCTTCAAGGAGCTTTAAAAAACTTAATTAAAGCCGCTTTAAAATGTCTAACTCAGTGTGCATTTTACACGAATGCCTGTGATTGGGTGAAATACAACACTCATCTGTTATATATGAACATCACCAGAATATATTAAATGTAATTGAGATGATAAAATTCACGGCAGAAATGCAGTTAAAAGTATTTCTCACAACTGATTTCTTCAGCAAGGTCTCATTCCTCAGTAGTATTATTCCCCGTCTGAACACAGTTCACAGTATGTGTTCTAAATAATAAAAAAAAAATACTCACTTTAAAGAAAAAAAAAGACTTTCTCAAAACACTTGAAAAAAACCCCCAAACCCCACCTAAGTCCTGCACGATTACGTGAGCTTTAGTGCTGGGTGATTTCACCGGCCTCAAAACAACGTTATCACCCTTGACAGCACAGGACATCGACACCGACTGAAAACCTGCCGCTAAGAAACCCACACACGCCACCAGGAATTCGTCAACGATGCTGGCCGAGACTGCGCGGTAACTTCAAATACACCCAAACCATACATTTCTTAAATACATTGACAATTCAAGTAATTTATTAAAAACTGCTTTTCATTTTGAAATATATACTCTTCTTTCGAATGACTATATCGCAGCATGATTTACACATGCATTTTAAAGTACTGTAGTACGAGAAGTTTGAGGCAGCAGAAATCTTAACAACGAGCTGTGATTTGTCTCTGTAGCAGACGGATTCGCTGCAGCCCGGAGGTCCATGCGAAAATGAGGCAATCACAAACCCTTCTTTTGAGACGACAAACGTTCGTTCGGTTTCTAAAGGTGTTTTAAATGGCTGCTGGATCGCCGAGCTTGGGCTGCCCGTGGATTGGGGGCACGCTGCTAGCGATCCAAACACTATTTTAAATCAGATTTGCACAACTCTTTCAAGCTTTTCACAGAAAAACGTCTTTGCACTGCAGCTATGTCCTGAATCGCGGAAGGGGGCACGGAGGATGCGCTGATGACACGGGAACGGCAGCCTTGAAGAGCTCCAGCCTACAACTCCTCCAACACAGAAACAGCAATACATGCTAGTGGGTTGAATTTTAAGGCCTAAAAACTGCTTCTGACACAGATTTTTGCACACCCAGACTATGCCATAAAGCGACGGAGGTAGGCCTTCGGTTTACCTTGTTGTACTGATACCGTGCCTTTACCTTGGCCGATGCATTCCCAGCCAGGAGGTTAAAGGATCATTAAAAGTGCAATTAATCAATGACTTTCTTTCCCTACAGAAGAGAATCTGCATGCCCCCTCCTACAAAGCTGACCCCAGAGACGCCCTTTCTCTACAGCAGCTTCATCCAGAGATGATCAGGTTTAAATGCCAAGAAACACCCCCCCCCCCAAGTTCACCAGTACGCAAAAACTCCCAGCTAAAAATTGTCACAGCGTATTCCAACGACATTCATAAAATGCAGCACTTGTGATTAAAAAAAAAAAAACCTGTCAGTGCTGGTCACCTCTCCCAGTTGCTGCTCGTCCCACCTACAGTTCAAATCACGCACCCAGTGTCACCCTCTCTTGACAAGCAGCAGCCTTGGGAAGAGTTGTTGAACAGTATGACTAAAAGGATTCACGGCAGTTTCTTAGAAACCGCAGTAATTGCTTTTGTTTCTCATGAAAATAATTGCAAATAAAACTATTCTGTAGTAATTGCACTAACAAAACCCATGAAGTCTAAAATTAACGTGAGAGAACTGTAGCTGTCAGACCAATAATATCATGCTTATGGAAAAAATCGATCAAGATGTCTTAAGCGTTTGATTCAGCTTTTACAATAGTGAAATCTGAAATGTTCAGACAAAAAATAGCAAGAGACTATAAGTCAAGATAGCTTCCATTTTCAGTTAGTTTAAAAACAGCTGAAAACTTAATTTTTCTAACTGCTAATTGTATACACTGTGAGTCTCATGCAGATTAATAAAACTTATTCGAAATCTAAATGTATCTTTAATAAAAAAGTGTTCAGAAATGACATTTCTAAGTTGTAGAGAAAGCAATTAGCATCGTAGCTACCTGTTCAAACCTAGATTAAGGACTACAGAATTTCATTTACACTTTTGCACGAAACTGCCTTTCCTTCGGCAATTTTAGCTACAAGGAGTGAAGATCCTAATTTGTTTTCCTGGGGGGAAGAGGGAAGAAAAACAAAAACAACAACAAAAAAAGAGTTCTTGATCCTGCACCTGCACTCCCTGGAATGTGGGTGAACAACCAACGATGGCCTCACACGGCTGACTCGCCCTCCAGCTCCGACGTGGCTGCTCCTTTGCGCGTGAGCTTCAGCACAGTCGGCTTCTCTGCGCTTGTGCCGTTGCCCTTGGCTGTCTCCGGAGGACCCAGTCCTTTCTGTTCTTCCTTTGGCTCTTCATTAACTTCGGGGTAAATCACCAAAAAGGTAGCTGTCAAAAAACCCAGGAAGGATCCCACTGAAGCCACCATGGGAATGACTCTGACCGTGCCAACCACATCCACCACGCCACCAAGCGCAGAGGCCACCAGGATCTGGGAGATGTAAACCTGACATGACAGAATAGCGCAGTCTATGCCGAATCCTCTCTTTGAGTTCCCGGGGCTATGGTGAATGTACTGGAAAAAAAACCACAAACCCAAGAAACACGTGTTACGAGGTAAAACGATGGATGAAATAAAATATCTACACACTGATATCCTCCTTGAATTCCTCGGCCGCATGGTCAAGTTTATGCCACCTTTGTGCATCACACAGGCTATACAGGTCTAGAGCAACAGCCACAGCCTCCTCATCTCCTCATCACCAGCCTCCTCATCTTACTCCAAGAGGCAGGTATTTACTGGGGCAGTCCTAGTGTGAACCGGCTCCAAGATTAGGTTTCATAAAACAAATAGGCATGAAATACTTGGTAGAATTTATTTTTATGATTATGAAAAGGAACCCCCCTCCCAGTCCCAACGCGGCAACATGTTAAAATAAATGATCCTCCTGTATTTTGAAATCCAAATGGAACAGTGCGAAAAAGTGGAAAGCAAATCTGTCCTTGTTTCCAGCAGAATCACTTCGCCCTCCATCTCTGCCCAAACTTACAGCTGCATTTCCAGACGCACCGCAACACCCTAAGACTGAGAAGAACCTCAGTAATGCTAACACGTGTCAAAAACCAGTATTAACAACTAGGTATGTAATAAATACTCCAATAATTATTTCATAGAATCACAGAATGGTTTGGGTTGGAAGGGACCTTGAAGATCACCTAGTTCCAACCCCCCTGCCGTGGGCAGGGACACCCTCCACTAGACCAGGTTGCTCCAAGCCTCATCCAGCCTGGCCTTGAAGACAGCCAGGGATGGGGCACCCACAGCTTCTCTGGGCAACCTCTGCCAGCGCCTCACCACCCTCTCCGGGAAGGATTTCTTCCTTCTATCTAGCCTAAATCTACACTCTTCCATCTCTCTCGGTCTACCATATTGCACCCGAATCCTTTCATACCTCAGCACAGGGTAAAGCAATCATGACCCCACTCAGCCAACTTGATGCTAACACCATCTGATTTAAGTGGCAGCTCTGGTTATTTACTATCAAGGCCAAATCTGTGCTTTGGAACGCATCCCAACAAAGCAGGTATCTCAAATAGTGGGAATTAACAAATCCATTTTGCCACTGTGATCTTCAGAGAGACGTGAATACTCTGCCTTAATTAAAATATTCAAACTATTCCACGTACCTGTTTGATGTCATGGTATTGTCCCAAAAGCGCATAGGGGCAGTAGGAGATACTCATAGAGACTATTCCCATAGTGCTGATCATTATCATGGTGACGTACACGTTGGGGAAGATAGCCATCACTGCAGTGCCAAGAGAAAATCCCAGCGTGCCCAGGATGTAGATCACTTTTATACTAAGGTCGTAGTTGTCCAAGTATTTCTGCAACAAGGCTGCAGAGATGAAGAATAAAGCATAACTACCAGTTTACACGGTGAAGTTTTTGATGCGGCCATGACGGCCTGATACGCTACTTAAAACCAATATGCAACCCGCTGCATATTTGGCTTGTCTTAGCTCAGCCCTCATGGCAAAAGGACATATTGCTACTTCGGAGACCGGGGAAACACAGGACCTCAGAGACTCGTCTAAACCATGCTACAGGGCTGAGGCAGAACTCAAGGTTTCGACACAAACATACCATGGTCCGCTTGGTCCATTCATTGGTTGCACCTATTTTTTAACTTTATCAATGCAGGTACACTCCGAGCACGGAGGAGTTCCTGCTTCTAACGCAATCACCTTTGGTAAACAGAGTGATCAGATAATTGATGCCTTCAGAACCAAGCTGCCCACCTGAACTTCAATTTGCCATGTCTCAACAGAGAGGCAGTCCCCACGATACTGGTCTGTGCAGACATGCCTGCACATGTGCTGCAGAAGGCACAATTTAGGTTTGGCAAAAGCTTTAAATCTCAGCTTTGATTCCAAGCCTCATTTGTCTATAGTTGGTTTATCTGTTATTAGAGTGCGAGAAAGAGACTCTCAGAAATATGTAATTTTGATTTTAAAAACAGTCTCTGCAAAAACCTTCTTACACATGCTTGAACAAGCACAATTTAGTTTCCCGATGACTAGCTAAATGCCATTCAATATCCTCTGCTATCATTTTGTGCTTTATGCCACTTAACCAATCTGCTCATATTTTCACCTCTACATTCCTAGGAATTTTTTTATACTGATTCTTAAAGAAGCCTCTTCCCCTTATGACCACGTGAAACGCATTTCCAAAACACCCCTCACCCCAATCAAGGGGGCAGATGCTACCTGAAGCAAAACTATTTTTACCTTGCAAATACACACATGAGGTACGTTCCACTGTCTGACTGTGCAGTGTCTTACCTGAACAAACGGCAGCAGTAGCAGCATAAATTACCAGTCCCCAGCATCCCATCTGAACTCCAGCATTATAGGCATGTAACTCAGTTGAATTAGAAGGAGCCTGCAGCAGATAAACACAAAGCCTTTTCTTGTAATAAGCAGATCTCAGAGATGAGTAACTATAAGCAGGTTGGCCAAAGGTAACCGTTCTCTTACCTTTGGATCGCCCTGGAAGATGACCTGGCCCATGAAATCTGTATAGAACACAGCTTCAGCGATGATTGAAAACCAAGTCAAGAGGTGACAGACACACAGTCGCAGCAGCTCCTTTGGCATCTTCAGCATCGACAACCACAAGAGTCTGACAGTGGTTTCAGTTTCCCCCTCTTCACTCTCCGTGTCTCCACTTGAATTTGTTGTGCCGCTCTGATTCCTGTGTCTGTACCTCTGTCGCTGCCGCTTCTGCATGTCGTAGATATCGTTCATGCTGCGCGAGGACTTTATCAAGACGATGGCATTGGCCCGACGAAAGCGATAGCGGTGAGAGCCTATTTTGCCATAGTACGAGAAGGTGTAAGACGGCTGACGGTAGAACATGTGCCTCCGCCTTCGCATGGAGTTTGAAGTACTAGATTGCTTCATGCCTATTCTAGCGTGTCCATTGAGGAACTCTTTTGGTAGGGAGCCATTGATGTTTGGGACTTTATCTTCATTTAAGCGATTATCAAGCAACATTTCCTCCTCCTTCTCGTTGTCCCTGAGGAAAGCAGACAGGTGGTTGAGTTTGGACTTCATGATCTCTTGGCTTGTATTGTGGGGAGTGTTTGGATATGAAGCATCCTGAAAAATGGAGGGTTCGATGTCATGCAGAAAAAGCAGCTCTGATTCGATTTCCAAGGTAGCATCGGGCATGTGCAGAACTGAGTCACTCTTACTTCTTACAATGTTCACCTCCAGGAACTCCATACTGAGATCATGCTCCGACTGAACCTCATCATGGAACATAGAGGTTCCATACGGCTCTTCCTCACTAATTACATTCAGTCGATTTAGCGGGGGGAGACTGCCACTAAATTTGACACTGGAAAGTGTGTCTCCTTCGTCATCAATCCTGTCCTGCTGTGGGTTATATTGCTCTTCTTCAATGCTAAAAAGGTGGAGAGTGACGGAGACAGAGAAAATAATGGCTGCAAAGAAGAAAAGGACTTGCTCTTGAGATTTAAAAATACCACCCAAGAAAGTCTGTGTCCAGTCCAGCCCTCCCAACATATAACCGATTGCTCCTCCGAGACCTGTGGAAGAGAAAAAATATGAAGTGAGTTCAGGAAAAATCCACTCAGTCACAACTTGGTCATCAGGAAGACTTGACAGCTGCCAAAACCACATCGATTAACGCCATACCAGCTGAAAACGCATGGATGTTAAGGGCCATGTCTTGCTCTTCACTGTCCACCACATCCAACAGGTAGGCCCGAATTGGCCCTTCTGTTGCATCAGCGCAAAAGTCCAACACCACAACACCAAGCACCGTGAGAACTATACCGATGGGCTGCTTGTCCGGGACATCGCCAATAGCCAGACCTGTGGAAAAACAGAACAGGAATCTGAGCACGTCAGTCGAAAAGGGAAAACTGCTAAGAGCAAGGTTAAACTCCTTAAGAGAGAGGTGGACAACACACTTACTGGAAATGTTCTTTTACAGAATAAAATGCCAGTTTCAACTCTGTGGCACCACAGCTATGGGTGGTCTGGGACAAAAAGGGCGTTTTTACATTTGTAAGACCGACATTTGCTTTTCAAAATGTTATTTTTAAAGTATCTCTTAAACCTTGGAGATCACTGGATATTATTTCATGTCCTCAGATATATTTTCCTTCAGATGCTGAAGGATGTTTTTATAAAAACCAGCCATGATGAGAGCGCGTCCAAGAGCAAAATGACATACCTCATCTCTCTGTTACACACATAGAGACAGGTAACTGCCCTGCTGACAGCATTCCTGACCTCGTGCCCAACATGTAATGGCCACAGCACAACGGGATAAGGTGAAATTTAACCCCTTTACCCCTCTCTTTGCTTTTCTCAAACATTCATATTTTCTAGATCACTTGTATAAGCAAAGATTTTAAGGATGAAGCAACATGAAGGTATTTTGCATTGCAAAAAGCATCAGTCAGCTTCTTCTGACAGCACAGAATGAAATGCCTTTTGTCTACAGAGCAGAAAGGCAGCGTTAGGATCTAGCCAGAGAATTTTTCATGAAACAAACCATTGACTAAAGCATGAATGAGTTGAATCAGGGAGATTTAGAAGTTACACATGCAAGACTGATAAAACCACGAGCGTAACTGATGAAAATGACTGTGGAAAGAGATGAACTGGCTAAGCCGCTAAAAATCATCTAAATCCCAACTTCTATGATTCTTGCATATTCAATCCTCGTCCTCTGAATGCTAAAGAAGTTTATACATGCTCCACGCTCGGCTGAATCCTACAGCAGAAATCACCGACAGTGTCAGTGCTTTCCATTTGATGGAAACCTGCACAGTACATACAGCGGAGGGAACAAAAGTTGAACAAGATCTGTACACAGCTATTCTCCCAGGACGTGACTGTTTACTATTAGGATTGGCGAAGCTCTTTTATAGCATGCTCTGTGCTCCTTGTTCCCCCCGCCCCCCCGTGACTCCTATTGCCAGAGGCCAGGTTATGAAAAAACAAAAAGGTTCCATGCAATGACCACCTCAGTTCTGCAGCATCTCCTGAAGCCCCAAGCTGAAATTAGGAGTGCGAGTAACTGGAGACTAAGGATAGGAAAGCGTAAACGTCAAATGCAAAGACACTGAAAGCATACAGGGTCCATCTAGAAGAAAATCAGGTTACAAACGAGGCCTTTCCCTGCAAAGCTCTGAAGAACTCTGAACACAAAGCCCTTTCGCGAGAAACTGGTAAGTGATGCCTTCGCTCTGAAAAGTGACACAGGCCAACATTTCAAGAAGTTCAGTTAAAGAGAGATTGATACTGCTTTATCGTAGAATCACAGAATGGTTTGTGTTGGAAGGGACCTTAAAGATCATCCAGTTCCAACCCCCCTGCCATGGGCAGGGACACCCTCCACTAGACCAGGTTGCTCCAAGCCTCATCCAGCCTGGCCTTGAAGACTTCCAGGGATGGGGGATCCACAGCTTCTCTGGGCAACCTGTGCCAGTGCCTCACCACCCTCTCTGGGAAGAATTTCTTCCTGATATCTAATCTAAATCTCCGTCTTTCAATTTAAACCCGTTACCCCTTGTCCTGTCGCTACAGGCCCTTGTAAAAAGCCCCCCACAGCTTCCTTGTAGGCTCCTTCAGGTACTGGAAAGCTGCATCATACCGTGCACCTGCTCTACCTGGTAGATGAGGTGGCTGACATGCTGACGTGAATTCAATTTTAGTGGCAAATCTCGGTCTTCTAGTACGGAGCAGGTCTAGAGAAGCCCATGGAACAGCTCTCCCTTCAGGTCAGCTTGCTCCAGGCTCCCTTGGGAGAGGGGCACTGTTTACCATGCTTTTCAGAAGAGGGTATTTGTTTAAAATCTACCACAACCACGTCCCAGGAATGGACGCGTGAAGCATACAGCTCGCTTTTGCAGTGCATTGCAATAACCTCTGTGTTCTAAACAAGTTTCATTGCACTGGAGTACTGGGAAGTACAGGTTTCCTAGAAAGCTATGCAGAAGACTATATTACTGTATAACACAGAATTAGAGAAAAATCAGACAATACTTTCTGCTGATTTATTAGAAAGTGAGATATTTCAAAATAAACTGCGTATGAGCTTTGCTTGCCAGTATCAGTACCTACTGACCTAAACCACTGTGTGGAAGTAAGAGCTTCCTATCAATTAAAATCTTGTGAAAGGGCTGCAGCCTAACATCTTGTATACAGGTGGATGAGAAGGAGTAAGTCTTGGAGACACAACAAAGCACAATTGATACCATATGATAGCAATTCAAATAATTAGTATTTATTGCTTGGGTAAATTAAAACCCCATAAGCTAAACATCATTCTTCTGAACAGAAAAATTGAGAACCATCATATGGCATCCCAATCTGGCTTTAAAAAGCTAATGTGCTGAGCCAAGGTAATGTTCCACTCGTTTCCCTCAATTAGTAAAACTTTTTCACAATAGAGCTGCATCTAACCCAGAAAAAGAGAGCCAAGAGGGTATTATTAGGTGCTAAGTTCCTATGCATCAGTCCAACCATGATGTAAACATTTCCCCAAATGTACTTGCTGTCACCTCTCCTACGCTAAATTTACAAAGAGATTGGAGATTAAAATCGGTAGTAAACTATGTTCAAGGGAAACTATTTTTACCAGCTTTGATGGGGTCTCAGGAAAAATTATTTTCCCACACAGTTTTTGATAAACAAATATTAACTGTGTTCTGGACTTTTTCAATACCAGGTCTAAGAAAAGCACAAGAAAAAGTGAAAAGATAATTTTTTAAATAATGCTGGAAACAGGATGTGTTGCCAGATATGCATTAAAGGGAAAACGGATCACAACAGGAAACATTTCCCTGTGAACAGGTTGCTACAGTTTTCCCATGTCAAGGATCGACCAAATTCGTCTCAGGGACTGCAAACATTATGCTGGCAACCATTGTATTAGTAACACTGTACTACCAGCTACAGCTAGGATTGCACAACACTCAGCACAGCGCTGTAACTTTCGAATGAGGATAAAAACATGCAAAATGGGTAGCTCAAATGCAGCGTTGCAGAGATTTCTAGTGATTTTAACCCTAAACCTAAGTTAAATCAACTACGCATCATTACATTTACTTTCTACTTAAAAATCTTAACGCAGGTACGTTAGCATGAGATATACGCAGGTGATTTCTTCGTTATTTACCTATAACAGAGCCATTAAGGAAAAGTGCAACTCCGAAGAGGACGCCAATGCAGAGAGCAAGAATAAAAGGCCGCCGGCGGCCCCAGCTCAGTGTGCAGCGGTCACTAGCCGAACCTATAAGCGGAGTGAAGATCAAGCCCAGGATAGGGCTAAGGAACCAAGTGAGGCTGTAGTATTGTTCAGGAAGACCTAAAACAAAGACAAAAATGATGTAAAGGTTATGTGGTACGTGCCAAACATTTCACTTTATACATGAAATTTTGTTATACCTTTGAAAACTGTCAATTGATCGTTTATCTACAGCAAATTCCTTCCCAAATGAACAACTCAGTTAAGATTTCTTATCAATGGTTAAAAAAAAAACAACTAAGGGAATCACAGATCATACATCTTTCAAATACCTGGGCAATAAGAAGGTAACAACAGATATATTTAAGCTATTGAAATGAAAGTAAAAAAGAAAGGTATGTAACAGTGGAATCACTAGTGTATATTAGTTACTACTGTCCAATTCTGCCGAATTTTGAGGAGCGTGCTGGATTTTTGACGGGGGTGTTGGTGGGGATGGCCTCTGTGAAGAAGCAGCCCCCAAGGTCTGCTGTGTAGAAGGGAAAAAGCTTTGTTGCATCCTCTGTCCATTTGCGGACTATAAAAACAAAGGTGTGTGGGATGCGTGGAAAGCCACCCGGTTGTCGTACACACGTATCTCCTCAGCAGAACTTTTACCATTCAACCGGAGATGAACATCGTAGTGGTACTGTTCATCGAAGGCCACCACCGTAAAGAGTTACGAAAGATTTAACGGACTGAAAATGACGGACGGAATTTGACTGTCATATGAAATGTCCCATTTCTAAGCACAAAAATGTTTTCTGATAAAATTGAACGCCGGACAATCAAAGAAAAAGCAATTATTCATTAACATTTAGAGAGCAACTGAAGAGGCTTGCTTGTCTCTGCCAGCTTTGCTGTTTTTTTCAGAACTGACTATTCATAGGATCAAACGGAAACAAACTGGATTTATTATGTAATATTTACCTTGACATAAGACCTTGTTAAAAAATAATAATTTCTGGAGGAGGAAAGCCTTCCCCAAAGCCCTGCTTTACACCTCTCCAGCACAGAGAGCAGAGGCCTGCAGATGGCAGACTGGCCCAGAAGAGCAGCCACACGGCTCCTCTGCGGTCAGTCTCCCCCTCCCTTCATCAGCACAGGTCAGGCAACCACTTTGATCTGTTTCTTAGCAAAGCATTACAACCAAAACAATTTCTTGCAGTCCAGCTGATGCCACATCCGAAAAACTCTGTGTCGTCACCCTAGGAAGGAAACCCATTTATTATTCAAAACCGCGTATTAAGACTGCGAGTAGCATCTGACCTCTGCTGGCGAGATCAACCTGTACCTTATGCCCCCTGTGCAGCGCGCTGAGGCATCCATTACCAAGCAGGATTATACCACTCCCTGCCCAAAATAGCCTATGCTGCAAATTGGGAAGTCTGATCTCCCGGTGTTTAAAGTGCCATCAAATCTTGACTAACGATGCTGGCTTCTTCCACGAGATGAACTGCATTTCCCTGAGACTCCTGTGCGCTCTGCAGCGATTACGTTATAGAAAAATAAGGTATTTTTTGCCATAAATAACCAATTTCATCATCGGGATTCAAAATTCAGGTCTGAGGCCAAGGCGTATGGGATTTGATTCACCTCTGGCTAACGAACAAGCTAACGGCGACAGCCACCTTGACAAGCAGAGTTATTAGAAGAGACTTGCCTCTTCAGAACCCGCGTGACCGGCGCTTTCAGCCCAAACGTGCCCATAAGCACCCTGCCCACAGGGATCGGGGAAAGCGTCATGGTTTAGCCATCTTTCCTTGCTCCAGGCCTGGACCTGGCCTGGAGGCCAACGCTCCACAGCGGCCCTTACCACTGACTATTGCCTTTTGCAGCACGGTTTACATCTCCAGGACAGGGATGTGATTGTACGGACGGCACCTTGTTCACATTGTGGTTTCAAACCACTGCCTCTCCCTCAGCTTTTCTAAATGCTTGGCGATGCCTTGGCTGACAATAAAGAACACTAGGATTGGGGGGGGCATATAAGGTTTAAAGTTCTTGTTCAGGAAAACACCATTCCTCCAGATCCCAACCTGCAGTTGCG
Source organism: Rhynochetos jubatus (assembly GCA_027574665.1). Taxonomy (NCBI): domain Eukaryota; kingdom Metazoa; phylum Chordata; class Aves; order Eurypygiformes; family Rhynochetidae; genus Rhynochetos; species Rhynochetos jubatus. The sequence goes on along the minus strand of CM050648.1, from coordinate 4,285,765 downwards.
CCATCCAGCTTCTCTTAATGAGCGCTACACTAATTGTAGGTCGAAGGCAGCAAGCCAGTAACCCAAGTGCAGAGGAAACTTCCATCTGCCTGTGGTTTTAACATCCCTTTTAACTTCACCGAGTTCAACAGCCTTCCCAAGCAAGCAGGTTCAGGCACTGTGTGTTCAACTGGCCCCTCACCTGCTCCAGGACGCTAATGCTTATCGATGCCTGAGCTGGCGTATAGATGGGGGGGAGGTCTGCTTCAAAGTAAAAAAAAAAGATGGGAAAGAGGAAGCATTTTGTTCAAGGGAAGCAAAACTAAACAGTAGGCAAGTTATGAGTCATTTAGGATGAACGATTTTTCTGCAGGACACAGAAGAAATGGCAGTGTGTAAATACTCATCCCTATTTTGCCTCCACGGACGCATCCTGTTGAGCAGCAGTTAGTCATCAGAGGTTGCTGTTGTGTGACGCCAACTCACTGCAGCGAGTCGTTTTTCAACCACGTTAGAAGCTATAACTTAACTAACGTCATTGGGCGTTATTGCAGCGATCACCAACATCTGGAATAACGTGCTGTCGTATCACAGCAAGAGGGCTGTATGTTGAGAACAGAAATTTCTTCTGTGAATTATGTTGTGACTTGTGATTTATGAGCTGGGACATCTCAGTCGAGCTCATCTATCAGTAAACACTTGAGAGACGTATGGAAGGTTTTGCAGTAAATCATACCGTTGCTTTAAATAAACACAGGGGATGAAGGCTAGCGAGAGCTCCGTTACTAGCATGACAAGCATCATCCTATCTTATATCAATAAACAACCTTAAGTAGATAGATTCAAGTAAAATGGACACAATTAAGAGACTCTTAATGTTCCAACATCCATTGAGACAACCAACTCATTTTAATGGAGCAGAAACAACGAGGAAGCACTAGTAGAGCAATACAAGTGTATATCCAGGGACAGCGGGGGCTTGCAGAGCTCACCATCCCTCTGTTCCTGGGGCCACTGCACCATCTCCGGTCTGTAACAGCACTTGTCTGTGGTGTATACAAAATTTTAACAAAAAAGTTTTGGAAACACTTAATCCATTTGAAATGATGACTTCTGTGGAGAACTAAAACCTGTTTACAAGTATTTTTCCTTCAACTGTAAAACCGACACATTTCTAGATTGGAAAGATAGGTATTTTTTAATGCTTTATAGCCACAGTTAACCAACTGCCATAAAAATGTCCTAAGATTATGAAAGAACACGGTGAGTTTTACGGCCAGCATTACTCTGACTTCAGTACTTTCAAGGTCAACTTTACATGTAATAACTCGAGATTAAGGCCTGCATTCTGGTTTGATTGTACAGGCCAGTAAAAGAAAGGCAAGAAGGGTTTTTACCCAACCTCTGTTACATGCCTGCAATTAGGAAGTCTTATTTTCCATCTATGAGTCAGAGGATAGTGACTGAAATGTTTCTTGAGAAGGCTTTATTTTCACTGATTGAACAGAGTTATCTTCCTGACATCTACGTATTTATAAATAAAAGCCTAAATCCAAATATTTACATTGAAAATGGCTTACTTTGCAAAAGTCATGAATCTCAGTGATTTCAGAATGGAGCGAGGGATGTATGGTCGTTTTTAGGGAAGGGTAAAAAGGACACTTGAACCAAGAACATTATGTCTGGAGATCCTTCTTTAGACAAACCATTTTGATTTTTTTTTATTGAACTACTCTTTAGGGGCCGAAATATCTATCTTTAGAAAAAGAGGCCATGATAAAAATCTATACAAGAATTAATAGCCCCATGCCAAGAAAAAAGGAAGAATTTCTAAAAAGCCTTTAGTGCTCCTCCAAGTAAACAGGAAAGGGATCACTTTCTAAGTGAAACATGAACAATTCCCACAGACTGTATAATGGTAGGAACCATCAACATGAGCATAATCTGCTTTTTCTTCTGCTGGAGAAGTCATGCTACAGCACTACTTCCATAACCGAAGTAGACGGGCTCTTATAAAGTGCATTCCAAGTGCGAGCTAGCAGTTTATAAAATCATCATGTCTTTTATATACATTCATGCAGAATTCCAAATAGTTACCATTTATTAAGCAAAGTGTATGACTTTTCTTTAAGTAAGTAAACTGTGATATCGTCACATTAGAATTTAATTGGTTACATAATTGGAAAACTACTGAGTGGGGTTAGAGAAGATTCCCGGTGCATGTGCAAGCTTAAAATAAAACAGCACAGGTAAAATTTACTGCTGGGAGAATTCCCTCCTGTACCTGTGACAGACAGCGGACTCCTCACCTGAACAATGTACAGGCAGGCAAACAGAGCAGTCGTCTTAGCCATGGGTAATATAGTTAGTTATCCAAAGCTTCCTTTTGTATTTGCTTTCTTGAAGCTGAGAGATGTTATTGATAAGCTGTGGTCTACCCACTCAACCAAAACTCTGCGAGACAACTGTTCTGGTGCCTAGAAAAGCCTCCTCTCTCTGTATAGATTTAGTTGTCACCTCGATGTCACTCAGCACTGTTGCTGGAAAATCAGACTTCTGTAAAGCTCACAGCCCTGTTCTACCATGGATCTTCCAGGAGAGAGCTTTCAGAGAGCACTACCTCCACTGTCCCATGAAACAAGACCTCAAATCACACCTTGTAGATGTTCTTCATAAAATTCACACTTCGTTCTGGCAGAGTCTACAGGTGCTTCATCATTTCAGTAATGGGTTTGCTTTAGCACTAGACATTTTGATATAAATGAGAAAGTTCCAGACAGACAAGGACAACTTCAACCCTAAAATACATTTTTCCCTTAAAAGAGGCTGTTCTGGTTTTAGTATCTTGAATGTCTGCATACGTGATATGCGTATTTAGGTTGGCGTGCATGATTTGGCAGTAGAAACAAAGCAAATAAGAGGACTGAAAACTGACATACTTAAAAGATTGTGTGTGTGTATATACATATATATGGGTGTATATATATAAGTATGTAAACAACATAAAATCCCAAGTCTTACAGAGTTTTGCTGCCTCCCAAGAATGAGCTCCAATAATGAAGCTTTATAAAAATCACATCTGTGAATGGCACTAGGCAGTTGAGGAAAGTAATTGCATATTCTAATTGTTCCTTTCTCTGCCTAACTATGCTGCTATACCTGCATAACCATCACCAGTTCATACACTATTTTAAAATAAGAAGACAGTTAAGAAGGCATCCAAGCCAGGACAAGACAACGATGAGCAAAAATTAAGAGATAAAGGGAATATTTTGACACCACGAAGTTCCTTCCGATACCCCCATCTAGTGGCAAGGACTCAGATGCAGCATGTGTTTTAAATAAACTTGGCTACAGTGATGTGCCCAGCCAGCAGCCCTGCAGCATCCAGCCTCTGATGTGCAGAGCAGATGTACAGATGCTGGCTTTGAGTGGATTTCAAGGCAGTACCGCACAGCAGGCTTGTCATCCATATGACTGTCTTGCCACAACCTGCTACAGCCAAAGGTAAAGACATCCCAACCGCTGGGAGCGGCTATACCCACCTGAAACAGGCTATAAACTAGGCTGGGGCTGATTTCATATGGCCAAGAGAAGTATCACGCAGCAAACGCCTTTACCAAAGGCTGCTGAGGCTCAGATGTGGGCTCAAAGGCCAAAGCAGCTGCATCCCATTACCAGTTTACTGCTGTTCCATTATTTTGTCTGTAATTTTCCACCGCCGTGCTTGCCTTGCCAGGTAGCAGCTTTAACATCGAACCGCCATCCGCCAACTTGGAAAAGTAACCTGGTGGCCTCTTGGGGGAGGAATAATAACTGGAGGATTATTATTTAGCCTTTTACTGACAGCTAATCTGAGGAAACACCGAGGAGGAAAAAAAAACATATTGGATAAACAAGGTTAGTATTTGTGCTGTGAACTGAATCTGGAGCCGGTCACAAGGCAGACTCAGAAGTCTCATACAAATCAGTGAGAAAAAGAGCAAAACACAACAACAGCTTCTGTTAGCAGCGTCTACTGCCACTGAGACCCTTGTAATATGGCATTTCCCAGCCAGCTACAAACAAACAGGACACTGGCTTCTAGTAAATAAGGGTTTGTTTTTTCCCAGACAAAAAAAAGTGCCCAACAATAGTGGGACCAGCACTGCTCACGGTTCACAGGAAATGCTCACTGTGTCACCATCAGTCTAAGGGCTGCGTGAGGTCACGAGTTACATGGAAGAAAGATTAAGTCACATGCAGCAGTTTCTATTCAAAACCTCTTTTTGATAAGTTCTATTGGGGGAAAAATAGTTCTTTATAAGCTTAACAATAAGATCTGATATGGGAATAGGATGCTAAGCTCCTATTTTCATTTGTCAGGAATCATCACCTAGAGACTTGTTTATACTCTTAAAGTAAACACCATACAAATTTCTGAATTAACCTAAGAAGCTGTCATGCCCTGCAAATACTTTGTATTCCACTATTTCACCCCCTGTATAAAATACTGCATGCTGCTAAAAATATTTTATATTGATCTGTTTAAATCGCATTGCTTATACAAGCTGCTTTGTTTAGACTGTATTTTTAAAGGGTGCAGCAAGCAAATCCAATGCTTGTCAAAAAGCTGTGAAAAAGTTAGAAGCCCAGTATCTGCTCTTCGTCTCGTTACAACAGAATCATAGAAAACCACTGCAAACTCCATCATTTTAGCTTCAGGGCGTCTATATGAGGACTAGGGATTTCCGTATGCAGCTGATATCATTCAAAGAATGAACCCCAATATCCACTCCCTTACTTTTAAAATACAGATATGGAGTTGCCACACATTTGGGTCCCCCAGAGAAACGGCAAACAAGCCACATCCTTATTCTGACAACTGCATCACCGTGAAGCTTCAACCACAAATGCTTTTTGCTTCTTGCTCTCTTCCCTCGGATTTTAGGGCTTCCAATGGCTTAGAGCTTCTGGGGGACTCTGAGCTGCCAAAAAACCCAAACCTGAGCCAATACGTTGAAACAATGCACTGAAATAGGCTTGACTGGCGATCTGTAGTACAGTCAGCGCTCATACGTTGAATTTATTGCACCCATGAAAAACCACCTTCTAACGTCTGGACTGAAATAGGGACCCTGACCAACAGGGAAGAGAGATGGAAAAGCATGTTAAATCCTCCTGGTGTGCATTACCATGATTTAAGCAGCTTCCAAACGTGGGAGTACAAGCTTTTAGGAAGGAAATAATTTTAAACACTACTTGAAACCATGGTCTGATATCATACGAGAAGAGACAGTTTGTACCCCTAATTCTCAGTATTTTATGGCTGCTGGTGTTAGAAGAAATGAAGCTCAATACTTCATTTTTATGTGAAAATTTTGTCTTTATCACATCACGCCTGCCCAGCCTGAATAAGATGACACTTACTCAAGCGCTTGTTCAGAAGCCGCTCTGAGTGAGCTACAAATGGCACAGGAGAATTATACTGACCCATATGCACGACTGTTTTTCTGCAAGCATGCAGGTGGAAGAACTCAGAATAAAATCAGTACCGGGAGGTTTTTAATTGCTGTTAGCTTTCTACATAAAAATGATAGCCTATCAAGTTGTCAGGCATCTTTATTCGCTCAGTGTCTCAGACATGACCTATTGCAATAAACACCATATAAAAATAGGAGAAATATCAAAACTGTGGATTAAATCTTCCCACTGTTAAATTCACATCCTGAAATTCTTCTTGTGCCTGTCAAATAACAGCTCTTCTGCTTAGCCTGCAACATTCACAACCTGTCAGCACATTATATACATCTTGTAGGCAGGCGTACGTGCACTCTGCGATCTGAACATACTTTTCTGGAACACAAACTACCACCCAGTTGAAGTCTAACTTCTCCTTCCCCCTCCTGTTCAGCTCATCAGCAGGGATGCCCGCCCAGCGGCTGGGAATGCTGGGCTCTCGGCCTCGCTCAGCTGGTCTGTTACTGCTCCGGATGACAGGAAACCAGGATAGGGCTGCATCTTCCGTGTGAACAAGGAATCAGCTGTGGGACATGAGAGTGGAGGGATAAAGCCCAATTCCCCCATTTGGATGGAGTCATTAGCACTGACGGGAGTGATAATCAAGAGAACAAATAATTAAAAGGAATATTACAAGGACATAGAAAGCACGGTACTTTGAAGGACTGATACCCAAGGGTAGTATCAGAAAATTCTTTCCAAAGGTACCAGCAAAACTGCAGCCCACCCTGAATGCACTGGGAAAAACCCACAGGACCAAAGAGACGCTTTGCAGGGCAGAGGGCTGGAGCACTGTCGGTCTTCTGCCTTTTACAGCAGATTCACGCCTTTAAAATGCACCTGAATTTCTGCTTTAGTCACTCCTGGTCGTAAGATTATAGATGAAAGCTGAATCTAGATTTGAGACATATGAACAAATAATTAATAGGAATATTAAAAGAATGAAGCTAGAGATGCTGGAAAAACTGTCCAACATTTCCTTACAATGTATTTCAAATGTTAAATTTCCTCAGTAGTTGGAGGCAAACAAGTCCCTCTTTTACAATAGAAACAAATGCCAAAAATTCGAAACATATTACAACTACTACATGCCATGCCTGCAACTGGACTAGAACCACCCATTCGGAAAGAACCACTACTGAACCGGTAATAAAACAACGCTCTTGCTTTCCAAGAGGTTCGGTACAGAAACATCAGTGCAGGGTTTCACGCACAGAGTCCCGGAGGTGTTCTTAAGCTACAGAAGAGTAACAGCCCTTCCTGGCACAGCCGCCCTGCCTTTCGCTGCAGCCGAAATTACCCATGCAACAGCATGCCAGCAGCAACCGTGTTGGGGTTAACAGCACCGCTGAAAAATGGAATTAAGGAAATAAGTGACAGGCCTCTTAAAGGATTTCATCAGCCAGCTTTCCCATTTTCTGTCTCGGCTCAATTATTGCTTCTCAACCTCCTACAACTGTCCTCCCCTTCTCATATTTGGCAACCGTGGGAGTCATCAGTGTTTCATTAAGCTCTGCTGCTGTACTTCCATTCCGCCAAAGTTGTAGAAAGGTTTATGTGGCTTCCCTGACAATTTCTAGTTTATAACCCGGTTTTATGGTGCTGTGTCAGGAAAGAGAAGCATATGCCAAGAGGAGTGAGCCAAAGGCACGTGCGGAAGAGGGAGAGTGGAAGCGAAAGCTGGAGAACAGCTGAGGCACTGGAGAAAGAACACATACACCGATCTGCAGGCAGGCAAATACGGTTTTCCTGTCAGTGTGATCACAAATGCTGCCAAGTAAAGCTTTTAAAGTGTTAATTATTTATTTTAAAGTTTCTAACCCTCCTAGTAACCTACTTCCACCGCAGCAACCTGCAGTAATTCGGGTTGAAGACCATTCCTAGCTTACTGCCCCTGTAACAAACCAGGTTGCTACTTCATTACCCAATATATCACGCAATTGCCAATAGACATATGTGCCAATATTAACTACCCCTGCTGCTGCCGAAGAGGAGGAATCAAAGGCAACACATATGACATGCCCTGCTCAGGGTAAGACCAAAGAATCGATTGCGGTTGGGGATTTTTCTATGATACTAAAAACGCTTAGCAATTCCCGTATGTTGCAGGGAACGATACACTTAGCGAAAGGATGGCGTTTATTTTTGCCAAGGTACATTCAGACCGGTGAAAAGTGCCAGGTTTACTGAAGCCAAAAGCCAAATCATTTATACTCAAACACCGAGAGTGCCAACCAAGCTTTCGCCACGCTGCAGCAGGTAATTAAGCTCGAGAGGGCAAGGAAACGCAACACTGCCAAGAGCTCCTATCAACTGCTGAAACTGATTCACTGGAGTTTTCTAGGTTATCCGTGCTGTCATTTTTGGCTCTTGGGAAACTTGTGTTTAACTTTTCTTCCTCTCTCACTTATTAACCAGTATTTAGAAATATATCACTTTGACATTAATAAGGAATTTGCATCACAGTGCTTAACGAGCTGAAATTGAATATAGATTAAATCTGATGCAACTTCCCAGTGTGCTGAGCCAGCAGTAATAAAAAAAATTCCTTTTAACCTCCAGCGAAGAGCAGCGTTAGGGATATAGCGAAGGTGTTTACGTCAAATAAAAAGCCGAGAATTCTCTTCGTGGTCCCAGAAAAACGCAAGTTCTGTCCAACTATACACATATATCAGCAAAACCACCCGAGGCTAACTTCGCAATGTCAGTGTATTTACTCCCAGGCTGCAAACGCTGTCTCCTGCTGTCAGCCAGTCAGGCAAGCTGCAGATAGAGAAGGACCCAAAGGTCACACGCATGCCAGCATCCATTTCCCATCACTCACAAGTGTCTGAATGTATGCAGGCACGTATATGAATGCAGCAATCAATAGTTTTGCCACACTAATCCTTCCCTCGCCTTTACGGGATGTAATTAAAATGCATCAGCTGTACATGATGCCCCACTTCGACTCATTACGTAACGCTGCAGCACTTCACCGCTCTGTCTCACTGCAAGATTAGACATCAATTACAGTGACATGTGTTGCCTGAAGATATGCAGCATCCCAGTTTATGCAAAGCTCAATAGGGGTTTTTGTCACCACTTCTAGTACATTGGCAAATTTATAAACAAAGGCACTTCGGCTCAAATGCACTTTAAAATTCCCAAACTCAAGAGATGCTTACATATACAATAGAAAATCTTTCAGCACCAGCTCGCACGCCTGCTCTGTTAATCAACAGTGGAGCTTTTGTTGCGGCGATTAACACATTAATAACCCGGAATATGACCATCTACTTACACAGCTGAAGCAAATCCTAACCAAAAACTGGTCTTAACACCTTTTTCATCCAAGTAGAGCTAAACGTGAACTGCCAACTCTGAAATCCAGACCGAACTGACCCTCTCCCACCCCCTAAAAAGAACTCCACCTTGTTAATGAGCAACTTTTCTGTTCTAGTCAGGAAGAACTTTTCAATTAACATCAGACTCAATTATGGGGTCCTGGTCAATATGGGGCTACTCGTAGCTGGGAGGGGGCTGCCCAGCAGCATCACAAGCAGCTGTAGGCCCAGCCTGAGCCCTTGGTTGGGTGCTCTGGTCCTGTGCTGCTCTGCGGTGCAAGGATTTTGTCTAAGGGAAGCTTTGACCACCCTTCTGCACTCCTCTAACCAGACCTCAAGGGGAGGTAGAAGCACAGTTACCATAACTAAGCAAGGGCAAAATGAAGAGCATGGCTAGGGCATCCCAAATTTTATGAGACTCGCTCAGGCTTAAGATTTTTAAGATAGCATTCTAGCAATCTCTGGGCTAGAAGGCATCACCTAGATATCAAACCCCCACTCGCTGCAGCAGCAGTTTACTCCTGATGTGTCCGTTGTACCCCACCAACCCCCCAAGCCCTAGGAAACCATAAAGGGTCTGGTTCATGCTGCCAAACAAGTGACTGGCATATGCTTAGCTCAGCATGGCGTCTGGTCAGTGTATCCAGGAACAGAACTTGAAAAAGGAAGGCAAAAAGACACGAAGGTAGCCAAAAAAGTATTTTTTTTGTTGAGCAGGCAGCCAGGCACAGTATGGTCAGCACAAAATTTGCGCCCTTGAATTGCAAGCAGCAAAGAAAACAGTTCATTTCCAGCCTCAAGTTGCGTGTGTTAGAAAATACAGTAAGTGCAAGGAGCTCATCTTTGCACATTGATAAAAACAATCCTCCCCCTCCCAATTTTTCGGCTTGACTACACACTTGGAAGCCACATAAAGTGACTAAGGAAGTTTTTCGGCCTATGTATCCCTGCAGATATCAGCTGAGAACTTTCATCTTCCCAGGGATTACTGACCCATTGATCCTTAAATTACAACTGGGACCTTTAAATGCCCAAACTATTCAGAAGGGAAAAAAGCTGAGTTGATCCTACCTACACTCCTTAGGCTATTAATGCCATGCAGTCTCAAAGTGCTTTACTCCCCTTCTTTTCAACATGCAAAGCCTCCCCAAAAGCCACTGTTCGCGTAACAGGCTCACAAAAAGTGTATTGTTAATTGTTACTACACTGCAAAATCTACCTTCTGGCCCTGCTGAAGTCTTCAGGACTACAGGTTTATTTATCATAGGAGTAAACACTGCGATCACTTTTGTCACAACTGTGCTACCGGGAAGCCCTACCAGCTAAAAGTCAGCAAAGAACAGACACACTGCATTCGCTTTTAAATTATTTGCTATTTTAAAAACGTTGCTGAATTACACATAAACAAATGCACTGATTCTTCTAACTCATTATTCACTGTATACTCAGAAAAAACCCAGAGGAATTTTGAAAATAACCCATACTAAGCTCCTAAAGAGAAACTGCATTCCTCTACGCAGTTGCCTTTATTGAGGTTAATTCCTCATGTGGCTATATCAAGCGAAACATAAATCCTATTAGTGCTTTTCCGATTTGCTTTAACAAATGAACTGCAGGTTGTAGTTTGCAGACGTGGTTTTCCACACAGCCCATTGCTGCAGGAATGCAGTTCAACAGTTGTTTTAACAATCTCTAGACACGCAAATGCTGTTCACGGGACTTACCACAGGGAGAATTTTGATCAACTAAGGGTTCCCCTGCCCCCCAAAAGGTGGTCTTCCTCTACAGCTGTTCATGCCACCAACTGCCTGCCTTGTGGGTAAAGCATTACAGAACACCATCCTCTCAGATGAAATTAGGGGAGCTGATTAAAAGGACCATGTTAGTGTTTATGTAGCCTGCCTCAAACTTTCCTACACGCCTTCTACAAACTTGTATGTTTTGGCTTGAATATTAACTTAGATGAAACACGTTCTACACGTATACCAGAGAGATTTAAAAGCAGAGCTGCTTTCGTATTGAAGTCTTCTAAACTCTAGCTATATAAAACTCTTGATCTTAGTATTTCGAGCTTGCAGGGTCATACTGAAGTTACACATACGGGAAATGTTGGTAACTAGAGCAGAACCTAAGTCCCAAGCCACAGCCAGCTCTCCAAATAACAAGCTTACTGTGCCCTGGAGGAGTGGCTCCCCCACCCTTACTTGGCTGCTGAAAAATTACACTGCTTGCGTGAAGGAGAGTGAGATCCTTGGGCTGTATCAGGAGAAGTGTGGCCAGCAGGGCGAGGGAGGTGATTCTACCCCTCTACTCTGCTCTCATGAGACCCCACCTGGAGTGCTGCGTCCAGCTCTGGAGCCCTCAGCATAAGAAGGATATGGACCAGTTGGAAGAAGTCCAGAGGAGGCCACGAAGATGCTCAGAGGGCTGGAGCACCTCTGCTATGGGGACAGGCTGGGAGAATTGGGCTTGTTCAGCCTGGAGAAGGGAAGGCTCTGGGGAGACTTTATAGCACCTTCCAGTGCCTGAAGGGGCCTACAAGGAAGCTGGGGGGGGGGGGGGGGGGGGGGGCACTTTTTACAAGGGCCTGTAGTCACAGGACAAGGGGTAATGGGCTTAAATTGAAAGCAGGGAGATTTAGATTAGATATCAGGAAGAAGTTCTTCACAGAGAGGGTGGGGAGGCACTGGGACAGGTTGCCCAGAGAAGCTGTGGGTGCCCCATCCCTGGGAGTGTTCAAGGCCAGGCTGGATGAGGCTTGGAGCAACCTGGTCTAGTGGAGGGTGTCCCTGCCCATGGCAGGGGGGTTGGAACTAGATGATCTTTAAGGTCCCTTCCAACCCAAACCATTCCGTGATTCTATGACCTACGAAGATGAAAAAGACTTCTTCCCGCAGACACTTTTATATGCAATCCTTACTTGCACGTGTTGTGTTTCACATTCAGTGAGGCTACGTGTGGAAGGATAAATTTACCAATAGAATTTGAAATTAAACAAGCGGAGCACTCCAGGAAATAAGATGACAAACATTTCCTTTCCAAATGTGCAACTTATGAGAATTAGGCCCTAATGGGGACAATGTCCTTCCAAACAACCAGACAAGTATTTTTATCATGTGAAAAGCAGCTTACATCACTCTGCTTGTAAGCTGTTTCTTGTCATTTGAACTCCTAATAGAATGGAATGAGTTATAGATATAAGTTACAGGTATAGTCAGCATTACTCAGTCAGCCAACAAAGGAAACCCAAGTAGTTTTCAAAACTGAAACCTAAATAATGCACAAGATGGACGTTGGCAATCCTTTCATATCTGAAGGAGGGCAAGTTGTACCAAACCCCTCCCCGAAGGTTACAGCTTAAAAACATTTGAAAACTTAAACACATTTGCCACGTCAATGGATTAGGAATCCATAGTAAAGAAAAATAACCTCCCCCATCCTTTATCTCTGTAACCTCACACACACTAACTGCTCCGATGGAGTCCCTAGCACAAGATTTATGGCCTCAGAGAAAGGAGGGAGCACTTGTTAAGAATACTCCTTAATTAAATTACAGAGAAAGAGCCACCCTCAGCTTTTTAACTGATTCACGTTCCATCTCCAAATATCCTGAAAGCTCCCCCATGCAATTCTTCAGCGTCTCCACTGCACAGTCTGTCTGTCCCTGGGGGGACCTGGCAAATCCCCAGGGAAGGGGTGTCAACACTGCTCCTCACTACAGATCGCCCCCCGAGATGCTAGCCAGTCTAGGTCCGTAAACCGTGTTTCCTGCTACTGCTATTCGTTAAACCAAAAAAGAAAAGATGTTAAACTCAATTTGAATTTCAGACAGATGACCAAGTTTCCTTCTGCTGTCACTGAAAGTCAGTTTAAAGTAAGCATCACTCGATTTATGCTGCAGAGGCATCATATATCTCTTAGTGGAAAAAAACCCAAATCCTTCAAATAAGCAGTTTTTCTAAAAAGGCAGATATAGCACCGAACCACTATGGAGGTGATAAACCAACAGCAGACTCTAGCAACCAGAAACCTATTTTTGTAAAGTTTTATAGAATAATGACTCAAGGCGAGAAAGAAGGAGCAGAGCAGGGAGTCTGTTCTTCATTTCTGCTGCAGCTCAGAACAAAACACCACGTCAGATGATTCCAAGGCTGCAGCAGCGTCCCATCGCTACATAAATTGTCTAATTGGCATCGGAGCACGATAAACAATCATTTTTAAGTCACCTGATGCAGTCCATGTAAGACAGCAGGTATGCCTGTAATGACACTTCTTTGCCAGAAAATGCCTGGCTTGGTAAGACACTACGCCTGACTTTCCAAATCAGGCAAGGAAAGCACGGTGAAAGCTGCTGCAACAGTATCCACCACAACTAATCTACCCTAGTAAACAACCATTTATCTGAATACCCGAGGCATTTTGTTGGGTTTAGATTCGTGAAGATTTCCTTCTAGAGTGTCAAAATTTAGTGCTAATTTTACAATATGCGATTTACTATTGATTTTCCTGCTACCTATGTGACCTCCGAAGTGTGTGAACTCTACCTCATTCTCTGAAGAAATGCTTTAATTTCCACAACTGTACATATGTAACATTCCTAGGAGTTATTAAACACTTCCAGATGAAGAGCTCATTTAAAACCAGAAGGATATTTTTGGAATTTGTAAATTATCCTGGGAGGCCTCAGTTCGGAGAGACTGAATTATTGAAAGACCATTGTTTACAGAGCGACACAACTGGTAAAAGGAGGAAATTCGTGGTTGTAAACAGTTCATACATGAGAACACATAGAAAATGATACAGCTCACTTGAGCCAGAGAGAACATAAATTGGGATCCAGAGGAAGACAGAAATTCAAGGTGAGGATGATCTCAACAGAAGCTATCCAAAATTTATCAACATAATAGAAGAGATTGTGCTGCCTCATGGTGGGACGCTTGCCAAAGACAAAACTGATACTGAGGACAAAACCAGGCTGATGGAAAGACCCTTTCCACTCACTGTTCTCCATATCAGCACTTCCATGGGGAAAAGGAGTCTTGCTCTGGAAGGGCCTTAAGGCTTCTTGAGCTGAGTGTGGTAGCGGTTTCTGGAGACTGCCTGTTACAGTGACACCTGTGTTTTGACATTACGTGGTCCCAGTTCTGGCTTTCAGGTACTTCAGTCGCTATTTTCAGGAAGTTTGCTTCTCTAAACCACCTTTTACTCAGTCAAGTGATCCAGAAGTAGAAGATGAAGTTGCAATTTCAATGTCTCCCACCAGCTGCCATGCAAAATGTTGGTGGGGTCATTGCAGGAGTGTCCAAGTGGTTCCCACTGCCCTGGCCCTGTGTCTATGCCAAACATCAGCTCTGTCATCACACAGAGCACTCCTCACAGCCTGGTAAGACGGCATCTACCTTAGCTGTAGAGCAGTATAATGCAGCAGTCACCATTCCCTATGGAAAACAGAAACTCAGCCTCAAATCCTTCTGGTTACCCAATCCCAAGAAGGTATTTGCATCCTTTACTTTTCACACCACCACATGGACACAGGGCATTTCAAGGTCTGAACAACTCCATAAAGCATCTACTTTACAAAGGGATTCAGTATAAATAGGGACAGCTGAGACAGATGCTTCAGTGACAGCAAAGTTATTTAGAAGACCTGCTTTCATGAACTTTATGCTATTTTACACAAAGTGGAACGGTTTCCAAAGAAAAAGACTAGATGGAGGAAATCTCGTTTGCTAGACATCCTCCCCAGCAGCGGCAACATGGATTACATGCTATTCCCCACATCAGGAGTGACAGTAAATGAAGGACTTGAATCTCTTCTGAGTTTCAGAGCACAAGTAGAACCACCTACCAGGTTTAGCAGCGCTTGCTAGACACTTTAGTGCTCTTGCAGCCACTACCTACCCATCACTGCCTGCAGCTAAAAGTTCCCTCCCCTTTGCTACCTATTCATTTTACCCTTCTTTGCAGAGTTTAGGCTTTCAGGTCATTCTGATTGTGGGCAAGTTATGCTTGCTTGTCTGATGAAACCCTTTTAAATCCAATTTATTCCTGTAAAAAAACCAGGTCATGTTCCATTTATATGCTCTGCATCTACTACAATGCAAATAATCCACCACAAGAATCATGGAATGGTTTGAGTTGGAAGGGACCTCAAAGACCATCTAGTTCCAACCCCCCTGCCATGGGCAGGGACACCCTCCACTAGACCAGGTTGCTCCAAGCCTCATCCAGCCTGGCCTTGTGACTCCAACTGAAGATCACCAAATGTTAATACAGTTATTTATGGAAAAATCTTCATCTGTGCTGCTTTGTACTCACCGTTACTGAAGACTTCTCTCAGAGGGAAGAATATGTTTATGGAGTGACATGAGTTATTGGGGATTTATCTAAACCAATGTAAATAAAATCTATTACTTGATTGTTCCCTGTTTAGTTAAATGGAGTTGTATTAAATTTTATCATCAAATTGCATCAGCATCTCAAAACTTTTCCAATAATTTCTTGAAAAATTACATAATTTCTTGCAAAACAATGCCTGCAGGAAGCATATCTGAGACATTGTCAACCATTAGTTAAAAGGGGATGATTAAAATGGAGTCCCAGAGGGTGCATCACAACAGAAGGACTGTTGCAACAAGCACACAGGAGACTCAGAGAAGAACAGAGCTTCAGGGGCTGCAGTTTTGACAATCCTCTTGAAGCAAGCTTTATTAAAGCATTACGTGATCTGGCAACAGCCTGATGACATTCTTTTCATCTCAAAACTGGCCTTAATTTTATCTCCTTGAAAAGTAAGACTCCTTTTCATTAGGTTCTCAGTCATTCCCTTTTCCTAACCTGTTTCACAATCCAGGCTCAATAGACAACTATCAATTTGAGTTTTGGCACTGCAACTTTCAAAAGCTGGGTGCCCGAATCTCAGTTCTGCATCTGCAAGTCTCTGCCACCAGACCAAAGAGCTAATAGGTTTCTTTACAGTAAAGAACAGGCAATTGCCTGCTGGAAAATCACCCTCATGGCAACGGCTTCGTAAAAAACAACCATCGTGTTTCACCTGTTATCGTTATGGCAAAGGTACCTCTCGGTCATAGCTGAGGGTCAAAAAAATTCTGACCAGAAAACTGAAACACAGGCAGCCGTTGTGCACGCACATGCATTCACAGCTTCACCTGGCATCCTGCTCTCCTACACGGTGTTTAGACACGATAAAAAGATGTGGGCTTTGTAGATTTGGCTGAGAGTGTATGTGGGTGGAAAGCAGATTAAGGGGAAGGGTTTAGGCTAGGAAAGAGGTTGCGTCAAGGCGCATGTTTAAAACCACGCAATTTTAGCATATTTTCAGGCGGCCAAAGTCTGCCCTGACTTTATCCATCCTTTCTCTGTTACCCACAGGAAATCTTAGTAAGGGAGAACTAAAAATACAGGGATCCTGCACTTGAGTCCTACATGTTCCCCTTTCTACTCCAGAGCTGCCCTTGAAAGCAGAAGAAAACCTATAGGCTTGTCTGGGCTGTAGCAACAAGGTGGGTCCAGTATGTGTGGAACGGAAGGCTTTCAAGAAAATTCACTGACCCAATGTAAAAGTAAAAAGCACATTTACAATAGATTGAAAATGTAAAAGCAATTGGCTGACATGCAAATTAAAAACAACACAAAAACCCACTTGTAATTTAATAAAGTCCCATAACCAGTTCATTATTAGCCTGTGGTAATGCTATTAGCTGGTCCGGATTGCTGCCGCTTTACCACATCTCCTTGGAGCCGGAGAGAACAAGAAATTTGGGAAAGAAGGGGAAGACATGTCAAAGTACTCTTAAGTCATTCCAAAAAGTCCAGCCTTTCTTAAAACTTGGCTACTCAAGATAAAATGAGGTATGATGTTGGACAGGAAGGATTTACTGGTAGAAAGAAGCATCTACATAAGGGTAGAGATGTCCATTTCCTTCGCAGGGAGTGATTATTTTTTGAAGGCCTCAAGCTTTTCCCACAGATCAGACTAAAATGTCTATCACTGCAGGAAAAAAAAGAGAATGGGTTGAAGGTCAGAGATGATAAAATTAAAAACCACTTTTAAACCTCCATCCCCATGTAAGAGCTGACAGTCTGCATTTTTACACAGTTTGCTTTGCCCTGTAGTACAGTTTTTTCTATCGGTCCACAGTTCTCAGACCTGTGAGTGTTTCTTGCGTGTCACATACGGTCGTTTGCACTAACCTCAGCTCACAAACTCTCAAAACTTCTGGGGATTCAAAGAAATCTTCTTACATACGTTTTACTGCAAACACTCTTTATGATAGGGGAAAAAAAAAAGAAGTATTAATGTTAACACCGTACACAATTAAAAGATCAACGGCTTTCATTAAAGACCTGGAATAGGAGAAAACAGCATCAGAGCAAAACAGCACCAGAGCAAGTATGCGACTTATTTTAGAAGCTGCTTCTTCAGCAGATCTTATTCAGCAAAAAAAAAAAGGGAACAAAGAGTTACCTACTGCAAAGTAATAGGAAACATGTTTCACGCTATGGGAGAAGCCTCTGAATTCCTTCTCGCTCAACCTCCCTTTCCTAGCAAGGCCATTCATCCAAAGTCACAATCCCAAAGCCAGCACAAAACCTCATGTTACCCCAGCTGAAAATCCGCCGTGTGTTATCAGCTGTGGCTCTGAAGGCCAGATTCAGTGTTACCTAAAGAAAACTAGAACACTGATATAAAAAACTAGTTATTGCACAACTGCCAGACCGCATGGCATTTGCCTTGATATGAAGATAAAGAACGTGCTCCTACTGCCCCCAGGATTAAAATTGTTGTAGAGTTGCATAGCACCTTTCTTTTAAAGGTGCCTTAAATATATCCATAACTAAACCTTCCACTAAGGACTACATGTGTTCAAACCCTGGTATTTTATCTAAGAGAACAGCGATACAAGATATGAAAAAGCCTTACTGACTGGCTTGTTGTATAAAAAAGTACACTAAATTAGTCTTACACAACCCCTCAGTGGGCATAAAAGTAGTCAATAAGTAAAAAATGATGGGTGGGGAGGTTTTATAGGGCAATTAACATGTGCCTCAGGCACAATATTTGCAGTTTTGTACATTCCACCACTGGAGATCTGAATACACACTTTACATGATCTTTAAGACTAACTTCAAAGCTAAGAAGGCTGAGAAATTTAAGTGATTATTATCCCTGGTTTTCTGGATCCACTGTAAAATCAATTTTTGTCCTCAGGTCAGCTGTGTTCCAGTCCGCTCTTGCGACAGCTCAGCTCTGAAGATATTAATTGTTCCAAGCAGGAATTCAGATCCTGCATCTAATGGAGCTATGCCTGGGAGCCCAGATGCAGCTGGATTGTACATGGATTTAACTCAAAAGAACAGGTTACAGCAACTCAGTTTCTTCATGGTAAGAGACGGTCAGGAAGGTACAGCTTTGTAGAAAGACAGTTGTAAATACATATAACCTTAACATAAGTGTAACCTTTGGCAGAGATAAGGAATAAACTCAATTACTTGAGCTGAAGTAAAGAGAGAGTGCTGCTTTATGTTGAAGAGCTTCCTCCCTCTGCGAGAGTTTTTTTCAGCCTGTCAGCCTTTTTTCACTTGAATTATAGGCAGCCTCTAAAAGCTCATCCAATCCTTTTGTTCCCTTCTCCCCAACCAGATCTTTACGGTTTTTAGATTTCTTTTGATCTCGGGCTTATCCTGAGGAAGACTATCCCCTTCCACACTGAATTGAGTCAGCAACTGATACCTTAATTCCTTTGAAGAAACATACCTAAAAGCTAGATTATCTGTAACATTTCATACCTGGTTTCTAAATATGTCTCCGTAAGCTCCTCTTTACCTACACGCATTCTTCTCAGACAGGTAGCAAACCCTAAATTTCAATGGGACGACTCACTGCTTCATACTCAAAGTTCACACCGTAACATTAAATCTCTTCAGGACAATGACTTCCCAGTTACCACTCAGATTTCTCAGAATCAGCAGTTTGAATTATTGCTTAACACACTTTTTTCCATACTGGCAATTTCACATGAAACAGATTTCAAGACTCCTTAAGCACGGTCTGCTAAACTTTGGGCTGGAAGAATTTTGATTGTTAGATAAAGCATTTAGTCATATCTGAGAAAAAACTAACCGAGAAACACCAGCCCAAAGCCCCTAACAGCTTTTCCACATGTATGAGAGACATAGGACACATATCTCATGTGAGACATGACTGACTACAATATTTTGCTGATTTGAAAGCATATAAATGCGGGAATTAATTTTCTTATCAAACAAAAATAATGAATGGTACTCTGCTCAGCTTAGCTCAGCCTCTCTCTTTATGGAAATCTCTTAATTAACACTGAAATACGGTTTCTAGAAATGGTATTCCTTGGGGTTACCGCCTAAAAAGAACACCATGCTCAGGGTTAAGCTTAAAATGGCCAACTTCAATTTTTAATGCCAGACTAGCTAATGTTTACTACCAGAGCCCATTAACTCTCACAGCCAAAGTGATGCCATCACAGACAGGACCTCGGATATGAAATGCATAAAAATCAAGGCTATGCCCATACCATACCAGAGAAATTCCCTAAATTTAATTAACATTCTAAAGGTAAGCAGCACATGTAAACTGCTCATATTTTTCTGTATGTAAATGTAGAGTTTCTTTTTAAAAGCACTAGTGTAATATATTTATGCGGAGGAATGAACAGTAGTTCTGGTGCTGACAGTCACTTGTGTGCCTATTAACTATTCATAAAACGCTCAATAGCATTGGAAAGACCCTTTGAAGCAACAGTAAAGGCTTTGGAAAGCTTTTATCATATTAAATATATAACATGAAACTTGGTGTTTACAGCTACCACCACCCATTAGTCAGACGGCAAGTTTTTCAAGCCGAAAGCAGCAGCAGCAGCAGCCACCCCAACTCACAGAACACAGAATTTTTTGCTTCTGCAATCCTAATGAAACAGGCACATGGATCCCACTTTTCAAAGACATGAAATGGATTGCATTACCACCCAAATTGTGCTTGAATTACAACGGAAATAATCTGAAATTACCAAACTGTGTTATTTATTAACGGTTTAAAGTGCAGGTTTTGTTTGTCTGTTTTGGGGGGTTTTTGGGGGTTTTTTGGGTTTTTTTTTTTTTTTGTTAAGAGGAGCCATGTATTGTGATTTCACTGAGCATGTTTCTTCAAAAAGCTACCTGTTTCTCCAGGTTTACACCACACCAGTCATTAGGTTCTCCTCACTTTTTATTCACTCAAAATCCCTTGAAAAATAATTTATAACATTTATCCAACATATCCATGAACTGTTATGAACTAGAAGTAGATTTAGAGATTTAATCGTTGGAAACCAAGTTTAATGATGGAAGAAAACACACTTTCATTTATAAACAATAGCACGGATTTTAATTCCCTCTCCCGGATAAGCAGCATTAAGTACCAGATGTTTCAGAAGAGAAAGGCCTCATCCTGCTCCTGTAGAGTTTACAGTTTGTGGCTGAAATGTGACAGCAAACAGTGTGTTAAAGAACATACTCAAGAGTAACAAGAAATCACTGTTTCTCAAAAATCTTGGACTGATGAATAAGTAAACCTAGAGTGCTGAAGGCACTGAGTTGATTTTCTGGTAAAGTTTTAACACTGGTGGGGAGGAAATGCTGACTGAATGGGTCCCTAAAAAACATTAACGAAGATTTCTAGATTTCAAAACTTGTGAAAGTGCCAACTAGTGTAATTTCACCTGAAGCCAGTCTGCTACTTCTCATTTTCGGCACATTTTTACATCCTCTGAAAGTTAGCTGCTTCCTTCTGAATGCTTGAGCCGCAGATAGCAAGAAATCAAAGAGCAAGTTAGAATTAAAAAAAGGTGTAATACATATTTGGCCTGTTCCTGTTGCTAAGCTACTAAAGCCCAGTTATGACTGCAAGGCGGTTAGAGATTTGTAGCTGCATTTCTGACAAGGCCATGTAACATCGATTTAGGCAGAGCAATAAAGATTAGTGCCACAAATCAGAACTTATTTTGGTAGGGGTACAGCAACTGGGGCACTTCTAGGCCTTTCCAATTCAGTATCCATCAATCCGAGCAGCTCTCCTTACTGCCTTTTAGTTCTTTTGTTAAGAATTCAAAACTCCAGGGAATGAAGGAATTGAACCACTGTTGAATTAGAAAGGGACGATCCAAAGGACTATCTCCTTCAGTTGCTGAAACCTCGTGGCTTACAGAACAAGCAGGAGAGGTCGTTGATCTGCCAAAGCATAACTACACCTTTGATCCAGGGTACACAACAGCTAGGAAAGTCAAATACCTGCAAGCAGAAAGTGTGCAATCCCATACTAACGTGCCTAAGGTTTTAATGGTGGGATCAGATAAAAATCGCAGATAATTCCGGTGACCAAAGTTTTCTCCGAGATACAGAGCACAAGCACAAACCGTAAAGCTTAATTGTTAATATTCAACATACATCGGTAAGGAAGAGTTTTTGCATACCCAAAAGACTTCTGGTTCTTCAGTGTATTATAAGCAAAGTTAGTTGGTTGAGTCATCACACTTCCCCAGGTGCCACTTCTCAAAAACAGTTTCTCAAGCCAATTTAATCTCACAGAAAACAACTGAATGTTGCTTTTACCAAAACAAGAAGCCAAGGGAATATTACAGCAGTTCGACAGCTATATGCAACCCCCTCCAGTGAGGAATAAATATAGCTCACATTGAGGCAGACAGATGTTGAGGCTGATAAAGGTAAACAGAACCGTGTAAGAGGTAATTACTAAACAGGCTAGATAAGTCACCCGTGAATAACTTAACCCTTCAGTGAATCCAACAGTGTTTATTCTCCAGCTGAAGGAACATGAGCCGGTGCACAAAAGATTTCAATTAGCTCCCCAAGCACTAACATTTGTGACCAGCTACCTCCCTTTCTTATCTATACCGCTGGGAATATCACCACTGCAGACTCCCAGCCAGCTCTTCTAGAAACAAGAGCTCTTTTCTTCCCTTCCCCCAAATCCCAATGTTATTTTGATCACTGGGGTTAGGGAAGGAAGGGAAGAGATGTTTCTCAATTATCTGGAGGAAACAGATCTGCTAGAAGAGCTCACAGAAGAAATGTAAACTAGTAGTCAGTAATTAAGAGGATGGTTTATTTACACTGTGTGACCCTACTCTATGGCAAGGTAAAGTCAGCTTAGCCAGCTATACATTTTAAACACCCAAGTGCCAGCACAGACAAAAAAAGTGAACAGGGCACTTACAAAACCGAGGGTCTTCTCCAGGCAAAGCAGGATGCCAGTATTCTGCATTCATGGCAGACAGAAACTGAACCAATGCTGCTAGTACAAACTTAAGTCTCTAAACATCAACTTACCCAAAAGACAAAACCTCAAAACAAGTTACAGACACGATAAACATTCCCATATGAAATGACGTGTGTTTTATTCAGCGAGTCAGGTTGATCTCAAAGCTCCTATTTGGAGATCGCTGATCTATTTTAACTGTGTCACGAACAGATCCAAAAAGGACATTTGATGAGCTCTGGAAATTAAACCTCTCAGGAAAACTTGGAGGCATAACCCACCAGCATCTCTCGTGCTATTAACTGCACTGATCACTGACCCCTCTGTTGAGGCAAACCAGACTAATAATTAATATGAAAACACATTTTTAACTGCAGGAAGACTGCACAAAAGAATTTGTACACTGCATTCTCACAAGTTCAATCTCTTATGCCCTTTTCTCATATCAAATATAAAAATACAGTTTCATTTGAGGTGCTAACCTTGACATTTTTAAACAATGTTGTAAACAGTATTCAGTGAACATTATTTTGAGAGTTGGTTGAGTGCTTCTGTTTGGCCAGAACTGAGCATGCTGTAAGGTACAACTGCAAGTATAAGCCAAACCAAACGTTAGCAAACTTAGAGTATATATACACTTAACCAGTGCACACACATCATTGATTTATTCACTCATGG
Source organism: Rhynochetos jubatus (assembly GCA_027574665.1). NCBI lineage: Eukaryota > Metazoa > Chordata > Aves > Eurypygiformes > Rhynochetidae > Rhynochetos > Rhynochetos jubatus. The sequence goes on along the minus strand of CM050648.1, from coordinate 4,262,974 downwards.
AAGCACACTCAGTCCACTATTTCCATTCACTTTCATGTGATACTTTCTGATATCTGATAGAGAATATTACTTTCTGGATTTGATAAAGATCATACCAGATACTGTTCATACTGTAAGCAGTTTATTGGAAACCTGATTACAGTACTTACCATGAAACTTAACACTGTATTCCTGTTTTAAGCCCCATTACCCACCAACATTATCTAAACCTATTTGTATCAAGGGTTATTCACATATATTTGTATCAAGGGTTATTCATATATATTCATGTGTTATAAACAGATCAATCACATAAGCCAAGATTCAGCAGTGGTTTGAAATAAATGCAGTATTTCACTAGTAGTTGGAAAAAACCCAAATTATCTGTTTATTGTAAAGTACTGTAACCTAAAGCATTTCTCCATACATAAAAAATCAGCTTAATTGCAATCCTTTAGTGTCTAGTCTTGTTAGTAGTATCCAGGACCTTTTAATGAAGAATTTCAGACTTAAATCAGGCTGAAACTTTTAGAGGGAAGCAGTATTAGACAGAATGTAGTGCATCTAGAAATCCTCTCCACTTAAACATGGTTACACAATCGCATCTGTGGCACAGCCAGTAACAAAATCAACTAAATCCTTTTTACCTTGTGTATTTGTAGTTGCCAGACTCAGCTTCCCTCTTCCCCTGAATTCAATCGATGACAAAAGATACAAGTTTCCATTGACGGAAATGAGAATTACTTACCAATTTGTAACAACACAGGCGTTACCAAAGCTGTCTCCATGGCATAACAAAACTCCCTGCCAAACATTACTGCACCATGCATCACCCACAGGCGTATTGGTATCCGGTCTATGGATCCTTCACTAATGGTCTCCTCCCTGCTTTCATTCTCCTTGTTTTCTGGTTTCTGAAGCTGTGCCACAGGTAGATCTTGAACTTGCATAGATTCCGAGTCAGCATTCTGGGGAGCCATTTTCATTACCATAAAAATATATATATATTTGTTATATCTATATAAATAATACTACCATAACTCCACAAACAAGTTAGGGTGTCTTCTCTTTCAGCTTCTCTTCCTCTGGCAAGTAATGCTTATATTCCTCTTGTACAAACAGGTATCTTGCAATTTCTTGTATAGATTTGAGACATTAAGAACGAAAAGCTATTTGGTAGAAATTTCAACATATGGCTTGCTGGTTTACTGTGAGTTAGAGTTAAAAATCCATAATTGCCATTCAGTTAATACCAGTTTCATAATTATTATTGAAGAAGTGCTGAAGTTGTTATTCTTGCTACAGAGAGGTGGAAAGGCAACACAAAGAGGTGCTCCACTGTTAATCCCCATCGAGTGGCTGATTAATCTGCAACAAAAAGCAAGCATTTAAAAATTTCAATAGCATTTTTCAGGATATTGTGTCTCCCCCCCCTTAACCATATACCCTATTTCCTGCTTAATGCTTTCCATTGTCCTTGCCTAGCGTAGGGTCTTTTATTCCACATTCCCTCCCACCTCTGGACTTTCCATTGAAATGCAGTTATTCCTCATATTTAAAGGATGCTTAACTGTACTCCTAAGTTCCTCCAGCTTCTGGTCCTATGTGTAGCCACATAAGACGATAGCAGTATTTGTCTGAGATCCTCAGAACATTGAGCACAAGACTAACAAATTCTGGGAAATTTAATGCAGGTTCCATTTCAGAAATAGCGTAGGATATTCCAGCACTGTGCCAGGAAGATGATTCATCAAATGCCATTTATTTGCTGGCCACACATACATCTCCATTTAGAATTCTGGAAGCTGCCAGTTACTCTGCAGTAACCATCACATATCTTATAAAGAAGATATTCCTCAAACATAAGCAAAACCAAGCCACTAGGAACATAACTTTGAGGACTGATATTTAAATATTTAAACTTATAATGAAGATATATACAGCATTTGCATCCTTCCTGCACACAAGACCAGAGCATCTTACTCCCACATCCTATGAGGCTTCTAGAATCCATGAAAGTAGAATAGTACAGCATCTTCCACCTTACATTAAAATTATTAAAATATATTCAAACCATCTAAGACAACCTTGTCCTGTATTTCATTTCCTCCTCCTTCGTGCCACACAGTCTAAGCAGACCTACATGCTTCATCACACGTCAATCCAAGTATTTAAGCACTTAGGAGAGGAAAGAAGTATTTTACAAAACAGTCACATTACATAACGTTCGTACCGGAAGGATGCACATTCCCATCTATGCACACAGTGTGACTGAACTCACGCCCCAGGACAAAACTCCCTGGGGGTATGGTTCCACGAGATGCCGCCTTTGGTATCAAGGCTGGCCTAGCAAGTCCCCATGCAGCCGTTCACTGCCCCTTCAGTTGTGGCAACAAAAACTCTTTGTGGGCTAGACCATAAACCAGATCATTAAGCGGTGAACCTAAAAATGCGCCTTAAGAAAAAAGATGACATGTTTGGGGTTTACAGCACATCACAACATCATCTCTGTTTCAGTATGACCTGACATGCTGTTCTGCTCAAGTGCAGCACGGGCACATCTTGAGCGCTCCCTCCTGCTGATACCCTCCTTCAGGGGGTACCCTCAGCACGTTTATTGCATGTATTTTGTTCTCCCAGTCAACAGCACCTTCTTTGGTCTGTGTTTTTTCTCCTCCCAAGCCCTTCAAGATTCCTGGCGTTCTCAGATCTGATCACCTCAGTAACAACTTCCTGCTATAATTGGTTTTACAGGTAGTCAAACCTTTAAATCACACGAGAGAGGTTAAAATAACTTACAGAATACAAGTGCTATAAGCCAAATTTAAAGTTCCAAGTTTTAATGTATGAGCATTAAATAGCTCAGAACAAAAAGGACTCGGGAAAGCATTTCTCCACCCACTCAGAATTAACTGGAGGAGTGAGATGCACTGCCTAGGGGTACTGAATTATGGCACAGACAGGTAACTTATTCAAGTTCTTCATAAGCATTGCGTTTCTATAAAGGTTTTTCTTTCTAGCAGTCCAGGTTTGGATTTGCTAAGCTCCTGCATGCAGCACAGTTCACCTGCCTCCTTCTGACAGTGTTGAACTCGCAACAGGAAGGGATGTGGTTCTCTTGCTTTAGCGTCTGAAGCTTCAACTCAATCCTTGAAGGGCTATTGGTTTGTCATAAATATGATAGGTACTGTATGCATTAAAAAAAAACCAACCCCACACATCCGCTTTTCTTAACACAAGTTCTGGTGAGTAAAACCTACAAGATACGAGTTCCAGAGTAGGAGCAATTATTTTAATTACAGAGTAGTAATCAAACGTTTAATCGTTGGCACACTCGGGCAAAACTGCATTCAACAGGATTTAACAGTTTACGTATCAGCTCTTATTATTCAGAAATCACTCAGAACACGTGCGTTGTATTACAGACTAAAGGTCATAGATAACACTCCTGTCCGAGGTGGCTTTAAAGTCTAGCTTTTTCTTGTGCTTAATTTCCCCTCCTGTCACTGTCTATGAAGGATTTAACTCAATTTCCCTAAACACCCCATTTAATACGCAGTTACGGGGTAGCAGTACGAGGCACGGCGAGGAAGGCAGTTCACCACACCAGAATGCTTTATGATGCACCGGGGCAGCCTGCAAACCAAGCAGGATGACACCGGGCTGGGAGCATTTGTCACTGGAAAGGAGCAAGAGGCAGGACAAAAGAGGGTATCTGGGATTCAGCCTATTTGAGTGAGACTCTTAAGGGATGACTGAAAAAGTTATTCTTGAAGTAGATGATGATAGAGAGCGATCAGATAATTTAAGAGACACGGATAATGGATGATAGATGGAAGTAGACTTTGAAGCTGTAATTGACAGAGATAAGAACAGTATATTTTAAACATGCCAGAAAAAGCAGTTGCAGTATTCAAGTGCAATAGCAAGAGGCACAATGGACAGGTTTTATCTAAAGGAACAGGGAATTACTGTTCCATTATGCCAATTTTGCGGTAAGCATTACGCTAGTCTTCCTGCAGCACTTTCATCCGACTCCAAGTGCACGTCTCATACACGAGCCAGAGAATAACAACAGCCTCTCAGAAACGTCTTCCAGTTTTTTCCCCTAAGTCCTGCTAGGTTGTGTTCATACTCATTTTAGACTGATAGAGACTCTGCTGCTGCTTTTTCCAAGCTCATTTTGAATTTGGCAAGTTTGAATAGTGGCATTCTTCCTTAGCGAAAATGGAGACAAATTCATTTACCTGCTGGAAGTAAATATTACGGAAGCGAAGAACTCCAAAGTAAATGGCATGTAAAGAGCAGTTGGATTAAAATACCAAAAAGGGCATGCTCCTATGCCTGCATCTAGCACAATTTTTTTTTTCCCATGTTTGTTGGCTAGTAAAACCTAACTTTAATTGTCAATTACTTTTTTAACTGTAGTATTGAAGATGCATGGTAATTTCCAATACTGTCCCTTTACTCATGCGGTTCAAAGGCTTTATCATGCAGAGTCCCTAAGAAATAGGACAGCTTTATTATCAGCATGTTTTAAGAAGTGATGAATTAGGCTTCATTTTACCTGTCATTCAACCAGACTGGGCACTAAGAGAGCTAGCATCCCTTCCTCAAACAGATGTTTACAGGCATGGTGGCAAAAGGTTTCAGAAAGACGGCTTCCTTTCCATCCCTACCCATCCAGCCATGGAGCAGCTAATCAAAACAATTTAAAAATGTAAATTGGCACATGAGACAGCATGTATCTCAGGAAGCTGAGACCATGTGCCCTATTCTGCCATGCACTCTTCACTATACCTTCCACAGCATTTTAAAAGGCATCTTCATGACTGACAAAGAATAAGGAAGTGGAATAAAGAATTTCAGCCGTGGAAAGAGATTCATGTGGGCACTGTACAGAGGTTGGGTTTGAAGAGACGCTGAGATACAGAAATACTCCTGATCTTGCAAAGTGTACGTGGGAGAAGGGGACTGATTACACTAGCTATTCGTCAACCTAATTGCACGTTTTATTTTGAGCTTTGGCCACATTGCGACAATGACAAACCCCATAAAGGGGTATTTAATATTTCAACAAAAAGGCAAGGAATATATTCTGAAAACTAACCTGTAAGCGAAATTTTATAAAAGCTGCTCAAATCACTTGCAATCTTATCTGTTAGACATTTACTATCTATCACATAAGTTGTAACATGACCGTGAAGCACAAAACAACATGGTACAGGCTTGACAAGGCTGTATCACAACAATCCTGTGCCTCAAAGAGGTAGCATTCACAAAGCACGTGAACCATTGAATAACCAAAGGAAAAATTCTGCCTTTCTTTATGGGTTTCCAAAGAAGACTTAGTTATATGTCATATCTGTGGTCCGCAAAATTCAGTGGGCTTCTTTTCCCTAGCGAGCACTAAGATGCTGGAGATGCACAAAAAGTTTAGGCTAGGCAATTATGCAACACAACATCTCAGGCAAGTGACTTCTATCACACTTCTCCCCCTGTTTTCTAAGTTTAGATGTTGACAAGCAGTGGTCTTGCATTTGTGACACCACCATCAATCCCAAAATAAATGGGGTTAACAGTGGTTCTGCCCAAATCTTTCAAGACTGAACTATTTTTAATGCACGTTTCCAGATAACTCTTGCTTACAAGGAACAGGAATGTACTGTTTGACAAGCAACTAGATTTTCTGAACCAATGCCAAAACACATGACTTTAATTAAACTATGGAGTATGCAGCAAGTTTCAGGTAATCACAGACATACATTATTAAGCAGTAATAAAGCCTGGCAAGTAGGTACAGTTAAATGGGCCCAACTGGATAACATGAGAAAATTTCAACTCTTCAGGAGGGCTTTCTTCCTCTCAAGGTGTTAGGCAATCCTTAAGGCATTTACTGGTATGAGAAACAATTCATTTCAACAGGGTAGGTGTGCACTAGTTACAAAATCCCAAGTCCTAAGGGAAAAATAAGCACGGCCTAACAAAAAATGGAATAGACAAACTGAAAAGCATGGCAACAGTTCTGTCCAAACATTACTGAGCTTCTACTAGAACAAGGAGGGGATTGAGCAGAAGCAAACTATCTCCTTCTCTCATCTCGGTCTTTAACATTTGTTGCATTAACTTCCAGTAACTCATCTAGCCATCTCTTGTCTTCAAGTTCTGCCCTTTCCATTATCATTACTTTCTTTCACATGCAAGTATACAGACTGATCCATCTCTTCCAACCACAGTGAACAGCTGCACTGGGTTTTGCTCCATGGGAATCGGTTGCCAGCAATGTGGGAAATACTCTAGCTCAAAGATTCTATGGTTAAAATATTTCTACTTTCTTCATGCTGAAAGGAAGGATGAAGAGACACCTTGAGCCACCACTGACTACAAATGTATTTGTTATTGTTTACCATTAACTGCATAAAGGAAAATAGCTGAGAACCAGTTCTCACAGCATTGAACTAGGCTTTCATGAGTCTGGTCACAGTTGTCACTGCATCACTAACAGATCCTAATGTGACATTCTGAATGACACGTTGAGAAAATCATAACAAATAAACAAGGTGGGTATACTTCTACTTCATGAAATATTCAAACGGTTGTCTGGAAAAAGGAACTCTAAGAGCCTAGAAGAGTCTTACACCTTACCCTCCCCTTCAATTCTTCCATGAGCACATCTCACAGGCATACATGCTATGTATACAACCATACTATTTCACCTGTGAATCATGCAAGGCTGGCAAGCCTGTAATTAGCCAGTCATTCCATTTATTTGTCAAATACTTAACTTTTCTGCTAAGTTGACCTATGCTAAGGTTTCCAAGCAATCTGGCTACCTCTCGAAAAGTAATCTAGACTGATTTAAGTAGCTTTAATATTAGCATTGGAAAGAAAGGTTCTGAGTTTATCAGGCCTTTCCTCAGGCTAAATAAATGTTTGGCTGAACACTTCTACCCCGATGTTGCAGACAAATATCACTTATTATTCCTTCTGCGATGAAAAGCAAACCGGACACTGAGTCCTGCTTCAGCATCTGACTGGCCTGCAAAACGATACATCGCTTGGACTTGTGCCTTTTCAAAAGTAAAATGGCATTTGTCCAAGGATAATTACTAATGTTTTCTGTTCAAATCCGCTGGTGCTCCACCACGCCAACAGAGCAATAGCGTGTTGCTGTGAGAGAGCAGCTCTGAAAGGCAAGGTTGACCTTCATCCCCTCGCATCACAAAACCTTGTCAGTTCTCAAAACGCATTAAACAATTCCGTAAGATGCCATCCAACCGATTTTGTACAGATAACCCCCACGATTTTGTTCTGCAGACCTGCCATAGGGACAGCACCTTCCACTACACAGACAGTAGCAGCTGAAACCACAGAGATACTCCTTGCAGAACAAACCTGACCGCAGCTTGGAATTGTAACAGCAAGCTGTACTGTTGCTAGGACAGCCTGCTGTGCTAGCAAGGCTACTTCTGCTTGCATAGGAACATCACATAAAATACACTGTCAGCTTATGCTGCTCACACTATAGGTTTCTCACTCACGTTAAGCTGGCATAAACAAGTACTTCCTCTGAAAGCACCAGCCTGTTCTTCCTTTTCTTTGCCCCAGGTTCCTTACTCCTACCCCTTCGGGCACAGTCCCATAAGCATCTATCTGAGTAGCGAACCAGACAGCATAACTCATCTTGGTCGAAAACTAAGCTGACAAAACCCACCAAAAAATCCTTTATCAAGTCAGGTTGGTTTTATCCAATTGCATGGCTCCATGGATCCCTACCTACCTCATGGGGGAAGGGGGGAACAGGGACAGCTGGAAGTACTACTCCAAATAGCAATACCCAAAGCGAGTGTGAAATTGCAGCTCACAGAAAAGTTGTCGGTGGATCCCTGTGGCTACAAGGTCAAAAAGCAGACTCACCTGCTCAGCTCAAGAGGCTTCCTTTGCAGAAGGATCTCCGCTCATGCTGTGACAACTATCGTATTCTGCCTCCTCCTGAGTGCCAGATGCAAGGCAGAATACCACTTGCTTAGCCAATGGGCAGCTATTTTCTCCTCTGCTGTTTTGCGGCTCTGTTGCTAATTATCAGCAGCTGTTTATAGTAACAGAACTGGCCACAGGGGACATTTCTTTGGCCCATGTCAAGACGCTGAAGTGTTCAGCCACTGCAGCAGGAAGAAAAAGCACCTAGTAAACATACCTGGAGTTTTTGGCCCAGTTGGACAAATGCATGAAAGTACTTGAAGTTCAAAGGGGCTTTTATCCTTTATGGAGAGATTATGTTGTTCCGTCATAAAAGTTTAGACACAAAAAATCCTGTGGCTTTCTAGAAACACCATCATGTCAGTGAGTCAACGAAGCCTTCGGTTCAAAAAGGCAGCAATTATAGACAGGTAATTGTTTAAATTCCCATTAACACTTCTCAAACAGTATAAGGCAAACCCAGATTTTTAGCTAGTGCTTTCTAAAACCAGCACTGTATTAACCCTGTCAGAGGGGGATGACTATACTTGTTCATGGATAGTTTTTAAAAAATGCAATTATACCACACATGACTTCGCAACGGTCCCATATGTGAGCAGCATTACTCCAGGTCTTGAGAGGTAAGCCAACCTCTGATTCTAAAACAGTCACACATTAAACTGGACTAACCTGTTTTGAATCACTAAAAGCCTGCCAAAGGAAAAAGGTTAAGGCTAACAGGGTGAAATGAAGAACCACATTTGACATGTCCTAACATTTAATCCACCATTCAGGTAATCAAAGGCATTGAAACACAACAGCATACACCAGCTTGCTCGAAAAGGACACAGTGCCTAAGCAACCCTATGACTGACACCGAATGAAGACTCAGATGAGATTTTTAACAAGTTCAACTTGAAACCTGAGATAGGTTTTTAAAAAAAAAAAAAACAACAAAACAAAAAGGCCACTGGAACCAGAACAGTGTTTTTGCATCATGACCTACTTTTGAGGGTACCACACAATTTAGGCCATCAAAGCAAGGTCTAGGAGGGGGGAAAATAAATAAAAAAAATCATTCTGCAGCATGAAGACAATATGGAGCAAACCATCTCACGTGGAGAAGCTGCATTTTTTCCACTTCTTGCAATGCAAACTTTTGCCTACCCTCAGGACCCTTCACACTAATCCAGTCTGTATCTTTTACAACCTCTGCCTTGCTGTCGTTTTAGCCAGGGCATAACTTTGGAAAAATACACTCATCTAAGAGAAGCAAATGATTCTGGCAGCAATCCTACTATTAAGGCTGAACATCTGACATCCTCAACAAATCCATAAATATCCAAATATAAGAGCAAGGGTGTGTGCTGCTTCATTTTGCAAGGGTTAATGAAGACTTGTTGCACCCTCTCCTCCGGATGTATACAAAATTCCAGAAATTATTAAAACCTGACATAAACATGCATCCAACTCCATCCCTGCCAATATTAGATCTTCCACAGGGCATCCTGTCTACTGCTTTCTGTAAAGCACAGCCTTGACTAGACGCTTTCTTGGGACCCTCTTTCCACCCTGTTCCAGCTTAGTTGAAAAATGTCCGAGAGTAAGATTTTGGCTCATGCTGGAAGACATGGTGATGCAGTCACAGAAGGCAATCTGTGCAAGACAACCTCCCCCGAGCAGGCTTTCCCCTGCTCAGACATGAGGGGAGGAATAGAAAGCTCAAGGCATAAGGTGGAGATGAAAGTCCTCAGGACATTAGGGACAACACCTTTGTACGACAGCACTATTTCCTCATTCCTTATATTTTGGGGGCCACTGTCATTTCCCCAGCCTGATTATATTACTGGGAAAAAGATGTAGGAAGCGATGTGTCTTTATGAAATTACCGAAACAATTCTGGGAAGCCATCTTTTTAAAAGGGATGCAGAATTCAGTGTGAGACAGACTATATTCAGTGGATTGGGTATTATACTGCTCCCTAAAGGCACGGGCTGTTACTAATACTAGATCAGATTACATTGTTAAATCACTGCTCCTGCTGGGTTTAGGAGGAAATACTTCATTTTCTTTAACTGTGGAGGATAGCATTATCTGATTAAACTTATTCTTCGTTTTACTGCTAGGTAAAAAACTCCATATATGCTCCCGTTATCTGCATGTTTATTAACACGGATACATTAAACAAGTAAACAGCTACAGTGGTATGGGCACAAATAGCAATAGAGAATCCTTCCCAGCTAGTGGAAAACCTAACAGCTGGGACCAGTCATGGTGGTGAAACAGGCACTAAGCTACAGCAAAGACACAGGGCTGCCTTATGCGTGACAACTGGATCTCCAAATAGCAGGTTCTACCCCCAAAATTAGTTACAGGTGAAGGGCAAGCACTTAACAGCTAAGTACTTTCAGAGACAAAAATTAGTAGCCCAGTCACCACATGAATGAATTCAGACTCATGGGGATGGAGAGTAGTGTGCAAACCTGCTATGGTCTGATAACTTCCACTGATTTGGCAGATAGGCACAGGCAAACTTCAGGCTTGCATGAGCTAAGTATGACCCAGCTAAGGCATGCCTTACTAAAAGATCCTCAAGTTTCAAACCACGTCAAACACTAGAGTTATCTCCCTTGAGAATTAAACTGATACATTCCCTCTGTCTCAATGAGGTAGGACCACAGCGGAAAACAAAATTAAGGCTATCATCAGGCAACATCTTACCAAGTGGATGAACTGGAACAATCTTACCTTCCTGCAGTAGGAAGGACAATGTCTAACCCAGTGGGGCTGGTGGTGCAAGAATAATCCTATCAGCACATCATTGCCACTAGCATTTGTTTTTGCAAGTTCTTTCACTAAGGCTGTCCTCCTGATTGCACAGTGTGGGAAATGAAGTACACCAGCACAACCATTTGCAAATTACTCTCCAGAATGAGCAATACTTTCAATAATAGGTTGAGACTAGTGTTTTTGCATGAATATTCATCCATAAAAAACAGTCAAGCCAGGACCGATTACTTGGTCTGCCTATGCAAAGTGAGATGATGTTCCTTGCAGATATTGCTATACCCACAATGAAGAGTGCAATACTTCATTTTCATGCACTGGCATTTGAATTAATTATATTCACTGCTCTGAAAATTTGCAGGCTGGTTTCTTCAGGCTGTAAATGCTTAAGAAACCCAAATACTGCCAGAATATGTGTTAGACAATTACAGAAGCTATTCAATAGATCAAGACAAAAAAAGAGCACAACCTAGATTTTCATAAGCTGACTTCCTCTAGCATATCATTAATGTCTGCAAAGTCTAATTCACTGGAATTATCTCCAATTACCAGTCTCTAAACGCATTACCATCACTCAGTCTCAGAAAACTCTGTTAAAATAAGCTTTTGAAAGCATCCATAGAACTCTGTTCACCCTCCAAAGAAGATGGAGAAGTTTTGGCCAGATTTTACTAACTCTGAGGAAATAATTACTCCCTCTGAGGAAAACCAACATAATGCAGAAGCGGGTTTCTCACATTTCAGATTGTCCGAAGGATTTTGTAAACAACTATATATAACTGGTTATATCATCTAGCACTAAATATTCCCATTTTGCCTTCTCTGAGAGGACTCGCTGATCAGCTGGTACATCATCACCGTGATAGCTTGGTAATAAGCAAACATTTACAGCCTAACCTACAGTTTGAGCTCGCACTGATTCAGCACGATTGCTGGAAACTGTCTCTTGTCAGCATAAAAAAGAGCAAGATCCCTTCCCTTCCGCCTCTTCCCCACCCCAGCTTTGCATAGCTTCCCTCCATCTTGAGCCAAATAAAATATTCTAACATCCCCTGATGAGGTTTTAAGTAGAGCTGACCGCTACAGCACTGAAAGAAAGGAATAAAGGTGTTTAGAGCTACATTTTTATTTTTTACTTACTTCCTCCCCAGCATCCAAGGAGGCCTGCCTGCTTCTAATGCAAAGCGTGCGGTAAAATAGCTGCTTCTCAGCCACACGACCGCAAGCCTGCAACGCGTTAGGTGGTGCTAATAAAGGAAACAGCTATAGGTTAGAGCAGCAATTTTACGGTGCAGCACCCTCGGTAAACATCGGCAGAGCCTCCCTTTTAAAGCACAAGTGATTACAAGAAAGCTTTGAGGAAGCACGCTCCATGAAAAGTATAGCTAGAAAACTTGAGCAGATCCCTGCTCCAGTTTTTCAGATCGTCCCAAATACCAGCATGACAGAGTATGTTTATGGTTCACTGCCATAAGTACAGCTATTTGATTTAGCTTCTGAATTATTTAAACAAACATTTGAACCAACCTGGCAGCGATGCACAGCCAATATATTTTAAGTAAGATTTAAGATAAAGAACCAAAATTAAGAATCTCCTCTTAACACCAATAACTAATAAAATTATTAAATCTTAATAATACCAGAGGAATACTGTTCATATGGCTAAATCAGTGCTGCCTCACCACACTGATTTCAGACCACATCTACGGCATTTAGGAACAACACACTAAGAACTTCCACAAGGAGTACTCGAAGCGATGTAGGTAAAACATCCCATTTAAGAGTCAGACCTCCCCTAGGAGAAAGAAATACAGGCAATGAACTGAACACTTTGGCCAATACAGTGCATTTACAAACCAGCCTTTCAGAAAATTTTAGCACAAGCAGTATTATTTAAACAAATGATTTATAAGCAGCTTGTAAAGCTGGTGGCCGCATTTAAGAGCGGCTTGATCAGGGCACATTTTGATGTTGGACTACGAGCGAGTGCTATTTTAGTTACGTGTTTTGCCAAGCTGTAGCCCTGTCAGAACTGGCAGGATAAGATATTTACCGACACACACACTAAAATAATAAGAGGCTACGAGTGCTTGGCAGTTGGACTCGATACATGAAGACCTGCTAGCAGGGAAATATTTAGAGGACGCAGACCTCTTCCATTTGTGACTTTGTAGAACTACGAAACACTTGGCACAGGCTTGTCACAATTTAGCATTTTTACCTAATTTGGGAATGACTGTCAGCCACTCTCCTCTTTCAGGATGCACAAGCTCCAGCATCCACGCCACTTTAACAGCAGCTGCACCGCCACGGGACGAGGCTTGCAGCAGTCCTGTATCAAAGCTGAAGTGCTTCTATAGCCTGCTGTCCTCTCAGCGCGATCACTAAAGCAGTTCTTGCAGCTGACAGTCGCTTCTGACAGGTGAAAATGAAAGTAAACACCTCTCGCAGCTGAGGTTAGTCCGATCACGTTCAGACAATTTGATCACGCTCTGTCAGTCCATCGACACGCCCTGTACATTTGCTGCAGAATAAACAGCTGCCATCCTCCAAGGGGAGTTTTACACAGGACCTAGGGAACCCTCTGGGGACAAATCTGCACTGGAGATGGGGGCAGATCTCACCCATGCAACTGTCAGCATTACTGCATGCTCTGGAGCACAGATGTGTAAATCCCCCCAGAGGCATTTTCCAGGGACTGAGTGGTTAAGAGGAATCAGCATAATGGTTTCATCAGTTGCACTATAACTACACTAGAAGGTAGCCGGGGCTACCACAAGCAGGCCATGCAGGCAGCAGAGATGCTATCCTACATTTAACTAGCTTGAATACTGGTTGGCCTTCCAAACTACTATCCCCATCATTCCCCCCCCACCCCCATCCCCCCCAAAAAAAAGAAACAGCAAATGCTGTTTGCAAAGCATCTCCTCTCTCACAAGCATTTTCTGTCGGAGATTACTATCAGATATGCAGCCTTAAATTACCAAAAACTTCCTCAATGAATCCATCCTACACATGCTCAAGTGTCTTTTCTTGAATGTTCATTAGGACAAAATATCTCTGTAATAGTTTCTACTAGACTAGGCAGGCTTTTTCTAGTAGGGGAGTGAGTCTGCATAAAAAAAGGTACGTAAAGTCAACAAATCACAGCCAACATTAGTTGTAAGATTCAAAACGATTGCACTTGAGTCATTTTCTAGATGGAGGGTTGCTGGCATAAAGAATGAGGTAGTGAGAAATTCGGTACACAGGCATGATTGATTGTTTAGAAAACAAAGCTAATCTAGTGGTTGTTTCTTTATGCACAGCTAATTGCATACCAGCTAGGGTACCTTTCCAGATCATTCTCAGAGGCAGAATGAATTTGTGGTCAGATAGTATCACAGGTATTTCGGTATGTAGGTAGAGCTGCTTTAATACTTGCTGGCACTGAAGGCAACATGTGAGAAGAGCAGGACAAGGAGGGAAACGCCAGGGTTTCAGTACACAAACTAGCATGATACTTCAGGGCAAGAGATGAGTCGGCAGGTTAACCTACTAGACATCTAATATCCTCAGAATGGCATCAGATCCTCTGCTGAGAGGTGCATTCACCGGAGTCAGAAAATAAGCAATCATTTTTCCTCATTCTGTTATCCTGCAGAGATCCTGAAGTCTCAAGACAAGTAGGAAATTCAGCTGGGAAGTAGGGCAAGTAGCAGTGCAAACTCCTGACAGAACAGGTTTGGGATTGTGTCTTTATTGTTTAAAGAGACACCAAAACACATGCAGTTGTGTAAGCTATCTTCAGAGGAAGGAAAATAAAAGGGACTACATAGTCTATGAGTACACTTTCAATCGCAGAATGGTTTGGGTTGGAAAGGACCTTAAAGAAAATGCATTTCCAAACCCCTCTGCTGTGGGCAGGGACACCTTCCCCTAGACCCGGTTGCTCCAAGCCTCATCCAGCCTGGCCTTGAACATTTCCAGGGATGGGGCATCCACAGCTTCTCTGGGCAACCTGTCCCAGTGCCTCATCACCCTCTCCGGATAGAACATCTTCCTGATATCCAATCTAAATCTCCCCGCTTTCAGTTTAAACCCATTACTCCTTGTCCTGTCCTTGTAAAAAGTCCCCCCCAGCTTCCTTGTAGCCCCCTTCAGGTACTGGAAGGTGCTATAAGGTCTCCCCAGAACCTTCTCTTCTCCAGACTAAACAAGTCCAACTCTCTCAGCCTTTCTTCACAGGCAAATGAAAATAACAACTACAACTTGAATTCAGGAGCCCAGAACCGGTCAATCTGAATATAGATGAAGACTTCTAAGTATCTCCTTTACATTTTTCACAGTGCATACCAACTACAGCTTGAAAAGGAGCATGTGAAATTTGTGAAGTGTTGATTCTAAGGATTAACAGGAACAGAAGTGCTCAGATAAGTCAGTCCAAGATTAATCTAATATTCACCTAACATTAAGGGACCTCTTAGGGGCTATACAGCTATTCACATAAAGTATCAGAGGAAGAACTGACCATAACGAGAGCAATCAATGAACGCTGCCTTTAATGCATTGAAGCTATCTGCTTTCACATCTCAACAGTTTGACAGGAGCCTTCTCTAAACTATGACACCATCCTTAATACACAGCAACAGCATGGGCATCATCAAGGTAGTTAAACAGCTCTCCACTCATCTCCTGTCATCCACATACCTTTACTACACTTCTTAAAGTTCACAGCTGCACCACCAGCTTTTCCTCATCTTGCTCCAGTAGCATTGTCTGGCTTCATCCCCCCTGCTCTGCTTGTAAGGTAGAAGAAATACCGGTACAAGATGTTTAGCCTCTACTCTTTGCTCTGGTTTAATCTTCTCTATGGTTCAGCAGAAGCTGTTGAGAACAGGCACGCCTCAAGCTAGGCCATTCAGCTCCTTGCTTTAAGCTTTCACTGCTTTCTGTTCTCTGATCCTAGAAGTATAATGGATGCGGAGTCTTCTCACTGCTCCTCTGGAAGGCTGATCCTGACCTTACTGTACTCTACACGTTACATTTCCAGCTCCCTGATCTGTCACTCCTGATCAACAGTTGGTGGCTTCTACTTGCCATAATACACTAATTTCTCCATTTTCAAAAGTGACTTGATGTTCACCTTCCAGATGACAACAAGTGTCCGCATCGGCAAGCCAAGCAAGGAGCATCACTAATCGCATGCAGAGGTCAGATGAAGCATGATGTGAGCGCACACACACGTCTTACTGAAGCTGCTGGGTGTTTCTGACTGGGTAACTTTCAGGAAGGGATGCTTTATTTCTGTGGTACAGAAGAAATCATGGCCTTACAGCTGAGGGGGAAAACAGTCATAATTCCTACAACAAAGGGATGAGTTGAAGTTGCAAAACCAAAGTCAAGTACTTGAATGAATACTGCATAATATTACCTAATCTCATCTTTTCAAAAGAGTTTTAGGTCTTCAGACTATTTCTTTAAAGAACTGCTGTACTTTTAACAGAATACTTTCCCTTATCAGTTCACTCTGGTACAAGATAGTGGCTTGGCTTCCAATTCAGTTCCCCTGAAGATAACTAACTTACAGAATTCCTTTCTCTAACATCAGAACTAGCTAAATCCATTTATCACACATTGAGTTGATAAGGGATAGCACATTTGCCCCTGAATTATTTTGCTGCTTTGGACTGGTTCCCTCACTGTTTGCAAAGTGTTTACAGGAAACTGTTGGAATTAACAGACCTGTCAGTCAGGTTAAGGAACAACTTGACCACGTACTTGGCTAAGTCCTTGAAGAGCAAAGTTGTTGCCTTGATACAGAGAGGTACATATCGGTCCTAAGTATTTGAAGTGTTGCACCTGCTTAAAGTATATGGCTGTTAAGAGCAGGCAAGCCAAAAATAAAGTGAATGAGGCTTTGAGCAACTGGCAGAGTTATCCAGGTCAAACTGTGGTGACACAAATTTTGCCTAGTTTTCTAAAAAGCCTGGTGCAAGCACTTTTGTACATTGCATGGCTTGTTATAGGCATTCCCTAATTTCGGTTAGAGACTTTTAGAATCTCTTCTTGAGCGACCAGATTAAGGCAATTCCAGTTGTCTAGAAGTCTTCCAGGAAAAAATCCTACTCTGGAACACAGGAAACAAATCAGCAGTTATATAGGATTTCACAGATCTTATAGGGGTGCACGGCACCTAATTATTAATGTTAAGGCTCTGGCAACCTTGGAGGAAACCACCACAGAAGTGGGTAGGACACTCAGATAAACTCAGAACATTCCAACAGCTTGCACAACTTTGGCTGTGAAGAACATCTTACTCTAAAACAGTATTTCTGAGTAGGGCTTCAGGAGCTTTCTAGTATTGGTTACAGAAGTATCATCACCTCATGCACTGAGAGCAGACTCACTGATCTCTAAGGAGTGCAAAGAACAGCCTGAAATAAAACCAAAGCCCCAACAAAGATTTATCCAAACACTTTCTGCTAGCAGGGGCACTAGAGGAAGGATGACACATTTTTCAGGAAGACCTGTGGGTTTTAGCAGGGAAGCAGAAGCCAAGTGGGTATCCTACTGAAAGCAGATATTCTTTTGTCCTAGTGTTATAGTAGAGGTGAGGATCACCTCACATGACTGATGATTCCTCACCAGGCAAAACAACATTTAACCTGAACACTTCAGTGAGCAAAGCGTGCTGTATGTAAACAGGGTGAGCCAACTAGAAAAAGCTGGGGGAGGAAACAGAAAGGACAAGACCCAGAAGCCATGACTGCAAGTCTGAAGGGCATGAGATTACTTAAACAATGTAAGGCTTGACAGTAGATTTCAAATGTAAAAGCTGTTGAAAAGACAACATGAAGGTCTCTCCATCACAGACGTAATAATTGGCCCAACCTGTAACCAGGAGGATGTTCTCTACGTGCTGTCATTATCCATCATGAGCAAGACAAAAAACAGGTTCCCTCCTTCCTTGCACACTTACTGGTAACTCTCATGGCTCTACAAGCTGAGGTTACTCCTTGCAATTCTTGCACCTCCAGTTGTGAGCACACACACAATTGCCTTGCTGCCAGTTGCCCAAAGACCTTTACATGTGCCGCGTGTGCAGTTGTGTGCCTTCGGGGGTAACACAGGAAGCAGAGGACAAAAATTCTGTAGTACTTGACTAACAAAGATCTTAAAGCTGATGCAGAGTTACTGGTCAGCACATGGAGGTACTTGGTATTTTAGTTCTTAGCCACATGTCAGAGTGAGGAAGCCCTTGGGGTGAAAAATTTCACAGTTGTAGAAGCTTCATTTTAATGAAAAGCATAGCTTGCCCCTCTGGGCTGTATTTTATTTTGGAAGCTTTACTGAGAACACTGTGCTTAGTCATTTTACTCTTCCAATTACAGTACCAGCTTATGCAATAAACTAATGTGTTTACTGTTTGAAAAAGCACCTGCCAGATTTTTGGGACGAATAAGATTTGATTAAAGCAATGTGCAGTTAAGCATAATATATACTTAAATGTTTTTGATTTTAATAGCCTAAATAGACTAAGTTCCTTAATGTTGCTTTGTGTAGCAGCCAAAATTTAATAGACAAAACAGGGGCACCACAGCCCTATTATCTCATTTAAGCAAGATGTATTTATTATCCTGGATCAGCTTTAAGTTCCTGTTCTTCCAGTAAAAATATTCTCTCTTCATAAAAAATGTTTTCTCTATATAAAACAATATTTCTGAAAAAATAGGCAGACTTGACACATGAACTTCTCTGGAGAAGTACAGGTCACCAGGCAGTAAACCAGACATAGTTCAAAAAGTCACTACCGTTTTGTTTTAAACTTTTACTTAAGCCAAAAAATACTGAAATTTCTAAGTTGTAATTAAAACATTAGCATTAGAACAGCCATGATGTGACACATTACTACCCTTAGCTTGCATTCTGGTTTTCAGCCAAGCTGCAGTGAGTTTAAGACAACTTCATTGGGATAGTCAGTAAGGGCATAACACTGATTTACTAGAAAAAAATATATCCTACAGGAAAATCCATGTAGTAGTATCTAAAATTCGTCCTATTATACACACTGCAGTTTGCACTGACTGCAGATAAGCAAAAAAGTTTCAGTTAGGAAAACTTTCTCAGCTCACCTTTGAGGATGTTGTATGCCCTTGCTCTCTCACTACTCATCATACATGAAGTTTGGAGAAACAGGATGAATACAGAAAGCTGAACAACATCCTGTGTCTTCCTCTATGAATACTTGTCCTGTAAAAATAAGCTTCAACCACGCTTAAGCCTTCACTCGTATGGAAAGCAAAACTCCACAAAGTGTTACCAGCCTTCAGAACATGGAACTGAAATTAGCATAGACACAGGTTTCCTGGGTTCAATAGGAAATGTTAATTTATGCTGTAGAAATAGTACAAAACAGTTTACTTTAGGACACACATGGGTTAACACACAGCCATGTGGGTAGGATCTTGAGTGGCCTGATCCCAGATTTCTTTGCAGTATGGAAAATAAACTGAGCACATGTATGTGCCTTCTCACACGCTTTCTATTAAATGCTTCCTACCATTAGGAGCAGGTGATTACCATTGGCTGCATTTAAGCTGACTTCCAAAGTGTTGGCAGTTGTACACTGAAAGTCATACTCCAAATCCCACTAGATTGTGAACACTGACACTTGTCTGTCACTTTGGACACATCCTCCCACACACCGCGAGTGAAACTGTGCGCCGAAGCGGTGAGGAGAGCCACCAGAACTCTCAATCTGCAGTTTCAGTCTGTGCCTAACCTACTTTGAAGTTTGGGGAATGCGGATATAACATTAAACTACAAGCCCAGATGTAAACAATGAGATGTATTCATGGGTCATACAAGCCTTCTGTATTTTCTTCCCTGCAAGGTTGGAAGGGTGATAGCATTATTACAAGCCTAAACCCTTTCAGATGTTAAAAAAAAAAGACTTGTGTAGCTTTAGCCTTAGCTGTTCACATCAAATATGAGCTACAGTTTGCCTTGTAAAGCTAATGAATTAATGAAGCAAACCTCTGGACTCTTGAGTGCTTTATCAGATATGATGGAGCCAAGAAGTTTCCAGTCTTCCCAGTTTGCTCTCAGCCTAGTCCAGCATTTTAAAAGTTTCTTCAGTGAAAGCCAAGAGTTGGCTAGTATACTTATTATTTGAAAAAGATATCACTGTTATCTCGACAGTTAAAGAGGAAGGAATGCCTACATCAACAGCGAGCAAGAAAATGCAGCATTATAATGGCACTAGCATAACCGCGGCAGGTAAGATTTATAAAGGATGCTGGACGGCCACCAAAGCAAAAGCGAGGGACCCGATTTTATTCAACATTTGTCACTGGCAGACTTCCACTCATTTTCCAAGTTACAGGTAGATGCAATATTAATGAATTGAATGCTGCTGGTGGAGATAAACAAAGTGTTGCCTTCAGTTGCACGGTACTTCCACCCTGACCACACTAATGTAGATGCCAGATGGACAGTATATTGCATGGTGGAGATGTTATAAACACAGAACTGAAGTATTTAAACACATTAACACCAGACTCTGCCCTTATTAGACAACATACCCTTAGTATTAAAGCTTGGGGAACTGTTACCAACACCTAAGTCAGACTTTTTTTAAGCTACAAAGCCATTGTACTGAGAATGCTTGAAGCACAGAACTGCAGCAGCTTTCTTATCCCATTTCCTAGATCCCCAGATGATTTGGACTGCAGAAATTTCTGCATGTAATGCTGAAGTCTTATTCCCCACTTAAAGGCTCTGTCTTTTGTAAGCTATGGTGTATATATTCAGTCTTAATACAGTAATTGTTACCTAGGGAATTAAAGCTTTCTCTAGTAGGGATGTTTGGCCATGGGCAACTTACCAGCCTGGGGCTTTGTCAGTGGGAAAGATCAGTGAAGACCACCAGGGACACATCAATTACTAAATTCCCAGTAGGCAGAATGATATGGTGATCGATCCACAATCAAGGCAACTTGTTGTCAAGTTCATTCAAGGCTCCTGCAAGTGAGATCTTTAGAAACACCTACACAAACTCCGTGCAGAGCCACCCAGACAGCGAGGCTGTTGACCATAAGCTTCTGAAAGAGGCTGAAGTTAAGGGAACAGTGTAGCTATTATTGTACCCATGATGAATTTGGGCATTCATTACAACCTGTTATTCAGTAACCAGCCTTAACACAGAAGTGGAACTGATCTCTTGGAAAGAGTGTTAATTTAGTAACACAGTTAAAGAGGAAGAAAAAGCTGCAAAGTGCAGCTCAGGGAAATCCTGTGCAGATTTGACCTGCTGGAATGAGCTGAAAGTTTGTAGTCTGATGGACATATGTACTTTGCATTTACTGAGCACTGGGCTTTTTTTGTGGAAGAGTAGATTTCCATGAAGTGACTCACGCAGAGGTAGGAAGATGCAAAGAAATCTGTTTAAGGAGTACAGAGACAAGTTTATACTGAACATCCCTGAAACACGTTAGGTTCTACATAGGCAAGGTTATATTAATTAGATCTAGCCATGAACAAGCTAAGAATACCCTGAGACAAAGTATTAAGGCTCTTTAAGTCATTACACCAAAGTACTATATCCTACTGTTCCTAATTAATAAAATAATTGCTAACGATTTAATAAAGCCCACTAGATGAACAGGCATCTATGGAAGATGCTAGCACAATATCTACTGGGTGGGAACCCAAACCCTTTTATGTACAGCTTAACTGGGAGGCTACTACACAGTGGGAAGGCCACGGTAGATAGACTTTTATCTAGTAGTACAGTCCAGCTCATATGCATACAAAGAAGATTAGAGATCCCACTAGTGCTACAGCATCCTGAATTGTCACGCAAACTATCCCAGAGCGACCATCTGGAAGAGGACGCGTTATCTGGTTCGCTGCCATTTTTCCAGTAGACAGATACATTACTGTACAGCTGCATATTGAGGGTTTTGAACAGGTCATACCTGGAAGAAAAATTGGAAAGGTGATTTGAAAGCAATGCAGCAGAAGCAGCTCCAAATGTAAGGCCAGAAGCAACTGTCAGAGCACGACGGGTACAGGTAACCGTCAAGTCACTCCCCCTTTTCAGCCCACCGAAGGAGCTAAATGTTTGGACGCCTAGACTGTGACAATCAATGTGAATGGCAGCCAGAGCCACACAAATGCTATGACATTGGAAGCAATCAGGATGACGTCTGCACGGAGAAGTGTAAGCCTTTTCCCTCTCCACACCAAAGTTAGAAGCAGAACAAGAGCCAAGAAAAAGAACAAACCTACATCATGAGCCGATTCCCCCAGATATATTTCAGACAGCAAACAGGACATGTGCACTAGATGTGTTAGTGTTAAAGTCATGCATTTGTTTTGGGTTATTTTTTGAACTCTTGGGAGTTAGCTGGCCAGCCACACTACTCTAAGGAGCAATAGTTCAGACTGTCAAATCACTCCCCTGGGAGTACCCAGAGCCAGACTGCTCAGGCCAGTGTACTTGCTCAGATATTCCCCTCGTAAAAGGGGAGGAGTATTTTTACCCTATGTGTGCCTTCTCCCTCCCCACAAAAACCCTGGAGCTCTTGTTACCTGGAAGCAAAGATCCAGGATTGACACTACTCTAATAGTTGATTCCTGTTCCTATTTATACTCGCCTAGGATTGATAAGCAAGCGGCAGGTTAAATAGTGTTCAGATTAAATGTATTCTGGAAGACTACTTGCTGCATATAAGAGATGTTAAGAAATTAAGTGGCACAGAAATCTGACTGTTCTGTAGTCATCACTTGTTGGGTTAAGCCACTGGTTTCTGGATGTGGTCCAGGAAGACTGATCATATATTCACAAACAGAATGAAGAAGATAAGTGTGACACGCAGTTGTGCTTTTATAAAAAAAAAAAAAAAAAAAAAGAGCACTTTGGGTTCAGCACCCAGTTAGATCATTTATTTATCTGGCACTGAAGGGTGATAATGGCTTGTTTTCAAGTCTCCAAAATAAATGAACTATACTGCGTGTAAGTAGTCCAGGCCAGTCAGCAGAGGATAGAAAATATGCAGGGTCAGCATAACACTGGTTTCAATTTCAGTTACAAAAACATTGGAGCTCTCCTTTAAAACAAGATGAGGAAACTAGGTTCCAGTCTTGCTCTCCTCAGAAGATGGATAAAATCCACTTCAGATACAGTTTAGCAAAACAGTTCAGGGCTAATGCTTTCCTGCTGCTGTTATCACACTGCTAAGATTTTGTTAAAAGCATCTTCAATCTGTTCTTTAGGGCTGTTTTGTTTAGATCCTACCCTTTTATGCCTTGCTACATGAGTAGCAGGTGTTGACTGAATTTCAGTCTTGCAAGGAAGGTAGTTCTCAGTCCACTCCCAGAGCACTGCTGGCTGCCAGATTAGTCAGTCTTCATGTGACACTGCAAACTAGGCTGCTCATCATGCCTACAAGCATCAAACCAGCCAGTGTCCTAAAGCTAAAGAGACCAGTTTAGTCTATGGCACCATTCAACATCTTCGTCAGCGCCATGGACAGTGGGATCGAGTGCACCTTCAGCAAGTTTGCTGACAAAAGCAAGCTGTGTGCAGTCGACACCCTGGAGGGAAGGGATGCCATCCAGAGGGACCTGGACAGGCTGGAGAGATGGGCCACTGCCAACTTCAGGGAGTTCAACAAGGCCAAGTGTAAGGTCCTGCACCTGGGTCAGGGCAATCCCAGCACAAGTACAGGCTGCACAGAGAATTGATTGAGAGCAGCCCTGAGGAGAAGGACTTGGGGGTACTGGGGGATAAGCTGGACATGAACCGGCAGTGTGCACTGGCAGCCAACTGGATCCTGGGCTGTATCAGGAGAAGTGTGGCCAGCAGGTCGAAGGAGGGGATTCTTCCCCTCTACTCTGCTCTTGTGAGACCGCACCCACAGTACCATGTCCAGCTGTGGAGCCCCCAGCTTAATAAGGATATCAACCAGTTGGAGCAAGTCCAGGGGAGGCCACAAAGATGCTCAGAGGGCTGGAACACCTTTACTATGAAGAAAGACTGAGGGAATAGGGCTTGTTCAGCCTGGAGAAGGCTCTGGGGAGACCTTATTCCACCTTCCAGTACCTGAAGGGGCCTACAAGGAAGCTGGGGGGGGGGGGCTGTGTTTACAAGGGCATGTAGCAACAGGACAAGGGGCAATGGGTTTAAATTGAAAGCATGGAGGTTTAGATTAGGTATCAGGAACAAATTCTTCCCAGAGAGGATGGTGAGGCACTGACAGAGGTTGCCCAGAGAAGCTGTGGATGCCCCATCCCTGGCTGTCTTCAAGGCCAGGCTGGATGAGGCTTGGAGCAACCTGGTCTAGTGGAGGGTGTCCCTGCCCATGGCAGGGGGATTAGAACTAAATGATCTTTAAGGTCCCTCCCAACCCAAACCATTCTATGATCCCTCACAGGTACAAGTGCTGGAAAGCAAGTCATCCCCAGCTTTAACTGGGTTTTAAGAGTTTCATTAGTTATCCATGTTGTGGAAACCAACTTCCCATGCCCTATATATAAAGATTCATCTTCAAGCAGACTACCTGCCAGTAAGAGCCAAACCAAGGTCAGAAGCAGCTCCTAAGCCAAATCATTATCCAATGAAAGCTTTGCATCCTGATGCTTGCCAGAGTCACTTGCCAAGAGCAATTTTGATGAGAAAACCTGGCTGCTTCTCCCAAGTTGTTATAATGCACTATGCCAGTTCCAGTCTAGATGACTTTACAGCACTTGTTGGAAATACCAGTGCTAAGGGGCTTTAGTTAAGCTACTGTGTGCCAGCTTCCCTAAGATGGCAGTTCACAGCACACAAACCGCTCAGTGACTCACTGCAGTGCTCTGACTCCATCGCTGAGATGCCGAAAGTTCAGCTTTTAACTTGAGGCAAATTCAGTCTCCAGCAACTCTATCGGAGGGCTAGATTTAATAGCATGAACTCAGCTCTTTTTCATGCAGAGTATCTTATTCCACCCCGAGGAGTAAGCTGCGATACAGAAGCAGAACAGAATAACCAGTTTATTCAGGACAGCAATAATTTTTCAGTGCTTGGATTCAAGAGACTCTCAGTCCCAACTGGAGGACATAATATCCTTTACCACTGGAAGTTTTGGGTGGTTACTCTGAGCAGGGCTGTGACCAAAATGCAAGATGTGTGTGTAACTGATAAGCTGCTGCCTGTTAAACAGCCACCTGACCAGCAGCAGCTTACCAAAAGCATGTCAAGTCTTTAGTTCACAGCACAGAAATCCAAAGCTTTGTAGTACCTGCTTCCAGGCTTGGTTTCTGTGCTGTCCAGGATCTCCCACCTGGAAGGTGACTCTCAAACACCAGCTATCTGTCACACTACAGTGTCATTCATCCTAACAGCAGGCATTCTGCTTCAGCTTTCTGGCAATTGGATTTGCCAGAATCATTTGTATTTTCTGCTTCTGTATGGCAAACTTAAATACACAGCTCTACTAGAAAGTTTATGGGACTAGTTAAAGCAGTTACTAGGCAGGAGTAATGCTCTGCCATGGAAAAGTATGATTTCAAACACTTGTATCAGTTCAGCACAGGTGTGTTAAGCCAAGTGAGTCATTGCACACTGTATTCCCAAGTTAACCACCCTGTTGAGTGGCAGCTGTTTAGTAAGGCTGACAACACACTACAAGCTGAAGGACCAGGAGCCCTAACAGAATAGTTATCAAATCAGTTAAGCCTTCTCTAACAGAGGCAACTGCATGCACAGCTATGCCACTGTCAGCATGGTTTTGATGAACCTTATTCCTGTAGCTGGAACAGGTCACAGCCTGGGATCTTGCAAGTACTACAGGTAGAGGTCATGGGAACAACCCTTGCAAAACTAAAACGCAGCACAACACAGTTCATGTTACCAGTGACTGTGCAAGCTGCTAAAGCTTCCCCCTCCATCACATGACAGTCCCATTGCTTCCACAGCAGCTCTCCTGGCAGATCAACAGGAAAGCCCTATTTCAACTCAAGGCACTTTGCCTCTGTTCAGCACGCTTTTACACTAACCAGCACATTAGAAGTCAGTTGGAAGTGCAAGTGAAGCTTGATTTTATATCAAGCGTGACACCACTGCACGTGCACCATTGTTCAATGCTTGAACATTTGATGCAAGTATTTCAGGGTGGCTCCTACGGCTGTCAGGTGTAACAGCAGAGGTACAGACTGCTGGAGAAGCTCAGAAAGTACTGTCAGCTGCAGCTTCTTGTGATGGGCCATGTGAAAGGATTTCACTGCCTAACATGCAAGTAGAGCTGCCCACATGGTGTGGGCAAAACTGGCTACCTTCCCTAGGATTTGAAGCATGTAGTCATGAGGTGTTCAACGAAGAACAGCAGTACAACACAGGCAGAGTTTACACATGAAGCCAGGCAAGATCAAATGCTACTGTTTGAAGCAACCATTTATTGCTTAAATCAGTGTCTACTGAAAGTACAGATGTATTACATGCAACTGTTTTCACAACTGCAGGCATTCTCTAGCAGCTAGGAGGTCACTGCAGCCATCAGCTTCCCACCTAGGCATTTTTAAGGTGCCTCTCGAAGCTGAAGCATCTTTAAGCTACTCACTTGGCAACACGTTTTGACTTCAAGAAGGTTTTTTGAACATCAGATGCAGTTTCACTCATGAAATACTCTGCAGGTACCATCCAATGTTAGTATTCCCTAGAAATTACCCATTCCAAACAATTTTATGGATAGAGGCGGAGTCCACACCCTCCAGCCTTAGCACACAAGCAGAGCAATATTAATTTAAGAGGATCTAACTTTCTACCTGTCAGTAAATCCAGGACCGGAGTGAGTTTAAAGGTAATTGAGGTCACAGCCTTGTGACATGGGCCAAATTCAGTCCACTTTCTCTAAGCTCCTCAGAGCATGTAATTCCACATGGCAGAACACAGGCAGTTGCTTCAGCAGTCTCCTCAAATAGGCTAGACATGCTCTTCAGTGTGAAAAGTTCAGGTCACATGTACTTAGAGATACAAGCACATGCATTATTCCAGTTGCACCACACTTTGTCAGAAGCCACATAAATACTCCACTTGCATTGCCCCACTGAAAAGGCACACGAACAAAGTTGCACTTCATTAATTTTGTCATAACATGACACAAAAGGAGCAGCACTACGGACACATCCTCCCTCGTCAGCATAAGGCAGCACAATACAAGTGCATTTAAAGCAGATCAAATTGCTGAGGCATCTCAGCTTTGAGGGAGAGGACAGCTTTCCATTGCAAGCAGTCCCCATAGCATCCCAACTAGATCATGTCAGCAAATACTGCTCATTCCTTCCTCCACAAACCCCCAGAGAGCAGCAGGTTCCCGCAGGAGTTAACCCTCTTGCGTAATGCACGTTATCTACAGAACCATACGTTTTCCATTTTACTGGAGGTGTCTCAGTTGTACATAACAGCAAGAACTGCAGCAATTCACTTGAGCCAACCCATGTAAACTGGCCTCTGATATTACAAACAGCTAACTAAAATAGAAATTGTTCCACTGTTTCCATCCATTACATCATGGAAATTGTTATTTTGTCATGAAAACTCCCTTAGATACCCAATTTAATCTCATTAATACAGGAATGAAGCTCTCACTTCCAAGACAGCAGCTGCCACTACCTTTGACAGACACTCGTAGATGTTTTCTGATGCCTCAGAAGCTGTTGGATGCAGATTTAGGAGCTTAAGGTAGTGTCAGCTTTTTAATCTTACAGAAAGAAAAGTACTTCTGGAAGCATTTATAGCCAGAGAGTCAACTAAATGCCTTAATCCCTTACCTGAAGCCCCTTTCCTTATTTAGGAAGGGGAAAAACTTTGATAAACACTTCATCAATCCAGTATAATCATTAAACAAACCAAGCAAGGAAGACCTTATCTTTTGCAATACTGGCATGGGGGAAGAAGGCATACACAAGCTATGCCAGTGCAATCACGTCAGCAACCACTTCTGCCAAATATTTACAGAAAAGCCCAACTTCTAGAGGAAAACAAAATATTCACCAACTTTCTTTCAACTCAAGCTCCTGCTCAAGCCATATTCCATTAGATTTTAGTAGTACTGTTGGATCAAGGCAAGGGGACATGACAGCTCATACTGGAGCATTTTTTAGAGAGCAGTAGGGATACATTCCATCACAGCACAAGGTCTTCCCATGAATCCTCACAACGCTGCGGTTCTGTCTGTGCATTGCTGCCTATCCCTGTAGGTCCATTTCTTGGAAGAACTGCCCTTTCCTTGAAGGGGAAGTCACCTCCTCTGTCCAACATTTAACATCTTGCAATACCTTTCCTACCCTTTCCCATTTGTGATGCGCTGCATTAGCCAAGCTCTAGCAACACTGATTCACCCACTGCGCCCAGTGCCAAGTCAGAGCCATGCCTAGATCTTTTCCACCCATATATATATATATATATGGAAGGCCAATCACAACAACAGAAGACTGCCCCACTAGCAGAGTATTTATCAAGGTCAAGCAGTTTCTGCACCTGCTAAATGTGCTAAATCAGGGCATTTTAGAGTGCCAAATCACCAATAATATGTTCTTAAGGAAAACTGCAGCCTTCATGGGAGATTTCAGAGTTAAGTGTTAAGTAATTTCTTCCCCCAGTACTCTCCCACTATCATATCAGACTAGGTGAGCGGAAACTCAACTGGTTTCTGGTAAAGCATTGAGTTCAGTTACAGATTCAGTTTAGAATTATCCAAATGGCAGACTAGTGACATTTAATAGTCTGAAAACCTACACTAATTTCCATCTTTGGTCCCGCTGTCAAGTCCTCTTCCAGCACACTCACCACCCAACATAATCCCAAAGAGGCACTTGGCCACCTCTTTCTCATCCCATTTTCATCTCACCAGGACTCTCTACCCAGCCATCCCAATTAAGCCTCTCCAATCCCACCTTCTTCATCCTACCACTTCACCCCTCATACCCCCAAGCTCCTTATCCTTTCCCAACCTCTGCAGTGCCACATCTCCTCTGGCTCAAGCCCTCACCATTGAGCTTAACCCTTTCCCAACTCTACCTCTCTCCCGGCCCTTTCTCACCTCATGTGTGACCCCCCCCAGCCCCTCTCCCCCGGCCCTTCCTCACCTCGTGTCCCCCCCCGCCCCTCTCCCCCAGCCCTTCCTCACCTCGTGTCCCCCCCCCCCCCCCCGCCCTGACCCTCTCCCCCGGCCCTTCCTCACCTCGTGTCCCCCCCCCACCCCCTCTCCCCCGGCCCCTCCTCACCTCGTGTCCCCCCCCCCACCCCCTCTCCCCCGGCCCCTCCTCACCTCGTGTGTCTTCCCCCCCCCCCTCAGCCCCTCTCCCCCGGCCCTTCCTCACCTCGTGTGTCTTCCCCCCCCCCTCAGCCCCTCTCCCCCGGCCCTTCCTCACCTCGTGTGTCTCCCCCCCCCCCTCAGCCCCTCTCCCCCGGCCCTTCCTCACCTCGTGTGTCTCCCCCCCCCCCCTCAGCCCCTCTCCCCCGGCCCTTCCTCACCTCGTGTGTCTCCCCCCCCCCCCCTCAGCCCCTCTCCCCCGGCCCTTCCTCACCTCGTGTGTCTCCCCCCCCCCCTCAGCCCCTCTCCCCCGGCCCTTCCTCACCTCGTGTGTCTCCCCCCCCCCCTCAGCCCCTCTCCCCCGGCCCTTCCTCACCTCGTGTGTCTCCCCCCCCCCCTCAGCCCCTCTCCCCCGGCCCTTCCTCACCTCGTGTGTCTCCCCCCCCCCCCCCTCAGCCCCTCTCCCCCGGCCCTTCCTCACCTCCTGTGTCTCCCCCCCCCTCAGCCCCTCTCCCCCGGCCCTTCCTCACCTCCTGTGTCTCCCCCCCCCTCAGCCCCTCTCCCCCGGCCCTTCCTCACCTCCTGTGTCTCCCCCCCTCTCAGCCCCTCTCCCCCGGCCCTTCCTCACCTCCTGTGTCTCCCCCCCCAGCCCCTCTCCCCCGGCCCTTCCTCACCTTGTCCCCCCCAGCCCCTCTCCCCCAACCTCCCAGCCCCTCTTTTCCTCCACACCCCTCCTCCTCACTCCAGACACCCCTCACAGCTCAGCCACCGCCCACCCCCCGCAGAGGCCCAAACACCCCCGAAGCCCCTCTCCCCCATTACCTGCCCCCGGGTCTCCCCCTGCACCCGGGACCTGCTCCGTGCGGCGGGGGAGGCGGCGGCGGTGCCGGGAGGTGGCCGCTGCGGGGAGGGTGGGGGGGGGTAGGGGGAAAGGAGGGACGGTGAGGTCACTCACGGCGGCACGGGCGCGGCGGGCGACACCGGGCACCAGCGGCCGCTTTATACCGGGCTCCTCGGAAACCGTCTCCCGCTTCCGCTTCCGCCCCCTCCCCGCCCCCTCCCCGCGGGTCATGAATATGCAGTGAAGGGGCGTGGTCCTGTCGGGGGGTGGGGGGGCCGGCCGCGGGCGGGTGGGGGGGCGTTGCT
Organism: Rhynochetos jubatus; assembly: GCA_027574665.1. Taxonomy (NCBI): domain Eukaryota; kingdom Metazoa; phylum Chordata; class Aves; order Eurypygiformes; family Rhynochetidae; genus Rhynochetos; species Rhynochetos jubatus. The sequence goes on along the minus strand of CM050648.1, from coordinate 4,232,825 downwards.
AGTGGCGACGGGCGGGCGGGCTACGGGGTTGACGAGGCCACCCCCCAGGGGCGGGGGGCGCGGGCGGCGCTCCCACCTGAGGGCAGCCTCGAGGGTCTGCCGGGGGCGGGTCAGGTGTAGCGCCCGTTCCCGCTGCCGAAGGGGAAGGACGAGCCCGCCGGCGCCTCCCCGGGGCCGAAGGGGAGTTCCTGGCCGGAAAGGGAGCTCGTCGCCTCGCCTCGCGGCCACCTGAGGCGGTTGGATGGCCGCCACCTGGGCTTCCCCCGCCGGAACCTGCGTTTTCCAGGGAATCTTGGCAGCGACACGCCACAGAGCCCCTCTCCCCTGGCCCAAAAGATGGTGCGAAGTGCAGCTCCCCACAACGTGCCAAGTGGACGCCCTTCCCTACCTGCCCCGCCGCAAACGCTTGGACCCAAATGGTCGGAATTTTCCTTCGCCGTGAGGAAAAATAACACTTTTTCCTTGGTTTTGGGCACCCGGGAGGTGCCATCTTGCCTCCAAAACCTCACCTCCTCTCCACCCATCCAGCCCAGTGCTGTCACGGGGTGCGCGCCGGGCGACCGCGCTTGGGCATCCATCACGTCTGCGATACGCAACGCTCGATATACAACACGCAGAGTGACCCCCCAGGGAATTAAATCTCTTTGGCCCCCACTGGAGCCGTAGTCCCACTGCGTTCTAAGCACCTCCTGCAAACTTGCCATAAACCACCACGTTTTTTAGCGCAGGCGTGTGGGGTTTTTATCCCCAGTTACTTATGTCTTAATTGTGCTGACTGCACTGGGCAGCGTATCACGATGTTTAATTTTCAGGACTTCCATAAAACGGGAATGCGTAGCGTGTGAGCATCATGTAAAAATGCACCTTACGTTGCGTAAGTGTGATTGTTTTTCTTGACCTGCCGTTAACTCTATCTTCCAAACCAATTTTTTTTTGGTTTATTGCGAACTTCTTTCTCTGCAGCTCATGAATAAATAAACCACGACGCACGCCAGACTTAAGGAAAACCGCAGAAGGCAAAATGGAAGAGCTGTACACATCCATGTGCTATTAAAAAGCAATATGAGTCTTGAGTCTAATGAAAATACTGTCATTGCAACCCCTAAAGAAAAAGGCATTAATCTTTTATTTTAGAATGCTATTATCAAGACATATTTATTGGTATCAGACCAAGGACTGAAAAGCGTGCGTGACCACAGTCACGCACAACTCAATTCGCCATCCTCTGGTGAGGATTCCCAACGTCTACTCAAAGAATGATGGGGTTTTTTTGACATACTAGCGATGTTTATAAATATGGTAACGACATTGCTAGCTTTCTGAAAAAAATGTTGCAAAATAATTCTCTTAATTAGCCAAATGGTAAAGATAAAGCTGCCATACTGATGGCAGCCCGGTGTAGCACCTACTCTTGACAGTAAAACATCATCCATTGTATCACGACTGAACGTATGGAGTACAGCTTAATAAAACATGAAACGTGCTCCACAGAAGAAACTAAATACACCTGTATTTATAGAAGTAGAAAAGTCTAATGACTCGTGGTAAAAGAAGAGACTTCCGTGGAAATTATGAGACCGTAATGCAGCTGAAAACATCAAGAAGGGATCTCAAGATGTGGGTGTAGTTACAACTTCTAAGATGTGCTTCTTGTTACCTGTAGATGTGTGGCAGCCTGTGCTGCCTGATGTTTTGACACCTTGCCTTAAAATAACTGAAAAAAATGGGGTTTGGGTTCTTTTTTCTTGTCCTGCTGTTGTGGCGAAGCGTGGTCCTTACCTCGCCCTGACATTTTAGACCTGTTCCAGCAATGCACAGACGTGTCCAGACGTGTCCAGATATTTCTCCATTGTGTTTCCTCATGTTATTTTCACTCGAGGGTTGTTAACTGTCAGCCCTTACCTGAGCCTGCAAGCAGAAAGGGTAGTTTTCCATAAAGCATTTTAATTTTAAAAATCCAATTATTTATAATGAGAGTGAGGGAGTGGAAAAAAAAAAAAAAATCCGAGGAAACAGACCCACCTTTTCCCTCTGAGGTTCTTACTCAACTCCAAATATTTAACCCATAATAAATAAACGCATCCTCAAGTCTTGGCAGGGGAGAAATGAGTGTCAGGACTGATGTGCTGTCCAGACGTGTGCTGCGTTTGCCCGGGAGAGGGACTGATGTTTGTGGGACTGGGAGAAAAGCCCCTAAACTGTGGCTGACAGCGAGGTTGGAGACACGTTCTCCTTCCCAGTGTTTGCGAGAGTCCACCGTTAGCAGGTCTCTCCTCAGCAGGGTTGTGTTTGCGAGTCCTGTTCCTCGGTGTGACCCTGGGCAATGTGTATAGCAAGGTGAGGCGCTTCGGCAAGAGCTTTCCCTAAAGAAAGCATCCAGAAGGCACCTTAAAATCTCTCTATGACTCTTGTTTTGCATGTGAGTCACATAGTTGGAGAAACCCCCAAGGTACTGACCCTGCACTTATTCTTGCTTCCACTGGCTTGTTTGGCATGCAGTAGTACCCAAGGACTTTAAAAACAAAACAACTATGGGACCTCTGAACACTGGAGAGCAATATCCTGCTCTAAAAGCCTTGCCCTCTGTCTTGGCATAGAAATTGGAGCAAGGGGTCTTCCCTATTTAATGAGATATGTTAATTAACCAGACGGCACGATCATCAACAAGCTGCCCTGGGTTGTCTCTACTCCATTTTACAGGTACTTGGCTTACAAAATTGTTATGAAAACGTACCGTCCAGCCAAGCCAAACAAACAACACCCCCAACATTATTTTACATGCGTGTCAAAAGAAATAACTTGCCGCAGGCAAAGCGGGTGAAGGAATTTCACGAGGCCGCGTCTGATCCTCCCTCTCCCCTCCCTCAGACAGCTAAAGAAATGTTTGTATGATGAAAGGGGCAAAGGAGCAGAGGACAGCTGGTTAGGAATTAATGCAATGTTTGAGCATTATCATGCGATAATGGATTTAGCTGACTGTTTGCCAGTGTTCAGATCTGGTGTGAATCGCTTTACACGCAGCCCGGGGATTCCTAGATTATCCAAACCTCATGAGGCTGCTGCTGCTCCTAAACCCTTGAAAGCTGTGACTTTTAAAAAAGGTAATTCTTCATCTGGATGGACAAAAGCCCAGGGGATTGTTTTGACTTGCTTTCAGACTTAATAACGTTTGACACAGCCAACTCAGAGGTGTCTCCTAAAGGGGAGTGGCCATGGGTTTGGGAAGCCTGAGGCTAGACTTGAAGCAAAGCTGAGCCCATGTGAGATCTCCCAGCCAGGACACTTGTAAACAGGACATGAAAAATGAGTCTCAACATTTTACACATTTGGCCTGTAACTTATCCCCAAGGCACCTCTGAAAAAGGGTGAGATATCTGATGGGAAACCCGTGCTCTGGGCTTGAAACTACTGTTTATTCTTTCCATCCTCCCGCAACATATGCTGGCATTAAGCTGGAACATTAATGGCTGTGTAAAATGGCCCATGTCCCTTGATAGTTTGTGTTTACCCCCTTGAATAGCATTGGGATGCTCCTGTTTTCTGCCTGTTGGATGAGGGCTGTAGACTCACGGCAAACCAGCCAAAGATATTTTGTCTGGACGCAGACACGTCTTAAGAAGGTCTTACGGACTGCAGGATACTGCGTGTGAGTTTGTTCCTGTCTGGAAAGCACACAGGCAGATTTGCTAGTCAATATAGGTTGCCTGTGGTTGCAAAAACTGACTTTGAATTCTGAGAGTCAAATGGCTTCAGACAGGACCTGCAGATCCAGAGCGTGACCCAGTTCTTTGCCCTGTCTTGCACCCAAAGTTTATCCATCTGGAGCCAGCTGGCTCATGTCACCCCAGAGCAATGTCCCAAACAAACAGGGCAGTGCAGAGGTAGGGTCTCTGCCTTTCTCCTGGGCTGAAACCTAGAGTTAAAGCAGTACCTATACCTTCACACAGCGTCTCCATATGGACAACAAATGGCCCATGGTGGAGACTCAAGCTGATAGCAGTTATGTTGGCAAGGTGCTATTACAGGCCATGAAATGCATTTGCTACTGCTGCCACTTGTGAGGTCTCATCGTGAGTTCATGCCTTGAAGAATGAGAGTTCCCTATCATTATTTTCCTGGTTTGCACAGCTAAAAAGTGGTATTAATGGCTGCAAAATTATGCTGCCTCTTTAATTTATGTGGTCTATAATTATCTTCACAATAAAACTGTGAGGAATTAAGCTCCAGCGCAGTTTATAGTTGACAAGGGATGACGGCAGGCCTTCAGGAACAGCGGCTTTCCATCCTCGCTGAAGTGCCAAGAGCAGTTAAAGTACTGCTAGACAGTGTTAGAGAGCCGCAGGGCTTGTTCAGCTCCGTCACTTACTCCCTTGCAATGGAGAGATCAGAACCCCTCTTTTTTTTCTGCTATTTTCTGTTTCTCTCCGCTTGGGCAATAAGCTGAGATTACTCAGTTTTCCTTATGAGCTGCCTCATATTAAACCACGACTGTGATGTTTATGAGGTTTCCGTTGCTGCACATGGTTATTTGTACTTTGGTCTCTCTATTTTTACTCAAAGGCAAAATGAAAAATGGATACATTTTCATCATTTTGGGTTTGCAAAGAACCAAAACGCTGAACCAAAGCCTGAAATGCGGGAAGCTGTTTAAGTCTGAGATGATTTTTTGAGTGACTTTATTCACATTAGCCTTACCCTGGCGAAAGCTGGCTGGTATTATTGCCAATTTACAGTGGCAAATACAAAAAAAAGACCAGTTATTTTTCTGGCTGCACAGGCTCCTGCAGCCTGCTGGAAAGCAATTTTACTGAAGTTTCATCTGACAGATCTTAGTTCCTTAATGCTTTTTCATAACAGCACAGCACTTCATGGATTAATTTACAGGTGATAGCCAATTGGGCTAGTCCAGTCCAGGTAAAATACTATATTTTATCTGGTCATGACACAAATGCTTAGTCTATAGCTCCAGACACTAAATCATAACCTCTAGTTAACTGAGCATTTATTCCTATTAACATTGATGCCTTGTTTTGCAGCCTTTTAGCTACAGCTGGGTTTAAACCATCCAGGTGTTATTGGGCACGTCTGTTTTGATCACCCAGGTGGGACCTGAAGCCTCTGTAGCCTTCCTGGAGGACTTGCTTTACTCTTTGCTCTGCTAAGGCCTGTTACAACCACGTGTTGCCGTTTATCTCATCTCTCCCCTTGCCTAATCGGTCACGTACCTAATCAGTGTTTGCAATATTCTAAGTCCCAGCACAGACAGGATTACAAATTGTTTAGCCCTGTGTCATCAAAACCAGCACGGTTCCCTGTATTTTTGGAAAATCTAGGAAACGACCCCGAAGGGGCTACACCTAAGTGAGTAACTTCTGTGCTATGACTCAGTGCTAGCAGAGGTCCACGAGCCATCGCAGAAATAGACACTGTTGTGCTGACTACATTCAGCTTTTTTTTTTTTACATTCCCCTGAAAACATGAGTAACACTCACCTGGGTGATGGAAAAGCAAGTTGGATTGGCACTGGTTGGCAATGGAATGGAAAATTAGTATGTAAAGAACCTAGTGATTAAGATAATAAAAACAATGTTAAGAGTCTTAGGTGAAGCCAAGTTTTATAGCCCTCGAGCTTTTAATTGTGAAATCGTTAGCTCTCGTTTTGTTTCTGAAATAGAAATCTATTTAAATGACTTAAGCAATCCAAGTTTCAAGAATAACCCCAAGCAGACTGTTGTAGTTATGACCGAGAAACTGAAATGAATTGCGTGAATTCTTTTTATTCTAATCGCTTGAATATCCAAACACAACCAAACCCCTGCAGACCCCAAAGTGGTTCACATAAAAGTAATTTTAAACTTTGAGGATAAAATAAAATGCATTTCCAAAGTTGATTGGAGTGGAAATTAAAATCCCCAGCAAAACATGGAGATTTTTGTAGGGTTCCTTTAATCACATCCCCGCAAAAAAAGTTGGGTGAAAACGGACAAATTCACAGTTTTTGGAACTCAGAACACTTGTGTGCAACAATTTTTCCCTTTTCCTAGAACTGCATATCACCCCAGTCAACAATTTTCATGCGGTGTTTGATTTGGGGAAGTCCCTCTACTTGAAGCATAGTGTGGATACAGCACACTGCTGTTCTTGGGGTCTGGTTTCACTTTACAGCTAAAATGGTTAAAAAGCTACTTTCTCCCAAAAGGAGAAACTTTTCCTTCTCATTTGCTGGTTGTATATGCTCAGGATGAGCCAGTTTATCTAGTTGTTTTGGTGGGAAACCCTACATTAAAAAAGGAATAGTTTTCTGCTGGATAAACCATGCACATTGACCTATGTGACAGTCCTAAACCTTGTTTCAGCTTGCAGAGGCTGGCAGATAATGGTCAGGCCCTTTCACATAATATTGTGTCTCCCAGGGTATCATAGAATCATAGAATGGTTTGGGTTAGAAGGGATCTTTAAAGGTCATCTAGTCCAACCTCTCCACAATGAGCATCTTCAGCTAGATCAGGTTGCTCAGAGCCCTGTCCAACCTGGCCTTGAATGTTCACAGGGATGGGGCACCTATGACCCTTTTGGGCAACCAGTATCTCCCCACCTTCATTGTAAAATACTTCTTCCTTATATCTAGTCTAAATCTACTCTCTTTTAGTTCAAAACCATCACCCCTTGTCCTGTCGCAAGAGGCCCAGCTGAAACATGTCCCCATCTTCCTTATAAACCCCCTTTAAGTATTAAAAGGCTGCAGTAAGGTCTCCCTGAAGCCTTCTCTTCTCCAGGACGAACAAGTCCAACTCTCTCAGCCTTTCATCATGGGAGAGGTGTTCCAGCCCTCTGATGATTTCTGTGGCCTCCTCTGGACCTGCTCCAACAGGTCCATGTCTTTCCTGTGCTGAAGGCTCCAGAGCTGGATGTAAGGGTAAGTCACCCTCCAGTTCTCACTTCTGACCCCTATAAAAACAGCTGCACTTTGCAGTTCCTTCTCAAGCAATTTCATCATCTTCCTCAAAGAGTTCCCAGATTTTCCCAGGGCTGCGACACAACCTGGAGGGGGACCCGGAGGTGGCACTGCTCTTTTGTAGAGCTGTGTGTGTGAACACTGTGCCAGCGGCAAAGAGTCCAGGAAGGTAATAGAAACGTGCTTTCCTGCTGCTCTTCTTACTTGGGTAATCCTATCAGTTCAGCAGCTTCTTTTCTTATTTTTAAAGGGATCCTGGTGACTAAGCTCCTAACTTAAGTACCTCAAAGGCTGCTTTGCTAAGACCAAAAGTTTTGTATTCTTGATTTTTTTTTCTCCTACGATTAGTGAATAAATGCAGCAGGGAATGTTTTCCAAATACGTCAGAGTAGAAATAAAGATCCTTTCTCCTTGAATGGGTCTCAGCCTGTTTTTCTGGACTGGCAATGCACTTATGCTGGGGGCAGGCAGATGCTCTCTGTAAGGATGTCTTAGCATTCACCTGGACCAGGGCACGGAAAGACAACAGTAGCTCAGAAGGCAACTATTTGAATGGAGATTGTTTGCAACCTCGAGAGCAGATGCAAGATGTTACCGCTTAAGATAAATAAGTTAATAAAACCGAGAGGAGAGAAAGTTCCTAGCAATGAGGTTATCTGGGAGATTTAACAAGCTCCCCAGGGAAGGACTGTTGCTGAGGAGAACTTTTGAGAACAGACCAGGATACATTTCTTTGAGGAGTTTGGATTTTTCCTGTCAAGTAATCAGTTGTATTTCTCCAAAAGAAATAGAGGCCCACCCCAGTCCCAATTAAACAAGAACTGGCGTGGACGAGTTGCTCCAAATTTGAATGAAATATTTTTTTCCCAGCTGGCAAAAGTGTCATGTATTTTCCTTACTCTTTTTTTTCCCTCTGTTAGTGGTTTTGGTCAGACCAGAAGCATATGTTGCAGAATCTGCCAGAAAAAATGTTTTCACAATTGATATTTTCTTAAATGCCTTTCAAAAATTGCCAGTCAGCGCCCTTGGAGACAGAAATCCTCTCCCCAGTGATCCAACAGGTACAGAGCAGACACCAGCCACCTCTTGTTCTTTCTTATCATCTATCAGACCCAAACTGGAGACGTGCTGGTGCTGGCTGCATAGTTCACACTTTCACCTTCCTTCTGAGATGCCCAATAAGCCCATAACCTTTAGGGGTTTATTTTTCAACCCCTGATGAGCAACACTGTCCTCCGCGACCTCTCAGTGTGGTCTGATGAGGCTGTGGCTGGAGCGTGGCTGGAGGAATTCAGAGGAGCATTCGGGGACTATGAGGCATCGAACTGAGCTGAAATTTATTTTGGTTTATCCTAATAGATAGTCCTGGAAATCACCCATCAGATGGCCTCGTCCTTTCGTATTGATCTTCAATCGCCATGCTGCAGAAACTCTTCTGAGAGGGTCGAGTGTGTTTTGTAAGGGATGTCAGCTTTATGTCATCCCCCCTGGCTTGTTTTGAACTTCACTTCCCAGAAATGAGAGATGTTGCTGTATTGCTTCTCTTTCTCTCCCTTCCCCCACCCTGCTCTGCTTACTGGCAATGAAGTGTTCCCCCAAACTCTCTCTTCCTACAGGTCTGTGCCTTGCTCTTGGCTGCAAACTTCAACCAGAAGTTTTCCTGTGGTTTAAATAGACACAACCAAGAGGATTTACTCATATCCAATACCACAAAATCCATATTCCAGATAAGCCACTTGCAAATCTCCTCCTCTAAGCACGTATTTTAAGAAACTTGCAGCATTTCATCCACTCTGTGATTTTGATCTCCTTCTGAAATGTAGCTGAAGCCGAGACATTTAAAAGTTGTCAGAAAATGGGGCATACTGTTGAACTAACCTCATTGCCCTGGAAAACTGGCATGAAATTCAGAGACAGGGACAAGCCTATAAATGGACTCCCCGATATATCCAGCGCTTGGAGGCAGAGGCTGCATTTGCACACCTGATGCTGTGTTTTGCCTCTGAGCTCTGTCTGAATTCTGTGCTCGAAGCCAGCCCCAGGAAAACTTACAGCTGTTCAGACCTTTGCTTTTTATCTGTACGTGATAAAACCTACAGAGCTGGTTGTAGCCGACCCCTGGCAAGCGCGCTGTTAATGACAGGAAGAAAGTGAAGGTGTTCTGTTGATCCATGACCATTTCCAGCGCAGACTGCGATGTATTATTTGAACAGCAATTCAAAAAGATTTCACGCATTGCTGGGATGGATATTCCACCACCTGTGTCACTGGCGCTGGCATGATTTACCCTTTTATAGATCAAAAGCAGTGTGCAAGTGCAGCAATTCCCATTATTTCTAGAGTACAACATTCTTTCTCGGTCTCTGTGTGTGTTGCATTCACTGACTTTACTTTCTCTCTAATGACCTTTGAATATCTCTTGTCTCATGGAATTGAGTGTTGTTTGCTTGTTCACAGTTTCCTTTCCTTCCGTTATCCAGCAAAGAAAGTTTGCTTAAGTGGCTTTTGTGAACTCTTCCAAGATCCCCAGAAGGATGATACAGGAAACAGAGAGTTTCCTTTCTATACAAACTTCTAGGGTGTTCCCATGATAGCTTGAAATTTATCTGCCCTCAACAGCCTGCAATTGGACAAAAAAATTAATGAACTGTCAAGGGATCAGGCGAAACACAATTAACATATCAGAGAGAGGAGAGCTTGCAGGAAAAAAGAATCCTCCACTTACAGAGCACCTTTCATCCCATGTTGCCAAACACTTTCCTTTCTGTCCTCATGTTTCCAGTCACAAGTTGGCCACGCTTTAACCGTTCAGCCTGAAATCTTCCATAATTGCTCCTCGCCTCAAGCTGAATACAGTTTTTCAGAGAGGAATGAAGGGGCAAAAATTACACACACACACACACACACACACAAAAACCCTCTATAAAGATGCAGTCATATTTCACTGCGTTTAAAACTAGAAAATGAGTTTTCTGAATGTTTAAGCTGTCTCCCTCCTCTTTATTTTGAAGAACGCTTCTGCACCACAGGGAGACTGGACCAGGAGCGAGACACTTGGCACAGAAGCGGTGCTGGGGATCAGTTTGTCACAGTCTCCATGAGAACATGGATTTGTCCACATAAGAAACCACAGACAGACCTCGGTTTGAATGTCTTAGGGGCAGGCTTGCACCTTGTTTTTTATGCCTTCTGACTGCCGTGCCCCTAGATTCTGCAGCCCCTGTAAGCAGAACATCTGGACAGGGCACCGACAAGATGCGTTCTTGTCTTTCACGATTTCACCCTGGGTGACCTGGCACAGTGGGTGAGATCTGGGAGGATTGTAGTACTGGGAGGGAGGGCAGGGCTCGTGTTGAAAGCTGACAAGGTAGAAATGTGAGTCATTAAAAGGCAAAGACCAAACTGTAAAGAAACAATTACTTACATATTTAAAAAAAAAAAAAAATCAGATCTGGAAGGCACGTTCACCTGGTGGTTGACACTCCCTACAAAAGCACAGTGTTATTCCAAAAGTCTCCCACGAGATGAATAAACCTTGCCAGGAATAATCGCAGATCTGGAATTGTATAATTGCTCAACTAAACGCAGGCTGAGAACAGATAGGGAACCTGTGCTTTTCTTTTCCTGCCCACTTCCTTGATTTCAGGGCTGGTGCGGTGCTCGGGAGCTGTGGCTTACATTGGCCGGAGCAGTCAGGACACCAGAAAAAAACCACCCTCTTAGCAACAGCTTCACAGCATCTGTTGTTTTTAAGTCCATTCATAAAAGCAGTTAGCTGTGCTGCAGCGAGGCAGGCCCCTACGCTTAGCACACTCGTGTCGGTGAGAAGCAGAAAGCTCTTGACTTGCTCTGGGCTGAACGCTGGCAGATTTCAAACCCTCCCAGCACTAATCCAGCAATAAAGAAAATGGCAATAAAGAAAATGGCTTTAAGCCACTCCAGACTCTAGTGCTCCATTAGTATTCTCCAGTTATGGAGATCAAAGGACTACAAAGGGCAGTGCAGCAAGGGGAATGAGGAGATGCAGGCAACAGCCTTGCTTCCCCTCATACTGGGGTTTGGTCCATTTTTCCCAGGTGGCCAAGAAGGTCAATAGCACCCGGCTTGTATCAGGAACAGTGTGGCCAGCAGGACTAGGGAAACGGTTGTCCTCCTGTACTGGGCACCGGTGAGGCCGCACCTCAAATCCTGGGGTCAGTTTTGGGCCCCTCACTGCAAGAAAGACATTGAGGGGCTGGAGTGTGTCCAGAGAAGGGAATGGAGCTGGGGAAGGGCCTGGAGCACAAGTCCTGTGAGGAGCGGCTGAGGGAACTGGGGTTGTTTAGCCTGGAGAAGAGGAGGCTCAGGGGAGACCGTACACTCTCTACAACCTGAACGGTTGGCCTCAATTTGCACCAGAAGAGGGTTAGATTAGATACTGGGAAAAATTTCTTCACCAAAAGGGTTACCAGGCACTGGAATGGGCTGCCCAGGGAGGTGGCAGAGTCACCATGCCTGGAGGTAGATGTGGTGCTTAGGGACACGGGTTAGCAGTGGACTTGGCAGTGCTAGGGTAACAGCTGGACTTGAAGATCTTAAAGGTCTTTTCCAACATAAATGATTCTGTGACATGATTTTCTCAAGGAGCAGAGACCAAGTCTGGGGAGCAGATGCCGCAGCAGCACGGCTTGAACGGTTGGGCAACATACCCACACTCCCATGTTGCAGGAGTCCGGGCATTGCATCAGGCAGGGTTAATGGCAGGGCTGTGATGCCTTTATTTTAGCGATAATTCATGGCTAACCAAAAATCAGATATTTAATCTGTTGCAGCCTGGAAGGGCAAGTCCACATGCAGAATGACCTGTATCTGCATGGCCACGGGCAGGAGCTGATGTGAAAATTGTTTGGGTAGTAGCAATTAGCACAGCAATAGTTTTTAGTAATTTTCTAAAACAGCTTGGGGAAATTAATTTTTTATTTTTTTTTAATAAGAAACAATGTTTGTCATTTTTAAAATCAAAAGCCTCATGTTTACTGAGCAAGGGCTGTCTTTAGTGATGAGAACCCATATTTTATTCAAGCCAAGAATCTCCTCTGAAACAAATCTATTTAAAATAGCCTCTGAGTCAAAGTAAAGAGGTTCTGCTATAAAACCTCAGGATGCAGAGAAACTGAGGAGGACAGTTGATCTGGGACTTCACATGCTGGCAAGGTTTGGAAACGAGAGTGTGGTGGAGCTCCTGTATGTCTGCCTTGCAGGGGGGAAGGTTAAAAGGGATTTGATAGGTCCCCAGAAATACCTGTGGCAGGAGAAGGTGCCAGGTTGTCTAATCTGTTAGGCAAAGCGATACAAGAACCATTTGCTGCTGACAGAAACAAGCGATATTCCCCGCTGCAAATGAGGATCAGAGGTTAATTAACTATAGGAACATCCTACTGAGGAAGCCATCCAGTGAATTTCTATGTGACAGCTCAGGGGCGTTGCCATCAGATGTTTTAGGTGTCCGACCGAACTGCTCAGCACATTGTCACGGGGATAACCTGCTTTTCTGCTGACTACGGAGGGATGCTGGAGCCCCTGCCTCAGGTACCCAAACTCCAGGGCTGTGAATAGTTCCCAGGTGCCTGCTGGAGGACTGTGCCCTACTTTTGTGTTTCTCAGTGAAAGAGCCACCTCAAGCCACTTGAAAAAAAGCAAAACAAGGACGAAATTGTGCACTTCCACTACTCAGTTTACTCAGTTTTCATTTACAGCAGCCAAGTTGAGCCAAACCTTGTGTGTCTGTTTAAAACTTTTATTTCCTTCCCACTGGCCTGTTTCCGTGCTGGGTTACATGTTCCTTTTTTCTTTTTTTTTTTTCTTTTAATAACAGTTTTGTGGTTGTTTCACAGTCCACCTGATGATAAACTCATCAGCCCAGTCCCAAGAGGGCCCTGAGCTGAGCACAGTCCCTGCATAAACAACACTGCGTGAGGTTTTGGACCCTGCGGGGTGTCGGGGGAGAAGGTAGAAGACTGTGACAGACTTTCCTTGGCTGTGGGACTGTGGCTCAGGCTGCAGATGGTGGCTGTGGAAAATGAATTGATGGCCCCTGTTTCCAAGGAATGGCCAGCAAGGTCATAGTTTTAAGGCTGTAAGGGCACAGCTTTGCTCGTCCCCTCTTCGGATGTCACCAGATCGCTGTCACATGAGCGAACCGTGGGTGGTGGAATGCCCTGGTTGCTCTGAGCACGGTGCCATTGGCTGCCCAGCATGTTTTCTTGCACAGTAAATTTATGAATACAGCCTGAGAATTGTTTGAGGTGTAACTTAAACCTACGCAAGGCTCTGTTTTGGAGACACAGCTCTTGGATGAACTCTCCTTGTCCCTTGCAAAGGAATTTGTTTAAACCAGCCTTGAAGACAGTGTTGCCCCGTGCAGTGGTGTGCAGGAAGGTGCATGGTGCTGCCTCTCTGCTGAGGGTGCTGTCTTCTTTAGCCGCCCTTCTGCATCTGCTAGGTGGTGAGCCCAGCTAAATGGAGACAATTTGGATGCAAAGAAATTAATTTTTCCCAGGCACAGAAGCCAGAGCTGATCCTTTTCGGACATGGAGGGCCTGGGCTTGGTGTACATTGAGTCCTGTCCCTGGGCAGTTTAATCTCACCAGCCAGAAACCTGTATGGATTTACACTTCCATATGCAACTGTTTGATAATCATGTTGCCATGGCTACATTTGAATCTTGCAATAAATGTGTAATTTCACACATTTACATCAAAAGGAACTCCAGGACGTAAAACTGCATGACAAAGCAAGCTGATCTCTCTCCATAAGCACTTTCTGGTTTTAACACCATATTATTGTAGTCGGTGGGGATTTTTTGTGGGGGGATTGAAGGCTACGGGGCAAGTTTGGCAGCCTAGAGATCAAGTTCTTGAGGTCTTGTCTACGCTAAGGCTTCCCCAATGCAGGCATCAGGGCAGTTGCCCTGCTGGGGTCTAAGCAGTCATTTCCAGAGGAGTGTTGGTTCAGTAGCCGCTCCTGTTGCCAGTCTGCCTGGGAGCTGCAGGATACTGAGGGCTTTTGCAGTTTAAAAGAACACAGGCAAAGTTGAATACAAGGGCCTGGTGTGTCCAAAATGCAGGGAGAAGGACAGAGGAGGGAGCATGAGGCTCTGCTTAGGGATCTGATGCCCATCTCTCTTCCCAGTCTCATCTCTTTGTTCCCTTTTCAGCCCAGTTCTCTCATATCCTCCTCCCTAGCTCCTTGCCTCCTTTGTTCCACCCTTTTGGATCAGGAGTCCTCCTTATCTCACCAGCCACCTTCTTGCAGTCTCTTTGCCCCACTCACCCTCAGGCTGCCTCTCTGTCCCTCAGGTGCCTTCTCCCAAGTGCTCTCCTCCTTCTGATGCCTCCTTGTCCCACAAACAGCCTCTCCTAGTCCCACAAACAGCCTCTCCTAGTCCCACAGGCTGCCCTTGTCTTGGTCCATGCCTCCTACTTGGCCTCTGGCAAGAGGCAATGGGCAGGTAAGGGTTATTTAGAGAGGGGCAGGTAGCAGTGGTAGCAGAGGAGAGGCTGTACCCAGGGTACAACTTCAACGAGCAGCAGCTGAATGCAGCAGTGGGTGACAGAATTGCACCCACCGAACATCAGATCTGGAGTCAAATTTGCATCCAGACTCTATCCCTGCTGATTTAAACAGATTTTTCAGGAACTCAAAACTTGGACAGTTCTGCCTGTGGTGTTGTTTTTGATGTGTTTCCCCACTCCCCACCCCCCCCTTATAGCAATGACAGCTGCAACAGCATCAGCCCTAAGGCAGGGCTGCAGCTGGGCTTCTCTTTGCCCAGAAGCAAATAGGTGCTGGAGAGTCTTTAGCACTAACAGAATAAGGGCAAAGCAAACACTTCACCTCACTCTATGAATTTACTGTTGTGTAGAGAGGAAATTTGACTGAGAGAAGTGCCCAAATACTGACAATTTCTGTGTGAGAAACTGGAAAAATAAAAAATATTGGAAAAGCTTAAGATTTTTTTTTTGTCAGTTGTCCATACAATGGGAGAAGTTAAGTACACCTAATTATTGAGGTTATTGGTATTAATGAGTCACCACCTTGCTATTATTATTCCTGGTTTCTGTTGCCGTAGGATGAGAAGCTGCAGCTGGGCTAAGCTGTGCTACGCAACAAACCCTTACATTTGCTCTTCCAAGATTGAGACATAGGAGAATGGGTGGGCTGAGCCAAATAGGGGAACATGGGGAAGGAAAGAGGTGTTTGTCAGTAAGCCATGTGGCAACGTGAGCACTGTACTGGGGGCAAAGATTAGTTTCTGTGAGGGACTGGGGAAGGGGTGTCATGGGGTTGATTTGTGGATGTTTCTGAGGAGTCCTTCCAAAGATGTGGTAGAAGGTATGAGGAGGTTGGCCACAGACGTTGCCACAGTGGGCTTGTTCCTGGTGGGAATCACCATGGTCAGAGAAGTCACAGGGCTTTGAGAGTGAAGACCCGAATTTGATGTTATGGGAAGGGAGGAGCTGGTGGAAGGACACAGTCTGGAAAGCGAGACAAAGAGAGAGGTTAGGAGACAAGTCTCCATAGTACTATCCTGAATGGCTAAGAGTGAAGCATGATCAGGCCCCAGGGATGGTACTTTAGTAACAGAGGAAGGAAGAGGTACGCAAGAGATTTAGCTGCAGGGCTGGAGAAGCTGGGCTTCAAAAAATCCACAAGGCTTAACTGCAGCCTAAATTCATGGACCTTGAAAGAGAGGTGTGAAGTGGCATGCAGGAGCCTTGTCTGCATGGCAGATAGCACATTATATTGCCCACTGTGTTTTCAGAAGATTTAGGGAGAAGGCTTGGGAGACAAGGGATGTCAAAAACTCTGTTTTATCCAGGATGAGCTTTAGATAATAATTAGACATCCATGAGATGTTCCATCACCTGGGGTGATTGCTTTGAACCGGCCTTTCCTCAGTAAGAGCCAAAACAAGCCTGCATGAGGACATGGGATCTCACTGGGGGAGAGTGTACTTGTGTGTGTGTGTTAGCGTGTGTGCTAGCTCCGATCGGCTGTTCAGGTCAGGCGGTACCACAGGCCTGCGGGGTGGAGGCAGGAACATGCTAACCCACGGTGTTCCATTGATTGGTGTCAACTGATCAGTTGTGTAGAAACAAAGCAAAGAATGTTTCCGGTCCTTTGGGTGTTAACAAGGGTGTTGGGTTTGTTTGCAGCAAGTTCGTCTTTTTCAGCTGATCCTGCAGATTCTGTTCTCTCTCCAGGATAGCAGAAAAAGGATTTTTTGAGATGGACAGGCCTCAGAGACAAAAGGGGATATCTCCTAGAAAAATGGACTAAATTTTCTTTCCCTCCCTAATGTGTACAAGGACATCTACTAAAAATGCCACAGGAAGGGTACACACAGAGGTGGGCTGCCCCATGAGTGCAAAAGTCACCCTCAAGCCATCCATGTCCCTCCCTGTTAGCCAGACAAGAAGTGTGTCACAGTCTTTCATCTTCCAGTCTGCCAACCCATGTGCCTTAAGTGTCCAAAACCTGGGAATGGAGGGGAACTCTCACCTTTCTCTCTATGGCGTGCGGGAAAGTGTGCCTCTCCCTTTCACAGCTACCAAAATCTGGCCTTTCCTGCTCAACCCTCCATTTCCCAAAACTTGCCAGAGCTTGAATGCTGGACTTCACCAAGACTCCAGAGAGAGGTTAGCATGGACTTGCCTTGGCCGTGGATGACCTTCACTCTCTTTTGCATTTATTCCTCTTGGAGAATCAACAAGGAAGGGGAGAGGGAGCTACAGCTAAATCCTGTTCTTGGATCTCCCTTCAGCTGGTGAAGAATGAGCTGTGTGCCTAAATGAACCCGAAAGGCACCGTGGCGTGAGGCACATCGCATCCAAGCAGTACGTGGTGGCCTCTTCCCAAGTGCCTGAGTTGCCACACGCTTCAGGCATGCTCCAGCAGGCAGCGCAGCCCAGGGACACTGGGGACAGAGGCAGCGCTGCTGCCAAGGCACCGAGCTCCCCTCCGGGTAACTGGGAAATGGCAAAAACGCAGGTCGTGAATGCTGTCTGGAGGGAATGACCTGGATGTGTCTGCCCAGACTCCATACAAAGACGCAACGTGGTCGTGGCTCCGTTGCTCACAGGGCTTTGTGCCGGAGGCCGAAGCGGATACCATCCAACGTGTGGAGAGACGCAGCTCTTGCCCGGTCGCAGAAGAGTCCACTGTTCTCCTTGGTACCCGCCGTGGCTCTGCGAACCCGTCTGCACAATAGACTTGTCAAAATGGATGCCAAGAGCATCCAGCCTCTCCGCTGTTACTGCCAAAGCTTCCTGATAGCAGGCTGCTCTGCAGTCTAATGTGGCTCACTAAGGGGGAAATTCAGATGCTCAGGATGTTCAGACAAGAACTGCATAATGTAATAGCAGTTGGCAATGTCTTTTCCCTCCCGTGGCCACTTAATCTTTGGACTTAAGCGTGCAAATCCCGCCTTGTGCAGCACTGCGGCTGTGGTTTTCATAGGTTGCTAAAGCAAAGTTAAGCTGTGTTTTTCTTTGCATGTTTATCATTGTTTTCTCTGTTGGCTTGTGCATGTGAGAATTGTTATCTGAAACTCCCTCTCCTCCCTGCCAAAGCATGGTGAATCCTCTGGCAGTGATGAGTGGCCCGCAGACCACAAACTGAGAACAACCCAGCTCACCCTCTCCCTCTCCTCACAGGTATTGGCTCCACGTTCCTGAATACAACAAACACAGGAGTCCCCAGCTAATGACACAGTCATGATGCCAGCCAGAAGCTCCTGCTGTGCCTGACGGTTACCTATGGATCATGGCAAACACCCTCAGCTAGGTCTGAAAGGATATGTACAGGAGAACTAGTAGGTGACTCAGTCTGCATCGAGCATCGCACAGGGATAGGGCTCAATCCACCTTTGCATCACTCTGGGCTTTGCTGCTTCTCTCCCTTGTAAAACTCTGTGATGAAACAGTTTTCCCTAGGCATTTGCTACTTCCGAGCATTATTTAGGGCATCACATTACAAATAAAGACAAATGCTCAAGTTTTATATCCCCAAGTCTTTTTTTTGGCAGGTTAAAATTAATGAACTTCTCAGCGTGATCAAATTCGGTCAAGGAAGAACTAGAATATCAGTTTTCTAGTGAATGAGGCAAAACAGATACAGTTTTTCTTAGATTGTCCTGAACAAATGCAATTTCCCCCCTGCTCTTCAAATCAGGCCAAGGTATGGGATACCAAGGGCCAAACTAACAAGAGAGGCAGCGCTGCTTTCCCTTCCCCCTCCCTCCTGCATGCAGAAATGAGGGACCTGAGAGATTGTAAAGTGATGAGATTACAAGCTCGGATTGAAGAGGAATATCTGCCAAGGAGCAGAGCTGCACCCCTAGAAACAACCCTCCAGCTCTCCCATGTGGGAGTGGAGAGACTCCAGCCATTTCATTCTTTTAATTCGGAGCCATTAACACGTGTCCGTCACTCACTGGGAACAAAGAACTACAATTACTGTATCTGGTGATACATCCTGGCTGCCTTGAGGTACTGTTGTGTGATGGGAGTTTATAAATTGGGCCAAATAAACTCCCTGTTTTCACAGTTGTTCAAACTCCAGGTCAGAGTGGGCATAAGGTAAGTTGGGCCAGTTGGGAAGTGAGTGGGATGTCAGCCACGCCTGTGACTTTACAGACACTATCCCGTTTTCCCTCCATGGCCTGTTTTTACCACCAAGAATTTAGTTAATTCAGCAAAATAGCACCAAGACCAATAGCCAGCACCGGTGTTGAAGGATCAACTTCTTCAGTGCAACCCACTGCATGCAAACTGGGAAGAGCCAACGCGCCCCTCCTGGGAAGGCTGTTGCAGTGATGAGAAGAGGAAGGACATGTTATTAGACTGGTATATATGTGCCAAGTCAAAGGTCTCAGATCTCTGCAGAAAGGTGGGAGCTTGTCTGCTTCAGCAGAACTGGTCACATGAAATGGTTTAGCGCTGGACTTCGTGCCCATGAGGATACACCACTCAAACTCTGCTCACCAGCGTAGAGACACTGATACGCGAGAGCCCTCCCACCCCTTACTAGTAGAAAAAAATTTGCTGGCACGAGATGGTAAATGCTGCTGTGTAGTGTCCAAGGAAAACCTGTTTGCGTGGGACGTGCTGGAAAAATTGCTCAAGAACGGTGCCTTCTCATTAAAAATGGTCTGGCTGCTGTTCAGGTCAGTGTTTTTGTATTGGAGCTGCGGGATATGTGGTTGCCTCAGTGCACGCACGCAGCTGCTAGCAAGGTGTTTGCTTTGCATGTGATCTAATCTCCCTTGCTCTGGGATGCTGGAGGTCTTTGTCCTCATCTAGTTTTGGGTCTGGATCCATCTTCTCAGAGCTGCTTGCACTGACACACCGATTCCTGGCAGAGAGGCACACTGTGGGTGTCAGTCCAGGAGAGCTAAGATCAGTTTGCTAGTGGTGCTTGGTCCCTTCATGGTAGGAAGGTGGGAGAGCTAAAATGCTACTGCTATAGCAGATTATAATTAGGTTTCTGATCCCTGCAAAGCAAAGCAGTGATCCTGCTTCAGAGGTGGATGAAGATTCCTGTAGATCCAGCTCACGCATCAGCGTTAGGTGCTGGAGGAAAGAAATGGCAGGAATGCCCTGTTGTTAGCTGGAGCCTCCTTCCAACTCCTGCTTGACAAACTATCAACAAGCCATGGAGGGACAGACCCCCCTCTGTCTTCTTTTCCACCTTAGGTGTAGGCTGAAGGTAGAAGACATCTGGAAGGTCTCCTGTGAGCCAGAAAGCTGTGAGCCTTCTCTCATGCAGACCTCCAGCCCTTCCGACAATAGTGATGTTGTTCTGTGCTTGGTTCCTGTAATCTGCAAGACTAGAAGCATTACGACTGCTACCAAAGCCTGCAGCAGTCAGTCCCTGTGGTTTCACAGGGTGAGGATTGATAGGGATGCTTTAATACGGTTGCTCAGTACAGAGAGCCCTTTGTCCTCAACAGCATTAAACAAAATGATACAGAACATAAATTTAGTGCCAAAATTGTAGTGAAAGAAAATGAGGTAGCAATCCGTGGCAGACTGCTACTTCTGCAGAAGAAGCATCCCTCCGCTGCTGGATGGTTTGGTTATGATCAGTCCTGAAGAAGCCACTGGGAATTTAGAACAGAGTGAAGTTATGCAGAAGGAAGCTTGTGCTTTAGGTACCTTGTGCTACTGCTTTTGAAAAAAGCAGCCTTCACAGAGATAGCTCTTTCCCCTCTGGAAGAAGAGCTAAAGCAGAGCTTGCAATGTAAATGTTAATAGAGAAGCAGGGAATGAGCAGAAGTTCCTTTTCTTCAAGCACGCAAATCTCTCCTGTGTGGCTTTGTGCACTCACTGGCGAGCACGGGCACCGATGAGTTAGTGTGGGGAGTGGTCCCTGCATCACGCCTGTGTACTTACATACCCCTTGTCCCCTCCACACCCCTGGGACTGTCCCAGCACAGACAAATGCCATCTCTCCCTTTTGATCCTCAGTCACCTCCTCTCCGGAATGATTCGCTGCTCTCCTTTCCAATCTCCAGTCTGTCCAAATCAACGCTGCCAACTCGTCCTTTTTGGCATTTTCACTACGTCACCCCGGCTTGGGCTGCGTATCAGCTCAGACCTCGCATCCCTGCTGCATCCACACAGGAGGTTTCCTGGTGGCAGTGAGATGCCCAAGACTGTCCCTGCCCATGGCAAGGGCGTTGGAACTAGATGATCTTTAAGGCCCCTTCCAACCCAAACCATTCTGTGATTCTATGACTGTGAGCACTGAAAAGCACCAGAAATGATCATGTTAAACCCAGACAGGGCTCTCCTGTTAAAAGCACAGCCCTGCATAATACCCCTTGTCAGTACACAGAGTAATACCATGACTGCAGAGTCAGACTTGGGGTACAATGAGCAGTTCCCGCCTCCTCCCCACTGACACAGACACACGTACGCACTCACGCACAAAACCAAGGCATTAAAAAACTCCCCTGCCACTGAGGTGTTTTGCTTGCACAAACGTCGTTTCTGGAAAGGCCTGGCATTCAGATGGCAGGCAGGACAGCTGCTTTCAGCAATGCCCATCTTTGTGGTGTCTGGGCTTTGCAAAACAGCCTCTATCTTTAATTATTTATTTTAATTAAGACAAGAGGAGCCTTCTAAGCTAAGGTCTCTCTGCTCCGGACTATCTCAGAAGATACATACTGAACCGCGTTTCTCTGCCTTGAGATTATTATACTATTCCCAAACACTAGCCTGGTCTGGTAATTCTGCATCTTAACGAGCTTCCTTTAGCTGCCAGCAAACATCTTCTTCCCAAATTAACCCGACCAAAATCAGCTGCAGCAGAATCCGCATAATCGCTCTTCTCGCTCCAAACAGCACGATTGACAGAGGAGACTTTTCCTGCAGTAGCCAGACCTGCCATATTCATTATTCTTAAACTAAGGGTTGCTGCGCTATCTTTATTCTCAGATGCCGCCTTTAATCTCACGTACTGCCTTTAGCAGCACCCACCGGCTGCAGCAATCCCGCAACACGCCCTCTTTCCATCCTCTCCCAGGCAAGCCAGCCAAGAGGCTCCAGAGAGAGCCGGCAGAGCAGGGGTGTTCTTCGGCAGTCACCCGGCAAGAGCTGCATCCCCCCTTGGAGACAGGCATGCGACTTCCACCTGCACTAGCGGGCGCGGAGCACTCACGTTGGCGGCAGCACGGATCCCTTTGAACAGCTTAGCTGCGATTCATTTTAAACCCCGGCCGGCGGATCTAAGTTGCTCTCCCCAGGGCTGAAACGGAGGTGCCTGCGTGACACCGAGGCATCCAGACGCAGGCTTGCCAGTTGACATGTCAAAGCAACATCCTAGTTAGCAAATACATCAACCGATCGACCGACCAACTGAGCAGCCCACGCATCGGTGCCAACAGCTCGCTCTGCGGCGTGTGGGATCCCTGCTATACGGGCAGGCAGCTCATGCCTCTCTCGCTGCTCTTGGCTTTATGCAGCCCCATCAAATTCAGTGTTGCTAGCTAGCCTTTTCTGCCGATGTCTAAAATAGCATCAGGAACGTTCCCTGTTGATTTCCTCGGCGGTGCTTGCGGAGCCGTGCCGGGTACCACAGCACCTGCAACCTGCCTCCGTACAGCACGTTAAAAGCGTTTGCTTGCTTTCTCCCTCCGAGGAGGGAGGGAGAAAACCCTGCAGACGTTTCTCGCCCAGCTACCAGCAAATCCCGACCTGAGCTAATTCTGCCATGGCTGAAAGCAGAGGATGCTTGCAGTGCATGAAGCTGATTTGCTGACTTACCCTTCATCTCTCTCAAGAATGCCAGGTGAAGAAGCCGGCCTCTCACTCAAGAAATAAACCACAAGAAGCCCGGCAGCAACCACTGCAGAGCTTGCTCAGAAGTTCGCTCCCTCTGTCACAGTGTATGCAGCTTGCCAGGTAGAGCCTGGATGAGAACACCCCGTGCTTTTCCCGAGATGAATGAGATCAGCACATATTCAGGCAGTGAAAAAAAATAAAAATTCACTCCTGGTGTATGTGATGGTTTATGACCCAGAGGTAAAATGTTGATCTACAAGTCCCTCTGTTTTGCAACTCAGGATTTTCTGGGGTGAATTTCACAGGGAGAGGAAGTTTCTCTTCTCCCTTTGGTGGTGTTAGATGTGTGTTAAAAAGCAAACAAATGGTATATCCACAGGGTAGGCAGGAACCCCATCCTCAGCAGCATGAGATGGAGGGCACATGAAGGGTACCATTACGAGCAGCAGAGATGCCTTTATAACACGCACGCTGATGCTTTTTGACTCAAGCCAGTACCTTGCTGTTATAGACACCACATGGTTTGAACAGATCCTGACTCTGCTGGTCCTGGCTTTTCTAGGCAAGGTTGTTCAGATTAAGCTCTCTTCTGCCTGGCTGCTTTGTGACTCCCCAGGTTGTCCAAATGCCTTTCTGCTGCCAGGTCCTTTGAATCAAGCATTTCTCAAGCCTCATCACCTGCCTGCTGGGGAGGGGAGGTGTCACTGCACTGAAGCCCTCCGGTGATGGGGAGGCAGAGAAAGGGCATGAACTGCTTGGGGGCTAAAATCTTTTGGTGGCAGGGATTCAGTGTCATGTAGCTCTGGGGTGTCTGTCCTTGTGCTGGGGCAATCCTGTACACTTCAGTGCAAGAGGACCACGGCATGGCCAGGAGTTTTAATGTTTGCCTTGGCCTTAGCTAATGGTTGGGAACCTGTGTGGCACAAGGACATGGCATTTCCTTTTACTCTTGGCTGGGTGAAAACTAACTACATTGAAGAAAAAAGGGAAAAGTTAAATGGTTTTCTCAGGATCAGACCCCAAGGCTTGTGCATCTGGGAACCCAGCTCAGCTCAGAGTCATTACCCATTGCTTTAGCTATGGCAAACCTCCTCCCTTTCCCTGTCCTGAATCCCAAGGCTGGGAGTCACCTAGGTACTGACCTGCCACGGAGCCTCTGCGTAACCTCGGGTGCGTCCCTGCATCTCCCCAGCCCGCTCATCTGCACAAAGCTCCTTTGCAGCTCATCACACGGGGAGCGGGTTTCCTGGCTCCCACGCCTGGCCTCGTTCCCTGCTGACAGCTGAGACTGGGACGTGGGTTTTGATGTGGCTGAGACAGCCTGTGTGAATAGGCTTAATACGGTGCGGGGAAAGCCTGGCTCCCTCTGGATGACACTTGCAGCAGGATGCAGCGGGGCAGTGTGCCGTGCTCTCCTGTCACCGTCCTGAAGGCCAGGTTTGTTCTTTGTCGGCAGGACTCATGGCTGGCTGGCAGCAGGACCCCAGTGGAAGGTTTTTCCCACCTGTGCCTGAGGCCTGGCACAGCCTCAGGCAGCTCATTGCTTGTCTGAGCAAGTTGGCTTCAGCCGTTGGATGCGCAGGGTGACCCGCTGGTGGTGGGAGAGGGCAGGATCTGGGGAACGAAGCAACCATGCAGGGCCAAAGGAGATGCAGAAAAGAAGTCCTTTCAAGGACAAGATTTGCAGGACTCCTGAGCTGGGGTCATGGTCCCCTGGGACCAGTGACTCTGAAGTTGCAGCAGATCCTACAACACGGAGGAGTAGTGCTTCATGGATCCCTCGGTGGTGTGGGCAATGGGGACGGTGGAGCTCCCATCACCTCCGCAGAACTGCCTTTGCCTTTGACCTGTGAGGCAGCCATGGGCATGTTTGGAAGCTACACGCAAGACTGAGCTAACCTACCTCAGATAGGTGCTTGGATTAATTAGTCAATACATGTTAAGTGCTGCAAAGATTTAAGGCTCTACTTAATTGTTAAGTAACTCAATCATCAGTGGCTGCGTGGGCTGCCTGAGGCAGATAGTGAATGAATCAGCTGATCTCTGGCAAGTGCAAAGTAAGGAGGGAGAAAAGTCTCCAAGGCTGGGTGTCAGGATGATGGGTTGCTTAGGGGACAGCAGCAATTACTGAGGCCACTGGGACTCAGAGCATTGAGAAATACCTAAAAGAGAGGTCAGAGCCTGCGCAGGGCAGCCTGCTCTGAGGGAAGCAGGGCTCTCTTAGGCTATGGAGGTAAAAGGAGAAGGGGAAGGCAATGAATTCATAGCAGAAACAGCTAAAAAGGCCACAAAGAACAACTTTGAGCTCTTCAGGCTTGTTATGGCCAAGTCACTGTGAAAGAGGTGGGTTTGGGGCTGAACTAAAACGCTCCAGGGAATGTGAGACTGATTTGGGTAAAATGCAGAGCACTTACATGCCATGGACTCACCTCTCCTCCCTGCAGGGACTGGCCCCATCTATAGGCTTGGGTGGGCCATCAAGTTGCCGATGAGGGACGAACTTGTGTCCTGCAGGTGAGTCCTCTGTGCAGTGGTACCAGCCAAGAGGCCAAAGGCTCCCAGCGGGAACATTGGTGCAGTACGCTCCATCCACCAGCCTGAGACGTCGCTTCTCCTGCCACCACACAGCATGTCCCATCACCCAGTGCTGGGTTTCAGACCCGGACCTATGTCTGTGTTTCTGTGCTAGCAAATTCCAGCTTCACAGCTGCTCCATTTGCCCCTACCCTTCCTGCTGAGCTTTGCCTTCTGCTTCTCTCCATGTGGGAGCTACCCAAGTAGGCCATTGACTCTGCTCCCAGAGACCTCTGCACAGGGGAGGAATGGCCTCAGAGTCAGCTATGGTCTTCTCCACCTTCCTGTGAATAAATGTCCCCTTTGAAGGTGAAACTCACTGATACTGGGGCTTTAAACCCAGGATTAACTCCTGTGCAGAGGTGACTTCCACCCATCTGTGACCATGGCTGGTCCAGCCAGGTAAGATGTGGGACTCCTTGGCACGTTTCCAGAGCTTTCTGTGAGGCTGGATCTAGGAAAGACTTACCTGCCTGGCATCTGGCTGGCTGGAAAAAGCCTCTGAGCTCTGCCTTGGTGAAACACTCATATTTTGGGAAACGGGGAGTGGGCTGGAACGGTCTGCACTGTTGCGACAGAGCTGCTTGCCCGAGCCGAACTTCACTGCAGGGCTGGGATGGTTGCAGGTGGCTCGCACAGGATAAGGGTGTGTTTGAGCTCTGGAAGGAAACACGGCCAAACACAAGCCCCGGGAAGGGCCAGTGCGACAGCATGGAAGCCTCGGAGGAACGCCCTAACCATTGCTTGCTCTCTTACCAGCAGCGTGTTTCCCTGCAGGCTGCTATACCCCTCATCCCATCCTTGCCCTGCAGCTCTCCTGCACTGTCTGAGACAAGGAGCCCGGATAAGTTGCCTGGCTCTCAGATTAAATCTGCCGTAGCCTTGGAGAAGCTGGTATCACCAGCAGACAGCCCACTGTCCCAGCACCAGCTGCGGGGCTTGGCGTAGGTTTGCAAGGCACCCCCTGACCTCAGCCATCGCCCACGTCCTTACAGCCTGCTTTAATCCCTTTTTAATTAAACGTGGAGGGGTGTGATGGTATCAGGAGGGTGGGAGGGGGGGTGGCCTGGGGTGTTTTGCGCTTGGTATGTGTGCCAGCCATCTGGGTTTGATATGAGCCTGTCAGATCTCACACGCTAACTTTCCCTCTCTTGCTCCTCTCAAGATCCGGCTGCAGCCCAGGCATTATGTGGATCATCCCTGCGGCTCTTCCTCTGCTCAGGGATCCTGCGGTGTCCCACCTGGCAGGAGCTGGCATATCAAAGATGTCCATGAAATTGGCAACTGAAAGGCAAAGAGGCTTCTCTGATGGCACTGAACACTGGGCAGGAGGTTCAACTTAAATCAGAAAAAAGCACTGGTAAGATGGCCAGAGCAGGGTCTGAGCACAGAGCTCTGAGTAGAGGTCTGAGCATATCTCAGGCCATGGAGATATGCAGGATGGAAACTGGGGGTAAGATCTCCACCTGGGATATCACTGAGGTCATGCAAAATGGGTAACCCTTAATGGGGTTTGGGTTTATTGGCATCTGTGGGGTATTATCACAGGGATTCAACAACCCACTTGCCTGGGGTTTGGACTGGAGGACAAAGCAGACCTAGGCTTCCCCTGCCCATGACACACCTCCAGCACGGGGAGTTGCAGATGCCCTGAGTGTTCCCAGGGATCTGATGCTCCTGGGAAGAACAAGCCGCATGCTGGACCTGAATGCAATGAAAATGTCTGTCTCCAGGCTGAAAGCAGTCTCTTGCTGGAAGGATGAGATGTTCTGGGGACAGATTACCTGCCTCTACCCATGGGCCAGCAGGGGATGGGTGGCAGGGGATAGGATGGCTGGAACTGAGGTCCCAGGCTGCTGGCACTACCAGCATTACTGAAGATGTGTGTGCTGGGGCTCACTGAAGACTCTGACAGCACATGATGTTGTTCTCATAAAAATACACGCAGATATTAGCAGGCACAGGACCTGTGTGTCTGTCCTGCATTGCCACTACGTTTTCTTTTAGAGAAGCCTGCCTGGCAGAGGCAGGATGCTGGCTTGGCCTTTCCCAGCCCTTGCTTGGCTATTTCGTTGTTTGAACATCTGAGGTCTTGTGTAACATATGGCCTTGAGGGAAATTAAGGGTATCAGAGCAGGGAACTGAGCATGGCTCTTAGCCACTGGGGATGACCAGACACAGCTGTGCCCAAACAGTGATGAAGTGCAGAAGTGAAGAGGCTGACCTGGATGAGGTTGATGCAAAGAGATGCTAAAGGGTGAACAAAACTCCAGCCACACTGAGAAAACCAAACCCTGCCCAGCGATCTGGAGCAGAGGCCAGATACGTTCAGACTCATTCAGATACCCTCCTGTTTTTAACTGATGGAGGCTGTGAACCACTGTGACCAGTCACCTGGGGTAGCTGGTGGTCCGTAGGTTCTCCATTGCTGGAAATCTCCACATCAACACAGCAGAATTATTGCTCAAAGGGAAACTGTGGGCTTGGCAGAGGCAGTCAGTGCTGGGTTTTGCAAGAGGGCATATTGCTTAGCATGGTACACCCCATGTGCCTTAAACCCTGTGACTGTGAAACAGAGGCTGGTCACCAGTAGCTCTTAGCCAGAGTCATTTGGGAGGCTCTGTGGGTCCATTACATGGAGAGTGAGGCACTCTGGAGCATTGCTTACAAAATCTCTGCTCCCGTGGGGAGAATTTGATGCAGAAATGAGGGGATCATCCTTATGCCTTGACTTTGAGCTGGCCACAAATCACTGAGCGAAAGAGGTGCTTGAAGGGAGGGAGACCCACAGATGTGCAATGTCTCTGTCTGCAACACACCTGTTTCCCTGCAAGAAAAGCTTGCGGGGGTCCTGCACTTAGCCCATTCCTGCGTTTCCTGGACCCCTTCCCGAGCTGCTCCCTTGGCACTCAGATGTGCACATGCAATGCAGAGTAGAGCCGAGCAGAAATGCCAGAGAGGTCGTGGTGAGGGGAGCCTGGTCTTTGGGAAGTTGATGCTTAATCCTAAATCAACCCAGAAATTTTCCTTCTTTGCAGTGCCATGGCAACCACTCCCATGCTAACTAGCAAGCCATGGCCAGGCACCATGGTGCGTTGCAGAAACTCTTTTCCTCTTAAAAGCAGGAGCCCAGTTTACTGCTTGACTCAGTGGTGCGATCAGAGCGTGCTGCCGTGGTTGGTGGATGAGTTTGGGCCGCGATGCTGGGAGGCAGCTCTCTGTGCTTGAGAGTGAGTGCATTCTGCAGAAATCCTCCTTAATGCCTCATGCTGCTGTCCTCTGTCAAGGCTGGGAATTTTGGCAACAGGAGGAGCCTTGCCTCGGCAGAGGCTGAAGGATGGAGAGAGGCTGCTCATGGCTGGGTCATCCCAAAAGCTGCCTTGTGGGAAAAGTTTCAGGACTGTTTGAAAGCTTGGCTTGATGAAGGTCCCTTCAAGTGCTGAGATTCCTATCTGCTGGCTGCCCTCTTTTTGGTTGTGGATAAAGTTTAAAAAAATCCCGTGGGTCAAGGCCTCGTGAAACTTGCCGCTGCAACTACGGGAATGCTTCACTTTGGGCTTTCGTTGTTGGGTTGCTTTCTTTTTCTTCAACATCTGCCGGTTCTGGAGTCGACATCAAATCAAATGCTGTTCACTGAAGTCAGCCTTTAGCTGGAAGTGAGTGCACTCATTTATTCATCCCCTTTTCCCTGCTGTACCAGATGTGCGTTGCTCTCCTGAAGTGATGCTGCCAGATTTGTATCCCTGCTCCCTCTCTGCTCTTCGGGCACCCCTGTCCCACAGCTGTGCTGGTCTGCAACCCAGAAATGCCTCAGAGGTGGACTCAGCACTCTGCAACAGCTGGTTCAGCTGGTAGCAGTGTGGATTTTTGCAGGCACCAGGCTATGTGAGAGAGCAGAGCTATTTCAGAGCTATCCTGCCTTTCCTTCTCGGGGATGAGTCCATTGCAACGCCTACACTCCAAGCAGCCAAGAGGGAATGGAAGGGCAAATGCAGGGTCACATAAACTGGGATTTCTTTCTTCATTCCTCAGATAGTAGTCCAACTGTGCAGATCCATGATGCTGCTTGGCTGCTGATTTTTTCTACATTCATAGCTGCTATTGCCCATGGGGCTTACGTAAACCGCAGTGTTTGCCACTGTGGCAGTGTTGGCTTAGAAAAATGGCCACAGCTCTCTTGAGAGGCAGCGTGGAGCAAAGCAGCATGTGCCCTCTTTATGCTGTGGCTAGAGAAAGAGTTAAAGCGAAGAGAAACACGAAGGGGTGTCAGCTAGGGAGAAGATCAGGACACGGTGGGAAGAAGTGAAGGTTCGCCTAACATAGGACATGGCCACAAAACCAGAAGTCCTGACATAGCCATCCACGTGGGGATGCAGGAGTGACCAGCTTGGACATGCTGGGTCTGCCTGGTGCTTCCTACAAGCTCAGCATGTGCTAAACCCTGCTCCATGCCCAGACAGCAGAAGAGACCTGTGGGACACAGCAGACCAGCTGCAGAGTGTCTGGCAGCTCAGACTGGACTTCAAGGCATCAGGAGATGCTCAATGAATGCAGAAAATCCTCAGCGTGGAGAATGAGAACCCCAGCGGGACCGTAGCTGAAACGAATGGGTTGTCGCTGCCAGAGGCAGGTCCTGGCTGGACTTCATGTTTTTGAACTAGTGTAGCTCTTGGCTGGCCACCCACAGAAGAAAGGCTGCTGCATTGCGGAGTGTGCACAGAGCGAGTGGCAGCCAGGCTGAACTGCAGCCTGTTGCAGTGGCACTGTGGTGTGTGTCACATCTGTGGTGGTGTGTCATCACTTTCAGTTCCCCCCTCGCTGTCTGGTACATGGTCCTGCTTGCTTTAGCCCAAGTGCAGACTGAGGAAGGCAGAGAGAGCTTGGGGGACACACTTTTCACGCCCCAGGGCTGATGGCCAAATCAGCTTCGGGGATCAGGATGTTTCTCAGCTTCTCAAGAGTGGAGCTCAGGGACAGAAAAGCAAGGTGAGAAAGAAGGGCTTTTTAAGAGCTCTGATTTTTCCCATGAGAAGGTTCCTGCTGTGCTGGGTGGAGAGGCTGTGCTCTGGGACCTCGTTCTGCAAGGGCCACCAGAGGGGAGGAGGCAAAGGCAAGCACAGGGATCCCAGCAGGGCTTGAAAACATCATGAGAGAGAATTACATTTGCTCAGTGAGAAGGAAGAGCTGGCAGGGGACCTTTCCCCTCTCCTTGCATCTGTCCAGCACTGAGCAAACATCAACTAATCTTCCTGACACTTCCATAAGACAAGGAAACATTACAGTGCCATAATGGTAAGTGCAGTGGAAACCACAGCTGCGATGACGCATGCCGCATAAAACCACTGCTCAGACAGACGCAGCCTTGACATCTGCAGACATGGCCCATCAGGAGCAGGGCCGAGACATGTTTCCCACAGCAGGTCAGGGGCAGACTTCAGAAGGGAGCCCAGACATCCTGTCTTGAAGGCTCCTACCCTTGGTTCTGGACCATGACAAGTTCAATCAGCCAGGATAATAACTTGCCAGTGGAGGCTGCAAGGGTGAGGAAATAATTAAAAGCTGATCTGGGCTCCTGCTTTGGAACAAGAAAAAACCAGCATATTTTCTTAATGATTTAAAAGCACCCTTTCATCTCCAAACTGACAGGAACCTTCTATTGTTCATTTCTCTTAGGTTTGGGTTTGCTCCTAATCAGTTTGCTCAGGAGACATAAAGACGTGGGAGCCAATTTATCAGGCAGCGGAGCAGACACACGAAGTGGAGTGGGGAACGTCAGTTTGCATCAGCAAACACTTCAAGATTTGCCACCAAAGGTGCAAGAGCTTGTTCTTGCTGCTCACGCAGCCAAATATTTGACAAGTGACAAGAAACCTCATTCTTGGATGAGATTTCTGAAGACATGATGCAGGGAGGGAAAGCAGGACTATCAGGCTCTTCTGAGATGACTTTGATTCACCCATCCCTGAATTTAGTGGGAGCTGGTATCCTCCTGTACATACCTTGCAGGTTACCTGCCTAGACAGAAGGTTGAGGAAAGTGATGACTCCCCTCTGTTTGGAACACTGTGTTCCATTTTGGGTCCCCTATTAACAGGGAGAGGCCAACAAACTGGACCAGGGCCAGTGGAGAGCACCAGATATATGAGAAAAGGCAGGAGGAGCTGGGTTTGATCAGCCTGGGAAAGAAGATGCTCAGGGGGATGCAATTGCTGTCTTCTGCTACTGAAGGGGGGAGGGGTATAGAGAAGCAGTCAGTCTCTTCTCCGAGGAGCACTGCGAAGGCATGAGGCAACAAACACAAGTTGTGGCTATAGGAAGTGACGTGACAGTGTAGCAATACACGATGTGAAACCTTGTAGGGGGGAAGGTGATTTAATTTTTAAACAAAACTGAAACAAAAGATGTGGTCACTCACTGAACTCAGATCTTCATAGTCACAAGCACCAAGAAGAATGTGTCCACCAGTTTGGCACCAAATCACTTGTGTCCAAGCTGTATGTCCAGGATTCCCTGCAATGCCACAGAGGACAAGGGGTCTGTTGAACCTCTCCATCATCTCTCATGTGAATCACTAGAATTTAGTCACTGGCCTTTGCCTCCCAGCCTGGATACCCTGAGAGCCTGGAGATGTGCTAGCATCTTGCTGGCTTTTTGTGCTAGGTGCCCTCAGCACGTGCCACTTCCCTAACCCTTACCCTGCCATTTATTCTTTCTGGTGCATCCACATGAAACATCCCCATTCACACCAGTCTGAACATTCCAGTTATGGTGCCCTGCACAGCAAAGGAAACGTTTTTCACAGGAGAGTGGGTAAGTGCTGGGGTGGGTGTGCAGGGAGGCTGTGCTATCTCCACCTCTGGAGATACTCAGAAGTCACCTGAGTAAGAGCCTAATCAAACCTGGAAGATAACCCTTCTTAGAGCACATTGGAGATGCCCACAGGTCCTTTCTGACCTAAATTGTTCTGCTATTATTCAAATAGCACAAGGAGAATATCCTTATTTTGACAAGGAGAGGAAAGAGAAGGGGAAGCGATGACTTCAGTGTCCCTCATTAACCTCGCTGACACACTTCGAAACATGAGCAGCTGATTTACGTGGCACTAACCACTGGCTGCAGGAGAAACTGTGCACTTTCCCTTTTCCAGGATCACAAGGAAAAGCTTGTGATGGCTATTGCACATACCCTGCCTCCTTCAGAGAATTTCAGAGCCCGACATGGAGACATATCTGTGTCCTAGTTTTTGCCAGAAGTGGAGGCACAAGAGAACAGCAGGTTGCCCAGCCCTGCAGGGACACACTGGAGGAAGCCAGACTCCTGTCTCCCAGCCCTGTTTGTCTCCAGCCATGCTATCTCCTATGATAGCCCAGTTCCAGACCACAGCCATGGTGCTCTCCAGCTCCCTCCTCTGCGCACAGTCTCAGTGTGATCACCAGGGTCTCAGAGCAGGTCTAGCCCTGGCTGCAAGTGGGCAGAGGTCATCTCCACCAGATGGGAATGCTCTCTATCTCCTGTCCATCTCCACAATCCGAAGTGTGTTTGAGGTCGGGCATCCTCCAGCTTCTCTACAGAGACTGGTCCTCTCCCCTGGTGTTATGGAGGCGACAGAGGGACTGTGACCTCATGATGCTTTGCTCAAACCCTTCGATCTCAAGCACCTTGCACTCCTCACCCACCAATTTTCACAGCATGTGTAGGAAAAACCTTTATTTGGACTTCTGAAAGACCTGGGTTGGTGGGGTAAAAATTATTGGGCAGGGGGAGAGTTACAGGCATGCACAGTGGTTGCGTAAGGGGATTTCCTAGCCACTTAGGAAACCTGGCTGAAAAACAAACCCAAGCCAAAAAAAAAAAAAAAACCCAACCCAAACAACTTCTTGAAATCAGCTTCCTCAAAGAGCTCGGGGATGTGGTAGCTGGGCAGAACGCACCCTGCCCCTGTCCCTGCCCCAGCTCAGGCACCCAGGTTTCCTCAGGCACCCTTTCAGCCTGCTCTGCAACCCCAGCTGAGTCTTTGGTTTGCAGCAGTGATTTATCCCCCACCTGCCTCAGAAAGTTTTAGTCATCACCCAGCTGCTGAATAACCCTCTTGTCTGAATTCCCCCGAAGGCCCAAAAGGACTCTCTGCTTATCTAACGCTCATTTGACCGGATAATTTGAAGGCAGTTTGCAAGCTCTATGGAAGTGACCTGCTCTAAGTCAGTTCAGCTTTTCAATCCCCTTGGCAGCAACATCAGCAGTTTTCCTTTTATTTTTTTTTTCTTCTGCCCGCTGCAGTCTCTGACAGTTCTGTCCCAGCAGCACGTTTACCCTGCTGAGACTCAGAGGATGGAGAAGTGCTCTGGTTCCCACCACAATCTGTGGTTTCCAGACCCATGGAAACTCGACCACAGGGGATCATTTCCAAGGACTAATTGATCTTAAAAGCCTTCTTTCATCTCTTCCTAGGGTATGTGAAAGTGTCTTCCTAAAGCAGGTCTGTCCTCTGAGTACAGCACTAACAGCTTCCTCCTGTACTTTCTTCTTTGAATTCTATTGATTAATCCCACTGCTGTCTTCTGTTTTGTTGGCAGGGTTGTGTTGCTTTCTCGCTGCTGGGAAGATAAGCTGCTGCTTTCCCATGGGCAGAGCACAACAGGTATTTAGTTCTAGTGCTAATGCTTTCCAACAAAAACTTTGTTTTCTGCAACCAGTCTCATGCCTGGCTTTGAAACATACTTTCAATGAATCTATTCACTGCATAATCGCCCACGTGAATGTATGTAAAAAATTAGAGAATCGTCTTGTGTTTACTCTCCTCCTCTCAGTGTGTGCCCAGCTTTTCCTGAAAATACTAACTGGAAGGGGCAAAATCATCTTGAAACTTTGAAATGACTGAGCCATCTTTTCAGAGCTTTTCAAGGCCAGATCCCACAGTGGCTAATGAATATCACAGGCAATAGCTAAGGATGTAGATTTCTGATATGCTAGAGATAAACAGCTAATACTAATTTGCTTTTTCTTGATGTGCTTTTCCCCCTTCCCCCTTCCATACCTTTAAATCCTTTCCCTATTTCAGACAAGTCTGGTGAAGTGCCAAAGGTCTTAGATATCAAAATTCCTACCATTTTGTAAATATTGGTTGCTGGCTAGAGGAAAAGTTTCCTCCACTTATGGAAACACAATGCTATGAGTACACTATATATTACCCCAGAACTCTAAAAATCTCCAAAATATCTCTCTTAAAACTCTTTTGATCTCTAAAACCCACAGGTTTCATTGTCCCCTTTCTGAGGACAGCTTGTGTTGTCCATTGCAGCAAATGATTTGGAAGGGTTTGCTAGGTCCTCAGGTTTGCCTGGCCCTCTCCCATATCTTCTTGGGCTTGTAGTTCCCCACTCTGTAAGTCCTGGATTGGATGAGCTGATACAGCACCAAAACTGTGCCATTGCAGGAGTATGGCTTTGTGGCCTGGGTCATACTGGTGGTAGGAGGGAGGGCCACCACAGTATCCTTCAGCCTTGGTACATGTCTCTGTGCTAGTTGTATCAACTCCTTTTGCCACCATGAGAACCAGCTACAGCTTCAGAGGCAGGCATTTATTCGCTAGAGGAAAGTATTGAGGGTGGGTGGGTTGGTGGTGGGATGTTGCATCTTTGGGACCTTGAAATCTAAGGGGCATGAACTGAAGCCAAAGAAACAGCAATGAAAGATCATGTGGGACTTGAGATCACGACTGGATCAGCCTGAACATAAGGTGGGATCTTTTCAGAAATAAAAATCTGAACAAAATCCATCTGGTTTCACGTTTTTGCTTTGTAGAGGAGATGGTCCCTCTAGGAGGCCCAGAAACATTAGCAGGTCATAGCAGTGTTGTACGTCAGCACTCTTCCAGTTCTGCCTCAGGTGGAAACTCTCTGGGGATATCCACCTCCTGCCCCTCCATCCCTGTCCCATTTCTTCCTTGCTCCATCTCCCTCAATGTGCTCGCTTCCCTTCCCTTCCCTTTCCAGCTCGCAACTCTGTCCCGAGCTACCTCACAGACTCTGACATCCTCCCTAGTGACCTTGCTGTTGTGGCCTCCTCTCTGCATCCCATTTGCCTTCATCCAATTACCATGTTATTTTCTGCTCTCTTAGAGGAACTCTGCCAAAAATCCTCCTTCTGTGCTGTTTGCTTGCCAGGTCTGAGAAGGAAAATACTATTTCCTGCTATTTCATTAGCAGCAGTCAGGAAGGTCTCTCCTGCTGAGGGAAGGCACTTCAGTGAATTACATCCCTCACTCAGCTGTCTTAGAGGAGATCGTGTGTGTTAAATGTGGTCCTTTTTGTCCCTTATTTTGCCCTTGCAGACGCACCATGAGAGCCAATAAGAACAGGGAGGTGGGGCCTATCCCAAACCCAGATGGGTATCCTCAGGGTCCCTGCACAATTTGGCCTTATCTCCCTTGAGGACAACGTATGTATCCTGTATCCCACTCTGAGCCACCAACACAAGGGGAAGCTCCAGTGAGGGCAAGAGATCCCATGGCTTTCCTGAGGGGCAGCAAACTGTGTCAGAGCCCAGGCTCTCCCAGGGACCCGTTAGCAACACAGCAGAGATCAGAGATCTTTTGTAACAGGTTAGTTAGCATATTTGATGGTTTTATAACCAGACAGGGTCCTTTGGACATGTATATGGCTCTTGATGTGCCTTTTCCTGAGACAGCTGCTATCCATAGCTCTCTACTGATCGAGAGATGGTGCCAGTGGTGCCCATTTCCGTACCTGTTTGCAGGGCTGTTGTAGAGAAAAAGCAGGGGTGTTGCAGATCGTGGCAGATTCACCGTTTGGGAGAAACAGGCATGACTATGGCATCTTCTCCTAGACACTGTCTCCTTGTGGATGCTACAGAATATGGAAGACAAGCTCAAATGCAGACACTCGCTCCTGTCTGTGCTGACCTTAAGATCCAAGCAGTAATTGCCCTAATGTGCAGATCTCACTGGGGCTTAGGATAAACTAGGAAGTAAAGGACCCTTTGGCAGAGTGAGCAGCAGAACTACGTGTCCCTAAAGGAGCTGGACTGAGCAGGACAGTGCCTTTAGCTCTTCAAAGATTTGGCAAGGATCAAGTGAGGTTTCTTTGGCAGTTCTGCACCCACAGGTCTTTCAGCCAGAGCCTTGCTCTGACCCTTCTCTTTTGTAGGTGCAATCCTTGTCTTACAAAGCAGGATGGGGCACATGTAAGACTGTAAGCACAGAGCCTTGCACGTTGGGGACCATGATTCATGAGTCCAAGGGTGCCCTCCTTCAAACATGCTCTTAGAACTGGACCTAGAAATTAACAGAAGAGCAAGCAGGAATGAGTCATTAAAGGGTTAAAAATCCTCTTTCCCAGTCAGGATGCAATCCAGCTACCTTCCCTTCCTTCCCATTTGATGGGTGCTTGTGCACTTACACCGCAGCGTCTTCTTTAATGAAAAAGGTTGCTTTTGATAGATGAAGGCTTCTGATTATGTAATTGCCCTTGTAGGGAGGCACAGAGGAGAATTTCAGTGATATTGCTGGCTCTTATGCAAGACTGTTGCCAGTGTTTACTCTGCAGAGATGTGAATCTCCTCTGTCATTTGGGCAGAAAATGATGCCTTAATCTTTTAAGACATTTATGAAACATTGGATTATGCCAGGATCAGTGCGCTATGATCTGTAAGAAATTTACTGGCTGATTGGATTGCACAGAACTTTTCAAGGCAGGTTTTATATTTAAACTTCGCATTTCTGTGCTGAAAGAACAGCAGATATCAAGCTCTTAGGAGCCTTGGATAAATCATGAGGTCCTAGTTTTCAGCAATTACTATCAGTGGAAAGTTGGGCTTGTGCATCTGTCAAGAATAGAAGCTGTATTGCTGATCACTGGTCTCCTAGATACATTTTCATCTTATTTCTCAGCTAACAGGAATTAAACAGAGCTAAATTGCACAGTAACGCCTAGAGGCCTTCCTGAGTCTTAACTGTTCCCCAGAGGGCTGTGAGATGATTTAATGACACAGGTTTAGTGTTTGAAGTAGTGACTGGAGCAGTGACTTAAAAGCTAAATTAGGAACACAATAAGGTGTGGGACAATGAAGCAACCTCACTTAAGTTTGCTCTGGTCTTCTGGCAGGCGCCAAACCAGGTGTCCAAACTGGAGAAAAAAATCCTACTTGTCTTTGTTCTTTTCCCCTGCTCCTTTGGCAAATTGGAGTCACTGGAGGTTTCTGGGATGTATGTTTGAATGCTTGTTACAGTGCAGGAGAGCATCAGGGCTTAAAAGCCTGGTTTTCCTGCTTCATTTGTCGCTCCCCATGTTTTCCAGTGGAGGGGCAGCCCATCAGATGTGGTTTCAGCCAGCTGAAATAGGCTCGTGTCTCTGAATGAGACACAGCACGCAAAGGACTCTATGAACCATCTGCATCTACAGCGTGTTGTAGGCTTCACCACCTCCTGTCTTCAAACAAGCTCTCTTCTTGCTTTTTGTTGCATCTAATGTAGTCATTGAGATACTGGCTTAGGCTGACTGGTCCTACTGGAGAGACGGTGTCCATTTCCCTGTCTCTCACATGGCTGGGTAGGAGATGGTACCTGTGGGAAGCAAGGTAAATGCTTGCTTGCACAGGGATAAACCATAGTGTTTAATATAGGGCACTGGAAAATCACAGCAAGAACCTGTAGATCCTGGGAAGCTCCTGCAGTGTCTCTCTGCAGTGGTCAGGTTGGGCTGGTAGACATCTGTGAGGCTCTCTGAGATGTCTGCTGCACTCAGAGCCTGTCTGACATGTGCCTTGATGTAATATGAATATTCAAGCCCAAGTCAGTGCAATGATTGTTGCACGGGATTGAGAGTTACTGATTCACGCAAAGTGTTTATTTGGCCTTGACCAGAGACTTGGACCCACATCAGCCAGCTTTGGAGGCTCAGGATGTCTTCCAAAGTAGTAGAGTTCAAACTTTGAGGGTATCACAATTAACGACATAAAAATGCTGACGTTTTGAAAACACTTGAGTGTGCTTGCAATGTGCTCACATGGGCATCAAAGTGTTGGACACATATAATGATCTTTTTGCCACTCTCCACGCTGAAGTAGGGTGCTGGGCCAATCTACCAAATCTTGACCTTTTAAAGGAAGTCCAGCCCTGTGGTTTCCACCCTTGTCAATAACCAATAAAATACAAACCCAAAGTTTGCTACAAAACTACACTTAAAAGCAGATACCTGGTGTCCCTTGGAAATCTGACCACAGTCTCTGCACTGGCAACTCTTCTGCCAGGCAAATGTCCATCTTATGCTCAGAGAAGCACAAGAATAACCAACTGCTCATGAGTGTGCACACCTGGACTGTCTTGCATAAGGCACTGACAGCGCTTTGTCGATGTATCAAACCCATATCAACAGGTGTAAACACACGTGTGTACACGATACTCCGTGACTGTTTCTTGCTTTTCAACAGATGTTTGCAAATCATCAATCAACAGCCAAACGTTCCCCTCCCCACTTCCTTCCAATCCAATAACCCAGCAATAGATCCACTTGTTCTGGTCATTCCTTCTTTACAGGTAGGTAAACTGAGGCAGAGATTTGGCAGAGTTGGGTCAACACATGTGGACCTGGATGTTTCAAGGGCAGGTTAAACTAAGAGCTCTCAGGACTGGTTCAGACATGCTTGAACTTGCCTTGGGGCAGAGGGAAGGACGAAGTCACCTCTTCATGTCCTTCCCAATTCTGCTCTCGGTGGTTTGAAGATCCACCCAGTTAATTTGGAAACAAGGCCCTCCCACTGGTGACACACAAATTTCTCTTAGTCTTCCTGTTTATGTCTTACCAATGCTCTTGCTCCCACAGTGTTTACAGCGCTTGAAGCTCTGGGGCTTTGAGCGGACGATTCAGTGAGTGACATGCACAGAGCTCCTTGAACTGCACCAATGGTACATGTTTCAAAGAGATCCCTAGAGCAAGCCCCACCGCTGGTTCTTGCTTCTGCATAAAATCCTGATGGGTTAATGTTCTGTCAGCTCCCTGTCACATGAAGTATTTGCTCTGCATACTGTGCTAATTCTTTGTTATACCAGGTACTACCTGTCCTCCTGCAAAGCTCTCCTAAGGGCACAAGACCAGGGGCTCACCCACCAGAAATATGAATACCCCACCCTGTGCATGGCACGGGGTATGGGGAGCACAGCAGAGATCCTGGCCCCAGGGGAGGGAGCAGGATGCCCACTGGCACCTTTCAGGGCTCAGAGAGAGTGTCAGCATCGTGGCACAGAGATTGTGTTTGTTAGCAGGTCACCAGGTAATGGCCAGGGCTCCCTGGGTGTAACAGGGAGTCTCACCATGGGTGGGAAGGAGTTAATTTCTCCTTGGGTGGGGAGAGCAATGAACTGGGTGTGGGTCAAGTAGGCACATAGTGTGAAGTACAGGAATGGCATTAGCTGGGAGATTTGGACCTTAACTGCTGTTTGAAACCCCCTCCAAGTAACCCAGCCTTTCAGGAGGACTCTGCCGCGGCAGGGAGTGAGTCCCTGGGTCAGCCTGGTGTGGGGGTGCAGAACCAGGATGAGCAGGCTGGGAGTCCCAGCAGCGTGACACCTCCCCAGGTACTGAGGTCCTGGGAACACGGTGTCTGTCCCACCTTGACTTTGCCCTGATGTAAATGATTAAACAGGGCCCTGAGTAACAACGAATCCTTCCCGTGGCCCTGGGCCAAGAGGACAAAATCACAAACTCCATCTAACAAGCATCAGCAAAGTTAACAGGGAAGAGATTTGTTTTTCATACCTGTTGCACACCACTCATGGTCCTGTGGAAAGATGTATCTGTCCGTGGTGTGGGAAGACCAGCTGGGCAGAGGGAAGTCATCTTATGAGATACGGTGAA
Organism: Rhynochetos jubatus; assembly: GCA_027574665.1. Classification (NCBI taxonomy): domain Eukaryota; kingdom Metazoa; phylum Chordata; class Aves; order Eurypygiformes; family Rhynochetidae; genus Rhynochetos; species Rhynochetos jubatus. The sequence goes on along the minus strand of CM050648.1, from coordinate 4,193,098 downwards.
TAGAGGATCTGGGTGCAGAAAAAGTCAAAGCATCCTGGGATGAGGAGCCTGATTGATTATGTAGCTATACTCCAGGGCTCAAAGTCATCATCCTTGCAAAGCACATAAGGAATGTAATAGCAGTGGGTTAGCTGCTGTTACCTGCCTGGCTTGCAAATAAATACTGATCACATGTTTTGTTGGCAAAAGCCCTGTTCAGAAGCGGGAAGGTCAGTCACCTGATGGAGAGCAGCCAAAGACAATACTCTGGCTCTACTGTGCTGTTGCCCAGAGCTGGACTGAGGTGGTGGTGTGCTCTGGCCACCCTGCCTTGACAGGATTTTCATGGCCAGGTCTGCCCCAAACCTGTGCTTTGCTGTCAGGGCAGAGCCCCGCAGGCCTCCTGGCACAGAGGAGACGTTGCCCAGAGAAGCTGTGGATGCCCCATCCCTGGAAGTGTTCAAGGCCAGGCTGGATGAGGCTTGGAGCAACCTGGTCTAGTGGAGGGTGTCCCTGTCCATGGCAGGGGAGTTGGAACCGGATGGTCTTTAAGGTCCCTTCCTACCCAAACCATTCTATGATTCTATGAACGAAGGACAGATGGCACAAATGCTTTTATTCCAGAATGAACAAAACCCTTCCCCTTAAAGTGTCCTTCCTGTCATGAGGCCACACCAGTAGGCACAATGTTCACATGGGGCTTTGTTGCAGGAGCCTACGATAGCAGAATAATTCAAGTGGGAGTGGACCCTGTGAGGTCTCTAGTACAACCTGCTGCATACCAGGGGAGAGGACAAGGAGTCCCTTTTCTTATGTGTCACTCCTGGAGAGCAGAGGAAGGCGTGCAGCACCAACACTGGTTTCTGGAAAGTTTTGCAAAGATTGTTAGGTGATGGGTTACTGTTAGAAATGTGGTCAGCAGACGGAGCTGGACTGTCTTCTCATCCACAGATGTTGTAGGCTTCCAAGATGGGTTGAAGTGTGCAAATATATGCAAAATATATACATAATGTTTGGCTCATCTTGAGATCTTACACCCCAACATGACATTCGTGTCTGGATGCGCAGCACTGTGAGTTAAATCAGGCACTGAGCATCGTGGCTTTACCACAAAACCAAAGTTTTATGCTGTTAGTGATGTAATTGTAGTCTGTCAGTCAAGCACAGAGCTCTGGACTCCTCTTATCATGGAGGGTGGCGTGCTGAAACATGCAGTTGTAAAGGACTGAGCCGTAACATCTCCATATAACTGATGGAGAACTGTGCCATGAAGAGCCTCGGTGCATTTCAGTCAGAGGTACATCAGAGCATCTCAAATAATGTGTGGTGCTTATGTTTAGACAAGTGAGTTAGTTAGCTGTACATTCAGTCAGTCAAATTGCTTACTAATCTCTGCTGGCAGTGCTGATTAGCTTCTTGATGGCTGTGAGATCAGGCACCTAATGCCCATGGAGACGCCTACAATTAAGCATTGTAACCTGCAGCTGCCTCCTGTCCCCAGTGACTTTCCAAATGCCTGCTTGGAGGTCATGCAGGCAGGTTGTGGTGGAAATGGGGAACGCCTCTGGAGCTCCTGACTCCCCAGTCTGCACGTTAGCACTGGTATTTGCTTGTGCCAGTGTGCTGACACCGATGTCTCATGTCCCCAGCTCCTTCACCTCCATTTCAGCATCTTCCCAAGCTGCCTCTTGGCTTCTGCTTTGAGGATTGGACCCCTGTAGCTGGCTTGGCTCATAGAAAGCCTAGAACAGGGGTGTCCTCACTCATGACAGCACTGTGAGGTGCTTCAGGGTTACAGGTCAATGACAACAGCATATAATAACAGAAATAACACTATTACTCTTCTAATTGCCAGAGGAATAACAACAATTACTCTTATTAATATTAATAACAATGGCAGTAAAAATAGGCATTAATATCTACTGGTAATTACTGTTACTCCTCCATCACGTTAATTATCATCTCTGCTATGAGTCCTTCTGAAATTGGAGGGCAGGGATTCGGCATTGTGAGACATGTTACTTTCAAAAGGACACAAAGAAAAGGCTCAGCCTGGGTCAGACCATAGAAAAGAAGGTAGGAGTGACCTGCTGCACATGTGTCTGTGCAGGTGTTCAAAGCTGTTCTTGAGAGGAGAAAAAATATCACAGAATGGGAAAATTCTAGAAGTTGAAGACACATACAATTGTGTAATTTTCAGGGTCGGGAATTATAGCAGGAATATAAGGAATATTTGGAGTGCAGAGGAGTTGGTGATATAGAGGTGGTGGTAAAGGGTTGGCTTCTGACTGTATGGCAGAGGGACACTGCTTAGAACTGCAAGGGTGGCACCTGTCATGTTCACCCTGAAGGTTTCCCACCTGAATTTTCAACCCTGGAAATTGGTGTGCATCACTGCCTGTAGCCATCCTGATCAAGCAGCAATAGATGAACAGGTTGGAGGATGTTCCCCTGGGAGGCAAATGCACCTCCAGTGCAAAGTGGGGGATTCCTGGAGCTGGGGGATTTCATCTGCTTTCTAATGATAGAGAAATGATGAGTTTCAGTATTTCTGAATGATATTTTTTGAATCAGTGTTTTGAGAAGACTGTTTCCAACTTGTGAAATAATGATGTTTTAAGAAAGTTAGCACATCAAAACTGAACACCAAGTAGAAAAAAAAGAAATTCCCCTTTCATCCTTCTTTATATCACTTTCACATGATTTTCTTCTGTGGAAAAAACCCCAAACCCAAAACTGTTGGGATGCTGTTGCGACATGAAACAAAGTCAGATTCTGAAAACTAAAACCTGTGAGCAACAGCAGCTCCGGTCCACATGGTTTTCTGAGATGGCAGGCACAGTCTGGCCCAGGTCTCTGTGTTCCCATGGTATGCAGTATGGATGATGGTGCTTGTTTTGCAGAAGCAGAGGCAGAGGTGGAGAGCTATCAGGGATGTGGTAATGAGAGCAACTTTACCTATGGTAGAGGACAAGACCTCTCTAGATCTCCATTAGCAGGTGGGTCCTGCAGGCATAAGGGTGTCACTACTGTGGCCATATACTACCCTGCTTGATGTTCTGTCACCAGTAATTAATCCCCTGGGTGCTTTGGAAACTAAGCACTTAAGATACATTCTTATTGCTTGGGGATTATATCAGAACCCCGGCAATGCTGCAGCCTATGAGCTACTCTACTGACATCTGCCGCTTGCTGCTTTCATTTCCTGAATGGGCTTTGGCTAATGCTACAGGAAGGACTACGCATGAAGGGGACCTCAGTTTTGATTACCCTGATGGTCTTTGAGCACTTGTTTGCCAGATTGGCTGCTCGCTGTCACTAATTCATCACTGGAGCCTGAGGATGCTCTTATCATGCCCCAGCTGCACACACTGACCCTGGCAGCTTCCACCAGCAGTGTGGTGCTACAAAACTGGTAGACGTGTTGTCTCCTCCAAGGCAGCACGCAGGTGGCCAACATCCATCTCTGACGATGACACACACAAATTTGTTTCCAAAGGGAACATGGGTTAGTTGGACTAAGACATAGTAGGATGACAGGGCTGCATGCGGCTGCAGGGCTGACAGGAGGAGAAAGCGTGTTACAGACGTCCCCAGGATGAGGCAGAGAGAGATTGTGCTCTGCTGAACGATGCTGGAAGGGAGGAAGGGAGGGTTGATGTTGTCTTAGCCCTCCTTGAGATAAATCTACATCAGTGCACTACCAGGAAAGAGAAATGATCCCCTAGGGACAGCTCAGTGTGAACACGTAACTGGCTCAGGGTATGTTACTTGGCTGATTACATCATAGTGGCTAAAACTTTACAGCTGTTTCTAGAGGGGGGATTTGAAGAGCAACAGCCTGAATTTGCTGATCCTGCAATATATCCCACGGGAACTTGGGACTATGTTTGAAATGTCTCAGGGCTGCTTTGCTGCTGAGCATATATGGACATGCCTTTCTAAGCTACCATCAAGCAGTCAGCAGATCCTCGCCTGTCCGAGGCTGAATAGAACTGCTCTCGGGCAATGTCATTCTCCTGTGTTTTCCCACATTTTAGTTGGTTGATGGGAGGCACAAGGATGTGTGTTGGTCCCAGATTTGCTCTTTGTGAGCCTGAAAGAACAAGGGACAAGGTTCAGACCTTAAGATTCCTTCCAACCCAAAGCATTCTATGATTCCTGTGTAGCAACATCTTTCCTCATTGTGAAGAGATGATGTTATGCTGTCAACGGGAGAAGGAATTTTGTGTGTGTTGGGGAGTTATAATGGAAGTGTTGAGACTGGCAAGAATGGAGATTGGATGAAGATCGGTGTAGAAACATTAGAAGGGACAAAGAGCAGAAGGGCTGCACAAATGGCAGGTGTAAATGTCCCCTAGATGAGCAACTCAGCAGGATCTCAGCACATTTGCATGCACTGTCTCAGGACATCCAGGCTGGGAGACAAAAGCCAGTGAGTAAATCCTGGTGACTCACAAAGGTAGAACAGGTTGAAGAGACCCATCACTGGCAGCTCCTCCAGGGCAAAAAAAGGTACATCCAAACCAGCACACTGTCACCAATCTGGGAGAAACCCAAGAAATGCAATGAGGACGTGACAGTCATTGTCCCTTGTGCCTGAAGCAGAGAAAAGCTGAAAGGCAACAGACTGCCCATGGCTTAAGATATGCCATCCAACAAGATCCCAAGAGGGTGCTGGGGCAGGAATAAGCCTCTCTCATTCATATTTCTGTTACCACTGAAAATCTGTCCTTGGATGTAAAATTGGATGTGAAATTGCCTTTGCCTCTGAGTCATTCCTGAAACCTCTCCCATTGCTACTTGTCAGACGCAATCACTCCACAAATAGCAAGCAGTGGCAGAAGCAGCAGCTGTGGCCCAGGGAATACACTGTAGACTTCAGGAAAATGGTGTCTGTAATGTGCCCAACTGATGCAGAATTAATAAGGTTTGAAAAAAGAACAGGGCTCTCGGCACCCTGGGGGACTGTAGCTAAAAATTCCTGCCTATGCAGATCTTCCTGTGTGCTCCTTGACATAACTTCTAAGAGGAATAAATGAGTTTATCTCCCACATTGCTTGCAGACCTTTCACATGGAAATAGTGGGATTAAGGAGATTAAAATTTAGCTTCAACTTGGATAAAGAACAACAAAGAAGAATGATTAGCACTTGAAATGGTTCCCAGTCATTAGATCTGAAGTCCAGTCTCTGTACATTGCCTCTAGTGAGAGCTTTTCTGTTGTGTTCATTGCTGTCACATCTGATCCCAGAAGAAAGAAGGAGTAAACCACATGGTTGCCTACATTGGGGTAGGCTGGCTCTAAAACACCCATGAAGGACATAGTAGCATGGAAGAGAAAAAGGAGGCTGGCGAGGTTTATGTAATGGATGTAGGGAAAGCTTATCTTGAGGAGGAGAGGGAGTCGGGGAGAACAGGGTCAAGGAGGTGTAGAACAGGGTCTAGGGTTTGAGATGAGCAGGAAGGAGAAGAATTCAGGAGGCTATAGGCTTGGAGGGGATCTGGCTTGGGATGGAGGACAAGACCACAGGAGGAGCCTGGTGTGGATTCAGCTGCATTTTGGTATTGGTGGGTAACACATGGGGATGAGACATGGCCATAGGCCATATGCCCTATTATAGGACTGATCAAGACAGTGGATTGGGTTGGATTTAAGGAGGCAAAGGGTATAAATCTGTAGTGATGCAGTGGTTGTGTGGCTGGCTGGGAGGTCGGGAAGGAGATTTTTCCATGTTCCTGATTTTTGTTCAAGCTCTTTTACTTTGATTTAGATGTCAGGGGAGCATTTGAACATGCAAATGTGATTTAGATGAACGAATAACTCTTCTGAACTGTTTCTCTCCCCAGTGTCTCTGAAATGGAACAAGAGATTTTGCAGTGATATCTGAGGTGTTTGGGTCATTTTCTCACTTTATGTACACTTCTGTACGTGGGGCCAGGTATCTGGACATCCCAGGCTGAAGACTGCAAAGCAACGTTTTCAGCAGGAGCAGCTGGGAGTCAAGGCTGGCATGCTCTGCTGGGTTTTTGGAAGTTCTTAGGTTCCCCGCAGCCATGAGTCTTAATACCAAAGCCAACCCAACTTCCAGCAGTCTGGGGAGCTTTCTGCTGTTCTCACTTGGAGCACCCCACATCAACTAGGCCTTGTTAGTGCTGGAGAAGCGAACAACACACACTTCACTGGAAAGATGTTCCTTTCTCCCTCAATGTCTATCAAACTACCCGAAGGAGACCCTTGGCTACGTTTTGCCTGTGTGTATCCATGTTGAACTGCAAGTCAAGGACACAAGCCAACACATGGCACCCATGTCTGAAAGCAGAAGTGTCTAGGACCACACAGACTCCAAAACTGCAACCAGAAAGTGGTTTCCCCTTTTTTCCAGGCTGTCTTTTCCTGGAAGCAGTATCTGTGACAGCCTCGCACATTCCTTGGAAGGCTGTGGCAATTCATTGCCCCCAGGATCCTTCTGCTGCCAATATGGATGCACCTTTCAAAGCAGGAGATTCTGCTCATGCATCATCCTTCCCTCAAGGCCTGGTTCACGAGGCCAGGCCACCAAGAGATGAAATTCTTTGGGATGGCAGTTTTCATTTCATTTGCAGTGTTGTGGCTCTGGCTGACCCACAGCATCACTTAGCTCTGAGGACATGGAGCAGGATCTCAGTGGGCTACAGTAACTCTGCCTGCTTATCCTACTTTCCCCATCTGAGAGAGCAAACATACCGCTCTGCAGCTATCCAGCGTGTGTTGCTGCTATTTCTACTGGTTTGTTGAAAGTAGAAGCCCTTCTTGCTGGCAGAATTAGGTTTGCAGAGCTTCCTGGACTCCCTGCAGTCTCAGATTGCCGGGACTTTCACCTTTCAGAAGAGATCCTACTCCTGCCCTGCAGGATTCAATCCTTCCTATTGAATCCAGGCTTGCTTCCCAAGCAGCTGGCTGCTCACAGATTCTGGTGTTCAGTGTCTCTAATTTGGATTGCAGCATGAGGTCACAAAAGGGCATGTGATCCTGGTCCCAGGTCTTGCATATCCTTGTACATTTTAATAGTACTCTAGAGGCTGTGGAACAGTGCAAACCAGCTTGAAGCCTTCCTCCTCTTGGCCTGATCGGCAGGTCATTGTTGGTTTCTTTACAGAATAACTTGGTCCTTTTTTGTGCTGCACCAGATGTTAGATGAGACAGATGTTTGCTCTGACAATGACTCATTACCACAGTTGCAGCTGTCAAGAAAGCTAGTGTGTTTTGCAGCTGGATCAGGGAAAGTCAAAGCCTTTAGCATACTTAAACCCACAGAAGTTCATGTGCATTTTTGGGAGTCTGGAGTCAGCCAGACTGATCAGTCCCAGCAAAGAGATACCTCTCTGCAGCCAGTAGAATAATAAATCTATAGTGAAGGGGTTTTGAATCCCTTCTTCCCCTGCACAACAGGGGAACCCTTTGGCTGTCTGTGCACTGCCCTCTCTGCCCTGCCTGTTCATCCTACTTGGGGTCAGGGACTCACCACGTGTCTCCATATGACAGCAAAATGGGGTCTTGATGACTTCTGAGGTCTCCAGTTGTCACCGCAGTAGCGGTTCTAGGTTCACCCCTTGTGTGTGTGTGTTGTATTTTCAAATACATGGGGGGAAAGGGACTGGGATTCTCGCTAGAAAGACAATTTGTGCTGATGGCTTTTATGATATGATGGATTATGTGCAGGACTTGACCTTCACAAAGGTCCCTGGATACATGTTTTGGTCACTCTCGGCCTGACTGGATTCTTATATCCCATTCCTATCTCCTCTGACACTGACTGCGGTTCAGGAGTTTACAATTGTACGTCAAAACCAAATAGTGTTTGCAGAGCATCAAAGATAATTAAAGAGCTTTTAAGCAGAGCAGACCCTGCCAGTGCAGGGAGACACTCTCTGCATTCACCACTCAGAGCCAGAGCCATGCAAAGGCAGTGACAGACAGCATGGGAAAAATGGGAAAAGTGGTAGGAAGAAGCAGAAAAATCTAGATCGCTTGAGCAGAAGTAATTTTCTTGGTCCATTGCTGTCATGCTGTTTAGCAGTTGCAGATGTGGTTGTTTGTAGGGAAGACATGGAGCTCCTGGAGCACTTTCTTCTTCTCTTACCCTAAAAACAAGAAGGAAAGATCCTCTGGGGCTTTCAGGGGTTATGTGTACTTAATTTAGAGAAACAACAGAGAAGAAACAGCCTGGGGAAGAGAAGGCTACATGGAGACCTTACTGCAGCCTTCCAGTACCTGAAGGGCCTACAAGGAAGCTTGGGGTGGGGGACGACGACACACACTTTTTACAAGGGCCTGTAGTGACAGGACAAGGGGTAATGGGTTTAAATTGAAAGCGGGGAGATTTAGATTAGATATCAGGAAGAAATTCTTCCCAGAGAGGGTGGGGAGGCACTGGGACAGGTTGCCCAGAGAAGCTGTGGATGCCCCATCCCTGGCTGCCTTCAAGGCCAGGCTGGGTGAGGCTTGGAGCAACCTGGTCTAGTGGAGGGTGTCCCTGCCCATGGCAGGGGGGTTGGGACTGGATGATCTTTAAGGTCCCTTCCAACCCAAACTATTCTGTGATCTATGAGAAAAGAAAGAAATGGAGAAATACTGAGTTAAAGATGTCTATGCATAAGTAGGAGTCAGGGAAAGTCAGGAAGAGTGATTTTCTGCCCTTGTAAGCACCGCATGGAGATGACATGTGCCCCAAAGGGGTATTTGATTTCAGTTCTCCTGGAGAAATAGCCACCATAAACCTAAAGAAGGGAAGTTATCCATAACCCAGAAAATACAGGGATATCTTTTCCAAGCTGCTCTGGGAGACCAGGAAGTTATTTTTGGTTTCTGTAGCACTGTGAGTGTCATTGGGAGCATGTGCAACAACAGAATTTTCAGCAGCTCCCATTGTATTTGCTCCTATTGACCTTATCACTAATAAGTGCAGGATGTGAATTATAATGGCAAAGATATAATCGGAGAGGCCTGGAGACAGCTCGTCTGCCAGGGACGAGCAGTTGCTATGACAGAGGCTCTCGTGTTGCTCCTTTTCAAGTGGAACATCAGGTAAAACAAGGACTCTGCCACTTCTGTTGACTTCAGTATAATTTAGGGGATAAGTGACTTCACTGTTTCCCTGGATATAGGAGGTGAGGATATTTTTATGATTGTGAAGGACAGAGAAAGTCATGTTATTGCACTCCTGGTGAAATACTTTGATATTCTGCACAGCATTCAAGCTGAGAGACTAAATGTTATTCTTAGCTATTGCTTATTAAGTCACAACACATGCAGGGATACACCAGAGGCAAAGGATCCAGATCCTTCCTGATTTACGGCAGCTTTAATAACTTTGGTGGTGCTATATCCATTTACACCAGCCTAGAATCTGGCCCAAAGTTTCCATAAGGTGTAGCACCAGAGGTTTAAACCCTACAGGTATTATTAAAACATCATAAAATATGATCATGTTGGTTTTGCAGAGGAAAAACAAGCAGTCTATATGACCAATGGCACAAAACCAGTGTCTTCCCTGTGCTGAGTAGCCTGCCAAGTGAGTGAGGACTTCCTGACACTGACGTCTTTTCTTCTAAACAGGCCATGGCAAACAGATCTGGCATTCAGCAACTTTGGCTTTATGTCTGTTAGAGAACCACTACATCAATGCGGTCCCTTATGACCAAGGTGCAATGGGAGAGCTTGGTCAGGCAGGGGTGTTGCAGAGGACTTCTGAAGGACTTGAAGACACACTTGTCTTCCAGATGCCTCTGTCTGACTCTTATGCTGGTCATAAGGGCTGTGGTCTCGGAAGGTGTTAAAGAAAGGAGTCTCTAGAAGTTTCTATTAGTGTGTCCTTTGCTTTCATCCTCCTATTTTGTTCCTGCTGTGAAATCATCTTTGGGACAATAAGGACTGCCCCTGGCTTGGGGCCGTACAGCAGGCTAAGAGAACAGGCCTGAGCTGGAGGCAGTGCCTGGTCTCTAGACACAGCTGAGGAAGATGGTCAGAAATTTAGCAGCAGGGATGGATGTAGAAATTGTCCCAGGTGGTAGTGTTTAGAAAAGAAAAAGGCAGAAAACATACCCTGCAATGATATATGTGGGAGAGTTTATCAGACGATGGGAAAGCAACATTACAACCTGCAAGTGTCTGTGTGTACAGAAGGGCAGTGGGAAAGGGAACAGATTAAAGGGGGATGGGAACAGCAGGGGAACAGCAGGGAGTAATATTGTTACTGTCAAATGTATCAATAGCAATGAGTCTTGTTATAATAAAGCAGGGACCCATTGTCATTTCAATGGGATGGATCATTGTTCCTTGACATTACCTAATTCACAGCAGAGCACCTGGATCCAAGAGTCAAGATTTTCAGATGGAAATGAATCATAAAATGGTTTGGGTTGGAAGGGACCTTAAAGATCATCTCGTTCCAACCCCTCTGCCATGGGCAGGGACACCCTCCACTAGACCAGGTTGCTCCAAGCCTCATCCAGCCTGGCCTTGAAGACAGCCAGGGATGGGGCATCCACAGCTTCTCTGGGCAACCTGTTCCAGTGCCTCACCACCCTCTCTGGGAAGAATTCCTTCCTGATATCCAATCTAAATCTCCTCACTTTCAATTTAAACCTGTTACCTCTTGTCCTGTCACTACAGGCCCTTGTAAAAAGTCCCCCCCCTCCAGCTTCCTTGTCGTCTCCCTTCAGGTACTGGAAGGCTGCGATAAGGTCTCCCCAGAACCTTCTCTTCTCCAGGCTGAACAAGCCCAACTCTCTCAGCCAATCTTCGTAGCAGAGGTGTTCCTGCCCTCTGAGCATCTTTGTTGCCCTCCTCTGGACTCAGTCCAGCCGGTTGATATCATAATCTACCCTCCCCAATACATCCAATGCCAGAAACACAGTCAGGCCAGTGTTTGTGTTGCTGGATCAAGCTCAAGCTCAAGTCCATGGCCTGTGGAACATAAAAGGCCTCATCATAGTCAAGTAATGAGTACAAGGATGGATGACCTGCTGGATGGGTTCTCACTCCATTCCCCATTTCTCCTGAGAAGGGATGCTCCTAGCGCACACTGGTAACAGTCACAGACAACAATGGAAAACATTTAATTTATGGCCTTTATCACTGGAAATATGCGTTAGAAGAGATCTCTTTTTGCTTTAATGTGGGCAGAGTCCACAGCGTGAACTCTAGTGATCTAGTGACCTTCAGCAGACCTCCATTTTTTTTCAGCATAGAGCAAGAATTATTCTGTGCTTTGGCTAGCCTTAGCTGCCTCTGTGGACTTGCTGCTGGGTCAGGCTGTGCAACTTAGATTGGGGTTTGCACCTTCTAACACAATGGCTGTACTCCCCATAAAGCCCAATTCACTCTCTAGTACCAAAAAATACCTTAAAAATGTCTTGTGTTCATCTGCATGAAACTCAAGGATTTTGAAAACCAGAAGGTTTTGAGATCTGATATAGGAGTCCACACTGCACATCATGCTGTCCTCAACATCACGGCGCAACAGGGGACAATCCCAGGAGCAAAGTTTCTATGAACAAACTGCATCGCCAGCTCTTGCCCCACACCCAGTTGCAATGAACCAAACTCCCTGGTTCTCTAGAGTGCCGCTGTTTATTCCATCTGCTTGTTTCTAACAGTGGGGAAGGCAACAAGACTCAGTGGCTGAGACTAGATCTGGGAATGCAGCCCCAGTGACCTCTGTGCCTCAAAATGCTGGGAATGGTGAGGGTGAAGAGGAGGACTTACCAGCATTGAAACTCTTCACCTATAGTGACCACGTGTCATGCGAATACAATCTCTAAGCACAGACAGGGTTTTGTGCTGTGTGTGGAGGGGCTTGCAAACAGCATGTTTTAATGTAGATTGAATCTGAGCTTTGCAGCAAAGTAACAGACTTATTTTTTATTCCTATACCTTTAGTAGTCCATAAATACCGTAGCTATGTATTTTGATCATTTGTGCTTTAAAAAGCTGTCAGAGACACTCTTCAGCAATTTGCTGTGGAAATAGGAAGAAGGAAGGGAAGCTGATTGTAAACGCTCATATATGCCTGTTGTCTGTATAAACTTTATATGCAGTATGAGCTAAAACTCAAATGCAAATTCATGGTGCTTGATCCAGTGCCAAGGGAAAGCTCAAGTTCAGTTGCTTCAATGCAATTTGAGGTTAACTGAGATGAAGCCACTGCTGATTTCAGTTATTGGTTATAATCCTGGGCAGACTTGACCCTCCTCCCAGTACCAGACTGTCAGGTGAAACATAATTGCTGCCTGTACTGTGGCAGAAGGGTGAATTCTCCAAGCAATTGGAGGGATTTCGAAGTTAGTGTCTTGAGTGCACAAAAGCTTCCTTGAAATGATGAAGCACTTGCTTGGTTTAATGACGACTAGGCTTCTATGCAGAAACAGAGCAGCTTGGACGTTCCTGAGAACGCAAAATTTCCAGTCCATGGAAAATCTGATCTATACGTGCAAGCAGAGGGTGAATATAAAGTGTGCTCATTAAACTAGGTCAACGTGAATGAAGCTACGTAGAAATAAAGTTGCTTTAATTCTAGCAGTGTCAATGCAGAGGTTGAATGTGGTCTAAGCAAGAATGTGCAAGAAAGACCATGAAAACCATAAGGTCTATAAGGGTAAGGTGGTGTTTTGGGGTGGAGGGTATAAGGGGGTCCAGAGCCCTGATGGACAACAGTGCCATGGATATTGGCATAATGGGTATTTAGCCAGACGCAGACATTCACTGAACTTCCTCCATGGAGTCTACGTTCCATCTGCAAGACTGGGAACTCCGCTGCCTCGGAAACAGCAATGACCCCAGGATACCACACTGCTTTGCTAAAAGGGAAAAGGGGAAAGAGGGCAGTTTCTGGGGTTGCCTGGCTGCTGTGGACAGCTGTTTCTGAGTGTGATGCATCACCACATTTTTCTGCATTGGCTTGTCACTTTGAAACAGATCAGATCACCAGCCAGGCGAGCTCCCCATCTGTAGGTTGGGTTGTACAAGAGGCTTCTTATGTCAGAGCCTTGCTCTGTTTTGGGCTTGTGTGAATTGCTGTGTCACGGTTTCATCGTGGCTCTGTGTTTTGAAACAGGCTCTGCAGCTGTGGCTCCTTCTCCTGTTTTATTTGGAGTGAAGCAGCAGAGAGTCATAGTGGGTCATTTTGAATGTTCTTCCTTTGTGGCAGTTTGCCCGAGAACTAGATGAGTCACTGGCAGGTTACATGCCCTGTCCGCGTGAGTGTGAATTAGAGGGAAGGCTCCAGGATTTACTGGTGATTGTCTCCCTGAGCAGCCTACCGAATTGTGCATTTCACAGGGCTGGAGGCTGCTATGGCCTCCTGGTCCTTTGGGTCCTACTTAAAGGGGGATGAGCTATTCTGTTCTGCTCCACCAGCTGGTAGCAAAACCTGTTAGGTCTGCCTGACCTGTCAAATTGTTAGGGTTCAAATGGATTAGGAAAGGAACGTCAAAAAATATTCCCAGCATATGGATGCCTTATGGCCTTGCAACAGGCTGTGTGTCACGAAGAGAAGTATGTGCAATCAGGGATAGAAGGTAGATAATAGAAATATTGGCTCCCTTGATGCATTTTGAGCCATTAAAGCTTCTGTGCCTAAGTAAAACCAAGGAGGAATTAAGCATTGAGACTTACAGACTGGTCCCCAGTGTTGCACACAGTCTCAGGGAGCTCAGACTATCCATTGGAAGATGAGAAAAAGAGAGGTTGTATGTTATGAGAAGAGCATATGGATCACTTAGTCTACCAAGGCTGATAGGTGCTCTTTGTAAGAAAAGCAAAATAGGTTTGAGGGCAAAAGAAGTGTTTATGTTAAATATGTCGGGGCAAAAGAGGCATTTATCTGAAAAGATAGTACTAATGGAGGATCAAATGGGAATAAATTGGACATGGGCATCTTCAACTTGGGAAGGAGAATAATATTTCTAAGCCTTGGAGACATTTTAGGAAACCTTTCCAAAGAAAAGCATCAAAACATTTTCAGTGTGCAACAGGTAAAGTTGAGGAAAGGACTGCACAGGAGAGGTGCCATCCTGTAGGCAGAAGAGTAAAGTTCCTGGATGAGGGATTTGTTGATGTCCTCAAGAGGGGACTGGAAGGGGATGATAGTTGATGTTCTCTGTTTCTTACATGCTGCTTTGAGTGTGTTGAATTATTCCCATGTTTCAGGGTTTCTGCCAGGAGGAAGGAAACCTTTGGGTTTGATTTGTTCTGGGTGCTTTTTTCTCTCCTGTGCTTGTTAGCTCTGGATAGACAAGTGAAAATTGGCTTGCAGCTGGAGTGGGGGTGGTTGGGATTAAGCACTCCACTTGTGCTTTTCGAAGGAGAAAGAAATGTTTTCAGTGACCATCTCATCCACACACCCAAAATTTATCCCAGAGTCAGACCTCACGTCAGAGAGGAACTGGGCTGGGTCCTTCCTTCTCTGTAATGCAGAGGGTGGGTCACATCATTTCACACGGACCCATGGCCTTGGCAACACACTTGCTGTCTCCTGCCTTTTTGCAATGGCACATTGTCCTTGGAAGCTTTTAAGTCCTTTGTAGTTCAAGGGTCTCCTTGACTGCAAACTTCTTGGGATGCAAATGGAGTGTGGTGGCCGAGCAAGACTCAGAACAGGGTTTCTTGGGGGCTCTTTCAGCCATGTAGCTAATGCCTGGGGAAAATGCATAAGGTGGCCATGGTTGTCTGGTCTGGAGCTCTGCACTCCAAAGTAAGTGGTTCACAGGATTGATGCGTGGTGACTTATTTCCACCAGGACCTTTTCCTTCCATAGAAACTTGGTAATCCAGAGGAAATTCCTGATGCAGGCATTGCCTAACCAGGAGCACTTTGTGTTGGAGAATGGAAGGGATAAGTCATAGCTTTTTTTTCCCCCTCTGATTTACTAGCAATTTGAGAAGATGACAAAACACGGTTTCAGACAGGAAGCTCTTAAGTGTGTAGAGCAGCGTGTAACAGTGTAGGTTTGTACTGGAGCTGAAGCATTCCCATACATGGATCTGTGATATTACTGACCCAGAGCATTTCCAAGTCCTGGATCCAGCAGTCCACCCAGGCCAGGTACTAACTGCAGCTTTTCTGAGGCCTGGAGTTGGACCATTTGTCCTTGGGGTGGATGAGTTGCAGGCCATTACAGCAGATCTAGCCAGTTGTGTCCAGGACACTGGATACAGCTTGGCAAACAAGTCAAGATACAAACAATGACCTGCGCCCCATGTATCTACAGGATGAAAGAGGTAATTTAGCGCAAAGCAGGGCTACAGCATAGAGAGGAAGGACTTGCAGTGGAAAAGGTTATCCCAGGGCTATCCCAAGGGCACCTGTGCAACAGTGTGCCAAGGCAAGAACAGCAGAACCCTGCTCGTTAAGGTGCCAGCACCACCCAAAGACAAGCAGGGCTTGCAGCAGGCAGACATTCCTTCCACACCCTTAGCTAGAGGAGCTGCCCCTGCCCACCATCATCCACAATTTCCAGCTGTGACCTTGTCCCATGCCTGGCTGCTGCTGGCTTTGGGAGCATTGGGGCAGTTCAGTGCCCAGAGTGGCTGAGAGAACAGGGCCAAACCTCAGCTTCCTGGAGTGGGCAAAAGAGAGGAGTACGTCCTCTTCCCTCATCTCACAGACCGAGAGAAGCAGAGGGTGCCTGGAGCAACCTTTGGGCTCCCTCCATTGCTCATCTGGGTCCCAGCAGACTTCCTCTTGCCCTCGGTAGTCAGTGCCTTGCCTGGGCCCCGCTCCTGGCCGCAGGCAGCTGGAGGAGTGCCCGAAAAGCTCCAACACCCTGGGCCCTGTCATGGAGGGTACGGAGCAGAGGTCCAGCCCCGGAGGGGACGAGGTCTGAGCCCCGCCACAGATCGGGAGTTCTTGCCACTGAGGGGACGAGGTCTAAGCCCCGCCACCAAGGGACGCAGCGGGGGTTCTGCCCCTGAGGGACAAGGTGTTATCCCCGCCACCGAGGGTGCTGTCACGGCCGAGCTCGCCAACCCCCCGCCACCCCCCCGCCGCCCCAAGTGGGCCGGGTGGCCATGGCGGCCCTCGGCCTTTCCCGGAGCGCCATCTAGCGGTAGCCTGCGGTGTGCGGGACGGCCATGGCGGGCCGCGGCGCCTCTCCGTCCTCGCCTCAGCCTCCCCCCCGGCCGCCGGGCACAGGGCGGTCTCCCGCGTTACACCTCCGACCCAGTGAGGCCCGGCGGCGGAGCCAGGAATCAGAGCTGAGCTGTCAGCTGAGGAGATGGGGAGGGACACCCGTGCAGCCCGTGCTTGGGGCCCTGACCCGGGGTGCTGAGGAGCCCCGTGGGAGGATGTGCAGCTCTCCTACCAGGCAAGGGTGTACACCAATTCCCTTCCCAGGGGCTGCCCTAAAAATGCTTTGTGGTCAGCTCTGCCACAGTTGTTTGCTCCTCTGCAGCTACAAGCGTCACCGGGGACCATCTCCATCCACCCTGAGGGGGTGAAGCTCCAGGGGCTATGCTGAGCTTGCTGGTGGCTGACCCTCAGGGATTGGAGGACAGGTGTGTGAAAAGCTCTGGGGAAGTACAAAAAATCCTTACTATCCTGTACCATGTACAAGCTACGCAGTCCAGTGCCAGCAGTGGGAATGGAGCTCAGGGCCAGAAGACCCCACCAGAGATTTCTGTGAGGTCCAGCACAAGTGTGCATGAGGTAACCCTCAAGGCTCCTGGGGCTCTCCAGGTGAGGGAAACCGAGCCCAAACTGCATTAGTCAAGAGAACAATTAATATTCTGAAGCTGATGGAGGTGTGTAATTACCTAGTCTGGCCTTCCCCCAAACAGGGGCTAGACACGTCACCTCCTGCCCGTGGCTGGATGTTGGCGTGCCTTTGAGGAGCGCACCAAGCCTGTTTTCTTGTGTCGGGGACTCCACAAGATCCCTTAGAAATCGGTTTCTAAGGTGGTTGATTCCCTTCAAATGTAATACAGTCTCCACGTTTTTTCCTATTTGGATGTACTCCTGTGAAAACTCTCATGAAACACTGTTTTCTCTTTCTTATATATTTGCCAAAATCCTTAATCAAGGTGACTGGTGGACTAGCCAGATGTAAACACAAAGTGTGCTCGATGGTTAGCACAAAATAGCAGCCCTGTGTAGCAATGCATACTTAAATGCACTGTAGTGATGCAACGGTGTGGCAGGGATGAGACATGGAAGCCACAAAATATAGCACTTTGGCAGGGGACCTGAAGGAGAGAATCATGATCTAAGACAGGGAGGAGTTTGAGTTTTCCCATCCTCCCAGCAAAACAGGATTTCAAGCATAATTTTCCAGACCCTTGGGAGCTCTGTGGGGATTTCGGGCTGTGCTCAGCAGAGGGCAGTGGTTGGTTTGGTCACTACTTGGCTGGCAGCGTCAGACCTCTTAAACCACTGCCACAGACTTTGCTGAGATCTGCTGCAGGGTATCCGAAAAAGCTGTAGAAAAGGATGGTGCAAGCAGATGGTCCTTGCCTTGCATGAGTGCAATGCCGACATAATGGTGAGTCAGTGAAATCTCTTGGGGAAACTTAGCAAACCTCCCTCTTCCTACCCTGTGCCAGTTTACAAAACTAAAAAAGAATTTCCAAGGAAAAAAGAATATGATTCCTTGACCTGGTTTAAATCTTCTGATTTACAGCTGTTTTTCAAGAAGTTTGACATTTTGTTAGCCACAAGTGTTTAATTGAAATAAATAAATAAATTTCAAACATGCTGTATGTTTTTATAAAATTTCTCTAGACAGTACATATAAGCACTGCTCGTGTGAGCAAATACCACGCAGCATCTCATCATCTGGGCATCCTGTTCCCATGGGAAGGGAAGAGGTGTGGGAAAATGAAAAAATTCCTGCAACACAAGGATACCAGCCACCTGGATGGAGTAATATGTCCTAGGTGACCTTGGGAAAGTTACTTCAACACAGGAAAATTGGCGTGGAGCTGCTCTGAGCTTCTCCAGAAAGCCTGGGAAGGAAATGCTGGGGGACAACTCCTGTGTTGGTCCCCCTGTGGCTGCTGGCATGCCAGATGCTGCTGTGGAAGGAAGCCAAGGCTGGGGATTCCCATCCAGTTGCTCTGTACGGGGCTGATGACAGCTGATGTGACATCGAACTTGGTGGTGCAGAGCAGCCTTGGGGTTGCTGGAGTAGCCTAGCTTCAGGATCCCACCTCTGTGCAGGAAGAGTTGGATTCAAGTTCAGTGACACTAGGTGCAGTGGTGTGAGTAAGGGTAGATGAGAGGAGAGGGGAGAATGACTGTAATAAAAGTACAAAGGCAGACCAAAGCTTGTGAGGAATCGGACAAACTGGGAGTGAAGTTCAAGAATAAAATCAAGCACGTAGCCATGACCTGCAAGCCCAGCTTAGGCTTTTTGTCTCACCATGTGCTTGCCAAGGTCCTGTGCCCTTCCCCACACAGATATATGGGTTTTCTAAATGTGAAACCTAGGTAAAAATCCTACACTGCATTCAGCACTGTCTGCTCTGGGACCAGGCACAGCCCAACAGGACTACTATTAGGATACAGAGGGGATATATTCTGATGGCACAAGCAACACTCACTTGGGCTTACAGGAACAAATCATAGAATGATAGAATGGTTTGGATTGGAAAGGGACCTTAGAGAGAATCTAGTTTGCCATGGGCAGGGACACCTTCCACTACACCAGGTTGCTCAAAGCCTCATCCAGCCTGGCCTTGAACACTTCCAGGGATGGGACATCCACAGCTTCTCTGGGCAACCTGTTCCTGTGCCTCACCACCTTCTCCAGGAAGAATTTCTTCCTTATATTTTGTCAGAATCTGTAAAATGTGACCTCATGAAAAGAAAGGAGCCCGGCGCATGCTGTTGCTGCCCCTTCAGTTGCCTGTGTTCACCTGGGGCAACGCCAATTCCCTCGGCAGATGCCATGGTGAGGACAGGCTGTGCGCTGCTGTGGAGTGGAGCAGACCCTCCTTACATTGCACCTCCAGTGAGCAATCGCAGTGACAAGACAACATCTGGGCTCCTTCAGTCTCTCTGCAGGCTGTCGTGGGTTGTTCTGGACTACCCATGTGATTTCTCCAGACATCCAGAGTCACCAAAGCTGGAGAAGGGTGTTGAGTCTAATGGCTCTTTACTGCAGCTTGTTCAAATGGTGGCAGGAACCTGTCAGGAAGGTGACACTAATGATGGTGGGCCTTGATAATGTTGGTAAAACTGCTACAGTCCATGGAATACAAGGAGAGTCTCCTGAAGACGTGGCTCCAACAGTTGAGTTTTCCAAGATTCACCTTAAAGGGGGATGCTTTGAAGCCACCATCCTGGATTTAGGGGTGGAAAACGAGTTCAAAATATCTGGAGGAATTACTATGCTGAGCCCTATGGTGTAATATTTGTTGTGGATTCCACTGATGTTGCAAGAATGGAAGAAGCAAAGCAAGCCATGATAAAAGTTTTAAACAGTCCTAAGATATCGAGAAAATCCATGTTAGTGCTGGCAAATTAGCAGGACGGAGAGGGAGCTCTTTCAGAAGCATAATCAACTGCTTAGCTCTGGAAAAGATTGCCAGTGAATACAAGTGTCCATGTCAAGTTGAACCTTGCTCAGCTATCATGGGCTTCGGGAAAAAATTGATAAATCAATAAGAAAGTGTTTATATTGGCTTCTACATACCATAGTGGAAGATTTTCATGCCTTTAATGTGCGCATCCAAAGAGACACTGCAGAACAAAAAACATATGAACAACAGAAACTAGAACGAGCTGGGCGAGTGAGAAGGATATGAGAAGAAAAGAAAAGAGGACAATCCTGAGCCTGGGAACAATGCAAACCCTTTCCAGTCTATATCTGCTGTAATCTCTGAGAATGAAAAACAAATTGAAAAGGAAAAGAAGCAGCAGAGTTTGGAGACTGAAAAGGCTACAATTTTGTTGAATTCACAAACAGAGCAGGAACAAATGGATGCACAGCACCTATCAAATAGCAATAGCCAAAATACAAATGGTAGTAGACTAGAAACGTGCATGCATGCAAACATGCAACTACACAGTTTTTGCAGCATAAAGAAGAAAATGAGCAGAAAGCCTCAGAATGCCTTGACTCAGGTAACAGAAAGGACTTCCCGCCTGGTTTGGGGCAGGACCAGGCTTGGTCCTTCACCTCCTACGTTGGATGAGTACCCTCATTGCGACATCAGGTCTCGGGCTCTTCCTGGCTTTGCTGTTCACACATGCGTGTGTCCGGGTCCGTGGAAGGACAGGGACAACGTCGGTGCTCGCGTCACTGTGTGGGAGGGCAGCAGGTTTTGTAGGGACAGGGTGGAAGTTTCAAACTAATAATTTTTGGTTTGTTTACTATGTTTCTTTCCCCTTTCCTACTGAGTGGTTGGTTATAATTGCAAGCCCAAATTACCAGCTTTGCTGTAGGGATATGGGAGCTCTTGGACAAGGTGAGAGCTCTCAGTTCCAGGGCTCACAGACATCCTTAAGTGGGATGGGCCATGAGAAGACCTGGAGTTATGTTGTGATTATCCTCAATTCTCGTGTCAGACTGTGTTGCTCCAGACTGTAGGTGTCTTTTATGGCTCTGTGGCATCTCTTCTCTGCACACTGTCACCCCAGGTAACACCTTCTGCTGTTGATGAGACAAGTAACAGCAAATGCAACTGCATAGCACTTTTGGACAGAAATCTGAGGACAGGGGTTGCAGGAGGCTGGTCTCACAGGAACTCTGACCCAAAAGTCAGAAAATAGCAACTGTTTGAGCAATTCCTTGCTCTCACACTTCTGCTGGCAGGACCAGTCATTAAAGAGAGGGATCACGGTTGATGAATGACTCAGGAAAAATTAATTGTATATTTTAATTATAATTTGTATGCTAGATATCATATATATTCCAGCTGTGAAGAGCTGTGAAAGCCTGGAAAGACTGAGGGGCCCAGGGCAAATGGGAGGCCTGTTCTGGTGTAGTGCCCAGAAGAGGTGTAACATCAATCCTGCCTGGTGCTGAATGTCCTTTGTTCCTGCTGCAGTGAAAAGGGATAAGCCTCTTTCTAGGATGAGGCCCAAGTCTAAAAAGAGCCAGTAGGATATTTACACTGGTGTTCCAGCAGCTCCAGTTGTTGGAAAAACCTCAGGCAGGCTGTTTCCTGTGACTTAACACACTCCTATCTGGTCAAAGGGGCCCACCTGGGGAGCCATTGAAACATATTTAAACTGTGAAGGTTTTTTGCTCATGGTGGGGGAAAAAAAATGCTCTTTGCCATGAGTGGGAAGGAACTTGTGTCCATGAGTAGATTGGAGAGGGGCTGAAGAATCCCTTGCCCCTTTGGTCTTGCATTAAACAGTTAACCCCCCAAAGATGTTTTATGTTCTGATCTGCATATGTCAACTGGTCATCCCATGCTGCTGGCTGCTCTCCCACCATAAACATGGCTCATGGGAAGGGGAAACTCCACAGACCCCCTGGGGTGACCTTTGGATATGGTGTAGATAAGCTCCTGACATCACTCACTAGAAACTTCATGCAGAGATTGTGCCTCAGCTTCCCTCTCGCTTTCACCCCACACCTCCTTGCTGTACCTGTAGTCTCTCTCTCATCTCCCTGTCTCTTCAGGGTTTGTACCCTCGTGGTAGGGGTCTGAAAGTCCTCTCCCCAGCCACACTGAAGTGTTTCTTTTGACATACACAAACACATGAACACACCAATTGCACAGATTAGTCCCTTTTGAATTTATGGTGCATTCGTTTGCACGGTTTCTCAGGGTGTTTGTGTCCTTGGATGTTCAGCCTGGTGTTCAGCTCTCTCAGACCCCAGGTCAGGGGACCAAGAGTGCTTTTTCTCGCAAAGTCACTAACTGCACCACATGCTGGAGATGCAGGTGAGCAGGACTTCCAGGAATAGCCCCGAACAGACTTAAAACCCTGCACTGAAATCCTCCCTGCCTGCTAGTGGGTGCTGGATTGAGATTTGGGTTATGTTCGACTGGCATAACATAGTAGGAATTTGCTGTGGCTCCTGCTGCCTGTCACAGATGAGGGGACTTCCCTACCTGCAGCTCTCTCAGCCAGGTTCCTTAACCTGTTTTTCCACCACACGGCTATAACTGTAAATGCACACTCTGCATTGCCACCCGTACTTGCTCCGCATGGCTCTGCACACCCATGTCTCTGTGCTAGTGTCCTACCCTGTTCTGTGCAGCTCCCTTCAGACTCTCCTACTCCCTCGTTCAGCATTGCTGACTAATGACCCTCCAGGATACTCTTGGCAGAACCAATTGATTTTTCTTGCCCCCCAGGAGCTTGCAGGACAAACAGCTGCTCTATTGATTGTGAGTGTTTAGTTGCAAATAGCACATCCGCACCCCCTGTACTGGCAGCTGCTGCTGCTGGTGGTATTAAACATGGCAGCTGTAGAGACAGTGTGCAGAGAACATCCCCCCACACCCCTCCCCAATCCTCGTGGGCTTGGAAGAGATATGTATGTGCCTGCTAAATACGGAGTACATGGGCTTTGCTAAGCAGGTCTGGTCAGACAGTAAAGGGACTGAAAGGAAGCAAGAAATGTTAAGGATACACATTGCTGATGGCAGACCTGGAGCTCTCGGTGGTGGGTAGAGAAGTTCCATTCTCCTGTGGTCCTGTGTCTCTTAGTTCATCTGCCCCAGTGTAAATAAAGTGTTTAACTTACATTAAATCAAATGGTAGACTAACACCCCTCTGTCCTCTATCCCCATCTTTCTCTGATGCCTCTACCTGAAAAAGGCAGCTGAAATATCTGAAGAAGCTCAGCAAATAACCACCAGAAAGTCTGAGCCTGGAAACATGCCTTGTAGGAAGAGACAGGGTAATTTAATTTTTTCAGAGTGCAGGAATGGAGTGATGTTTACAAATACCTTTGCTGGGAGAAAAAAAATCTGGCATTGGGGCGGTGTAGTAATTTGTTAGGCAGACAGAGCAAATATCTGTGGCTTGGAATGTAACACTGCAAAGATAAAGAAGGTGCTTTATCTTCTCTAAACCTCAAAGAGCCATTTGAACAAATCTGCAGACTTGTCTGAAAAAAAGTTTAAATGAGTTCCAGTTTAAATGGGTTGATACTGGGAGATGGCGGGAGGCTTTCTCATCTGTGTTAGGCATGCACTAACCTTAGAAAGAAGTTCTGCTGGCTTCCAAGTCCTTACAGACTGAGAAAGCATCAGGGCCGTTGGGTCTGGTTTGATACTGCATGGGTTAATATACTTCAGTGGCTTGCTGAAATCTCTGCAGACCAGGTAAAGTCTTAGCAGTGGCAGATCTGTTAGGATTCTATAGGTAAACCATCCAATAGTTTGCTTTAATTATGACAATACCAATCTGTTTGCTTTATGCTGTGTTTGTCATAAGATGAAGCATGGTTACCAAAATTATCGTGTAGACTAGTCTGTATATAATAGCAGGCCAAGAGGTTAGAAAAGGAAGGGTTTCCGGGTTGGGTAGGAGTCACAAAGTAAAGCTACCACATAAACAAGCCATAACTTCTGTCAAGAACCTATCAACAGATTCCCACCACAGGCACTGCGAATGGGCAGCTGTACAGAGAAGTCCGTCTGAACCGGCGTCTTGAGCACTGCCGTGTTTTCCAAGCGATGCTGGCAGGACGGCATTTCTAACTCTAAATAATATCAATCAAGAGAAGCCTGCCCTGGGAAGCAAGGATTTGGGCAGCCTCTGAGCTATCCAAAAGGTGTTGGAAACCGGGCTTTGGTCTAATGAGCTTCACAAATGAATTTATAGGGGTCTTTCTCTGGCCGGAGAGATGCTGCCCTTGTTCTTGTGGGGAAATTCAACTTAGCGGATGTCGGCTGGAAATAGAATACAGCAGAGAAGAAACAGTCTCAAAGGTTCCTGGAGTCTGTGAAAGATAACTTCCTGAGACAGCTGGTGAGTGAGCCAGCTAGGGAAGGTGCCCCACTGGATGTGCTGTTTGTGAACAGACGGGGACTGGTGGGTGATGTGATGCTTGGAGGCCGTCTTGGGCACAGTGATCACAAGATGATGGTTTTTGATTCTCAGAGAAATAAGAGTGGGGGGTCATCAGAACTGTTATCTTGGACTTCTGGAGGGCTGACTTTGGCCTATTAGGAGCCTGGTTGACAGACTCCCTTGGGAGGCAGTCCTGAAGGGCAGAGGAGTCCAGGAAGGCTAGACATTCTTCAAGAAGGAAATCTTAAAGGCACAGGAGCAGGCTGTCCCCATGTGCTGGAAGACAAGTCAGCAGGGCAGAAGACTGGCCTGGCTGAACAGAGAGCTTTGGCTGGAACTCAGGAAAAAGCTCTGGAAGAAGGGTCAGGCAACTCAGGAGGACTGCAAGGATATTGTGAGGTTATGCAGGGAGAAAATTAGAAGGCCAAAGCCCAACAAGAGCTTAATCTGGCCTCTGCTGTAAAAAGTAATTAAAAATGTTTCCGTAAGAACATTAGCAACAAAAGGAAGCTTAAGGAGAATCTCCATCCTTTACTGAATGTGGAGGAAATATAGTGACAAAGAATGAAGAAAAGGATGATGTACCTAAAGCCTTCTTTGCCTTCGTCTTTAACAGTAAGACCAGTTGTTCTCTGGGTACCCAGCCCCCTGAGCTGGAAGACAGGGATGGGGAGTAGAATGAAGCCCCACAGTCCAAGTGGAAGTGATTTGTGACCTGCTACACCACTTAGACACACACAGGTATGTGGGGCCAGGTGGGATCCACCCACGGGTTCTGAGGGAGGTAGTGGAAGTGCCACTTTCCATCATCTATCAGCAATCCTGGCTAACCAGGGATGTGCCAGTTGACTGAAGGCTAGCAAATGCAATACCATCTGCAAGAAGAGCCAGAAAGAGTATCTGGAGAACTACAGGCCTGTCAGTCTGACCTTGGTGCCAGGGAAGGTTATGGAGCAGATCATCTTGAGTGCCATCACACGGCACGTACAGAACAACCAGGTGGTGACACACTCAGTATGGGTTTATGAAAGGCAGGTCCTGCCTGACTAACCTGATCTCCTATGACAAGGTGACCCACCTAGTGGACAAGGGAAAGACTATGGTTGTTCTCTATCCACACGTTAGTAAAGCCTTTGACACTGTTTCCCACAGCATTCCCTTGCAGAAACTGGCTGCTCATGGCTTGGATGGGTGTACTCTTCGCTGAGTAAAAAACTGGCTGGATGGCCGGGACCAAACAATTATGGTGAAAAGAGTTAAATCCAGGCAGCAGCTGGTCACCAGTGGTGTTCCCCAGGGCTCAGTGCTGGGGCCAGTTCTGTTTAAATATCTTTATCAATGACCTGGGTGAAGGGATTGAGTTCACCCTCAGTAAGTTTGCAGGCAACGCCAAGTCGGGCAGGAGTGTTGATCTGCCTGAGGGTAGGAAAGCTCTACTGAGGGATCTGGACAGGCTGGATCTATGAGCTGAGGCCAGTTGTAGGAGATTCAGAAAGGCTCAGTGCCAGGTCCTGCACTTGGGCTACAACAACCCCATGCAGCTTTTCTTACAGGACAAGGACCTGGGTGTGTTGGTTGACAGCTAGCTGAATATGAGCCAGCAGTATGCCCCCGTGGTCAGAAGGCCAACAGCATCCTGGCCTGCATCAGGAACAGCGTGGCCAGCAGGACCAGTGAAGTGGTAATTGTCTACCTGTATGTGGCACTGGTGCTGCACCTCAAATACTGTGCTCAGTTTTGGGGTCCCCCACTACAAGAAAGACATTGAGGTGCTGGAGCATGTCCCGAGAAGGACAATGAAACTGGTGAAGGGTCTAGAGCACAAGTCCTGTGCAAGTCTTGTGAAGATCATCTTTATGGCCCCCTCTGGACTCACTCCAGCCAGTCAACATCCTTCTTATGCTGAGGACCCCAGGGCTGGATGCAGAATGCAGGGGGGAGTCTCGTGAGAGTGGAGTAGAGGGGGAGAATCCCCTCCCTCACCCTGCTGGCCACACTTCTCTTGATACAGCCCAGGATATTGTTGGCTTTTTGGGCTGCCAGTGCACACTGCTGGCTCCTGTCCAGCTTCTCATCCCCCAGCACCCCCAGGTCCTTCTCCTCAGGGCTGCTCTATATCCATTCTCTACCCAGCCTTGGGATTGCCCCAACCCAGGTGCAGGATCTTGCGCTTGGCCTCGTTGAACTTCATGAGGTTGGCAGTGGCCCACATCTCCAGCCTGTCAAGGTCTGTGAAGATTAACCATCCCTGAAGGTGTTTAAAAGACATGTAGATGTGGTGCTTAGGGATATGGCAGGGGGTTGGAACTAGCTGATCTTTAAGTTCCCTTCCAACCTAAACTATTCTATGATTCTACAATGATTCAATTGTTTAGCGGTGGACTTGGCAGTGTTAGGTTAACAGGGTCTACTGCTGGATGAAAGAGAAGCTAAAGGGTATTCTGCAAGGGAGAGAGGCAAGGCATTCAGGGCAGCCCCAAGAATACCTCTTCTGTGACTGGAGCTCAGACTAGTACTTTCTCTTTGGCTGTTCCTACTGAGAAGAGCAAAGGTGACATGTTTGGATCAGAGCTCTTGATTGATATTTTGACAAAAACCTATTCTGTCAGATGTACACCTTCATGGAGCAAGTTCATCACTACATGGCTGTCTGAGAGTCAGCTAGTGCTTGAATATATTTCCCTTCATGACCCATATGAGAATCAAACTCAGGATCCCATTTGCACACTGAGGTATGGCACTGCAGTCTATCCTGACCTCTACCCACATTTTTATTTCAATAAGTAGCCTCAAATCAGGTCTCCAGAAAGCTCTCCTGAAGAGATCCCTTTCCTTCCTTACAAGAGGTCTACATGCTGTACCACACCTACTCAATCACATCCTGCAGTCAAGAGCAGAGTGCTCAAGGAAAATCAGCTCTTCACATCCCATCAGCCCTTTTACAGCAGCTGCAAGTCAGATGCGCTACCTGAGAGAACTGGATGGAGTGGGTGTGAGGGCTGGAAGGAGGCAGGTGAAGAGACTTGTTTGTCCAGCTCAAACAGAGTCAAAAGGACATAACATCAAGAGTGATGGGGATGTGCTTGTCCATGTTATCGCTTTGTTTCCTATCTTCTTGTGGTGCTAAGCACGTTTCATTTTTTTAGTGGGCTGGTGTCAAGATGGCCCTGGACTGCCAAGTCAATGAAGAAAGCAGACCCACAAGGGCTGCTAGTTGCTTAATTTCCTGCTATTAATGGAGCTTAAACTAAACATCTATGGCAAATATTTCCCTTTGCTTTTCTGTGGCCTGGTGTTGACAGGTGACGGACAGCAGTCTGCCCTTCCCAGTATGAAGACTTGGGTTTATTATGGCAAATACAAGAAGGGGAGAGCTGGGAGAGGGCTACTTATCTTCTCATCAGGATGGCAGAAGCTCCTCTCTGTGAGCTTTCTTGAGATTGCTGTGAGCTGCACAAGGACTTTCTCTTACATGTAAACTCAACTTTATTTCATCTGACAGGCTCTTTCTTGCATGGGCAGCTGGAAAGGAAAATCTCAGTCCTGAGTTGGGCTGTTAGCTCTACACACAGCCATGAAGGAAGAGCAAAATCACTTGTGTGACTCAAACCCATACCTAAATTAATCTGATCTCTGATGCTACAGTCAAGCATCCTGAAAAAGGATAGTTTTGTGAACTAAGTCCTTGATATTCTGCTATCATTGGGAGATTATAAAAACACTTAGAGAATCTCACATCCTTGCCAGGGAAGTTCTGGTGCTTTTTGCAACATCTGCTAGGTTTACAGGAGGGATGGAGCCAGGTCTAAGCAAAGCTTGTTCTTTGCCTAGGGTAAAGGACTCTGCTGGTCCAATGTCCTCTTCTCAGCTTGCTGTGAGACTCTTGTGTAAATCATTATATGAGCAGCCAGTAGTCAGCAGAGGAAAACATCAACCTGCATATCTCAGAGAGCAGCTGACTTGTGGCTACGCACCCCATGATGGCAAAAAACTCAGAATGGCAGGACTTGGGACTTCTTTTCAGATAAGGCCTGGAGATCATGGAACATACAAGAACAGAGTCTTCCAGCAAAAGGAACAGGGATGGAGCAGACTGGGGACATGAGGGAAAGGAATTGCATGTGGGTAAGAATGAATCAGAGAAATGGGAAATGGACGAGTACTGCAGGGGGTTTTCCTGCGATGTCCCAGTACCTGAACAGTACCCACCACAAATCACTGAAATACTGCAGTGAAGTAATCAATCATTGCTTGTGCTTGGGGACAAGCTGCAATCTCCAAGCCTGCATCTGCTTGGGATGCATTGCAAAACATGCGATGTGTGTTTTGAAGTAACATTTCAGGTGGCTCCATCTAGCATAAGCACCACCCAGCACTTCTCATGGCAATCCTGCTCCTCACATAGCCAACATAAACAATTGATGCTTCTATTGCCCATGAGCATGCACACCCCTCCTGCACCCCAGCACCCTCTTCCCAAGGGTGGTTGGATGAAGGCCCTCTTCCTCAACACACAGGAGACCTTCCTGTTTTCTACCTCAAGACTACAAAAGCTCAGACTGTAGGAGAGATCACTTTGTAGCTGTGGGGAGATCACTTGTCCCTTTCCAGGGCCTCACCATGGGAAAGGGATAAAGTGCTTTGCTTTTAGTTTTTTTCTTCCTAAAATGGGAGTTTTGCAGCTCTGATCCAAACACTGGAATCTTCCCCAGAACTCCTGTTTTGGGACTAATGATGCCCAGAAGGGGAAAAGCAAGACGAGCACTAACTTGTTTTCCTGTGTCTTCCTTTGCTGGATCTCAGGTCCCTGTGTTCCCTGGCTGCTTTCCCCTGTATTAGCTTCCTTGCCCTTGTTCTTAACGATCCTCCCCTCTGTAGAGCTCCACTTGTTGTTTAACCCATTGGCCTCCTCTACTTTCCTTCCTCCCTTATTACTTTATTACTAGTTCCTCTGCAATGTCTTCCTCATCTTCCTTTGACCCAGAGCAGCTGTGGCCTTCTCCACCCAAATCCTGCCCCAGAGCTCCCTGCCCTTACACCTGGAAGGAGGCAGCTGACAGGTAAGGAATAGGCAGGGTGGCCAGCCCCTGTTTCTTCAGTGCTAATGCAGGTGGCCTGTGCTGATGGTCTTAACACGGACAACTCCACTTTCCTCGGCCTTTCTGCGAGTCAGGCCTACACCCGCTAACTGTACTTATTAATGCTGATTAGGCTGGCTAATGAGACTCTTGTGTACACATCTGAGGGGCAGCAAACCCCTGAGGGATAAGGAAGGAAGAAATTGTCTTTGCACACAGCTGTGCTATTTCCTCTTTGTAGTTACCAAGACAGTTGTGGAGGGAGAGCAGAGCTTGCTCAGAGCCTAGGGGGAAGCTGGTCTGGCAGATAACTCCATGTGTGGTGTTGGGTGCTCCTTTTCTGGTGCAGAATTGGAGACTTTCAGCTTTTCTGGGGCCAGCTATGTTTACAGTATGACTGAGGGCTGTCTGTTCTGCACCTCTGCCTTGCTACAGGTTTCTGGGCTCTAATAGCAAATGCCTTGCAAAGAGAGCAGTGCTTTGAAACACTGTGCTGGATGCAACATGTGTGACACACACAGAGAAAGAGGCTAAACTTTATTCCTGGATACACATCCCCTGGCATGCCAAAACACTACAGACATCAGTGACTTGTGACTCAGACAGGCGAGCTCATGATTAGCAGAGATCTCTTGCCATAGTAATGGCTGAGATCCCAAGAAATACATGTGAGATTTTTCATCGTCTTTTACTGCTAGCCTCTGGACAGCTGGTAGAAGAGGATATTTCTAATTCACTTCATAGGATTTTAGATGTACAAGGGAACTACAGCACATGAAAGAGGAATGGATGCTGTAATTCCCCTGAAAGGCTGGGGCTTTTTACAGAGCTGCTTCTTGCTGTTGAACTCTTTAGGGAATGCTGTGTTCTGTCTATCACAGACTTGATGGTGGTAGTATGTTATGCAATGCCCACCTATCCCTATTACTATTTCAGCTGCTGAGTAACAATCCAGATCCTCAAAGGCTGTTAAGTACCTGATTTTGTTTGAAACCATTGGGAAGTTGGTATCTAAATCTTTAAATTCTCTGCATAAAAGATTGCCCTGCAAAAGCTGACTCGTATGTGCTTTACCTTAGCAGTTTCTGTGTGTACTTAATGATGCATGGAGTTACTCACATTGCCCATGGAGGCTTTCCTGTTGTGTCACGTGTGGCTTTGGTTGTGCTGTTCTTGTCAGAGAAAGGGCAAGTTGGGGTAGGAACATGACTGTTGCAATCCCTTTTGGTGATCATTAAGAGGCAACCCAAGGAGATAACCTGAGGAGAGGGATGGTGCAGATCGAGGGGTAAGAGACCTCACCCCAGTTTCCAGGAACACAGAGAACAGAGGGAGGCTTCAGCAGCAATGAGGACTGGTAGGTGGAAGGTGCTCGCAAAAACTATGCCGTTTGGGAGAGCATGATGATAGCTGAGTTTTCGGTACTGATAGTCAACTTTGTGCCCTGAGCAGAAATGGGTGATTTTAAATAGGAACGAAGTTTAGCAAGTGCTGCACGTTGAGGAAAAGCAAGATGTGTAAACTATATGGATTAAACAGAGAGCACAAAAAGCCACTGAAAAAATAGGCTAGTTGCTGAATGATTTAGATTTTTTCCATTTTTGGAGACTGCACCCTTGTTAAGGGACGAGACCCTGCTTTGGAGCTGCTATAAAATGAAGAAAGACCACTGGAAGCGCTGTATAAGGTTGTTTTGTAGGTTGGTGGGCATGAATTTTTGAGGTTTGCATGGAAATTCAGACCTTTGAGTAATAAAATATCCTCTCCAAATGAGGGGGTGATGGAAAACAGTGGCAGAAATGTGAAGGGGCCAGCCTGGCCAAGAAGTCCGAGCCTCATCCACGTGTGCTGATGCATCATTTAACAGAGAGCTGCCAAGAAGATGGTGTTGGCTGTTAGGTGGCCAACTGGCCTATGCCAGTGATTTGCGGATGAAGAAGGAAATAGATGAGGCAGAAGGAAAACACAGTAAAATTGGGCCCTGGGAAGTCTCACCATGTTCATGTCCATGTACAGAATGGGAAACAATGACCAGGAAACAGTCTGAAGCACTGGTTATGTTGCGTTCCTGTGAAATGGAGATGGTTGTCCCATGGTCAGACCCCGGGGAAGTAGAGTAATCTAGGATGTGCCAGCTTGGGCCACTCATAAACCCTGCCTTTCTGAATGATAACACCAGTAAGTGCCAGGAAAAGCTGTTCACTAGACTTGACGAATTCATAGTAGCCTTCCAGCTGGCGGGGCAATAGACATGTGAGTGAGGAGACATGGAGCAATAACAACAGTTATTGCTGTTCATGCTGCAGGTTTTGCTGTTTCCCTAGGATATCTTTTTGTATTCGCATGTAGTCTAGAACATTTGCCTGCCACTGGGGACAGAATTTCCCATCATACTTAGTCTCACAAACCTTTTAAACATGGTTCTTAAACCATTCTAGTGACTTTATACTGGGGTGATTTTCAACCTGGATGCCTGAGATGGGTTCTTTTTCTGTCCTTGGAAGTATATCAGTATTTAAGTGATTGAGTGGATGGACTGATAGTGGGAATTCGCCCTGATTTTACAACATGTCAGTAAGAAAAATCAAATAAAAGTAGTACAGCATCATAGTCTGGTTCTGTTTTTCATCTTGGCCATTCTTCAGTAAGAGAGAGAGCAGAAAAGCAGAGTTTGCTGGAAAGAATGTTCATTTTCACAGCTTTTTTGTACGCTCATCTCCAGTTAAGGAGATTTAGTGATCCAAATGAAGGTGGAACATATCAATAAACTCTCCCCAAGCCAGGACAACATGTATGAAAACATATACACCCATGTGCATTTTTTTCTTAAAGATGAAATAATGAAAGGAGACTTTACTGCTTGACTTCATCTTCTTTTCCCTGAGAAGGTTTAGATTTTTTTAGAAAAAAATGAGTAGTTACTAGTGACAGGTGGGTTAGAATACTTTCCCACTCCACTGGCATCTAAAATCTTTGTAGTGGAAAGCTCTGGAATCATCCCTCTTATCCTTTACTCTTAAGCACATGCCCAAGGCCCAAAATCTTTCATAGAAAACCTGCTAAGTCATCCTAGGAGTGTTGCATTACAATGTCAAAAATGAAAAGAAAACCACAGTAAAGAATTTGTTGCTAGCAAAAAGTCTGTATTAAAATACAATGAAAACTTTCCTGTTAGGAACAGTAATTAATAGAATCTCTTTTGTATTGGTACTAACAACAATCCAAGTTCAATTTTCCAAACAGATCACAATGCTCTTGAGGAATAAATTCCACCACTGCCATTCTGAACTTCAGCCTAAACACCAAAGAGGTCAAAGACAACTGTGCATCCTAGACAACACTGTGCACCCTATCAATATTCCAGCATCATTACACTGGCTTACTGCAGCGTGTCCCATCAGGTATGGGTTATATCTGGACATTGTTTGGTGATGGCAAGCTTACAGGGCTTCCTATTGTGTTTGAGAAGGCAATAATTGCATTGGAACCCTTGGAGTTCTTGTTCATGCCCAGGATGTCCACACTGGTTTGCTCTGGCTCGGTTTTCCTGAAGATGTTCTTCATGGTTGACTGGAAATTATTGGTGACAAAGCAATAAACAATGGGGTCCATGCAGCTATTGAGGCTACTCAGAGTCACTGTCACATGGTAGACGAGGAGGCTGACATCATGGGTCATGTCTGGATTGATGGAGATTGCTACTTGTCGCACGTGAAAAGGAGTGAAGCAGATCATGAAGATGATGAGGACGGTGATAAGGAGTTGCACAGCCCTCATTCTCCTCTCCCGACTTTGGTGCATGAGGCTAGGCTTGGACAGAGCACACATAATCCTTGTAGTGAAAAAGATGATTATGATGAGGGGGAAGAAGTACTCACAGACCATCAGGACCAGGATTTTGGAGAGGCAGCATGCAGCAAACTGTATTGCCATGATCAGGATGGAGAAAGTCACCACAGTGGCAAAGATCCAAATGAAGACGCAGATCCCCTTGGCACAGGTGGGGTTCCTCCATTTACGTGAGGCCTCCACCTGTACGATTGCCAGATAGCGGTCAACGCAGATGCACGTCAAGAAAAGGATGCTGCAATACATGTTGACAAAGTAGCCAAAGATATGAACCAAGGAACAATTCAGGCAGTCCCCTGCACTATAGAACATGATGATCCGGACAGGCAAGGAAAAGCCCACCAGGAGATCAGTAACAATCAAGTTGATGGTGTAAATAACAGAGGTGGTTTTTGTCTTGGTACGGAAGCAGAAGACGTAGAGTGCCAAGCTGTTTAGCACACCACCCACCAGGAAAATGATGGCATTAACTACCATCAGGGCAATCCACAGACTGTAAAATTCTGTGTACAGTTCTTTGTCGGGGTGGATGAACTTGGAGAACAAGTAGATGCTGGAGTTGGGTTGCTGGGTGGAGTTGATAAAGTCCAGGGCTGGGAGTTGGGTGGAAGAGGTCGACATGGTCACTGACTTTCCAGAGATCTGGAAGAAAAGAAACAGAGGTATATTGATGGTTATATCATCATTCCTTAGGAGTCAAAATATTATCTCCTGAGAACACATTAACCAACACATTTGTACATCCTCAGTAGTTACATGTATTGCTGTGTTCCTGAGAATCTCATCTGTCAATAGGGGATTACCAATAATCGTTAGAAAAATACGTGGGTTTACAAGTACTGTCTTCCAGTGGTTCCAGAATCATGTTTTTGAGAAGTCAAATAATCCCCACTTCAAAGTTCTCTTCCTCTGACCTGTGCAATAGTGGTTTTAAAGCCTGAGCAAAAAAAGAGAAGTGAAATATGCCAAGGGGAGCAAAGGCGAAGAGAAACTCAGGGGACATACACATGGTCATACTTGAGCCAGTCACATGACAAATGGAGCAGAGAAATAGATAACGTTGCTAAGTCCAAGCAATATTGATGCTCATGGAGGATACAAGCTGTTTTCTGCTGTGACAGGGAGGGTCAGGCCAATATGCGGCTCCTACCGAGTCTTGTTTCCTGAACGTGGTGCTTATTTTTTCGAGACCTTCCCCCATTGGAGCAGCTTCTTCCTGACTGGAGGCTCATGCTCAAACATGGGAGCAGGATAGTGCTGCCAGCCAGAAGACATTTGCCCAACCTATTGGCACAACCATAGCCGCAGCATTTGACTCCTAAAATATCACATCTCTTCCCTTGACCAGGTGATCCCATTAGAGAATTCCATGCAGCAAGATTTTTCAGGAACTGTAAGATTTTCCTAAAATCAAAGGATGGCTGAATTTTTCAGGGAAACACAAGCAGGTTGTGTGGCATCTTCTAGAGATTAGCACTCACAGCAACAGCAGCCGGGAGATTTCAAACCAAGGGCGTCAGCCACTACTCCTGCCAGGGTTTGACAGTTTAATTTGCAAATCATTCCTGACTTACACACTATTTTAAGCTGATTTGTATATTAAAAAGATTAAAAAAAAAAAAAAAAGCCCAATATATACAGAGACTTGGCTGGTTTCAATAAAAATAAATGGTTGAAAAATGTCTGGAATATCTCAAGGCGGCTGAGCAGGACTTTGAGGTTAAAAAAATCAGCTTGAATCAGCAGAGAATGATGCTGAAAGACTTGAGTTATGAGGGTTTGGAATCCCTGCTACCAAAGAGCCAAGTGCGGAAGGGCTAGGAAACAAGGAGCTGCAAGCACATATTCCAGCACTCACAGGAACCGCAGTGTGCCTGTGCTGAGTGTCTCAATGGACAGGTCTTGAATTGCTAAGAGGGTCTGGATTTCTGGCTCCCCCAGGCACGTCACATCCTCTGTCAGCTGGCCTTCTGCCTGCACTAATCGTTTTTGCTGCATATGGGGATGGACTGAAGGTGGCCTAAAGTGAATGTTTTGCAGAGACAGTCCTAACTGGGTCCAGAGAGCATCATAGAAGCTCTGATCCAGCCTGACAAGTGCCAAAGCCTTTTCCTGCCCTCCATAGAAAGTTTGCTTGTTGGCCTAAATCAAGCTCTTGAACTTCTCCATTCCTTCTTGACAAAAGCAGGCAGCTTCCAGCTCTCTGGGATAAAAGTCTGGGGAACTGAAGTTTAGGAGAAGAGACTCCCACATCTCTGTGCATTTGCTGGACTACTGATGTGTCTCAGCAGTGCTGAGCAGAGGGGAAGGATCACCTCCCTCAGCCTGCTGGCAACACT
Organism: Rhynochetos jubatus; assembly: GCA_027574665.1. NCBI lineage: Eukaryota > Metazoa > Chordata > Aves > Eurypygiformes > Rhynochetidae > Rhynochetos > Rhynochetos jubatus. Next base: position 4,157,892 of record CM050648.1, on the reverse strand, counting down.
CTTCCTAAGGCAACCCAGCAGGCTGTTGGCCTTCTGTCTCACAAGGGTGCATTGCTGGACCATGTGTATCTTGGCATCTGCCAGGCTCTTCAAATCCTCTGCAAAGACACTTCCTAGCTGGTTGGTCTCAAACTGTACTCATGTATTCCTCCTATCCTCCTAATGCAGCACATTATGTACTTTGCTTTTTTTGCTGGTTCTTTTTCAGCCTAAGAACCACCATAACACCCATGTCCTCTTCAGTAGAGCAGTTCCCAGCCTATAATGGTGAATGGGGTCATAGGATATGGCCAGGGAGGCTTCTGTGGACAACCAAGTGACTGAAGTGTGTGTGCCTTCCTGTCCCTTCTCACTTTGGAGAGGTCTTGGAATGAAGGATGTCATGGTCAACATGCTAGATCAAGAGTCCTCATGGGATGATACAGCCTAGTCATGGTTATTCTATATGGTTCTTTCAAGCCATCAAAGTGAGCATGAAGCAGAACATTTGTTGAGCAAAAGCAGAGATTAGGACTTAGATTTTGGAAGACCAGGTGTGAAGCTCCCTCTGAAAATTTTTGGAGAAGTGACTTTGCCACAAGGATGGAGTTTAGGTCTGTTGGCCTGGAGTTTGGTGATTGCTCTAGTTTTTGCTTGCCTCTCATCTAGTCATTTGAAGTGGTGTGAAAGAAAAAGCTGGTTTTTAATATGCTTGAACTTGAAAGGGTATTTATAATCAAATGACCATTTGTTCTGTTTAGGTAGCCACTCAAGCCCCAGTAGTTGAATTGTCCATTGAAGTGGCTGGTGCTCAACCATAAAGCCCTCCTCAGATCAAACCCAGTGCCAGATTATGTTGCAGGACTGGAATCCTGAAGCCTGGGATCCAACCACCTGTAGAGTCCCAAAGAGCTGCTGGGCAAAGAGGAGCAATCCTAACTTCTGTCCACTTTTACACTTAGGCCACATCCAGCAGCAACCAGACGTTGGAACATCCAGTGTTTCAGGAATGACCAGATTACCTCACCCTGCGCTGAACTCCAGTAGCAGCCAAAGTAGCACACATGTTCATATTATTTTGTCTGTGTCTGATTGAGCCTGCAGACTCCTGGGGGAGAGTCTTGTCTCTTTACATTTTGTGCCAAGCACGCTGTCAATGAATAACAGGAAAAACTGGACCCAAGACTGGCTAAAGGTAGTGGAGTTGCAAAGGCTGGCACCTGAGAAAGATGCATGGGGAGGATGCAGAATGCTGGTCTATTTTCTAATGATTTTCTAGTATTCTCACCAGACGATCTTCTCTGTTTGTTTGTTTCACTCTTTAATTACAAAAACAAACTGAAATGAGCAGATGCCTGGATCTGCTCCCAGATTTCTCTTTGCAGATACTGTTAAGAGGAGCATTGCGGAAGCCACTGCACCAGTGCAAATCGAGAAATAAAGTCTTTGCTGCCCCTGGAGTGCAATGTGAGCTCATATATCTGTGTTCAACAGATAGTTGAGCAAGGGGAGAAGGCAAAATTGCCCATCCCATCCCTTACTATCCCCCTAGCATATACTGAGCTGCGTATGCATTTGTCTTCTTATTGTAATTCTAAGGCACTTGCCACTTGTTCTGATTTTACATCTTGTTAATAGCTTGCCTCCTCTGGGACAATTTTCTTCAATCTCAGATCCTTTATCGTGAACACCTGATGTTCATCTTACATTTTTATTTTCCTGCCTCTGTGAAAACAGTAACTCAAAATGCATTCACAAGTTCCTCATCCTCAGAGTGCTATTCAGGTATGTAGGGCACTTCTTTAATAAAAAAGGATCCCCTATGAGTACTGTCCATACACATACACAAGCAGAAATTGAAATCAGCAGCATATACAGTGTGATGGCTCACATAGACACCTCTTCCACTGAGCCCCTCGTGCAGTGAAATGAACTCCAGATATAGTAAACAGCTAAAAAACAAATAGCATTTTGTTTGCGAAACTGAACAGCATAGGAGAGTCTGAATTAGAGTTTCTGTCTCTTCCCACTCCATCACTGCCCTGTCTGAGCTCAAAATCCAAGCAACTATGTGAAACAAATATAAGTAATTCTGAAGATTTCCTCACTGTCAGGCTGTGGAAAAGCTGCCTCTTGGGCTACAGCTGCAGTGGGAAAAGTCTTTCTCTAATCAAATTGTTACTGATGAATGTTTGGGTGAATGGCCTTTTCCTTTCTTTGTGGGACTGCCCTCATCTCATGGCTTACAAGCAGAAGGGATGGAGAGCTGGACTGGCAAAGCAATAGCATTCCTCTGAGTGCTTTTAATGAGATGGAGCTGGATCAAACCCTTGGCTAACAGCTACTAAGTATTTTTCCATCGTGGGACTCCAAGCACTTGAGAAAGGTACGCTGCCCCATTCTGCAGCAGACTGAACAAGCTACAGAAAGGCAGCATGACCTCATATCTGAAGAAAAGCAAACATTTGCAAAGATTTCCAATTCTTCCCCCATGAATCCAAAAATTACCCCAGCCAGGTCTCTCTGCCATAAAAAATACTCATGCAGGGGTTATAGTGAATCAGTTCAGCTACCCATCACCATGGAGTGGTGGCATACAGCAGTTAGTGAGGGCCACGGCTAAATACATGAGAAGCTTTGCAGCCTCTGCAAACTTTTATTGTGTTATGTTTTGCACTACATATTACTTGCAGCTATGGCATGAGCTCATGCAGAGCTAAAAGAATGAAAATCACCTTTGCTTACAAATAGCCTTTGTACTAACCCCCTTCCTAAAATCTTCAAAGAGTTTGGAGCTCAGCCTTCTTCATGCCTAATTCATCTCTCAGCCCCCTAGATTTCCATGCAATCTCCATTTCTTGGAGCTGGCAGTCTGCAAAGCTCAAGATGGGTAAACACGCATCCTTCTGAGCACTGTCTGACTGCGCCAGTTGGCCTAGGCTGTTATATTATACCTCTCAGGCTGGATTTTGTCTGTCTGGCTGTGAGACTGTGGGTAGCATTTCCTTAAAAGTACAGCAGGCATCTCGGTAGAAAAGGGATAAGGGGAGGGATGGAGACTGGAGGTTGACCTGGTTTCCCTTGTTCTGATAAATGTCCTTGCTCAGCACTGGGAGAGGGGTACTTGCTCTGAAATATTTTTTCATTGTTGCGTGACACAACTGATTCCATCGTTCCTGGGCCAAATAGGAAACAGATGGTCACTGTTCTGAAACCGGGTCCTGCTGCCTCTTCCCTCACTTGCTCGCTGCTTGGCATCACACTTGATCATTTAGCATGGGCAGCTCAGTGCTATGTCTGCCCCAGGAAAATATCCTTGTCTGTCCTGTGTTTCTTTCCACCCAACTTTTAGCTCAGTGTCACAGATATCAGCCTTAAGGCTCACTCACTATTTGTGAAAGTCAATGGGAATTGCTTGCTTGACCCCAGGGGAATTTTGGATCTGGCTCAGCAGTTCAAGTAATGGGGTACAAAAGAAAAGACAGGTCAGGAAACTGAGCTTTGTCCTAACCTCTCTCCGAAAGGGTTATTTATTGGTGTGTGCAGATAGGATCTCTGCATGCAGACCAAGAGACAGAGAGCAAGAGAGCCATGCGCTGGGATCGGAAAGATGAAAAGGACATTAACAAGTGAGAGTGAGTGTAATTTAGTGTAAACATCTTCAGCTTTTCCCATCTCCCTGTCCTGAATGAGAACATCTGATATGGCAACCTGGCTCCACTATCATCCCCCCTGTCCCCCTCACCCTGTCCTGCCTGCTAGTTTTACTCTGCTGCCTGGGATGGCAGCAGGATGTGTTTAGTTTTGCAGCCTTTCCATGTTTAAAGTTCCCTGGGTGATTTATCATCATATTTATAAATGAAGGGTTAAACTCACTCTCTTTCAATTTGAATTGTATGATTCTCCTTCTGGCAAGCTCTCACTCAACTCTGGCTCAAACTGGCCAAATATGGTGTTTTTGTGCATGTCGAGGACCTTGCCCTATACGTGGTAGAGCTTGTTCTGTGTGGCTCATGCTCAGCCTGGGGAGAGTGGGTTTGCTGACAGTTGGAACTGAGGGAGAATGGGAGAGAAAGGGAATGAATCCAGCTGCTGAAAGGGAAAAGCCAGTGCCCATCTAGTCCTCAGGCTGTGAGAAGGGAGCTAAAGTCTGTGGGAGAAAGATTCCACCCTGAAGCAGAAATGGGACTATTCTCAGTGCAGGGAAGATCCCATATTTGTGGGCACCAGATCTCTGCTTTCACTTTATTCCTGGGCATTGATGTCTCCTAGAAGCCTCTATGTCTGAGAGTGGCCAGACAGAGTGTGTGAAACACCCAAGCGCTGGGGAGTTGCAGTTGGAAATAGTCAAACACAGTTTATTCCTTTCCCTCCAATGCTGTGGAAATACAAGGTGCTTTGAAGACTGCATTGGGTTTGTTTGTCAAGGTTCTGGTAGCTTTTGGGAGGGCTACAGAGGTGGCTTCCGTGAAAAGCTGCTAGAAGCCTCCCTATGTCTGATAGAGCCAATGCCAGTTGGCTCCAAGATGGACCTGTCGCTGGTCAACGCTGAGCCAATTATAGTCATTACACCTCTGTGATAACGTTTATGAAGGGAAAAAACCCCCAACAAACCCAAAATCAGAAGGCAGAATTTGCAGACAGACAGAGAGAGAGCAAGATGTGAGAGAGAGAACTCTGCAGACACCAAGGTCATTAGAGAAGGAGGGGCAGGATGTGCTCCGAGCTCTGGAGCAGAGATTCCCTGTCAGCCCGTGGTGCAGCCCATGGTGAGGCTGGCTGTGCCCTGCAGCCATGGAGGGTCACAGTGGGGCAGAGACCTGCCTGCAGCCCAGGGAGGAGCCCACACCAGAGCAAGGGGATGCCTGAAGGGCCCCCTTGGGAGGCCGTTCTGGAGCATGCTCCTAGCAGGACCTGTAGACGCAGGAGAGAGGAGCCTAGGCTGGAGCAGGTTTGCTGGAAGGATTTATGACCACATGGGTGACCCAGGCTGGAGCAGGCTGCTCCTGAAGGACTGCACCTCACGGAAATGACCCACGCTGGAGCAGTTTGTGAAGAACTGCAGCCTGTGGGAGTGACTCACGTAGAGAAGTTCATGGAAGACTGTCTCCTGTGAGAGGGACCCCACACTGAGGGGCAAAATGTGAGGACTCCTCCCCCTGAGTGGCAGAGACAATGTGTGATGGACTAACCACAACCCCCATTTCCTGTCCCCCTGTGCCGCTCAGGAGGAGGAGGTAGAGAAAAGTGGGAGTGAATTCGGGCCTGGAAGCAGAGAAGGGTGGGGGGAAAGTGTTTTAAGATTTTCTTTAGTTCACTTTTTAGTCCGATTTTTGATGATTTTTTTTTTTTCCCAAGCTGTTGTGCCCATGACAATAGTTGCCGAATGATCTCTCCCTGTCCTTATATTGAGCCTTGAGCCTTTTATTGTATTTGTTCTCCCCTGTCCAGCTGAGGAGGGAGAATGATAGAGCGGCTTGGTGGGCACTTGGCCTGCAGCCAAGGTTCACCCACCACAAAGACACAAAACACATAGTTCTGCGAGTGTCAGTTTAAATGACACTTGCTTTCACAGGGTTTATGCCTTGCAGTGGCTTGCAGGGCTGCATGAATGCTTTGCCCTGCTTGAGATGCTTATTATAACTTTTTCCCATGTGGATGTGTTCCAGCTCTTCCCTTGGCTCTGACACTTGTTTGACTTTCTCCTGTCTTTGCTGCCTAATTTCCTGAAAATTGAGGTGATCTTTTCCTTCTGCCAAATTTTGGTTGAAATTAGCCAACAGATTGAAAAACATTAGGAGGATGGAGGAAATCACGGCTGACAAACACACAGATAGGCACTGAGCATGATCCTTTTTTCCTCTACTATGAACCTGCAAGGAATTTCCTAGCACTCTCCACCACATATCCTTTCATTTAGGTCTGAAAAATGCAGATTCACAATTGCTTTGGCATTGAAACACTGCCAACAGGGCTGGATGGCTTCTCTACAAAAACAGAGCATTGCCTGCCTCTCACTGTTTGCATGAAATAATTTTAGATTTACACCAAATTGTATCTTCCTCATGGCAGAACCAGCCTGACTGGGGACAGATGATAGACAATTTCCTGATGTCTGCACTGGTCAGCCATGGTATGTCTCTTCCATGTGTAATGAAGAGTGTGATGGCCTGAAACTCCTTCTTTGTGCAGTGATTTGAGTGGTCATGTGCTGAATTACAGCCTTTCTCTGGAAGGGGAAAAGTGTGAATTTATTTTGCACAACAGCAAGAGGGATTACCCCCCCCACTGACTTTTGCATCTCTAGAGTTGACCATGAGAGTCAGATTTCCCTTCTGGCCAGAGGGAAAATTTGGATTTCCAGTCCCAGGCATAGCCAGGAGTTGTCCTTCAAGTTACATAAGCAATCACAGCCTAAGGATGTGTGGAGGCTAATGTTGGTTGTTGGGCTGGTTGGTATTTGTGATGTGCTGTTGAGCCCTTCACCTCCTGCCTGACGTGTTCAATTATTCTACATGTGGTCGTTAGTCTCCAAGGCCCTGCTGTGGAGGGGCAATGGATATTGCCATGAGTTGTGATCTGAGCTCCACCCAACATGCTGTGTTCAATGCTCTGTGTGCACATGGGTGGACCCCATGCTCCCCAGAAAGCCTAAGGCCAAAATCAGGTCCTCTGAGAGTGAGGGTCTCAAATACCTGGTTGAGTTTGGGACAAGCAATAGCCTGTGAGTGCCCAAATAATGATTTAGTCCAACAGGTCATCCTAAGCCATGAGGGATCACTGCCAATTAGAAGAAGGAGAGCAAAAATCTCCAAACTGCATTCCTCTTTTTCATGGAGCAAGGTGACCCAGATGGGAGGGAGGCCACTCGGCTTGGCCCAGATGCCCACTGTCTGTATCTAGGCTTGAACCTGCTGCTTAAAACCAGGTGATGGATCACCAGTCCTGGACACCCCAGAGACAATCTATTTAAAACTTGGAAAGATTGGCATGGTCCTCCCGGAGCCCTGTCCTGAGCATGCATGGAAAACAAGGAATGAAGCTCCCAAAGATACACAGAGCAGGAAATTCACGTGCTGGCAGATTTCTTAAGATCTTATACCTCCTCTATGCCCACTTGCAGTGGTAATGCCTCAGCCCTTGAAAGAAGCAGCCTAGATGCACATCTACAAGCAAACAAAAAAGCAAAAACCAGGAAGAGGGATTGTACATACACGTTGCAGCTCCCTGGTCTGGTCTGCTTCTCCAGACCTGCAAATGTGCACCCAGCAGTGGTGGGCACCCAGAGAGCCTTCCTTCAGCATGTCTCTGATGAGTCTTGCTAGTGCTGGTCACCTTAGAAGTGCTCATAAAGTTTTTATACCCCCACCTGCCTGTTTATACCACACTGTGTAGAAAAGTCCCTCCTGAAGCATTTAGATGTCTAAAATGCCTTAGTGATTACCGTTGCATTTTTCATGTCCCTCTCTTCTGCATTACCAGATCTCGGCCTTGGAGTGACAGAAATTTCAAGTGTCTTGGTGAATGCTCTATAAATCATACTGTTAGCATTTAAAAGATCAATATTTCATAGCCTGTCAGGACTAGTACCCAGTGCCATCTGTCACAAGGTAGCATGGAGTGTCTCTCTGCTGTAGATGCGGAATATTTCTATTCCTGAGACTGTAAGAGAAATCAGAGCATGACTTCCTGCATACATCCCGCTCTGTCCTTTGTGGACCTGTACAATGTGAGGGCAAAAGCACAGATTTTTGGGGAATTATTTTTCCAAGAGGGTTTTTAAAGATTTTTTTTCTTTCTGGAAAGAAATATGGGTTTGGAGTTTTATAGGTCCAGCCAGTAGAGATGGATTTGTGCTGTCTTCTTGGGAGTTTGTAACAGTACAAGAGAAATGCATTTGATTTTACTGGGATTACAGTAATCCATCTAGCATTTCAAGGGTGCTTGAGACATAGGGCTAGAAACGTCAGCTTGGAATAAAAACTATCAATCATGGCTGTGTACGAGGAGAACCCTGTAATGATGAGAGTTACCATACAAGAAACACTGTGGGAGATTGAACTGAGCAACATCTGGCCTATGCATTGCTGCTTGCTTTTGAAAAGGAAACTTCTAATTGTGAATTTAGCAATCTTTGAGCACTTTTCCCTCTTTCTGCCTTCAGCTGCCTACTTGCTGTGTTCCTTGACAAGAAGCCTGAGAAGGACAATGGGGGAAGAGCAGCAACAGAAGTTTGCTGTTGGGGAATAGCTGGGGTCCTGCATGGGCCAGGGATGCAGGACATAAGAAGCAATGCTCACAACCCAAGAAGCATGGGGAACGAAGGTGACACAAATACAGGAAGGGACAAAGGGGTGATGCAGTGGGGAGAGGGGTCAGGTGCGTCATGAGCAGCAGACCAGCCCACCACTGGTGTAGCTCTGCAGCTCAGTGCTCACTTCAAGTTGTGCTGCTCCCTTAGCTGCAGGGAGAAACTGAGGCACAGAGCTGCGCCTGGGCTTGGCCCAAGGAATCCAGTGAGATGGGAGACCTGGTCAGGAAGCAGGCATTTTTTGAGGCATCCCAGGATAGATAACCAAATCTTAATCCTTTGGGAAATTGGTTTCCTTTGCTTAGGAACTGTACTGTCAGTGCTTTCAGGGCATAGTTCTGGAGTTTCCAAGCTAACATGGAAAAACTTTGAGCTGTTAGTAGGTGTGTTGCTATGAAAGCAGGGAGCATTTCCAAAGGGTCCTGGTTAAGGACCTTGGAAAGGTTCTGTTTCTCCTTAGACTGACCCAGAAAATGGGTTCAGAGAAAGAAACCAGCATCTTTCCTAGAGCCGAGCTCACACCTTGCTGCATAGCCAAAGAGAGGTAAACCTTCCCTGGTTGCCACTGGCCTCTGTGCCAGGCAGTGCACCATCCTCTCCTGGCTTCTAAAATCTGCCTGACTGCATTTCCCCAAAATTTCATGATGCATTGCACATTGCTGCTTGCTTTTGAAAAGGAAATTTTGAATGTAATTGAGAATTTAGCAATCTTTGAACATTTTTCCTTCATTCTGCCTTCAACTACCTGCTTGCTGTGTCCCCTGGCAAGAAGCCTGAGAAGGAAAATGCTGGAAGAATGCACATTTCCCCAAAATTCCATCATACACAGATACAAGCATCACCCCAGTCCTCACATGAGCTGCTATAGTACTTTTCAATGAGGGAAAGCCAGTACCTTCACACACTTTTCATCACCCCCCCATCTCATGAAACAACCAAATAACACGGCACTGCCCCAAAAACCAAAAGCAGAGAAGCTCACAGAGGAGGAAGCCCCTTGCAGCAGCCGGTGCAGCCTGGTTCTCCAGGTCGGGCACCTCCTGAAGAACTTCCAGACCTGCTGCACAAGCAGAGCCAGGGGCTTCCCTAGCCGCTCATCCACGTGGTCGGCACAGGACCCTCCCCACCCTGCCATCCCTGCCAAGGCTCTCTGCTGCAATAGACATGCTTTCCCCTACAGACTTGGGGTCTGGTCTCCAGTGATTCTCTCCTGGCTCCCTGCTGTCACCTCTTTGATCCTGTGCCCCCTCTTTTCTCTCTGACCAACATCCCAAAGCATTCACTGCAATAGTCCCTGCAGTGATTACTCCATGATTACTCCAGACTTACCTCTGGCCCGATCTCACTTCTATGTTAGAGGAGCTGCCGGTAAGAAAGTTTCCTCGAGGACCTGAATGCTATCACCCCAGGAAAGAGACATCTGTTCCTACAAGGAGAACAACTGGAGTGACTACAGAATATGAAGAAATGCCTAATCTCTCTCTTGCGCTCTCTCTCTCTCCCCCCCTCTCTTCTAAATATAGCCTTGCAACTAATGGGAAAAAATACACACTACCAAAAAAAAAAAAATTTCCACTTGTCTTTAGTGTTCAGAATTTCTCCCCAAACATCTGGCTCCTTGCCCTAAATCTCTCTGAAATTTATGAAGTGCTGAAAACGCTAAAGAGGACTCCAGCCTTCCTCACGGTGTTAAAGCCTGAACATCTCTAGTAAACTAAACCCTGTGTTGCTGCCCTCCTCTTGTCCTCTCCTCGGGTCAATTTTCCTGTGTCCCTGTGGGAACAAAATCTCCTTGCTGAGAACTTGCCAGTTCAAGGCCACCACAATGCCACCAAGTCACCACAGTATGACACAAGAGGAAAATATCTCTTTTTTCATCTTCCTGATATGAACTGGGATTAGACAGAAGCATGCCTGGCAGTTGCAGGAAGGTACTGGACCAAATGTCACAAAGCCTGTGACATGCTTTGAACCAACCCAGCTGCCCAGACCCTGAGAAGAAACCTGGCACAGGGAGACAAGGGGTGACTCTGCACACTTTGGTGATGGTCTGTCTGCAGTCATTTGGGAGGGGGGGTGTCGTGGTTTAACCTCAGCTATCAAAATACCACAAAGCTGCTAGCACACCTCCCCCCTACCTCGTCCAGCAGAGGAGGAGAATCAGATGAAAAAGACAAGGGAGCTCATAAAGTTGAGATAAGAACTATTTACTAATTGAATATAAGAGAATAATATGGATATATAAATGAATATTTAACAATAATAATAACAAGTAATTAAAATAATAGAAAATAAAACATTATACAATTGCTCACTACCCACTGACCGGCGCACAGCCAGGTCCTGAGTACTGAGAGTCAGAGCCAGGGAGTCCAGGAGCCACAGCCTGAGAACAATCTCAGCAGAGTTGGAATGAGCCCCACGAGCGCTAGCATGACTGGGAAAGCCAAACGACCCACCAACTCACTCAGTCACAAATGAGCAAGCAAAGGGAGTTAGCAAAGCGGCTAACAAAGGAGTTAAGGACCTAACAGAAGAGTTAAGGAGCCAGGAAAAGAGTTATGGTCCCTGAGCCCACTCCCTGCACCGAGCATGATGTGCTATGGAATGAAAAACTCCTTCGGTCTGTTTGGGTCAGCTGTCTGAGCTGTGTGTCCCCTACACAGCCTGTAGTGAGAAAGTTGGGAACAGAGTGAGTATGAAGCTGAGAAAGACCTTGAATTTGGTTCAAGCACTCCCCAGCACCAACTAAAAGACACCTTGTCAGTACTTTTCTCAGGGTAAATCCAGAAACAGCTTCATACCAGTCACTGTGAAGAAAGTTAACTCTTTCTTGACTAAAACCATCACAAGCGGTTAATAAGATCTGGCCAAAGACTGGGCTGAAGTGGCTGAACATAGATGAGTCAAAGGTGGAAATAGAGAGTCTGAGGTTCTACCAAGGAGCGCCCCCCACATGTTCCGCCATCTTCGCTCAGCCCTTCCCTGATGGTAGAGTCATTGTGGGTATCAGGTTCATCTCAGGGTGTTGATTTGAGTGTCCCTTCACCCTTGTCTGCATGAGAAGACAGTAGATCGAGCAAAGCATAATGAACCGTCACACTGTTAGATGGGTTCAAAGCACTTGGCCAGATCAGCTTTCAAGATGTCTCTGCTGATCAGTGCTGCAAGGACTCAAATCTCCCAAATCCCCCGAAGTCCCACTTCATGATGGGATACTTCCTGCACTAAATTGAGTATCAAAATGCCTATCTTTTATGGGGCTTGCACAGATGTGCTGTCCAGGAGGGTTTACCGTAGCTTTACAGGTCCCTTCTGAGAAAAAAAGGCAGAAAAAAGGTAAGAAATTGCATCAAATTCAGTTGTTTAGAAGGACAGGGAGGATGGATGCTGGATTTTAGTGTCAGTCCTGGTCTGCTTTTTTCTCTCACCCTTTAGATAAAGACAACATTGGTGCCAATGCAATAAACATGCAGGATGTGGCCCGTCACAACACAACAAGATCAACTGAGAGGCATTGAATTCCAGGTCAAGAGGCCAAATCCATAAATAGAGGAGAGGTAAACTCCACACATGCATGTCTCACTGGAGCACAAACAGTAGCTCTGGTTATTAGAGAAGGTTGACCTCATTTTCTGGAATTAGTTTTTCACCCTTGGATCTTTCCCAGGAAGACTGGGCTGATATTTTTTATCTGGTTATTTTATTGATTTTCTATCTTGAGTTTCCTCACACTGAGGGGCAGATACTTCCCCCAGTTTCAGGAACATCCTCCTTGACTTTATGTGCTCCCTGATCCAGGCATCCAGCCCTTCACATCTGACCTCCAGCTCAGGCACATGCGTGGGCTCTCATCTGCTGTTCACTTCCTTATGACTTGGAAAGCAAGTGTGATTGGAAGGCCTCCATGAGTCTTGTCTGGGTAATAATCTTGCCTACGCTTCATTCCATCTTGGGAGTTAAACAGGGGAAAGAGCAAAAGAGAAGAAACCAACCTATAGTCCAACACTGGGCAGCGTGGATGAACTTGGACCCTATCATTCTCATTGGTAATGGTGGAAAATGCTTGTTTCCCCCAACCTGTCAACAAAATTTTTTACTTAGAGAAGAGCTCTCTGGAGTTAGAAATGCAAGACAAGAAGAAAGAGGAGACTTCTCTGCAGGATGAGATATTGGTACCTATGCTCTCTTCATCTGCTGGACTCGTCCTAAACGAGGACTTGGTTTTGTGCTTCTGCGCGATGCATGAGAGCTTTGTTCCCATCCCTGTGCACAGGATAACGATCGCCTTGCACTCCCCACTATCCCAGCCTCTCCCCCCTTGCTGGATTTAGAACTAGACTCGGAGTAGCAACAGCTGCAAAGTTTCAAGTTGTTCCTGAGATAGTGCAGAGCATGCCATATTGGGAAGCAGATGCTGCTGTTAAGGTGGAGAAGGCACATCCGGGCTCAGGGCCATACTTTGTCCCAGACGTGGTTCCCACACTCAACTTCAGGAGGAGTTGCAACCGTAGCTGGTGAATGAAGCGCTTCTATCATCTCTTGATTTTCAGTCATTTATCACCCTCACAGAGGGAGTGGGAAACAGAAAAAAAAAAAAAAAAAAAGTGAAGCTTTAGTAAGTGGAAAATTTTCAAGCTTGTTTGGTGAATATGCAACAGTATTAAATATTGCAGTGGCTGTCCTGAGATTGTAGGTGTAAGAGGGTACTGGCTCAGTTGAAATTAGCATGTGGGAGAAGGAATAGTTACAGCAGGGAAGGATGGTACTGGCCCATACTAATTCCTAGGAATCCCTTCACTTTGTCATATAAAGTAGAGGTAGGAGAGGGCTTTGTTAAGTTTTCTGTAGCACAGAGCAGCAAAGCAGGAGGACAGACATCTCTGAAGGATTGGAAAGAAAGCTGATACTGCACACCACCCTCGGGAGATGTCTTCTCTTTTTGCCAGGGGAAGGGTATACTTTTCCGGTCCTGTTTAAGAAGGAGAGTTGAGTGTCCCTTCATCCCCTGCTGCAAGGGAAGAGTTTGAGGTTGGGCACAACATAACAGACTATTGCACTGCTAAAACAGGCTTAAGGCATGTGGCTAGATCAGCTTTCAAGATGTCTCTGTTGACCAACTCTGTAAGGACCCAAACCAGAACCTGCTGTCTGAACATGCCTGCTTTATTTTAGGAAGTTGAATTTAGGCTCTGTTATACTGAACAGATCCCCACAAATTAATTATCATCTTCTTCAGTGGAAAAGGAGAGCTTCGACGTAAGAAGGTCTTGTACACAGACTCAACAGACTCAGAGCTCAGAAAATTGAGGAGCCTTTACCCAGGATCATGAGTACATGGAGGACATTGAAGGGTACGATCTTCACTGAGCTGTCTGGGAAACTTCTTTATAGCAGCTACCTCAGAGAAAGTGAACTCACATGCCCATGGGCCACCTCCATTGAGCATTCTCCCATTTTACCTCAAACACACATGTTCCTGAGGTATTTTTCCACTGTCTTGTTCCTGCACCAGGAAGCAGGAGAACCATAAGGGGAAATGAGAGCAGGTAACGCCCACGGTCACAACAAACACACACAAACACATAAACACAAGCTTGTCCTCAGACGACTGCTTGCAGGGGAGGTTGCCCAGCTAATGTAGCTTCAGGGTTGATGGAGAGGCAACAGTAGTTGGGCTCTGCTCCCTGCCAGGTGAGTAAACCCCTTACCATGGTAGGCAAAGTAATGGCATGGAGGACAGCCTACATCCATTTGACTCTTCTCAACCACTCTCACCTCTAGTAAATCTCCTCCAGAAGATCCCTAGGTCTTAATAAGTGCTGGAAAATACTCATGTATGTCCCTATGATATGCACTGCCAATAAGCCCTAAATTCTTGTTTTTCTACAGACTCCAAGACTATTGTGGGATGCTATCAATCAGAATGCAGGCTGACCCAGATAATTGGGTTGGTTCTCACAGATGGACCAAGGGTGGAGACGTTGCTGCACTGGCCCCCCCTTCCAGGAGTCACCACGGAGGATAACTGCCAGGAAAGCACCACATTGCATTTGGGTTAGGGGGAAATCTGCAGACACTGAGACTGTCCCCAAACATGTAGGATTCTGTATCCTTGAAAAGACGCTTGTGCTTCAATCTCATCACACTTCCTTAATTGTTAATGAGCGGGACATTGCCTTCTCCTTGGACAGTAGTGTGGGAACGTTGTCAAAGGACAAGGAACAAAACATTGGCTTCTCTCCCAGCCCTGCTGCAGACTGTAATGTAGCAGAGCAGGGAGCTGGCAGGTGCTGCCTGATGGATGAAAGCACCTGCCCTAACTTTTACAGACCCCTGCCAACTGTGAGGAGAGGTGGGAGAAGCTGATATTTGGTGGGAACAACCTGTAGCTATTCTGATTTGGTGGAGCTGAGAAGGACCAGGGAAAACCCCCAACTCCTTGTCCTACACCCAACGTTGCTCCTGTTTGTGCTGTGAGTGGCAGTCTCCTTGCCAGTGAGGCACAAGTGTGGGAGGCCTTCTGGCCAGGCATGGCATGGGAAAGAGCTCAAGGGCTGGGTTTGCCCCTGTGGAACTCCATTTGCTCAAGCTGAGTCAAAATGGGCCGCTGCAGGGATGCCAGAATTTAGGTGGGTGCAGCAGTGCTGTGGCAGAGAGGCTTGGGTGGTCACAACAGGGTCTGCAGGGACAACACGGTTCATGGGGGATCAGGGCTGGGGGATGTTCCTTGATAGAGTCTTTGTCCCTCACTCAGTCCATTTCTGGCATAGGAAGGGAAATCACACTTCCCTTTCACAACTCCTGAGCTGGTGCTTGGTGGAACCAATAGCATGGAGAATGGGTGAATCCTGAAAGCAGATCCAGATTTTTTCTGGTACTTTTGGTAGAATCCATGGGAAGTCCAGTTGGAAGAACCTTGAAGATTGGGGCTGATGTCTGTATCCAGTCTGGCTCTGGCCTTGTGTCTCTTGCTCATTTGGAGCCAAGCAGAGGAACATGTGGCTTCAGCTGCTGTGCTATTGAGAGGTCACTTTGTGCTGTCCTCCTGGTGATCCAGCTGTGCCATGCTGGGATGTATGGGAGATCAGAGTCCCCTTTGGGATCTGAACTCTGAAACATTCATGATGGCTATGCCTAAGGTGGTAGCTGGAAGGGCTGTAGGGAAAGATAAGAGCCCTCAGTACAAAGCCCTAGACAGACTCTGTGGGGAAGAGACAATACTTGTTCCTCTTCTGCAATTCTGGGGCAGAAACACCAAAGAGGCAAAGAAACACGAGCTGCTTCTGCCTGGAGATGGAGGGCTTGGACTGCTTCCCCTGGGGCCAATTGCCTGACTCTCTGCATGGGCAACAGAGGCTGTGGCCAGCCATAAAAGATGGTCCAGCTGTCTCTGTAATGGCATCTCAGCAGGGCCCAGAGGCAGCTACACCTACCTGACATAAGCAGCTCAGCAGAGAGCAGTCAGCATCCTCTGCCAACTGCTCAAGACAGGTGCTTCCCAGCACCCACTGGGCTGTTGCTCCGTGTTCTCAGAGGACTGCAAAGGCCAGAGGCCACCATTAGCATTAGATGGGCTCCCCATCTGCGTGTTTATACCAGGAGGGAGATCAGACGGGTGCCATATGGGCGCCTCTGCTGATGGGATCCAGCCGCGGTTTGTCTGTTTGATGAGGAACAGGGAAAGACAAGTGGTTCCCAAATGACAGTCCCGGCTCCTGTTGGGTGAGTCAGGCGCAGGGGAGAAAGTGAGTAAGAGCCCATTTCCTGTCAGTTTGGGAACTCACTTTTCTGGCCATTACCTCCCCCTTCATTTTTCTCCCCAGGCCATGGCATTTTTGCTGATGGACCTACTGAGCTGAAAGAAAAATGAAGACAACTGCAGGGCAAAAAGAGCAAGCTGCTCCTCTGGGTGACCCTGAGGTCTCTCCCTGGTGACTGGCTTGGAGTACATCAATCCTGCCTTTCTCCAGTTCTTGTCTGACAAGCGGTATGAAGTTGGATGTGCCCTGTCCTGGTATAAATGTACGTTGTGGGGGTGAGTCAGGATGCCTCTCCCCATCCCATTTTGCCCAGTTCAACACAGATCTCACAACAGTGAGGTTTCTGACAAGATTCTTCGGTCAAGGTACTAACAAAATGAGCCACACAGATCCTTTGGCCATCCAACAAGGCATGTTGTGTCTCGGCTGCCCCTCGTGTTCTAACCCACATGGGGATCCCTTGCAGGGTCCCACTCTGACTTTTCTGGCCCCCAACCCAGCTGTGGCCACCAGCCACCTCTTGTTCTTTTCTTCACATTTTTTCAAAGTTTCAGGAGCTAATTGCCAGGAACACAATGTCCAGTGTCACAACCTCACCGTAGAGCTCTCCTCATTCCCAGCAAAGTATTTCCTGCCAGATTTGTTTGTTCACTGGGCACATAGGGACGCTGGTGCTCGAAGGGGAAAGCTACGCAGGCAGCCTGGGCTTTGGCATCACTTGGGCACATGTGCCCTGCGGGAGGTCAGAGCTGGGTGGAGCCGTTCTTGCTCAGCTCTGTCTTGAGGGCTGCAAAGCAGGAATTGGCAGGATGCTTGGCGTGACTGCACTGGGATGTGGCTTGAGTGTGGTCAAGAGAGCCCCTAGGCAGCTCTCAGGGCTCTGCTCTTGGGTTTGGCGAGGTGGAAAGCACAGCATGGCAAGGCTGAGCCATAAAAACTTGAATGCAAGGTGTACTGTGCCCTGCAAGGTTGTAGACGACAGAAGGGGCATTCACAAACTTGGCAAAGGAAGTGGTGGGGACCTTAGGGGAGCAGTCTGGTATCTCCACCTGCTCTGATTTAGCAGTGAGCACAAACCTGGTAAGGGGCAGTGGGGTGCTTCCAGGGCCATCTGTTCAATGTCCAGGGTCTTTTGCTGTATGAGCAGCCTATCCCAGAAGGAAGGATGCCTGCAACTCAGAAAATCTGTTCTTTGGACCCATGCTCTTCAAATCGCTTTAGAGAAAAACATCCCCTGCCTGCTCTCTCTGCAAACATGCTAATCCTCGTCTTTTTTCCCTTTTGTTTGCCTGGTTTGTGAATGGCTCAGGGTAGGGCTGCCTTTTGTTAGACATGCACAAAGCTCAGTGATGCTCTGATCTGGAACGGGGCAGCATAAATCTGATGGATTATAGTAGGAAATGCCACAGTGATGAAAAACCCTATAGGAACACGAAGAAAAGAATGGGCCCCATTTGTAAAAAAAACCCCAACTGAGCAACAGCAACAAAACCCCCTCTGCTGCTGCCTGGTTACAAGTGATTCCTAAAATTGCTGCCTCTGGAAGAGGCTGGTACATTTGCTGATTTTTTTTCCCCCTGTTGTTTTGCAGGGGGTGTTTTCCTTTGTGTTTTCAGCTGTTTGAAATTACAGCTTCTGTCCCTGCAGGCGGCCCCTGCTCCTGCAGTGAGTTCTGTTTGAGGGGCCTCATCAGGGACAAAAAGCCACTTTCTGGGGAGATGCCTCAGTTTCCCTATCATTGAAATAACTCTGAGCACAAGATGCAGAAATACCCTTTTCTTGGGAAGTGTTTGGGAAAGGAAGGAGGGAATCATACAAACATGCTATTTGGCCTGCCCTTTGGTCACCTTGTGGGATTTTTTTCTACAAAAGCACTATTAGATGTAATAAACAGTGTTAAATGGGCTAATAAAAGGGGCATGTGTCTCTGCCTTTGGAAAAGTCCAGACCAAAGCAGTGGGAATGACCTGAGGTCCAGCAAACATGACCCACCATGACAGACCAGCAGAACTGGGCTTGTTTAGTCTAGAGAAGAGATGACTGAAGGCAGGCCTGATAACAGGTCCAAAGATGTCTGTGTCAGCTTCCCTGGGAATGGTACAAAGCAGATTCACCTCACAGGGCTTAGTTCGTTAATATAAGTCTGTAACACAAGTCCAGTCCAGTCTGTGGTGGTCCCAGTGTAGAGACCTCCTTTGAGTAAAAGGAATCCTACTGCTTGTGTCTTCTAGGGTAGGGATGTGTGATTAGCATCCCTGCCCTCTGTAATATACAGTTAGAGCCACAGCAGTACACCAGGCAGCCAGAGGGTTTCCCCCCATGGTGCTGGAGGTGCCAGTTAATCTCATAGCTGTAACACAACCTAAGTGGCACCTTCTTTTGGGCAAATCCTGCTGGCTTCTTTAAGGAATAATCCAGCCTGCTGTGGTTGCTAAACTGGGCTCTGCTTCTTTGGGTGTCTTTCCATTTTCCAAGAAAAATAAACCGCAGGCTCTGTATTTTTAGATATGCCATCTGATCACAGCTAGTCATATATCAGTCCCAATACTGTGAGTCAAGATGCTGAGCTTCACTGCTGAACTCCCTTGGGCAAGAACTAGTGGCTTGAGCCATCCTGAGTGTATTAATAAATCAGCACGTTTAAAATAATCATGCACTTTCCTAGGTAAGCTGCTCACAAGGAATCATACCATTGGGATTTATTACTGCTAGTGTCTTAGTAGCTCTGATTCTCCGAGTGAACTTAATACTGTTGTGAGTGGCAGATGAACAGCCCTGGTATGAGACAAACCTAATCTAGGCAGGGGACAGAGGCAGCATGACTCCCCTTCCTTCCCCTCTCCCACCAGTGACTGTAATTCCTGACGTCTGTCCCTTGCTATTTCAGTCCTGGGTATCCTCTGAGCCAGCTGCCGTTAGACTGAACTTTACAGTGGCTTCCTGCAACAATGAGATGTGACAAATGGCTTTCTTTGTGCTGCTGTCCTGAATCTGCCTGCCTGAGACAGGGGTGGGAAATGCCTATGCACTACTCCCAACACTGCCAAACCCCTTTGAGGGTGGTGGCAGAAGGGTAGCTTAGGGGCAGCATGTTTCCCTGGGCTGTACCTTATGCAACCCCACCCTATGCAACTCTGCTGTGTGCCCTGACTCAGCCCTGGACCCCTTCAGAAAGTATCTGCTCAACCTGCCTTGCACAACAGTGCACAAATGTAGAATTATCAGTGTATTATAAATCGCTGTCCCTCACTGGCTTGCTCCAGCCTTCGCAAGTCTGTGTCTCTAACATCAGTGCAGCCTGGGGACAATTTTCTGTGTGTTTGATCAGAGCAGCAGGAAGCCTTGAGCCTGGCGTGTGAAAAATGGACTGCCTTGTTCCTGAAAGTTTATTTGTTGAGCTACTTCATCACTCTAATGACAATCAATTTGTCTGCATAAAATAGCTGGAGACAGCATAACACAGCTTGGCCGCCTGGATTTTTCTCAGAGATGTATTGTTTGGCATATCCAACCAAGGCAAAAGGAGCCAGCCTGGCTGCTGGCGAGCTGCGAGGGCCAAGCAGGTGAAACCTGGCATGGCAACCCAACCTCCTCTCTCCATCCTGTCAGAAGAAGACCCTTGGGGTGAGGATGAAATTGCACCTGGCTCAATGTCCCACTAATAAACATGCTAATGCATTTGGCCTTCCTCCTGATATGGGTAATGGCAAGTAGGCCATGACATTTATAGGAGAAGGCGTGCTCCACAGGTTCAGTTTGTACCGCCCTTCTGCCACCTCCTAGAGAGCAGGTAGACCAGCAAGACAGTGCTCATACACCCCATGGAGTAGAGGGTCTGTTTGCACAGTACTGGCTCTGTGCAGTAGAGGTCTGTGCCCACCACTCTGCCACGTAAGCCATCCACCAGCAATCTCCTGTCATCTGCACCTGAATGCTAGAAACACCTTTTTCATGTTGTCCTGGTTTTTGTCAGGATAAAGTCAAAGAAGTTGGTCACCCTGCTGAGTCTGCCTTGGTGTCCTCTCCTGCTGTACCCAAGTACCCACTTTACTACATCTTTCTGGGTACCCACTTTACTACATCCTTCTGAGTTCATCACTCTGAGAGGACCCTGGTAGGTTACAAATGCCTGACATAGTCTCTGTGTGGGTCTGTGTGCTCAAAGCTCAGTGTCATTTTGTCTTATTCATGCCTACCTGTGGCAAACGAGCCACTCCAATCTTTGCAGCTGTTTATAGCTCTGGATGAAACAGGATTTCAACAAACCTCCACAGCATCTCCAACCTCATCCATTAGGCCAAAGCCTACTTGTGATAGCTTCACTATAGGGAAGCCCCTCAAAGAGACCCCAATCCATCTCTCCAGGTGCCCCATAGAGAGGGCTGACAACCTCAGTGCATGCAGAGATGGAGACCTGTCTACTGGACCACCACACCTGGACCCATACTCCATGTTGGTTAGCCTTAGGGGCTAAGAGCCCTGTTTCCCAGAGCCCTGTCTTTTTGTAGAGAAGGTGGCTGGAGCCACGAAGAAGAGGGGACATTTGGCAGTAAATCTTTTTACACCAATGTTGAACAAGTCATCCTTTCTGTGTGATAATGGCTGAAGTGGTGCCTTTCAGGCTATGATGGATGAGATGCAGTGCACATCTTTTATGGATTATGCATAAGAGATAATAAAGAATTCAATTCCTCTGTGTCTATACACTAATAGCATATTGATCCCAGTCAATATCGTGCTGAGACTGAACAGCAGCATCCCTGGTTAGTGTAATCCTGATGGGTGACATCATTTCTTTGGGTGTCACAGACAGTTCAGACTAGTCCCATCTGACCCACACAGCTTTCCTGACCCATTGTGCTCTGGTCATGGGCTTCACTTTTCTATTCCCCTGGTTCACCCTTCACCTCAGCACAACTACTTCTGCCTCTGGATTTCGTCATGCTTAGCTGTGCTTTGCTGTGACTCCCCAAGGCTTACTGGATGGGAAATGTTTCTATCCTAAGCCATCCGTAGAATTTGCTCAGGTATCCTTAATCAGTCATTTTGAGCAGGAGCAAAATCTAAAGCTAAAAGCTACAAATTAAAATGCAAGTGTGAAAACTGAAGAAGTTAAAGAGAGAAAGAAGGGATGGCAGGGCACTTACAGTATTTGCAGATGGGCTTGCTAAGAAGCAGCAGACATTCCTCGGAAGGGGTTGTAGACTTTACCTCAGATGTCACAGGAGGTTCACTAACATACACAGTTAGGTAATAAATAGTCTCACCTTCCCCTAAACCTAGCAAGTGGGCATTTATAGAAACCTGCTGTAACAGTCCATGGTGCAAAGGGAAGTCCAAATAATGTGTGCTTTGTGTGTTTGTTAGAGCGTTACTCCCATGGGCCATTTTTGACTCTCACTTTAAAAACTGCTTCAGGAATTTGTATTTCTCAGTTTTTAGATGCTGGGACTCACATCTGCTTAAAGGGTGAGGTTTCCCTAAACGTGCTAAGCACCTGCCTGCTAAATATCCCTGTTTACGTGTCTTGACCTGTTAAAACGCAGACAGGCAGAACCCCACAGCCCTTCTGATGAGGTGGCGTGCAGGACTCAGTCTTCCTCTCTGAAAGGGGACATAAGGGCAGGGCAGCCTGTGTCCCCGTGGGAACCACGTCATCCCCACGGCATGATGCACGTAAGGGAGAGCAGAGCCATGGTGGTGTTGTACGTGCACATGGTGGGATTTATTGCTCTGTTCAGCAGCCTCCCCTGTTCAGCTTTCTCTGCCTCCAGGAGAACGTGCCGTGAGAGATGTTTCATGTACAATTCCTTCCTTGGCCTTTGCCTCCTTCTTCAAAACGGGGAAGGAAGACTTGTAGAGTGTTTTTGGCACCTCTACGCTCTGCGGGGAGGGAAGAAGTGGCTCCCTGTTTGTGTTTTATGTCAATGCACTGGGGAGATGGGGAAGGAGGATCGAGGAGAGTGAAGCAAAATGTGCTGAAATCGATTGATTAGTAAAGCAGCTGCTCGATTGCACTGCTAAGCTGCCATCTGTCCTTGTAAAAAAGGAGATGGGAAGAAAGGGATTTGCTTTCCAGTTGTGGGTTGGCAGAAATTCATGTAAGCAAAAGTTTCTTGGTAAAGAGATTTCCACTGAAATCAGGGTTCCTCACCCACTTTTGCCGGTAGATGCTGCATGGAGGTGGTGGGCATTTCTGCCTCCTTTTTTCTGTGGCTACCCAGTTTTCCTCTGCTCAGGGAGGGATTTACAGAGCAAGCTGAAATGCAGCATTGCATCTAATCATGGGCGACAGAGGCATTTGCCCTGGTGGTTTTCAATTGGGACTGTCACGCGCACGTAATAGGGATTAAACTTGTATGCCCGCTGCCTTCTCTTTCTGAATGAGAGAGTTTTAGCTTTGTGGAAGAAGCTGCCGTTTCAGGAAAAAGGATGTCTTTTTGCTGAAGAAGAGAAATTGTCCCTGGCATGTGAGAAATGTTAGAAGACGAGGCGCCTCATGTTACCAAAACACAGCTGAAATGAATCCAAAGAGCCGCATTGCCAATACATCACACTCTGCCACTGAGTATAGTTTGTGTAAACGACGGGAGATGCTCTCTATATGATGTACTATGGCCAGACACATCTCAGCTGGCAGTGACTTGCCGATGGAGCTAGCAGAGCCATTCATCCCTCTTACCCACCCCAGCTCTGGCCTGGCCATTTCTCCCATCCACACAGCACCCAAAGTAAGGACATTTTCATACTATTTCCATGGAGAAAGTTTTCCACTTCCTAACCCGGTATTATAAAGTTCATTTTGAGCCTTCTCAGACACTTTTTCCAGGCCTGAGTCTAAAAGCTTTGTGTCTAGCTCTGCACCTCCCACAGGGACACTTTCAAGATGCATATGTGTATATGTAGCTGGAATTGACAGAGGGAGTCAGTGTAAGGAGGTACACCAGAAATACCCAAGTTTTCACGCAGAATTCTTCAGATGGCTCTGCCCACAGCCTGCTTTTTATGTATAAACATTGTGTGTCCTCACATGCACATCACTGACTGAGATAATAGACCAGCACAAATGCACTTTGGCATCTAAATGGATCAGTTCAGTATCTAGAAACACCTACATTTCTCTTAATGAGATGGTCTCTTTCTTTACACCAGCCCTAAACTCCCTGACCCTCCTCTACCTCTGCAGCATCCAGAGCAGGAGACTTTTCTCTCCAGTGCTGTACCCACCTGAGTGGAGCCAAACCAAATCCAATCCCACGTGCTTTGCTCTCTACCTGGCTTGTGAGGATTCCCATCCCCAACTGCATGCATCCAAACTCAGCCTAGTCAGGACCGGAGCACACTGCCTTCCTGAGCTGCAGCTGGTGAAGCTCCCTCCCTCTCCCCACTCTCTGCCTGCCCGCCTCTCCCAGCCTGGAGCACGCCGCAGCCGGTACTTACACAGCCTGAATGAAAAAGCTCAGCTGCTGATCCTTGAGCCCGCTTCCAGATTACTTGATCGAGCAACCGTGCGCTCGCTCCCCAGTGCTCAGCCCGGTGCAGTGATGATACAGGAACCAGACCTCTTTGGTTTACTTTTACATTGACGTCAGTGTCTTTTCTAGCCTCTGCAGCTCGTTTTGGTAAAAGGATGTCTTCAGCGTGGAGGGAAGGGGTTGGAAAGGGAGAGGAGTGAGGATGAGCTGGAGATGAGTTTTTGTGATGTGGGCAGCCAGCAGTGGGACATTTTAGGGGCTAATGCTGAAAGAGGGGGTGCTTATGGAGACCACGTTAACACTAGGTGTAGATCATCACCTGGACATGGGTATGTTGGAGACCTGATCCTCACATCAGCACAGAGAACTGCTTTCCCACCTGCCCCACCACCCCAACTGGGAACATGATCCCTGCCTTCACCCACAATTCGTGGTTGTTTGCACTTGGGTTCCAGGTCAAAGGGAGAGGGAAGGAGGGAATGTTGAGGGACCAAGGGAGGTCCAGTGCCCCCACACAATGCCACGTGGACACAGCTGCCCAGCTGTGCTGCATCTGTGCACAAGCCAGAGCTGCACCTATCTCCAAGGGAATAGGAGATGCTAATTTGGGTTGTTTTTACTATCACAAAGAATGGCCTTAAAGACATGGGCTCCATGGGCCATGTAGAGGAGTGTGCACCTGAACGTGCCTGTATATACATACAGATCAGCCTTTTACAGTCTTACAGAGATTTCAGCATCTAGTCTTCAGATTCAAGCACCAGAATAGTTGAACTTGCCCTGGACCCTTGTAAGGTTGGAGAGTACTTGTCTACTGTGGACACCCTACTGTGTCAAATTAAGGCTCAAATTTTATCCTGAGATTTTTGCTGCATGGTGTGCGCACATGTCCCCCAGCTCTGTGCACCCCCTGTGTAGCGGACGTCTGCCTGGATGTGGTTTTGGAGCATGCCCTGGGTTGGTGCTTGTCAGGAATTCGGAGAACATCAGCAGAAAGTGGAACCTGTTAGTGCAATCTTTAACACTGAATTATTCACAGCAGATTAATCACACTTATGTTTAGGGTTTCTTTCTGGCTGGGAGTGAAGCCAGATTTTTTTGCATGGCCAAACAACTTCCACGAATTCCAACGTGAGGCTTTCATGTCCTAAATGCTGATAGTTTTCTATTAGGTTCGTGAGTACTCATTCACTTGGGTAGCATGATGCAAACACTTGAACGTTGCAGCCTCACATAAGGGCAAATACGGAGTTTGCCCCAGTGCTGTTGCACAACAGCAATTAAACTTGTGGTCTCTGTGGGACATGGATCACCTTTCTGTGATTCATTTGTCCAGCTCTTGACACAACTGATCTGTCACCTGTTATTAGACCTATGATACCTTGATGAAAACCATTCATTGTAGACTCTTAGAAGCAAACATTGAGCATAATGTGTATGAATCCAGGCACCAGCACTCATAAACAGCCCCAACCACTGGTGTGATTGGGTTGGTCAATCCTTGGAAACTGTAATAATAAAACCTTTCAGGGAGCAAGGATTATTGGCAACGGAGCATCATCTAGTAACACCAGGATGACTGGGATGTACCGTTTTATTTGAAAACCAATAGTGAGAAAAAAGTTTCTGACCTCAGTATACCATCACTACAGAGAAGAGACACAGGAAGGGAAAGCTCTTAGGTCGTTCAGCATGTCCATGGCAGAGCCAAGTAATAAGTCTAGTTCCTTGGCCATAGGATCACACACTCTTCGTCATAAATAATGCTAAAGTCTCAAAGGTTCCCGGTGTCCTTGTCAGAACCAATACGTTCTTCATGGCTGAAGAAAGGCAGAGTCTTATAAAAACCAGAAAAAGAGGTCCTCGTAAATCACCATCTCTATACTTAGAAATGTGTTAAATCTTCTAAGCTCCATTTCAGAGCACATAAAGTTTTTTTTTTTTTCCAAGTTGAAAAATCCATCCAAAGGTCAGTCAGAAACAGGAATAAAACTGCCTTTGAAATCTCAAGCTGTTATAATAGCATTTTTGGCAGTGAATGATAAACTTGAACAGTTGAGGTTTACATGGCAGATGAAGTGAACATGTATTTGTCTATACATTAAATGACCCAGCAGTGGCCCCTTTTCATTTCTTCTCCCAACTTATCAGACTATTTATAGATTTTTACTACAAATGGACCTCCTGAACAGAAGAAGGCTGACCAACTAGTCTGAAGAAACCATTGCAGTGGAGCTGTGCCCATAAGCCATCATTCCTGGGCAGGAGTCCCATTTTAGTGATTAACTCCCAGGTAGTAGGAATATTAACCCTTCATTTACCTGGTACGGATTTTTACAGTCCTTCACAGCTTTTGGAGGGTGTGAAGGATTGTTCATGGAGATCTTATGATAATTAAGGTGTTGGATTGAAAGGAAATTGGGGCATATCCTGGCTAGGGTGCTCAGAGATGTCTGGGAAATGAGGTCTACTAGCCACTACACAGACTACACCTGGCTGAAAGGAATTAAAAGCCATGTATTCAGAGCTCTCAATTTGAATTACAAGCTTAGGCAGTCCTTGATGGGTGGATGGTGATGTGGATTTGAACCTCCCTCTGTGCAGGAGAGACTTTAAATGGGAGATCTGCAGTGAGAAAAAGAGTTATGTCCCTATTTTGATTGAGTTTCTGAGCTATTGGATTAAAAAAAAATTCTGAATAAGCAGTTTTTCATCCTTTTGTTGCTCTTATGTAGGGCTGGCTGTGCTGCAGTGCCTGCTGGGTTGAACAGCCACTGATCTCATTAAAGCTCAATGATGAGAAGGGTCTGACGAGCAGACTAGATCTGAAAACACAGGTATCTCAAGCTTGATCAGGTATCTTTAAGCTCTGAGTGAAAAAGATACACTGTGGACTTCAGGTGGAGGAGAGATTTAAGACCACAGTTTTATATATCTGTGTTTGAGGTGGGAGCTAGGGAGTTGTAGGCTCTCAAACCCTCCATGAGGATGGGGTCCCACAGGTCCTCTGTTGGGCAGCTGCAGCATGCAGGATGTTTTCTTCTGCAAAGCTAAACAGCAGCTCTGCAGCGTGGACTCGGCTGCTCCTTGCCTTTAGGATGTCCTGGTGCACATTCAGCTGCTCATGGCTCCAAGTCAAATGCTCCTTTCCCCAGATTCTCCCTTCTCCCAGGGCAGAGACTCCAGGCAGCATCAGTTTCATAAGGCTTCAGGCTGCTGGGCAACATCTTTAGGTACTTAGATGAGCTGATGCACTGGTTTTCCAAACTCACACTGTGTAGAGGAGCACAGAGCAGCTGGGACAGCATGAATTGAGTTTGGCACATATCTGAGGAGCTTTCTAGGGTGGAAGATAATATTTCCTGCATTTTCCAGTGCTGGGAGTGAAGGTGGTGCTTAAAGGCTGGAGGGGCATGGCTCTGTGCTTTGAAGACAGAAACATCCAAGGCGTCCTGGCAAGAGTGAGATCAGAGTGGGATCTCTCGGCTATAACAACTTCTTCCAAACGACCTCTGCAGGCAGGCAAATGTGCATCACTCTAGCAACAGAGGAGGACTCTACAAAAGTGAAGGTAGAGGGGGAGTTAAACAAGGGTTCAGTATTTCATGCTGCCAAAAAAATCCCTCTCACCCAGCACAGGAGGACACACCACTCAGGCTCCTTGTGAGCATGGTGGGAGCTCTTTGCTGCAGTAGCATTTGCAAACTATAACTCTTCAGAATGCATTGCTTTCCCAACCAGCCTGGTGTCTTCGTCTGCAGAGCCAGGCAACAGCATCAGAGTCAGCTGTACTACACAGGACTGTGTCGTCATGTCCCCATGTCTGGTCACCCTGACTGCAAGCCTGTGACTGGCTCTGCCTGGCACCATGAGCTCTGTACACAAGTGCATTTCGTGGCACAGTTCTGCATGGCTTGGTTTAGAGGAGGAAGCAGAGAAGAAAAGTTTGGGACTGGACTCAGGCTGTCTATATGAAGGTATCTGGTCCCATTTATGATGCTGGTGCATAGCTCCTGAGCTCACAGGTCTCCAGTAGAACCTGTGTCATGTCTCCCAGCCTTGTGAAGAGTTCAGGTTTTACTAAAGCACCTCAGACATCACTACACATCTGATCCTGAGAGCACAGACAGCTGGATCCAGTCTGATATGAAGATTCCTAAATGTTGCTGATTCCCTGACCTCTGTGTGTCAATTCCTGCTCCAGTCACTAGACATGTAGTCCATACAGTTGGGTAGTGACAGAGTCTCAGTCACAAGCCAGAAGGGTCTTGAGGCTGTTGCCCACTTACAGGTACCATTTTATAGAATCATCGAATGGTTTGGGTTGGAAGAGACCCCCCCTGCCACAGGCAGGGAGAATAGCAAGGAGAGACCAGGTTAGCACCTCTGGTCTAGTGGAGCGTGTCCCTGCCCATGGCAGGGGCGTTGGAACTAGATGATCTTTAAGGTCCCTTCCAACCCAAACCATTCTATGAATCTTTAATCACATGGGTTCTCACAAGCCATAACTAAGTGCCCAAGGACAACTCCAATGGCTCAGGATGCCACCAAGTACACAACCAAATGGAGGCCTAGCACCCTCTCCCAAGCCAGGTGGCCAGTGCTTTTGTCACTTGCCCAACTGATCAATTGAAGGATGAAACAGGTCAGATATCAGCCTCTTTAACCTTCAATTAAGCCTTGTCTGTGTGACCAGCGGGGTGTGGTGTGGTGGTTTGGGGAATGCCAGAGAGAATGCTGAAAGCCCTTTAGCTGCAACGCTTCCCCAGACACTAACCTCATAGGGAAAACTCCACAGTAGTGTTTACAGGCATAAGGAAATGTGCTGGGTTTAGTTGGAATAGAATTATTTTTCCTCACAGTAGCTAGTATGAGGCTATGTTTTGGTTGTGCTGAGAAGAATATTGATATACTCTGATATATCAGATGCAGATTGCAGATGTTTTGCATCTTTACCCTTCCCTTCCTCAAACCAATAAGCCTGTGATTTGAACAAATTTCCAGGAGTCTTTCACCTGTGACTACAAAAGCATTTTGTTATATGAACATGTAGGACTGCAATGCACTATCTAAACAGCGTATACAGTGGAGATCCTGCTCCCATGTGCTGTCTGGCTGAAAGAAAGCATGGCTCCTGTTTTCTGTTGTGTAGGAATATGTGTTCCCTCCCTTCTAGGCTTGCCACAGTAAACAGAGCCCTGAGAAATCACCCTTCTAACACCAATAAAATCTGTTATTTTAAATTTTTTAAAGCAGTCTGTTTTGGAGCTATTTCTGGTAGCTCTGTCCTGTGTAAAATTCCATGCCCATTTCAAATACTCTTGCTACATTTCTTCCATCATCTTGCTCTTCCATTCTGGCTAAAATAAAGATTAAAAATAAAAACCGAACAACGTTCTGTACTGCCCAAAGTGTCTCAGACAGACTGGCAAAGCACAGTGATTTTAAGGCCCAGTGGCCCAACCTTCAAAGCCCTTAAGGCTTAACTTTCCATTAGTCAACAGGACAACTCGTATAGGTCCTAGTTCGATTGGTCAGAGAAGGACACACATAACTAACTGCCTGACTGGTAAATGGGAAATCATCTGATTGATAGTTGGGATTTTTCCATGGTTGAACCTTTGATGGAGGAGGTTGTGTTCTTGAGGGAACCACCTGCTCCCATCCTCGCAGTGCAGTGGGACGGGTGTCCTGCAGCATAGCAGCAACGCCAGCACCAGTTGGGCTGGTGTGCAGAGCTGTTTCCAACCTTGACAAGAGTTAGCATAAGCTGTGTACCATGGGAACACCAGTTCAGTGCAAAGCTGGCCATTTGTGCACTTGCACCGTGTCTACTTAAAGTGAATTTGACAGCTAAAATGCATTTCATATGTGGGTATGTAATCAGTGCTGACCATCTCTGGTAATACATGGACTTTGACATTAGAAGGATTTATCTACCCCAGAGCAGAAAAAGGGGGGGAAATAGCTATTCCCATTAATCTCCGGCTTCAATGACTCAAGTGCTGCCTGCTCTGCTCTCATTAAGTGTGTCCTCACTGTTTCTTGGCCAGTTTACTCTAAGGATGTAGTGAACTCAAAGATTCGTGGCTGGAATGAGCTGTTTGGAAAAAAAATAACACATTTTATGAAAAGTAGTACAGCCAATGGAGGAATATCCAGGCCTTCACGGGGCCAAAGTGAGCCTGCTGATGTTAGGTAGGCAATCTCACCTTGTAACAACAAGTAACAACATAAATAATATAATATGAACAATAATGATGCAATCAGAGAAGTTAGTCTTTTGTAGCTAATTCTACTCCTGTTGAAACTGATGAGAGTTCTGCCTTTGGGTCCTTTGTCTTCTAGGCAGGAATTACGGTAAGCAGCGTATCATGTGCTGTGACATGAATATGAGAGCTGTCACAGGACCTTGTGTCTTAACATGAGATGTAATAGCTTTTCCTTGGCTTCTCCAGGATAGTAATTTTGGGTAAAAAAGTTTCCCAAAACAATTTGTGGAAAAACAACCAGCCGAAACTGTAGCTGGAGCATAAATGATTTTGATTCATCTTCTGCATAAGCATCAGTTTACTCATGGCCGAGTGCTCCTGCTCCCATGAGCAGGGATATGCATATCTACTGAGTGGCCTTGTCTACACCCAGGTCAGGAGGTGCCAGCAGCATTCCTGGAAAGGAAGCTTTTTGGTATGAACCTCAACTACAATTTAAAATGGTCGGTCAAGCTCTTGTATGAATATGCCAAATCATTAACATGCTATGTGATATGTGAAAGTGATACGCTCCTGGAGACAAATTCACTTTTGAGCCTGATTCTGAATCATGAAAAGTTTTCTCTGATGATTCAGAAGAGGCTAAAAGGGTATACAAATGTAGAGGGTTTTGATGTCTGCTCTAGGATGGAGCAAATAAAGATATGAACAGAGAAAGTCAAAAGGATCTTGTAGTAGTGTCAAAGTTACTGTTCTCAGGTGACTGTTCTCTAGGCTGGAGACCACATCCTCCAGAAAAAAACTGGCAGAACCCATTTTTGCTGCCTTTTGAGCTGAGCTGCAAGATCTTGCACTGAAATGGATGGGGCAGGTTGGCACAAGAGGCAATATCCACCGTCTCTGAAATTGCCTCTGTTGCTATGGGTGAGCAGGAGTCATGCCTGAGGATGAGGTATGTTGGTTTCCTTTTCTTTGGTCAGAGCCCTGCAGTCATTGCTCCCTCCCCTTCCACCAAGCCACACATTTCTCCTGCCCTATCCGCACTAGGCAAATATTAGGGTCACTTCCTGGGAACTGACTCAGAGAAGTGATGTGAAAGAGTTTTGGAAAAATGAAGCATTGCTTAATCCCAGGCTGGACCAATTCCCTGACCAGCCTATCTGCACAAAAGGAGCGTGGGATCTCATGTGTGCTAGGAAGGTCATGGTGGGTGAAGCAGGACTGGTTCTTGCTGCAACAACATGGACTCAGTGTTGGTTGTAGATGACTGCAATGCTACACTCACTCAGTTGTTGGTAAGGACATAATCCCACAAGTCATTACCCTTCTGAGGTCAGAATATGTTTCTTTTCTGATGTGCACTTGACCAGCATCTGCACCTTTGTACCAGTCTCTTGGAGGCATTGTTTGTGTAAGCTTGACCGATGTGTGCTGAAAAGTGCCAAGCTCCCTCCATCTGCTTACATACCAGTGATGTCCATCAAACTGCCTTTATCCTCAAGCCCATGAAGACGTATCAACACAAAAGGAAGTGGTACATATTTTAAGGAATAGATAGTTCATTGGTATATTTTATAGCTGGTTAATTTGCACCCTATGAAAACCTTTCTCTGTGCTTGAGCAATAAGGCCAAGGTCTTTCCTTCCAGCACACATTTAATTCCTGGAAGTGATTACAAGCTTGTTATTGATTTGTTCCTATTGATGGCTTTGCGAGCTTTTGGCAAAGGACAGTGGATGTAAAAACGGGGGGAAGAAGTAGATCTCAGCAACATATTGTTATGAATCCATGCATCCAATAGCTGTGTGGGCCACAGATTAATGGGAAAGTAATGTTGTTAATTATCTTTGGCTGCCAGCACAGCTCTGAGGCAAAGCCATATCAAGCATTGATGAACAAATTTGGGTTGTGCTGTTATCAGAAATGGCCTTCGGTTCTGAGGTTTTCCAAGGTTACTTCTGACCACTTTGTGTGGGCCATGATGACATAAGTAGTCCCTCCCATTTAGATTATATTTGCCATGATCTTCTTTTTATGTCTTTTCTGATCTAATGATCTCTTCTGACACCCCACTATTTGGAAAGAGTCTGTATTTGCAAGTGATGTTCTGACCTGTGTTGTTCTTAATTTCAGTCCATTACTCCGTCAGGACTCTTAAATCTCCTGAGATATTCTTGGTCTTAAAAGTGCTAGAACTACACCTGTGATTCCTGTCTGCAATAGTTTAGTAAATGCATCTGGGAAGCAAACCAAGTTGGACACAGTACTCCAGGTGGGGTCTCACGAGAGTGGAATACAGGGGGAGAATCAACTCCCTTGACTTGCCGGCCGCACTTCTCCTGATACAGCCGAGAATATGATTGGCTTTCTGGGCTGCCAGCACACACTGCCAGCTCATGTCCAGGTTTTTATCCACCAGTACCCCCAGTTGCTTCTCTTCAGGGCTGCTCTCTATCCATTCTCCACCCAGTCTGTACTTGTAGTTGGGTTAGGGTTAGGGTGCTGTTATGAGACAGCTCTGGGCAGGAGGGCGGACACATGTTAGAGCAAGGCTGAAGCTGCTCAGAGGAAGGAAAATGTCTGGACACCTTCACCTGAAACTAGTCTGGAAAGATCAAATGCTGGATGCACAGAATCTAGGCAGCTTCTGAACCTTTTGAACAGGAAAAATATGCAGGAGGGATTGAGGTACAACCTTCCCTGGGGTTCCTGCAAAGGCAGATGTGGGCTCAGTTGAAGAGGAGACAGTCCAGTGGGATAACAACATGTGGAGCCTGGTGATGCTGGGTGTGTTTGCTGCAGAACCAGCTCACCCTAGTCCTTTCCAGTTATCCCTGCTGTTCTTCCTCTCTCCTTCCTACAGGGTTCCTATAGTTATTTCCCAGCCTTGACAGTGTGCAGAAGGCACACTGACATGGTTGTATGACCTGGTGGGGGAGAACCTACCCAACTAAGAGTGAGCAGATGAGGAGCCTGATTGCTCCAAGGAGGACAGAAGGAAGTCATGGCTACCTGTGGCTTGGTGCTTATCATCTCTTAACCTATCTTTGGTGGTTCAGCAAAGATGAGGTGTTCTCACCCAGGTTTCTCCAAAACCTAGAAAACAGCCTGATCGTGGGGATGTTCCCAGCTCTAGGTTGTGCTTGCACTGGACATCATAGTTTCTTTGGCTGACTTTTGTGCTCTGGCCAATGCATTTACTGCAGTGCTGCTGCAAGTGCAACATACCAAGTTCTTGACTCACCATTTGCATTGCTTTTTATGGAGTCCCTGTCCAGTAGAGTCAGGGTGCCTGGCTAGCCTGAGGTCATCTCCTGAGGCAGTTAGATACCACAGAGAAGTGAAAAACTCTTCATTTCACATGTGGAAAATGGATTTCTGTGTAACAGAAGTGACTAGCCAGTCCCAAATCACACTTCTCTATCTGCCTTCCATAGATAAAGTTCTCTTCTTTAAAGGAGGCCAAGTATGGTGCATGTTGCCTTCTACCCCCACCCATCAATCTTGCTCTGGCCTGAAGAAAAAGGACTGATAACCTTTTCCAAAGCACTAAAGGGAACAATCTGAATTGCTTGAAGATGAGTCAGGTTTGGATGGCTTCCCCATAGGCAGGATTGGCAGCTGGCCTAGCACCCTTGCAAAAGGATTAACCGGCTCTACCCGGTCAGTCGGGGAAGAGCCCTTCTCAGGGTGGCTTGAATTTCCAGACTGAAGCCAACCATGTTTTGCACATGGGGGAGGGTGCCAATCGCAATGTCCCTGGCATTTTCATTTGTAGTCCATGACAGTGTCTTGGGGCAGCTTTGGGTAAACAGTTTTCTATGATTTCCCTCCTCATTATTTGTCTGTGCATCTCCTCCCACCAAGAGCTATGACTTTTGCCCCTCTCCTCTGAGATCAGTGGTGCTCTGGACACCAAGGGAAGGAAGGCCTGCCCATTTCTGGACTCTGAACAACCAGCTGTTACAAGCTGAACCTGCAAATCAGATGGAGATGCTGGGTTTGGGTATATGAGAAGATGGGCAAGCATGGTCAGGCTCCAGTTCCCTAAATAGGGGTATTTGAAATGCCATTGGGAATACTGTCTGATTGACTGATTCAGAAGGTGATGGACCTCCTGTAGCTCCCAAGGGGTCAAATCTTCCATCCCCAGTTGGACCTCTCAGACACCCTGGCATGAGACACTTCTGGAGCTTGCATAGGTTGTGGAATGGAGAGCAGTGGCACAGGTAAAGGGAGACTGTGGTTTTGATACGGAGAGTAATTTTTGGCCCCATTTTCAAAGGCTGAACTAATTCACAGACTCATCCTCTGAGACTGGGTGTCCTGATGTCTCAGAGTGTCTCTCCTGGTCATTCCCTGTAGCTCTGTTAGGGAATCTGAGGCAGGATACTGTAATTTTCCATGGGTAGGATTTCTATTTGGATAAAGACAATTGTTTCTTTTCAGTATGTAATGTCCTCCAGCTTAACACCCCTCCTGACTGAGAGGCAAGTACTAGATGCTCACATCATGGGTCAGTACTTGTTCATTGGACTCCTCTTTCCTCACTTAAGTTCTTCCACTTTCAAAGGGACTGAACCTTTGGGTTTAAAGATGAAGTTCCAGGAGCTATGTAAGGTAGGAGCTGCAGCAAATCCAAGCTACCAATCTTGATCTTCCCCACCCAGACCTTGCTGTGTAATTTCCGTAGTCTCCATGAAACCGTTTCTCCGTGTGGGCGGGAATCCATGTCACCAACTCCAGCGTAGCATTCAGCTCTGGATGGAGACCCAGACATGTAGGAGTCTCCATGTCCATGTATCCTTGTGTACTAGGTGTTGGAGCTCCCATCGCACCCTGTGGAGAGCTAGTTAATAGAGACCAGCCAGAAGGGTCTTGATTCAGTTGCAGATATGCAGGCTCCTAGCACTGTGTGGCCTTCAGCTGCTCGCAGGCCATGGCTTTTCCAAAGTTGTGCTTCATGTTGTCCTGAAGTTTCTACCTCTTTAAAACATTCCCACTCCCAAGAAGCAGGGAAAAAACCACTACCCTAGGTCTCCCCAGCTTTCCTCCAACTGTAAGAAGCAAAGGGACAGCACAGCCTGATCACTTGTCCCCCCCTTTTCCCCAGCTCTTCCAAGGGAACGCCGTGGCCTGTGCTTCCGCGGTGCTTCGTGACACCAGTTTCTCCAAAGGCAGCACAGCCGCAGGGCAGAGGCGAAGCACATTCCTGATAGGACTAAGATAGCTTTTTCCCATAGCTCCCAGGCAGTGGGAACAGGGCACTTTTTCAAAGGACTGCTGTGCCTAAAGTTAAAATAACAGGAGGAACGGAGTGGGAGATCCAAGCTGGATTATAATACTTGGGGCTTGATTCCTTCAAATTAAAAGAGAAGATGACAAAAGGATGCACTTGGGGAGCATCCAAAATACTTCTGTGACCACTTTGGTACCTCTTTGGCCTCACGGCACCACGGGAATGAATTTGCCTGATTCCAGCTTGTACATACAATCTGAGCTGCAGCTTTGTTTTTATTAACAGGGATTACCCAGGCCTGTGGTTTTGTTGTTGTTTCAAAAAGATTTCTCCTGCTGTTGGGGTAGCTGAGTCCCTCTTCCTACCCCCCCAGTGGAAGAACAATATTGATAGAAGGTCTAAAGCACTTAAAATTAGATGGACTGAGTGTTGTTTTACAGCTTCGAAGCCCCAAGCTGTCCTTGTCCCTCTGTTTTTTCCACAGGTTTACAAGCCATGGAAAATCTTGTTCTGTTTTCAACTTACAAATTTCCATCGGCTACAGAATTGCCACTCATGAGAATAAATAGATAGGTACACTGGGGTCACCATGGTGTTGTAGGTGACAATCTTTGAAGCTTTCACAGTGGAGCCCATGCTGCCTGTAAGAGCGAGGAAAGGGGAAATTTGCTCCTTATTATTTTAAAGCCACATCTTGAAAAACAGGAACTCATGCCAGGACAGTTTATTTTGGTTAAAGTCAAGCTGTGCTGAATTTCCCCTGAGGCAAGACTGAACTTGAGGGCACAGAGTAGGAAAGAGAAATGCTTGGGGCAGAGACTGGGTGTTTAATCGTTGCTGAGTGATTGTCCATGCTCTGGAGCATCAACAACAGGGTTGGATCAGGTGGAAAATGTTATCTTCTCTGCATATGTCAGGACAGCTATAGGCAATGAGGAACACTGGGGACTTAAGTCACAGCTGAACTCACCTTGTTTAATACCCAGATATCGCTGAAGCTCAGCCTTGGCATTGCTTTGGCTTCACCAGTCCCACCATGGCTGCAGCTGAGAGGATGTACAGGCTATGTCTACTCCAGTAAATTATACAGGAGCATCCTGGCGACCAGAATCTGTACAGTTAACTTAAACATGGGCTTACATGGTGTGGTTGTGGTTTGGTGACACCAAAATGCTGTGTTGCATTGCTGTGGGTTTAATTAACCCTGCAGGGCTGGACTAATCCACTGCCAAGGAAGCAATGGAGGAATCCAACCAGAGCTGCAAATAAACACCAGATCACAGAGTGATGGGTTAATTCAGGTCAGATGGGATGTCTACAGTCTCTAATCCATTCTCCTGGCTCAAAGCAGCATCAGGGACATCCAAGGATTCTGGGTGTTTGTTTAGTGGTGAAATGCCAAGAAGATACCTTATCACATGCACACCTTGGGAAACTTAACCTGTGCAAAGTCAGGCTGTTTGTTGCATCCTGGGACATACACAGCTACCTCCAGACAAACTGGAGCTTCCTGCAGCACCTCCAGGGAACTTATGCTGGTGGATGGGGATTTTCCCTTCATCCATTGTTTCATTAATGGAGAAGGGACTGTCTGAATTGGGAATTGTCAGAGGGAATGAATTCTCCCTGACCAGGGGCTGGACTGTTTTGCAGTCTTTGTGTTCATCTGATTAAAATCGCAGGAGCAGCGACATTTTCAAGTTGCTTTGTGCTACCCAGCTCAGGGTGGATGGATGTCTCCTCTGTGCTTACAGGGGAATTGAAGCTTTATGGCCTGTGTGTATGTACACTGTATAAGAACAGAGTAAACATGGCATGGAATTTTTCCTCCAAGCACTGTCCCTGCCTCCAATACTTTTACATTAAAGGCCTTCTGAGTAGCATATTAGTTTTACATATTTAGCAACCCTCAGTGTATTTTTCTTTATCTCCTATTGCCCTTATGACTTGTCTAACTTTTAGCACCCACAAAATCTTGTGGCAAGGATTTACACAGTTTTGCCACATCTTACATAAAGAACGGCCTTGTGTTTGCTTTGAAGCTTCCTTGTGTTGGTTTGATTAAAGTCCTAGATTTTGCATTAAAAGAGACCATGAAAAATCAGTCTCTGTACCCTTTCTGTGCCTTTTGTGGTTTTATAAATCTCTGTCATCTCTCCTATTGCTCATCTTTTTTTCCAGACTGAAATATCCTGGCATGCAATTCATTCCTAACTTTCAGCTTGCTGAAACCTGAGATGATGTTTTCATGGTGCTTCCAAACCGAGATCTTGTTCCAGCCCATCATTTCAATCTACATTTTGAAACCCTGCTTAAACCATTTCCGATCCTTCCCATATGGAATAAGCGCTACAGCTTGATACTTCGACCAGCTAAACTTTCCCCACAAAAAGATGTGACCGTTTTATGAAGAAACGGAAGTAATCTGGAATAAATGGCAGTGGGAACATGTGGCTGTTAAATGTGAGCAGCAAAAGCAATAATCACCCAAGCCCCATGAGAATACATGTCATCTCCTCCTTGTTCACCTGCCAGGGAAATGGAAAACAAGAAGCAATACAGGGAGGCAGCACGGACTGTTGGATTTTAAATGACACTCGGGACTTTGAAGCCAAACTTCTGAAATTGCAGACTCCAGCTGTGCGTGTGAGATCTGCAAACAGGAATCACCGTGGCTAAACCTCTCCGTTCCTTCCAGGAACATGACTGTGCAACCAGGGCCCTGGGGACTTCTGCAGTGTCTTCCATCCCTTTTCAGTGCCCTGGAGATTCAGGCAAGCTGCTCTTTGCATGGAGAGGGAGGAAGGCTTATCCTACTGGAAAGTAGCTAGGAGGGACACAGCTTGAAGCTACTCTGAGATGTGGCAGTGGAAAACATTGGAGGTGGCAAAACAGAAAGGGATGAACAAGAAATTGTCTAAAACCTTAGCTCATTTTACCCCTCAGATCAGGAACCACCAAGGTCCTTTTTTTCCTCTTGCTCAGACATCTCTGCAATATTTGCAATGGTCCCCTGACCCGGAGGGGCTGTGGCTGTGGGTGTTGTGCCTGCCATCAGGGAGAAGGGAAGGGATGGGTGGGCAACTTTTCAACCATTTCCTATTCTGCTGGGCTTGTGTGCCCACTTGCTGGATGCTCTTCTATCCAATCTGTTTGGAAAAGACTGTTTTTTCCTCTTCCAGAATTTCTGACCAACTCATTCCTGCCTCACACGTGTTTGTCTCTTCTTGTTCCCTTGTTTTATTTTCATATTCAGGAGAATCAGTTGTTTGGAGAAAGCTGGAGTGTGTGGAGGTCTGCATCATCTTGTCTCTCCTCCACAGGCTTTTCTGTCCCAGGAGAGTTTTTCTTTCCATCCTCTTCTCACCAGCCATAAAATATTTTCTGGGAATTGCCTTCCTGATACTGTCATTCTCTTTTTGATACATCTGCTGTGTCCCAGTTTCCCTGGCTGCAAAAGGAGCATTTTCAAGCTGGCTGCTGTAGTCAGGACTGACATACTCTTGCCTGGAAATTGCCAGACAAGAAAGGGCTGCTGAGAAGGCAGATTGTCATTACAGATCCAAATCCCCTGATCAAGGACACAGGCAGTAAAAACTGCGTGGTTTAATGGCTCTGAGAGTTAGCTACTGCACTCCTTTCTGTGATTTTATTTTATTTTATTACATTTTTGCACTCTAAATAAATCCTGAGGCTTTTGTTGGGTTATTTTTTGTGGAGGTTTTTGTTTTGTTTTGTTTTGTTTTTTCCAAGTAGGGAGAGCTCTCACCTTCCAACATAAAACCAAAAAATCTGATTTTGCTGTAACTAGACAATAATGAACATCTTAGTCAGGATTAAACAGCCACAGGGGATGGAGCAGAATCCAGTCCTATCTATCCATAGGAGCAGAATGGGAGAAAGGAAGGAAAATGGGGAAAGGCAAACTTTCCAACTCAAAACAGGGAGGTGAGCTGAGCGGCAGGTCTCCTTGGACACCGCTGCCAGGGCAGGAGCTGGCTGAGAGAAGGATTTTGAAAAGAGAAAGGATGGCATTTCCAAGGACTTGACCCCTTTTGAGGATGTGGGTTTGTGATGGCTGAAGAATCATCAGGTTTGGTCCATCTAACCCTGTATATGACTGCTGGGTGCAGTTCATGTTTAGCAGCACAAGGAGGCTGGGGAAATTTCTGTGTGTCTGAAGCTGAGGAGGGACAGGAGAATTGAGCAGATGGCATTCACCATAGGAAAGCAGCTCCCATGGAAATAGATGGGAATTAAAAAATTAGCCATGAAGTCAAGACACAGAAGTTAGCCATAAAGAAATAGGTGGAATGCATACAAATTGTATTCCATTTTGTAAAAATTATGAGGTAGCTTATTATTTCAGTGAGTTATGTTGACTGGGTGCATGAGCTTGAATCTCTGTCTGTTAGTGCCTGTGTATCTGTCATGCATCTGGAAATGGGTGTAGAAAGAGGAGGGTGAGGGACACACCACCTCCATGGGACTTGTGGATGCAGGCGCACGATGACAGCCTCTGCATCTATAAATAGCTGCTGCGAAGGAAGGATCACTGGTGGGAAGAGATGGACAAGCCTGTGGCGTGCCCCTGACACGAGGGAGCAGAGTGGTGGGGATGAACACGAGCAACTCACTTGGGGAGGAGCTGGAGGGGGCTAAAAATAGTTTCTGTCGCAAATGCTTTCGTAGAAGTGATCCCACCTCGGCACAAAGGGATGGACTGGGTGCCTTCTCAAGGGCCGATCTCACCCTATTTTTAGCCTGGTTTCGTAAGGAAATGGGCATTTGTCCATCTTTCCCTACGTTCCTCCCTACTCTAACTTTTCAGTCTTTTGGCCACCTGGAAATAACCATGACAACGGGTTGGAGACCTCAAAGGGAAAATGTTCTGGCAAGTTTCTCAGTACTCAAGAGAGAATGCCCATGTTGGGAGAGGCTGCTACACCAGAGTCCCTTGGCCATGCTGTGGTCAGCAGGAATGCATTGCCTGGCTGACCAGCTCTGTTGCACATGTGCCACCATTTGTGGACATGGGAATGACCAGGCGGAAGGGACATGTGCTTGTGGATGTGGATGGCATCTGCGATGACTCAGGTGGTAGGGGATGGTGTGGGACAGGGGCATCCCAAGGAACTGTTGTAATGCAGGATGCACTGTGGGACACATTGTGTCTGTGACCTGCCCCTGGGCAGGGGATTGCAGGAAAAAACAGGGCTGGCACAGAGTTTATAAAAAGGCACTCTTTGGCGTTGGCTTTCCCAGTGCAGGAAATGTGAGGAAATGAAAATTCCCATATAAGGAAGGGCAGGAGAGAAGCCATGAATCACAGCAGGGCAGCAAGCTGGAGAAGGACCACAAAGCACTCTTGCCAGAGATGTGGTGTGGAGAAGAGCCACCGACATCCTGGAGAAGTGTAAGGTGCTTTTGGCCTCCTGCGGCCTCGGAAAGGCCACGAGGAGATGGGGACTGAGGGTGTGTGTAGGGGAAAGCCCCTTGCACTCCCTTGGGTGGGATCATAGGCCTGCCTGTTCCTGGGCAGAGCTAAAGGAAAGCTGCCAGGCTGTGTCCAGCTCCCATGAGCATGTCCCCCCCATTCCTTTGGGCATCCTCCCTGGGCAGCCTCCTTTATTGTTGCTTTGAACGGGGTAACTCTGATATGCCTGAACTTGTGTGTGGGACCTCACCCCAGACCAGCAAAGGTGAACGACAAACAGATTGCAAAGCCAAGGAAAACAGACTGTCTGGTCTCCAACCTGAGAGATGAGACTGGACTCATAACCTGAGGGTTATGAGCCAGGACCGCCCCAGGCTTCATGTTGTGGTATGTTCATCACCATGGGGTGGACATGTCCCAGGTCACAGCTGGGCCAGGAGGATGCTGCCATGTGAGACAGCATTAGTGATGGACACAGCCTGTCTTCACGCCTTTTATTTCCATCCTGTCCTTTACACATGCATTGTCTTTGTGATCCCAGCTTGACCAGCCCTGGCCTCACAGCACTGAATCCTTCAGCGGCCCATGCTTACTGTAGGAACCCCACAACCACCGCTGTAACAAATGACTGTTTTGATTGTCTCTCTTCCCGAAACCTCTTTCCTGTTTGACCCTTCTCATCCCATCAAGGCTAAAACCAGACTGCAAACCTTCAGAATCATTGGCCAACCTTCTGGCTTCAGCAGCCTCAAACTTCTGCATCATTGCTCAGTAAATTGCCCAAAACAATTTTGGGAGGAACTATTAAGAAAAAGGATCCCGTAGATGACCAGTGGTCAGACATCATGCGTAACTCCGTGGATACTGTTGTTCACCATCTGTGTTAACTCCAGATATGCACAGATTGAAAAATATGTTTGAGAAGCATCTACTGGCCTGGCAAAGTGAAGTAATTACCTTCAAATTTCTCTTTTTGGATGACTTGCTCCTATCTTCCTGGACACAGCTCCTCTTTCATAGAAGCTGGGAATTGCAATTGGAAGTGAGGAGATGTGAAACAGTTTGGCGGGATAGTATGTATATACTAGCATTGTTTTCTGTTCCTAGGTACAGCTGACTGGAAAAACCATTCATACCACTTTAAGGAAAAGAGCTCATGGGAGAGCAGTGACTCTTGGCAATCCCCATGGAGTGGAATAGAAGGTGTGCCAGATCTGTGCAATGCAGAAATAGCATGGCAGGGTGGACCATGCCCTAGATGGTGCCTAAACCCACCTCTGAGTCCAGATCTGACTGTGGGACTCTCCCACCAGACCCAGTCGTGAGACTACACAAGGTCTGTGTAGAGCAAGTTTTGAGTCCAACAGTTTGCATTTGGGAGCACTGTGGATCCTCTCAGCAGGGGCACTGCATGACCAAAGTGCTGGATCCAGAGTGAAGGAGTTGCTAGGTCATGCTGGGTCACAGTTCTGGGGCACATGAAGAATGCAGTTTTGGGAGTGCAGACTGTGCTAGGGCTTTGGGTCTTCTCTGGTCATGGCTGGGTTTTCTCTTAGCTGAAATCACGATCAGTGTGAGGATTGCTGCATATTGGCTGCAAACCTATATTTCTTCCTTGGTAAGAAACCCAGGTCTTCCAGTACGATCGTGCTTTGTAGTGTTGAGTGGTTCACCCACTCACCCTAAGTTGTGTTTGCCTAGAAAAGCCTCTGGTTTTGATTTGAAGGCACTAAGAACTGGTGAATCCACCTCTTCCTGTACTGGTTTGTTTTAGTGGTTTATGATCTGCATTGTTAAAA
The DNA here is from genome assembly GCA_027574665.1 of Rhynochetos jubatus. Lineage (NCBI taxonomy): Eukaryota > Metazoa > Chordata > Aves > Eurypygiformes > Rhynochetidae > Rhynochetos > Rhynochetos jubatus. Next base: position 4,115,677 of record CM050648.1, on the reverse strand, counting down.
CATGCACTTAATTTTGCTTTTGAATTTGTTTGGTTTCCTAAATACGCGTTTGAGCCATTCTGTCACATATTAAATCTCTCCTGCAGACACTCCAAAGGTCAGTGCCGACTTATCTCACTTTTCCTTTGCTGGTAAACAGCTGACCGCTGGGGCAGAATAGCTGATTTATCCCGATGTAAATCAAAGCACTAACATATCCCAAACCTTTTTTATTTGGCCAGGAGAGATTATTGAGTACAGCTGTGATTACGTGAATGCAGTGGTTGACCGTTGTGAAATCTGGGCTGCTAAGAGGCACAGATAATCCTGCGTGATGCTGTTATGACTATCATGGTCACAGCATGACCTGCATGGCAGGCACAAAGCCCATGCAGGCACTGGGGAGGGGTAGGTGTGCAAATACACATGAGGACGGAGAGCTCTGGTAGCTTTCTGTGCTGAATCCAGAAAAGGTCTGGATGTGGAAATGTGGTCACAGCCCACATTGCCATGTTTCTGCTTCTGCCTTTTGGACTTGCATCACTGTGGTTTGCACTCTCCCCAGGTTCACGTGGCTGAGTCCTGCCCTCCACCAGCAGCGTTGCGTTTCTCAGCCTCCTCCTTACCAGCCGAGGAGCCAGGGCACACCCTGACTAAAGGCTAAGAGCATGAGCCCATGCCAGACAACTACAATTTTTGCCTCAAGTAGGTAGGTGTAAGCCAGATTTGTTCCATGCTAAAGCTTGACCTTTTGTCATGCATTCAGCACCCTCAGCTAAGCCTTTGATTTTTATTTTTTTAAAACTTTATTTATTGCTGTTTTGAATACCTGAGAATACCCATGGATCTGCTGTTGTTTTCTCCAACAGCACCTGCCACAGAGAGAGACAGCTGCCAAGAAAAATAAAAATACTAATCCCTCAAAGCCTTGCATCTACCCCATTGGTGCAGGAGATGTAGTTAAGAGGCAGAAGTCCCCAGTTCCCAGCTTTTGAGTAGCTCATGTGAAGCACTCTGAAAGCTTACTCTGCACCCACTCTTATCTAAACATGCCTAAGCCCCAGCATGCTGCTTCAGCTGCGCTGGCTTTACACTTCGAGCTGTTTTGAAAGTGAATTTGTAAAGCCATTAACATTATTTAAACAGTTTAGCCACAGAATTAGCCGGTGGTGTAATCCAGCTGCCAGAAACGAGACGCGAGGCTCCTTTGCGCTGCGGATCAAACAAAACTCAGCCAAAGCACGTGGGCTATGGAGGATGCCAAAACCAGGGGTGGTGGGGAGAGTGAGAGCTCACTGGCTTTCTGCTTAGCAGGAAATACCATCAAGTGTGGGGCTGTAATTTATCTTTTTTCTAAATGAGCTGGTTTGGGTCCAGATTGCACCAAAACCAGACTTCTTTTTCACTGAAGTTTCTGGAGGCTGGAAGGCATCAGGCCCCTGGGTCTTCTGATGCAGTCAGCCTTCCGGGGACCCCATTTCTGTTGGTGGCTCCAGGACCCAGGTTCGGGACACGTGGAGAGCTCAGGGCTTGCAGACAGAGCTTTGCATGTCCTGGATCTCATGGCAGACCTCACCAACACCACTCCTCTAAGGCAACATCCCCCCAGCTCATGGTTTCCTCCATCCTGAGACAAAGTGCTTTTACAGTGCAGAGAAGGTTCAGGGGTAACATATCTAACTATTTGAGGAAAGACTCTGGAAACTACGCTTTTTCAGGAAGTTGCAGATGATTAACTTCTCCAAGCTGAACCTTTGACAAGGTTCATATATAGTAGTAAAGTCTGGGCCAGTCTGGGTCACGTTAGCTTGGGCTTTCTCTAACCACTGCAGCAAGACATGCTCCCTGTCCTGAGGGAACTACCATAAAGATGGACAAAATATAGAGGAGTGGAGAAACTGAGGCACAGAGAGCTCAGATGATGTCTCCAAGCTTAAAGGGGTTTTCTAGCAAAAGGCAAGTTATGCTCTGGCAGACCCTGATGCTATGTGGTCTTCAAGGCAGGATTTTTCATGCCCTGATAACACAAGTGAGAGCCAAGGTTCAGGCATCATTCTGAATGAGGATTTTTTGTCTTGCTTATCTTGCTCTCTTGGCTGGTGTCTTACAACAAGCCCTGAAATCTGCCTTTGTTCAGAATAAAACATTATCTGAAGTACCAGCATTCTTCCTTTTGAGTGCATTGCCTTAACTGGGTATTTGATTGTATTCCTCTGAAACTTTCAGACATGCAGCTTGGAGAAACAATGGATATTGTTTTATATTTAGACTGAGCATTACAGTCTGAAACACAACAGAGACATAATCTGCTGGAAGGGCTCAGACCGTCAGCTCCCTCTGCTGACCTGCTCTGGTGAGAAACAGTGCTGCCAAAGACGACTCAGACTGGAAAAGGGGAGATTGAAGGGGCATATGAGAATATTACTCCATCAGCACAGAGGTGGAGACTAGGGGATGACTCTTCACAACCCCTGCCAATACAAGAACTAGAGGACACCAAGAGAAGCTACTGAGTGACAAGTTCAAGAAAAAGTGTTGGTTGTTCACACCGTGTCATAAAACTGTGGAGCGTCTTGCTGCAGGAGATTGTGGGTCTGGAGAGTTTGTGTACACTCAGAGACTGGAACAGTCTGGGAGGAAAGTTCACTGAAGACTACTAAATACAGAGATCCCTTTTCTTACTTGGGAAATTCCCAACACACAGGCTGCTGAATGCAGGGAAGTGTTTTGGGGAAAAAATTGTTATGTATTTGTCCTAAGCCTATGTTCTTCCTTGAGTGTCCACTGTTGGAGGCAGGATGCTGAATCACTCAGCTTGTTCTCCCCTTAGTCCCAAGGGATGGCTGAAGTGTCCAGAAGAGGTGGTGTACACACAGCTTGGTGCCCTGGAGCTGGGGAAGGAAAGCATTTTGGATGGAGTCAAAGAAATCCTTATTTTAGTGAGAAAAAGGATATGGTTAGATGTTGTCAGTCTCAGACTCCATGCTGAAGGAACTGACAGTGTGGAGACACCTACACCAAATGGAGTTGTTGCACTGAGGATACACTGACTTTGGGTTCAGCCATAGCTAGGCAGCCTGACAACTCACTTTTTTCTTCAATTCTTCTTTTTGAGCTAGCACGGACATAGGCTGACATGGCAGACTTTCACATGTAGCCTTCTAGGACCAACAAACCTGTATCAAACATGATACCATTGGATACCCTTCCAATACCTGAAGGGGCCTGCAAGAAAGCTGGGGGGGCACTTTATATAAGGGCCTGTAGTAACAGGACAAGGGGTAATGGGTTTAACTTGAAAGTGGGGAGATTTAGATTGGATATCAGGAAGAAATTCTTCACTGAGAAGGTGGTGAGGCACTGGGACAGGTTGCCCAGAGAAGCTGTGGATGCCCCATCTCTGAAAGTGTTCAAGGCCAGGCTGGATGAGGCTTTGAGCAACCTGGTCTAGTGGAGGGTGTCCCTGCCCATGGCAGGGGGGTTGGAACTAGATGGTCTTTAAAGTCCCTTCCAACCCAAACCATTCTGTGATTCTATGATGATGTTTGAATGGAGGTTCTACCAACATGAGTGAAGGCACTGCAAGAATTAGGTGGGAAATGGCTCCTAAATACCATGAAGACCAATATACCATGGACATTTCTGAACTCTGGAAATGAAGGGGTTGTATTTACATAACATGGTACTGAGCTGGAGAATGGTGATTCTTTTGAGATGTCAGCAGAGTATGTGGGCTGCTTCAAACAAAAAACCATAGGAATGGAAGACTATACAGGGACTCTTTTCTGGTTAAATGATGAATATTTTCTAATCTGCAGTGTTAAATAAGCTTTCTGGACGTTTCTGCACAGTGGTTTAATGATCCCTCTGGACTATTGCCTTTCTGCTAGGCAGGTGGCTTGCAGGCTGGCAAGCACAGACATCATTATTAGCATCATGCCAGCAGAAGGCACTATTTGGGTGTGTTGGATTTGTGTGGTGGGGGATTTTGGTAGCCAGGGGAAGGGCTACAGGAGTGGCTCCTGGGAGAAGTTGCTAGAAGCTGCCCTGGCTCTAGGTCTGACCCACCTCTGGCCACAGCAGAGCCAGTCAGTGCTTCTGCGAATTAACTTATTTAAGAGGGGAAAACATGAAAAGAGAAGCAGCAGCAGAAGCAGAAACAGAGTGGAGAGAATCAGCGTGGAGAGAGGAGTGGGATGTGAGAGAGACAGCCAGGCAGACACCAAAAGTCAGGGAAGAAAGGTGGGAGGAGATGTCCAGTTCAGAGGTTCCCCTGCAGCAAATGGTGAGAGCAGAGAACCCCCTGCAGCCCGGGGAGGACCCCACACTGGACCAGGCTGCCGTGCCCGAAGAGCCTGTGACTCTATGGTCAGTCCACGCTGGAGCAGTCCGCTCCTGAAGGACTGCACACCCACGCAAGGGATCCCACGCTAGAGCAGTGAGAGGAGAAAACTGCAGCCCATGGGAAGGACTCATGTCAGGGAGGTTTGTGGAGGACTGTCTGCCGTAGGAGGGACCCCACGCTGGAGCAGGGGCAGAGCATGAGGAGTTGTCCCCCTGAGGAGGAAGGAGCAGCAGAAACAATGTGTGATGAACTGACTGAAACCCCCCATTCCCTGCTCCCCCGTTTCACTGGAGAGGAGGAGGTACAGAAATGGGGCGCAGAGTTAAGCCCAGTAAGGAGGGTGGAGTGAGGGGAAGATTTTGAAGATCTTTTTTGTTTTGTCTCTCATTTCCCTAATCTGATTTGATTGATAGTTCATTAAATTGATTTTTTGTCCCCAGGTTGAGTCTGTTTTGCCCATGACCATGACCAGGTGAGTGATCCCTCCCTGTCAATTCCTTAGTCCATGAGCCTTTCCTTATATTTTCTCCTCTTGGGTTTGTGGTCTTCTGTTGCCAGTTGGGCCTAAACTATGCCATAAGGAAAGAGTTATCCAGTCTGAACAGACAGTGGCACTCAGTTTGCACGGACAACTTGACAATTTCATTGACAACACTTTTCTTTAGCATCAACAAGAAATTTAGACCATTCCTGAAGATGCAACACTGAGGACAGCATTCAGGAGAAATCCTGGTCTGGCACCCAGGTGAGATAGAGGCGTGGGTTTCTGTCGGACACCACGGGAAAGACTCCACAGTTGCTTGTCACCATTTCCAAAGTTTGTTGAATGATTTAGGTAAACAGAGCATTCAGGTTTCCTGAGGACATATCTGGGCACCAGATTTGTCAGTGTTGTTGACCTCCATGGGGTAGCTGTAGATGGCATTCAATTGTCAAAACATCCCTTATTTGAAATGGATCCTGCGTCTCATCTACCAGTCTCATGTGGATGTCTTAGATTTCCTTGGGCACCTCAGATGTTTCTAGATGTCTCCTTTTAGGCAAATGAATCCACCCCATTCCCCACCCATGCAGGGTGGGCTGGGTCAAGCTCTAAGGTCCATTGACTTGGTCTCCAGTGACTGTGGTGGGAACTCAGACAACAGACTTGCATGGGAGCACCTAAACTTGGGTGTTTTAATCTGGAGGGAGTCTCAATCTGAACTGCCTCCTAGGTAGGTGAATCAGGAGGATGGCAGTGAGAATATGGTATGAATGCTATTTCATCCTATTTTCATTCCTCTCAGACAAATACAGGAGGAGAGAACACAACAGTTGTTTGCTATTCAGAATAATGCCCCTTTCCTCCACTTGTGACCCCATGGCCACACCATATAGATTTCTTTTGTACCTCGTACTTCGCAAAGTGAGAGATGATAAGGGAGAACTGGCCTCAAGTACAATTGTCTTGGGGCTTTTCTGTCTCATTGAGGAAAATGGTGTGACAATGTGGGTCAGCAGTTAAGTCTCTGTGTCCTTTTCAGTGTCTATTCCACTTTCCAAAGAACACTCTTGTCAGCTGGGCAGGAGCTTGCTTTGCCCTCGGAGCAGGCAAGGTAGCTCTCAGTATAACTGCTTAAGGAAGAATTTGCTATTTTTGTCATGGGTGGCCCCAGAATTGCTTTGTTTATCCATGGTGACATCAACCATGAGGATGCCTTAAAGCAAGTTGTCCAGCTCTGAAGCTACATTCTTTTCCTTTGAAGAGCACTGAAGAAAAATGTTAAATTCCCTGGGAGATAAAGTTTTTGCCTGGTGGTTTAGACTTCTGTTTATACAAGAGCTGGAGATGAATGCCTGAGAATTCAATGCCCTAATACTTCTCCTGACAGCCACAGCTCAGTAAGATGAGAGGTCATGTTGCACCTGACCCCCTCTTTCATGTTAAAAAATATATTTTCCTCTTCCTCCCAAAAGGTTGTCAACACTTTTCCCCCTGAAAAAAAAAAAAAGACACATCCCCAAGAAAACAGTTGTATGTCCAAGTCTATCATGTGCTAATTTACACTGTAGGATTTTCAGGAGAGAGGTTTTGCAAATAGGCAACGTGAAAAGCCATTTCTGCCACACCAAACTACCTATGCATGTGATGTTCCAGACAAAGGAAGGACAATTACCTTTTTGGTGGGGGAGTATAACCCAGACCCTTCCATACCTTGAAGTATCACATTGTGCTGACATGCCAGCAGGCCCAGTTGGATTGATAAAACTCTTAGCAAAAGTAGACTCTAGTATATGTCTGCCTGGTTCCTATCATGTTTCTCTGCTGGTTAGCGTGAAGGCTGTTGAGCAGACTGGGCTTTTTGTGGACCTTCAGGATGCTTCATTAGGTGAAATTCCCAGAGCTGGAGACTCCAGGATCCTTGCCAAACTGCCTTGAGCCTGGACTCTGTTCCTTTTCCTGGGCAATAAGGAATCCAAAGCAAAGTTGTATTTTGAAATGATACCCAGTTCCCACCCTCTCAATACTGTCACTTTCCGCTGCACAGTGTCAGCAGCGTGGCATAACAGTAACACACGTGTTCTGAAATCAACAGAGAATGAGCAATTATTGAAAGATGATGCTGTGTGGTAATCCTGGGAAGCTCCCAGCCCCATGCCTGATTTCCCTCATGTCTCCTTGGTCTGGCATGGTGGATTGCCACAATCCACGTGTCTCCTAGGCATTACCTAACATGAGCAATCTCAGCATGTAGGACCTCCCTTCTGAGCAGAGCAGAGCAGAGCAGAGCAGAGCAGAGCAGAGCAAAGCAGAGCTCTGGTTCTCAGCAGCTGATTGATATACATCCACCCTGCCATGATCACTGCCCTGAGCACTCACATGCAGGCTGACAGCTTCTTATGATGGGGATGACGTTAGCTCACACAAAAGCTTTAGCAGATAGAAAGCTGACATGCAAGAACATTTATGGCAACTGTGAATTTTCACCCCCTATTCTTTGCCCTTGTTTTCACAAGGCTTTTTTTCTGCTGCCACCGAAATCACTTGCACGTTTTGCCATTGACTGACATAGGAGAATGATCTTCTTTTGAAGTGGACTAGACTCCAGTCACAGCTGAAAGATCAGGTGCAGAAGCATGAATCTACTGGGCACAGAGTAGCCTAATTCCTTCTTCTCTTGCTGCCTGTTCATTGTCCTCTGACCTTCTCAGGGCTCAGACAAATGGATATCAGTTTCTCCCAACCTCTTCCAGTGCTTCACCATCTTCACCATGAAGAATTTCTTCCTTCTATCTAATCTAAATCTACCCTCTTTCAGTGTAAAGTCATTACTCCTTGTCCTATCACTACAGGCCCTCGTAAAAAGTCCTTTTGCAGCTTCCTTGTAGGCCCCCTTCAGGTACTGGAAGGCTGCTATAAGCTCTCCCTGGAGCCTTCCCTTCTCCAGGCTGAACAAGCCCAATCCCCTCAGCCTTTCTTCATAGGAGAGGTGCTCCAGCCCTCTGAGCATCTTCATGGCCTCCTCTGGACTCGATCCAACTGGTCGGTATCCTTCTTATGTTGGGGGTCCCAGAGCTGGACGCATCAGTCCAGATGGGGTCTCACCAGATCTAAGCAGAAGGGGAGAATCCCTTCCCTTGACCTACTGGTCACAGTTCTCTGGATACAGCCCAAGTACCCCCAAGTCCTTCTCCTCAGGGCTGCTCCTGATCCCTTCTCCACCCAGCCTGTACTTGTGCTTGGGATTGCCCCAACCCAGGTGCAGGACCTTGCACTTGGCCTTGCTGTACTTCTTGACACTGGCATGATTCCACCTCTCCAACCTGTCCAGGTCCCTCTGAATGTTATCAGTTCCCTCCAGCATGTTGACTGCATCACACAGCTTGCTGAATGTGCACTCGATCCCACTGACAATATCTCTAACAAAGATGTATGAGATGGTTCTGTCTAAGATGGACACAAACCATGCATATCAAGAATGGTAGAAAGAGTCAGGAATGTCTCCAGGTCTTTACTGTCTGTCAGGGTACCAGGTCTACATTTTCTTTATTCAACTTGGACATCTTCACTTCCAACCCTCTTGTAGCTCAGAGGCCTTTCCAGATAGCCACACACTGGGGCCATCTATCACCTCTGCCATGGATGGTGGCCCTGTGGAAAGCGAATGGAACCCAGTGAATGGATCAGAAGGAGAAAAACACCCAACCTTACACCAAAAGGCTCCTTTATATCTGTTGCTGAGGTGACAAGGAGCGGTTTTCTGGACTGAAATTACATTGTATTGAGGTGTTAATTGGAGGACAGTAAATAGTGACATGAGGCAACACTCCTCTACCAGAACCCATTCATATGGAATAGATACATGGAGTCCTGGCCAGGGTTCAAACCTATGTGTGGGTGGGAAAAGGCCTGGAAAAATCTTCTAGCCATTTTTGCTGCAGAAATTATAATATGCATATGTGCTAGTGAATGGAATTTGGAAGCTCCACATGCCATCGTTTTTTGTTCAGCGTGTTTTTTTCCACAGCTGATACTTTGATGGCAGCTGACCCAGTGGGGAATGAAGGAGAAGGAACCCAGGGCACTGAGGCATAACCCTAGTGATGGTGTATTCTCGTAGCTGCGAGTCACAGGACACAGCCAGTTGGCATCAGCACTGCTGCTGATCTTGTTCGCAGTGCAAGCACGTAGGGAAGATATTTTGATGCGCTAGAAGGCCACCTTCTGCCTCCAGAAATGCAAGTGAAAAAAGACCATTTTGTGTAAATGCCATGCCATTTTTAGCATATTTAAAGTTTCAGTTTTTCAATGTTTTTTCAATATTGCAAATAATTTTCAAATTCTCAGCAACTCATTCTGGTCTAAATTGCTAAATTCCATTAGACTGACTGACATGTCTGTCCCAGGGCACCTTTGCTGGCTAAAATTATTACATGAAAAATTGAAACTTCTTAGGCAAACTTCCAGTTTGACAGAAAATGGTTGATTTCATACAAATAAGTAGTTTCCCACCAACAATTTTGAACAACTCTAAAATGTTGTCAAATGCTTTCCCCAGATTGGGAGGCACATACTAAAAAAACTAAATGTAGGCTGAGAACATAATTCAGTTAAATAACACATGCCAGGAATTTAGCCTCCTTTTCTGTTTTTAATTTGTCCCCTAGGGAATGAAGGTTTTCTTGGTTGTACACATTACTGGATATTATTTTTCATCTAGTTGTAGTAAATATTTCTCAGTTAGTGACAGTTTCATGTCTGGTTAACTTTTTGCCTGGTACACAAATTACACAGTAATGGTTTTGATCTTTGATGAGATTAATGGCATTTAGGATGAGGGCTGTGCGCCGAAAATTAACCCTCCTGAATTATTCTTGAGTGTTCTCTTAATGTCTGCTCTTTAGACCAGTTTTCCTGCCAAAAAACTCATCTGCTGGCATACTAACTATAAATTCAAGCAAGAGGGTAGACACATGAGAGGCAGATGCATTTTTTTCCTTTGCACAAATATTAGCAAAATTAGGGCGTGGGATTTTTAATTTTTTTTTACATCTTTGCCCATCTCTCTAGCTCTGGCACCCCAGATTTAACCAAGTCAGCCCACATTTCTAGTCAGATAGCTGAGAAAAACGTGAAAGTGATCTACATATTGCTGGAAAAATCTCATCATTAAATGCCAAGAGGGTCTGACTGAAAGGACTGAGAAAGAGGCAAATGCCAGTAGTTGGCCCTGACACAAACTTATTTATAGTAAGCCTAAGTAGGGTGAAGTCTAGTCTGCTGGGTTCACCTCTCAGGATCAGGCCCTGGGTCTCCTGGGATTTAATTTCTCAGAGAACCACAGAGATGGCAGATGGGAAAGACTCATTAGGTCACCCTGTCCACATGCCCCGGCAGGAGCAGAACAGGATTGTCTCTTTGCTTCGTTCTCAAGTGCCTCATCTAGATTTAAACAATTCCAGCAATAAGGCTGTTACTGCCAGAAAATTCCACTGCCCACATGTACATTTGCAAAACTGCTTTTTTTAAAGGTCTTGACGTCCCTTTGTTAATTTTGCCTGAATTGCATTACAAAAAAGTGAAGGTATTAAATGTGACCTTGGGCAGCTCAATCTATCTGATGACTTAAAAATAGAATTAGAGCACTTATCAGAATGAAATAGGTTTTGTGAGGAGTAGCTACAGGGCAGAATTAATATTTTTGGCTATCCTAACTGCATTTCTTTACGTTAATGTGCTGGGACTTCTTCAATTTTAAATGTAAAGTGAATTTCCAGTGTTCATATTTCTTTATTTTGACACCTATACCCTATAACTTGCTTACCTGAAAACTGCTTATATGCTTTCAACCTTGACTCCGTCTGGGTTTAAGTTATTTTTAATCTGTGGTTTTATCTCCTGTTTCCAGGAGATGTCTCTGACATGAACAACTTTTATTAAGCTTTGTGGTTATATTATGTATGCTTCGCCCTTGCTTGATTAGGAAAGGTTGCACAGATGTCCATGTAAAATCAAGGATAGGCCTATGAAAGACCTACTGTAGCAACTGGAATTATCCATTTACTTTTTTTTTCCCTAAAGTAAAAAGGGTCATGGGAAAATACTAATTCAGCAAACATGAAATTCTTCATTTGAAAAAACTTGGGTTCAAAGTGATTTCACTGAGTCCAAGGTTGGCTTCAGTGGAACCTGGCCAGGACAACGGGCCAGGAACACTTGAACCTGCTGGTTTTCAACCCTGGGTGAGTTCACATGGTGATTAGCCCCAGGAGTGGGGGAACGTGGGTACTGCCTGCGGCAACGCAGCGCAATTGGTATCAATTTATATTTTGCTGCTACTGGCTGTGGACCTGATAAAGTGCCAGTTCTGTTGGGTGTGCTCCATGTTTGGAAAGCTTCCAGTTTCTAGGAAACTAAAAATTATACATATACTGATTTGAATCCAATTTGGACAGGAAATTTTTTTCCTGTCAACTTGGAAACTGTGCTTTCCTGCCAATTATAGTCACAATTGTGTCGTTTTGTCTGTGATACCCTCAGTCCAATCAATGAAAATGAAAATCCCTGTGCAACTTCAGTAACTTTGTTTAGTTTTTAATATAAATGAAAGTCATATCCCTGGAGATGAGCTGCTGCGTTATCCAGGTGTTTAGGAGCTGCTGTTCCACATTCCCTTCTGTACTTGTGAAAAAGCAGTGAGAAATTCTTTTTCAGTGTCATTTTCGAAAGAAAATTTTAGACAAAATGAAGTCCTTTTTTTCCTGCAAGGAACGGAATTCTATGACAAATTCAGCTCTCACTTACTGCAACCTATATTATCTGGCAGATATTCACAGATTTAAAGGAGAATCTTCCATCTACATAAGAAGGTATTTTTATCAGGAATAGTTAACATCTGAAAAGACTCTGCTACAATGAGCATGGGATGGTCCCTCATGTTACTAACCAGAGAAAGAGCTTAAATGATGGACTAGATTTAATGCTTAATTGTTGGGTGCCTGCAGTAAAGTGAAATGAATTTTGCCCTCTTCTTGGAGCAGCAGTGTCTGGGTTGTTTTTTAGAACTGGCTTTTGTTCTATCAAAAAATGGCAATCTACTGAAAGAGAAACCTTTTTTAGAAATCTATGCTTCTGCAAACGGGGGGGCTGCACTGAGATGTCGGCATGGCTAATGGGATGCTGCTCTCCCCTTCGCCACTCCGAGGAGGGTGGGCTGGCTTTGGACCGTTGCCCCATGCATGGTGGTGGGATGTTGCCTCCTGAGCTGCTGTCCTCCAGAGCTGGGCATGCATGGTGCAACGTGGCTGAAAGCTTGGGAAGCATTGCTCAGCTGAATGCCCACTAACGCTTGTGAGCTGCCATGTGAAGGGCAGTCAGTCCTGCCTTGGAAAGGGAAGAGAAAGCTCAACCAGCAGCCCACATCTGTGGTTTGTGGAGAAGAAAAGTGCCCGATTGTGCCCACTCTTTGCAGGCTGAGAACAAACCATGGAAGGTCTGTTGTGAAGAGGTTAAAAGGAAGATCTTTCAGGGAGCATGAACAGCAAGAGGAGTAGGTGGAAGCACAGAAAGGTGCAGTCTGGGAGGTGGTGTCTTAATGCTCCTAACACTGGGGCCAGGGTGTTGGCCTGAGTTGCAGGTAGAAAGCCAGGAGGACAAGCAAGGAGATGGAACTTTCTTGGAGACAGAGGCCAGCAGAGAGCAGATCTACTGGTCCACAGCAGGTGGGAACTGCTGTGAAGCATGAATTACAATAGATTATTTTGTAAGTAAACATGAACCCTTGCAAAATCCCTGGCTGTAACACTGCCATAGTCCTACGAAGCTCTACAGTCTGAGCAATGTCAGGCCAGAAGGGCAGCAGCTGCAATGCCAGCTCATCTGCTCTTGCCACCTATGTCTACATCAGTAGATTTGTCAGTGTCAGGGAATTTTCTACCACCTTGAGATCAATGAGAATGATCTAGGCACATCCATACTGCTAAATACTCCTTACATCTCAAGCAAGGTGGCTGTATGCAAGTTGTCTGGTGGGAAAACCCTGGTGTAACCTCTTGATTTTTATGCTGGGAATCATTTAGGAGAGTGCTAGCTGTCCCCGACCAAAGCCATGCCAAGTGCTGTGCCAACAGAAGCAGGATCGACTCTACTTGGCTGAATTCTTGTGGATTTTATGAACATCTGCAAAAGAGAGTCTCTTTCTAGTTATTCAGTGGTGGTAGAAAACCAGGATTAGTTGCCTCATGTGTGTAATTGGGGATTATTCTGATTTCTTTGCTGCAAATCTCATGAGGTGCAGCAAGGACTGGCTGAGCCAGAGAACCAGCTGCCTTTCCTGGCTTGGAAGTTTTCTCACTCCTCATGAAATGGTGCTGCTAAGGGGCTGTGAGGCAGGACCATCCTGCCCTGGGACTGTGAACTTCACCAGGGAATGGATGCATTTTCCTCTGGATTTAACTTCATGGCATGATGCCTTTTACATCAGTCACTGTGGATTGCCTGGGAGAGGGACTGGTGGGTCCCATGGTTGGTTGGAAGCAGGACAGAGCATAGCTCTGATGGGAACAGGGTCTCACTGGAGAATTACAGCAGCATCTCTTTGCTCTCAGCTCAGGCTGGGGTGGACTATAAGAGGCTCTCTAATGAACACCCTGTCACTTTCTGGCCAGAAAAAGAGGATCTCAAAGAAGAATAGAACAGCATTTCAACTCAATAGCAAGTTTCAATGCACTGTGCTCTTCATTCAGCATATTATTAGCAACTGATTATCCTGACAGGTAGCCGGGCTGTTCAACATAATTTCCCCCTTGTTCTCTGCAGGTTTTCCTAAGCACAGAGACCAGCTCATGAAACCTGACCCTTTCTGTTATTTTTAACCAGGAGTAGCTGACAGTAAAAGTGACAAAAGAATTGATAGGGGAAGTCGGCCAGAGCGTGAAAAATCCGGTTGTAAAAGCCAGAGTGTTTGCAATAAAATAGCTATACATAAATGGAGAGGAGGGAGGGAGAAGCAGGGCTGGACACTAAGCAGAGCAACGACCTGTGAAAAGTGACGTCTAGAACAGATGAAGAAAGTGTAAATCCAGCTGTCAGTGCAATAATTCGGCACCTCAGTCTCATTTCCATCAGGGGACCTCATGCACATGCCAGTGGCCAATGTGGGACAGTAGTTGGACCCAGGAGGATGATGAAGTGCTGTAGGGTGGACAGATGTGCTTGGAGCTTCTCAGGATCAGGGGTAGAGCCCACAAATCCCTCTGCCATTGGCTATGTCTGCTAGGAAGGGCCTTTCCTCTTTGATGATCAAAACCAGGAGTTGCTGCAGGGATTTGGGTTTGGGAAGGTAGTCTGAGCTGCAGCATGACCCACAGGCTACCAGGGCAGGGTAGCAAACTGCATCGCAGTATTGGTGAAAGCAGGACCAGAAGAAAAGACAAAGTTATTTAAATATATAAAACAAGCTTTTTTGGTGGCTACTCTGAGCCCTTTTCTGGGTACAAGGTTCAGGAGAAACAATGTTTTTCTCCAGTTCTGTTTGGGGAGAGGGAAGGGATCAAGAGCTGGGAGCAGTGGATGGAGAAAATACCAGCACACAGGGAGGTGAAGCGCTTTTTATTCAACAAAGAACAAACCAGATGGCATTAGAGAGCAGTGGGCAACCTCTTGGTGAGGTTTCCTTTGATGCAAGGAAAGAAATTGATGCTGAAAACAAAAGTGAGTTCCAGGACAACTGACAGCTCTCCCTAGGCTTGAACCAGTGTCCTCCTCTTCAATCTCAGAGATGGAAGTGATAGGATGAAATGGCATGAGAGCTCCAAAGCATGTCTAGGAAAGGAGATGCTCTCAGAGGGGAAAGTGATGCTGTCTTGAGGTATCAAAATGGGAGTGAAAGCTTCCAAAATCACACAGCAGTGGATATCAGAGCTGGCACAGGGGACAAAGAATGGCGATTATTGGTATCAGGTACTGGGTATTCAGGGGTCCAAATACTTGTATCCCTGGCCTGGGCTACATCAGAGATGCATCCATCTGGTGGGGACAGGGAGAGAAGACTAATGCACAACAACAAGACCGTGGGATGTATCCAGCTGTAAAAGTCCTGAAGAATTTAAAGCAAGGAAGGAAACTATTCTTTTCCCTTGGCAGCCCCTTTTGAACTGCAGGATGTTTTAACTCCAAAATATGTGTCTGTTACACTCAAACTCATGGAGTAGCCTTGGCCGGCTGCTAGGTGATGGGAGTGTGTGAGGGACAAGAGGAGTGTTTCTGGTGTCTGTGGTATTTCTGTCTGTATTTAGGCTCTGCAGGCTGGTACATGTGGCCAGGTGGGGTGGGATTCACTGGCCTAGAGGCAGAAGGAAAGCTGAAATGCAGTACAGCATAGACCATACTATTGAGGTTGGTGTTTGCTACCATGCCTCAGGTAGCTGTGGTTTTTTTGAGCATAAACAAGTGTGAATGTCATATTTTAGTTCACTGTTTCCCATCTCCCGGTGTGCTGCTCCTTATGGGTCTCTTAATGTGCTCAGTCCTCAGCTTTGCCCTAGCATCCTCGGTCTTACCCAGGTCACAGCATCCACCACAGATGCTGACAAAAAATTGTGACGATTCAGAGGACATCAGACAGGGAGAGAGATAATCTCTGGAACCAGGGATTGTAATCTCCTGTTTGAGGACCTTTCTGGGGCTCCGTACAGTGAGATAGAGAGCGTGGATGAGCCACTCTCTGTATGTGTGCATGTGAACATGGGATTTGCTGGGTGCTTTTGGCAGCACAGAAAATAAATAAAACTAACAGCATTTCCAAACCAAGGGCAGGGAGGCTGCTTCTGGAATCAGTAGGAACTGGTTAATATTTGAACTGGTCCTGGTTACAGCTGCTTTCTCACCAAGTGTGCAGCTCAGCGTGGAGCTCTTGACCACATACTTGTGAATGCAGAAAAGCATTCCTATAACTGGCCAAATTCATGGAAGAAAGATATCATGAGTTTTATTAGGGAGAAATACAATTCTGACTGAAGTGGGGATGTTTTGACAAAGTCTTACTGCAGTCCAGCCTTGTTTACATGCTCTTTCCTAGGCAAGTCCTGGCTGTGGTGGGAGATAGAAGACTAACAGAGCCAGACTTTTGTCTGTCCTCTGTAGGAGACACCACTGAGAAGACCTCTATGAGAATAATTGACAGGTTGCAGCTAACAAATTGAAGGAGGAAATCTCACATAAAGCTCCCCACCATTTGGAGGCAATGTTTCTCCCTAGCTGCCTACAGAAACTCAGCTGGCACAAACCCTTCAGAGCAGGAGCAGATCTCCTCTCTACATTCCATTTCCAGCCTCTGAGCTTCTGGATGAGTATTGCTAATGATTGCTCTTGTGAAATATAGTATCACAAGGGGTGGGAAGCAGGGAAGGCAAAGCTCTTGGGTATCTGCCCATCATCAAGAGTCTGAACATGCCCATCATGACATCTGCATGGCCTGCATGGGCACAGTACTGCAGTGAGGGTCTCGTGAAGGTCCATAGGGCGAAGTGACATGAGGAAACTGTGCACTTCAAGCAAGTTTCCAGGGCTTTGCTAAGACCCTCTGCAATGCAAGGGGAGCTCTTGAAGGCATGCTGGAATTTGATGCACTATCAGTCTAGCAAAGACAGAGAGGACCAGATCTCTGGGAGGGCTAAATCTCCAGAGCCTCATGGAAAACTAGGAACCTGAACTGATTTAAAGCAGCTGAAAATCTGCCTTCCACATCCTATTAAATGAAAAATTATGTATGTCCTTAAACCCCAATCCTTCCTTGACATCCTGGTCATTAACTATCTGCTAAACTCTGCCAGTGCATCTCAGCGTGCTGCTTCTGACAGTGAAGCAGATGTTTGAAGAACAACTGCAAGAAGCACAGATGCCTAGAGCAAGACACTTGGCAGACTCTCAGCCTTTTTTAATCAGTATTTTAGGGATTTCCTGCCACAGAACTTGCAGTCAGATCACTGTGCTAAGTTGTTCCAATGAAATCCTCCACAACTTTTAGTAAATCCTTTGTGATCTCATGCATAATGTTGGCGTCCATGACCTCCTCTGCAATGAGTCCCACAAATAAATTACATGCATCATGTAGAAGGAAAGCCATTTCCTTCTGCTGGTATCAAGCCCTTTGCCTGACTGTTTCTTTGGATACTGATTATGTTCTAGCACGACCGGCAGTCAGAAAGTATTCGCTTTTGCCATGTTGGCATACGTTGCCCTAACTCGTCTCTAATTTAAGAAGCTTCACCTCAGAAAGCACAAAGCATGCAGTGCCTTGGGATCTGAATGTAGAGGTGTGCCAGATGAAATGCATAGTCTTTTCTCTTTCAAAAGCCAAATGACGATTACATGATTTTTGTATTTTTCTCAGGTGATCTGTTTTTCCAAGGACTAAACACATAAACAGCTTCATCAAGAAAAGAAGTGGTTTTGCCAGGAATTGCTTAAGTGGCCTCAAGTTGAACTCTTCCCTTTTAGCTTTCCTACCACTTTGGACTGAACAGCAGGTGTCTCTGCCATATAGAAACACAGGATCATAGAATGGTTTGGCTTGGAAGGGACCCTAAAGATCATCTCGTACCAACCCCCCTGACACGGGCAGGGACACCCTCCACTAGACCAGGTTGCTCAAAGCCTCATCCAGCCTGGCCTTGAAGACAGCCAGAGATGGGACATCCACAGCTTCTCTGGGCAACCTGTTCCAGTGCTTCACCACCCTCTCCATGAAGAACTTCTTCCTGATATATAATCTAAATCTCCCTGCTTTCAGTTTAAACCTGTTACCCCTTGTCCTGTCACTAAATGCCCTTGAAAAAAGTCCCCCCCATCTTCCTTGTCGGCCCCTTCAGGTACCTGAAGACTGCAATAAGGTCTCCCCGGAGCCTTCTCTTCTCCAGGCTGAACAAGCCCAATTCTCTCAGCCTGTCCCCATAGCAGAGGTACTTCAGCCCTCTGATCACCTTTGTGACCCTCCTCTGGACTCACTCCAACCAGTCTATATTCTTCTTATGCCTGTTGAAAGAATGATCTCTATGTATGTTGTATCTTCCTCAGGAAAGGACTGGGACAAACCTGAAGGCCACATGAGAAGTCAGCTTTGGGCCACTCCTAATCAAGGCTTTTCCAAAAAAAGGATGTTTCTTCTGCATGGGAGGTGTCAGGGAAAGCAGTGAGCGATGACCTTGCAAGGGGTCACAGAGTTGAGACAAATGTTTGACATAGGAACAGGGCTGGACAACTTATACAACTATTGCAATATGACAGGAGGTCAGGCAGATGAATTCTTATCTGACCAAGGCTGTGATGAACTACAGATCTACAGGTTGGAGAGATCAGAGGAACTGTTCATGCATGTCAGAATATTTTATTTCCAAATTTCTGAAACCTTTATTCATTAAAAAGACTGGCTTTGTCTGCCATCTGAGATCATTGAAGCTGAACTGAAGAAATTGAGAAATAGTATCCTAAAGCTCAAGGAATTTATGTGGAGCATTGACAGGAGAATGATGCTTTAATCATTGAAGCTTTTAAGTCTTTACCAGTAATTAATGTTTATTTTAGCCTATCTTTATCCAACGAATAAATAACACTGGGAGGAAGGAAGTCTTTATTAAGGATTGAACCTCCTTTCCTCGTTCAGCTGAAGAATTTAGAGGTTGCAATAAATATGCTTTTGAATCCAGAAAATGTTTTTCAACAGAACTAAGGCGGGCCAACACTAACACTCCTAATCAAGTAAAGACAGACATATTAATATCATCAAGTCAAAACCTTTCATGCCATGTTTCTACATCAGAAATAAGATTGCTGGGTATAACCTGGAAGCCCGGACCTTCTTCCAAATAACTTGGTAGTGAAACAAGTCTGCCATAAAAGTCTCTTTAGGGGTGACTACTAGTAAATTTGTCTAGAATTGTCCAGAATGCTTTCTGATTTTTTGTTTTCCATCAAAAAAATATGAATTTAATTGAAACTGAAGCTTTCCATTGGAACATACCAATTTCAATGAAACCTTAGTTGAGAAAAGTTTCTCAGGTTCCAGACTGAATTTGTCATCAAAATCAGAATGGAAGGGAGGTTGTGTGCCGTTTTATCTGAGACCAGCAGATATGGAAATCCCACAGCACAGGGATGACAGACGTTCAAATCGCTGCTGCTGTGAGTACTGGCTTTTACAAATCAGAACAACTCAACACAGACATGACAGCAACATATCTTTGCAGTGATGAAGACTACTGGGCTCCATTAGTTTTCTGGGCAAGGCCCTGAGCAACTTGCTGTTGCTCAGCCCAGCTTCGGACAGGATTGGTAGCCTTCCACCCATGTGATTTTGCAATAGCAGGTGTAAATATGGGCTGCCTTTTTGGCATAGTTGGAAGTCAAGTAGTTGAGTTGGATGAGGGTAAAACAGAGAAGTGAGCTGTGGTAGGCCATCAAAATGACCTGTCTGCGGACTGGACAAGCAACGGTAGCTCCATCTCCCCCTTCTCCCTGATTTTTGGTGGAAAACTTGATGACTTTTTTTTTTTTCTTTTTTTTCCCTCAGTCAGAAGTTTTGAGAATAAGGAAACCATTTTACTATCCACCCCATTGCATAGAGGGAGAGAGATGACCCTGGGCAGTACCTTCCTCCAAGCTGCCTACATCCTGCCCTCTGTGGTCCTCCCAGAACTCTTCCCTTGGTCAGATGGTGCTCATCCTGTCATGAAGGGGATTGGCGCCACCTGCAAACACCTCTGCCTGACTGGCTAGGGAGATTTAGATTGGACATCAGGAAGAAGTTCTTCATGGAGAGGGTGGTGAGGCACTGGAACAGGTTGCCCAGAGAAGCTGTGGATGTCCCATCCCTGGAAGTGTTCAAGGCCAGACTGGATGAGGCTTTGAGCAATCTGGTCTAGTGGAGGGTGTCCCTGCCCATGGCAGGGGGTTTGGAACTAGATGATCTTTAAGGTCCCTTCCAACCCAAACCATTCTGTGATTCTATGATTCTATGATTCTATGATCAGCAAGGTAATTAGGCACATCATGCCTAAATTCCTTGAGGGTTTCCAGAAGATAAAGGTGGATGAATTCCCAGTGTGCTCTGTCACCGATTTATGTAGCTTGGATCCATAACTGCTAAACAATGAATGATCAGGGTTTGTTTGACAGCCTGGTCTAAACCTTTTCACATGTTAATGTTTGGAAATATTTTCGTTCTGATGCAGAATTCCCCTGGGATGAGCCTGTGCTTGCAGGGGCAAGTGGGGGATGGAAATTTCTGCCTGCTGCAACCAGGGCTTTCAAACAACCACAGTGTAGAGAAGGTGCTTATTATTGCTGTGAGCAATGGCAAATGCCATGTCCCAGTGAGGCCAGGCTGGTTTCCTCAACCCAGCCACCTTCTCCCTGCCTTCTCCCAGAGCCATCCTTCACCTCTGGGCAGGAGGGAGGTCAGGCTCCTATCTGACCAGGTAAATCACATTCCCAGTCTTGTTCAGGTAGAAATAATAAACCTAAAATGCGGGACAGAGAAGGATGAGGCTAGGAAGTTACATATTTCAACTAACGTGGCTCAGTCTGTGTATCCCCAGTGTAATATGGGGGCCAGCCCCAGCCTGGTGGCTGCTGCTTACCAGGCCAGCATGTCAGAGGCTTGTACAGAGAAAGTTTAGTTTTCTCAGCTGATGTCTCAACAGGCCGGTTGTGTGTCCAGCTCTGCTGATCACAGAACCTGTGTCCATGCAGCAGGTGTTTCCGTACGCAGCCCGCAGCCCTGCTCATACCACATTGCAATTCAAACCCACGCATGGGCAGGACAGGAGTTACAGAGCTCATGGTGTAAGATCTGCCTCCCACCCACTGCAGCAGGACAAGCCCTGTGAGTTGCACGGCTGTGATTCCACGTGGCTAGAGGTAAGCTGGTGTGTGCAGGGTCTGGCCTGTCACCCTGCCAGCACTTTCCATTCAGGAATGAGCTTTGTAAAGCCAATTGTTGTTTACTGAGCAGCTCCCTGATGTGTTTGGGGAGCACTGGGAACATATCAGGGTGATGAAAATGCTCATAGCCAGGCAGACCATGGTGGCTTCAGCCTGTCTCCCAGAGATGGGCTTCTGGGAGCTGCTGGAGAGGAGCAACAGAAAACTCATTGACAACAGAACTTGTTTAGCATCCCTGCAAGGTCAGTGCCACAACACGTCAGGGCAGAGCTCAGTGAACTGAGACACATGCATTTATCAGGACTTAATACAAGCTGCTTTTACCCACTCAGGTGGGGAATATCTACTAAGCTAATGAACAGGACAGTTTCTTGATGGCTTGTGCTGCTCAGCCCCAGCCTTGCTCCTGGCACCTTCCACCCTCACTTTGTTCTGACCCCTTATACCCAGTCATGCTTTCATCTTTATGAATGGTTCCTTGTCCTGAATATAGTGATGGCTGTTTTCTTTCCTGTCTATCTAGTCCTCCCAGGATATCAGCAAGATAGAGCAGAGGGTGCCTAAGGAGGCCCACCTCAGCAGGGAGCACTGCACTGGGACACCTGCATGGTGGTCCAGCAGGCATCAGCCACTAGTACAAAAAAAAACCCCAAACCACCAAGCAAACATTCAGGGATGCTTCAGAGCTTGCCGTTGCGGTTAAGAGACGAAGCTGGAGATGGGCTGGCACTGCCATCTGGTGCAAGTTTCCAGGAATTAACCGGCTGTGAGCAGCTCCAGCACGAAAATACTCACCTGGAATTTTACAGCTGGTCAGAACAATGCTGGTACTGCTGCTCCCAGCCCAACACTGCTGGACTGAATAGCTCAAGGAGAGATCACTTTGTCCCTCAGCATTTTCCATTCCTCAGAAATATTCGGGGCATCAAACAGCAAGTTGCCGAGTGCAGCGATGGAAGAAAGAAAGAAAGAAAAGCCATCAGCAGTGGAGACTGGACCCCTGTTTCTCATAGGGAGCATCTGAGTCTATGAGGTTGCTAAAATTTGGCTAATTCTTGTCTTTAAGATGGATGAGCTTTTAACTTTTGTGTTTAAGAAAGAGAGCTGAATGTCACCTTGGAAAAAAACAGTTTCACTTCCTATTCATGGAGGCAAAAGACTACAGAAGTCCCTATATAAGACCCAGTAGCCGAATTTTTATTTTCTTCAATCTCAGTGCCTTCAACTACTTCTTGTCTGGCTAAGGGGAAAGAGAAACCATATTCACAGGCATCACCAGCTCAGCTGAAGCAAGGAGTTTGCTGGGGCTGTGTGTCATCACACAAAGTTAAAAGCAAATGTCTGGCACTAAACTAATCCAAATGAAGATATTTGAGTTTTCTGGAAAGAAAAACAAACAAACAAAAAGGAATTACTTAATCAAAACCACAGCTTTTTCTCACAGTGAAGCTTGATTTTGCAAAACTTGTCTTATCCTGCTGAGCAATTGTTCCTGCAGACAATTCCCATAGCCTTGTCAGAAAGGCAGGGGATCACCAGCTGGCATCTTCTGGGCTCTATGTAGTTAATCAGTTCAAACCAATTAGACAATTATTGGATGTTACTAAAGCAGAGTTCATTTCAATAAATTGAAAACAGCTGAGGTATTTGGCATCAAAAAAACCCGAATTCAAAGGATTCCCCAATTCAGGTACTTCCCTCTCTGCACTCCTTTTTTTAGAAACCTATGATGTTGACCTTGGCCTTGTGATGATGGAAGAACATCATCACCTTCTCATACAGTGGCACACAGAGGCATCTGACCTCATCACAAAACAAAGATGAAAAGCCTGTCTTGAATCCTCTCTGGAAGAGCAAATCCAGCTGTCCAGAGTGCTCCAGCTGGGATGCACAAACAGCCAGGTTATTTGGCGGGTGAATTGGGAGCACAAGGATGGGCACCCTTCTGAACGTTGTTCTAAGAATATTTTTCATCTACACCATAAGTCCCCTCCCCTGATGTAGCATCCTTTCCGAACAAAGGCTGGAGTTATTAAAGTCAGAAATGAGACACAGAAATGGGACTAACCCTAGCTTTACAGTGAACGCATTTTATGGGACAAGTTTCCCACAAGCTGTTCCCAAGTTTCTGGGACGTACAGAGAATAATGGAGTTACCTAAACATCTGGTACTGTTTGGGATGCCTCAAGATACCTGAGAGATATATAGGGCAGGACAGATATGGCATGGGAACCACAGGATACCCACATCTTGCTGCTGTGGCAGTTGGAGGTCAGTAGGAATACTCCATACGGCATGAAACACTTGGATTGCATCCCTAGCATGCAGTAAACACCTACATGTAGACATCGCTATGGCCAATCTCCACCTGAAATCCTCTTCTTCTCTGTGCAGTCCTGGATATGTCTGGTTGTACTGGACCCTGGGAAGGGTTCTGATGGTGAGACTGGAGAAGAATGCACTCAAGAAGTTCTCCTGTGCCCATGACACTGTCAGGAGTGATCTGAAATGCAAGAGAGGTTGAGCTGACAGCAGCAGACCAACATGTGGTTGTTTCTGAGCACTGGTTTTGCCCAGGGTCTGAACATGAAGAACTTGTTGCTAGAAAATGAGGTATATCTGTGTCTTAGGTTGACCAGACCCTTAATATTCTTCCAGCTGCTCTATGAGCTTTGGGCCCAGCTCTCAAAGTGAAGGAGCCAGCTGGTAGACTGAGCCTTTCTCTCACTTCTATTGCTCCTGTGGCTTGCCCTGATTCCCATAGTCCTATATCCCAGAGACCAGAGGCAGCAGAGCTAACCCCTGTTGTCTTTTTCACAAATCACTTCTTTGATTTTATTTAGTTGGATTGCAGGGTCTTCAACTGGCCATGTGAACAAGTCCCACAAGATCCCAAACATCCTCATCTTCCTTCTGACCAGCTGAGAAGTAACCCCTCAGATTTACTTGAGCTGAAGTTCACAGTGGTAGGAGTTGGTGATCCTCTCGGAATAACCTGTCTCAGAAAAAAAAATTTGTTACTGACAGTCGGCTCGAGCAAACCTGGTCTTGAACAGGGTCCTTCACCATTCTGCAACACGCCGGCCAGCAAAATATCCATTGAATGCAATGCCAAGGTATGAACATTTCTGAAGGCTTTGAGCTGGTCAATATGTGACTGGAGACAGGAACTTGTGCCTGGTCTCAATGTATTAATTTTCAAAGGGGAATCCCTAGGGAAAAAGCAAGGAGGGTTTGGAAGATAACAAGCTGCTAAATATATTCCAGCACAAAGCTGACAACAGCTAGAGCCACATGTGATATGCTTCTGGAATCCTAGCAGGGTTGATTTATCTTGGTGTTAGGCCTAATATACTTAAAAGCCCTTTATAAATAACCCAGGACCTTTTGCACTTGCTGTTCTACAGACTTGCTTTGTTTATTTGACTGGTTGAGCTGGGCCTGTCATTTTTAATGAAAATAAACTCCTTGTCAGAGACCTTTTCCTTTTGGGACCTTCAAAAGCACACACAGACCAATTCTCTGCTTCTCTCCCACTTCCCAGCAGCCCCATTAGTTCACATCTTTTTGGCTTATGGAAGGCAAAGTAGTTTGGGGAAAGGTTAACTGGGCCCCTGTGGGTTATGTTTCTTCTGGCCTACAGAGCTTGCCGCCAAAACTGAATGAGGCTTCTTATTTTGGGCTTGGTTTTTTGAGAGGTAGGCACCCAATGTGGTTGTAGAGCTGAAGTTCACCTCAAAGAACCAAGAGGCATCCACAGGGGAGTGTGGGTGATAGGCAGACACGTTTCCTTGTTCATGATTTGGAGAGGGTGTCGGAAGGTGAAGCCCACCTGCCCCCTTGCTGCCTCATCTCCCAGTTATTTTGGGCTACAGAGAGCCACCATGACCTAAACTGTCACCACAAGGCTGAGGGAGGAAAAGGAATGAGTGGACAGCAGCTTTGGTCTGTGAAGAGAGAGATGGAAGAGTGGAGAGCTGTCTCCTGCCCTTCCAACCCTCGTCAACACATCTCACCCTATCTGGGGAGCAACCCTACTTCAGTCTGGGATCGTCACTGCAGGTAATCTCCATCTGGGATGATACCATGCAAAGGGTCCTCAAATGCTGAAGACCCTCAAGGTGCAGGCTGAGTGGGAAAACTGCTGCACTGGTATAAACCCTTGTCTCCTTTCTCTGAGGATGATGCATCCATCAGTGGTGGGAAATGGGTCCTATGGGCCTGACCTTCAAAGGTCAGATTGTACCAGCCATGGCCAAAGGGTCTCTTGTCTTTTACTGCTGGAGGTCTGATTGTCCAGCTCTAGAGACTACTGGTTTGGGGTTGTGAGCACACCAAGGAAAGAAGGTTGGCAGTTTTACTTTCTAAACCCAGGCACTTGCTTGTTTCCAAAGGTTCAGCTGAGCTTCTCTTCTGTACCCAGAAGGACTAAGCTTTGGTGAAGACAAAGGCAGATGCACAGGAGTGTCTGCAGCCTGATACAGCTTTGGCTGTGACAGCTCAAGACCTTGGTGCTGTCTTAGAGCTGGATTGTGAAGATGTCAAGCACTGGGACAGGTTTTGTGGTCTCCATCCTTGGAGGTTTTCAGGACCAAACTGAAGAAAGCCCTGAGCAGCCTGAGCTGATTGCTGAAGCTGACTCTGCTTTGAACAGGAGGTTGGACTAGAAATCTTCTGAGATCCCTCCAGCCTGAATTATCCCATGAATCCTATGATTTCTGCTATGGCCACTGCCAGAGAGACAAGGAAGCTCAGCTCTACCTCGGACAAATCTGTAGTCGAGCTCTTGGCCCCTGAAGCAGCTGCCACCACTTTTGAACTTGTCCAGAGATGGAAGCTTCAATGGGGAGGAATTTAGGGAGTTGAAGAAGTTCATGCTCAGACTGTGACTTCAGGGAGCCCCCTGCTTCAAGACTGTATTTGCCACGTCCCTGTTTCTTACTATGTTTTTTGCCCTTCTGCTCCCTGAGCTTCAGGTAATCATCTGGCATGAGCTGGTTCATTTTTGACTATACAGCGGTTTTCACCCTGCACTTTGCTTATCTCTTGTGCCAGCATTTCTCTGTTTTAATGGATCATTTGGATCAGCAGAGGGAGTGCAAGAGCAAGGAAAAAAGAAATGCACACACTGAATGTAAGGGAGTTTCATCTCCTGAAGGGCTCTGTAAGACTCACTCCGAGATGAACTAACTCTGAGGAGAAGTGACCCTCCCGGCCACCTGCTGAGTGAGTCTTTCTACGTTTTCACTCACAAACAGGACATCAGACTTTCTCAGCAATCTTTCTTCACCTGGGGGATGTGAGAAAATCTCCTGATTGCCTTGCAGTAGTGCCAGCACCACAAAAAAGGCAAATCAGAGAAGTGTGAACCCTCTCAATTCAGAATTCAGGTTAAAGGATTTTCATATAGGTAATTTAGAAACCAGCAACATTTCTCCCCTCACCCCTCCAAGAGAAACCCTAGACCAAACCAAAAGAACACCCCAAACCTGAAAATCACCTAGTCAGTTACTATTTTACCATTTCAGAGAGAACAAAAGGCATGAAGAGCTTTGTGCTAGCCAGCAATGTGACTCAGTGACCCTTAGTTTGGCAGTGGCACGATGTCTTTGTTCTCCAAAAAATCCAAGGTCCTCAAATTTAGGAAATTGCACAAGGTTGCATTTAAGTGCCATGGAGGCCAAGGAGATTTGTTAAACCAGAGCTTCAGTCTGTAAATATTTGTTAACTTAGTCCAAGAACATAGGGAACACACACCTTATGGATCCAATGAGTATCTGGTGCACCAGTCAAGGCACTTGATCCTTTTTGTTGTTTAATTAAAAAATAAAGAACTTCAAACAACTATTCAAATATCTGCCCTTTGTTAATATTTTCCCAGTAATTATTAGCTTTATAAGCAAGCACATCGTATACCTACTTATACACACGAGGCGTTATTGCCCATTCCATTTGCAATTGAAAAAAAGCAGAGAAACCCCCCCAAGAGCATTCAAATTCTATAATTAAGATAAAGGTCAAAAAATCAAAGGTCTTTACTCACAACTATCTCCCTCACCACCACGTGGTGGGGCCATTTTTTCAATGTCAGGTCCCCAAATAGTGACACTATATTAAGGAGTCCAAATGGCTTACAGGAGAAAAAGGCCTGAGTCAAAACTCAGGAGTTGGCTTATGGCTTTCAGCTTCCATTACCCGGTTTGGTCTCGGCACTCATGAACATTGAACCCCACCTACAAGTTTTCACTCCCACTTTGAGGGAGGGACTTGGTTTGCTGCTCTCACATTTAATGACAGCACAGGACAATGGAGGTCCTCAACAAGAGTTGTTTGGTGTGTTTAATTGGCCCAAAATTAATTTTATTAATTTTCTTTTTAAAGAGTTATGAAAGAGTGCTGCCAACTTTGCTGATGACTTGCCACTCACTTGGCCCACCTGGAGGATGGTCAGGTTGGCCTTGTCCAAGTGTTGTAGGGTCTGCTCAGGGACATTCCACTCCAACTGCAGCTGCAGGGACCCGCTCCCAGGCACTTTCCATCTTTTTCATTCTGTCCAGCTGTTTAAAAGTTATTTCAAACTATTTTCTGGTGGGGAGGAAAGGAAGGGAAGTGAGTTTGCTTTGTCATGAGTTGCATCCCTTCTGCCTCCTTCTCTTGACCTATCCAGTCTGGGGACCTTTGCCTTAGGGCTGTGGCCTGGTTGTCCTGTGTGGGGAAGCCCTATAGTCCACGGTGTGCAGGGTGTGATGGTGCTTGCACAGTTCCTGAAGAGGGCATTGATGCACCATGCATGGCTGGGCCAGTGCTGGGCTGAGCTAACTTGGCTGGACCTGCAGTTACCCCAGCCCTACGTCCCAGCCATCCCCACTGTGCCAGGTGATGCCCCATCAAAGCCAAGTGAAAACTGTGTCCGAAAGAAGGACTGACAACAGCTGTTGTCAGGCTGTTCCAAAAGAGGAAAATGCATTTGCTAGCAGTTGAGTTGAACTGAGTTGAGGCTACACGCCAAACCTTCAGACCTCACCGACTCTGATCCATACTCTTACCTGCTGACTCCTCCTCCAACTGACGGTGATTTTTGCCTCCCCAGGTTGCTGATAGGATCTGAAATGCCTCCACAAACCTCCAGCTGTGAACAAGGTGTCCCTGTATCCCTGGGCATCAGTGTGAAAACATGTCTCATGCCTTCTCTTTTCCTTCCCTCTCCAGCATGCGTCCCACCCCGACCTGAGCTCAAACCCAAGGCTTGCATCTTCCTACATTCACTCTCACTTTTTATTTCCCCAACAAGGAAGTCTAGTGCAATGGGAAATGCACCACAGACCAAAGCATGACTGTTCAACACTGTGAAGAAACTCCCCAGTGAGGTGCACACTTTCATTATGGGGGACAGGACTGAGAAATGGTCGTGAATCCACTTTTTTCTGGAGGGGGATGAATTCACAGCTTGTCTGCCCCAGCCAGTAGCAGGGCGGGTCTCAGAACAGTTTGTGTAGATCTGCAGAGCAGACACTCATCTCCATCACCCCAGGGCTGGCCGTCCCCAAACGCATGCCGGTCCCAGTGGTGGTTTATGGTGTCCCAAAAGCGTTGATCACAGAGCAGGGTTGCAAGCCACCAGGGAAGGCTTCCCAAACCCAGCAGGGATGCTCTGGCACAGCAAGCTGCTTTTACAACACACCCCGTATTTTTTCCCTTGTTTTCCTAAAGAAATAAGATTTATGTGAATCATCCTGGGCTGTTTCAAACCAAATGATGTTGAGCAGAAGGGCCCTCAAGGAAATTACATTCCCTCCAGATTTGAAGGGGAAAAGCAGCCGCTGCTCCCAAGGAGCATGGCACCAAGGAAGCCCTCCCTTGTGTTTGGCAGGATCCAGGGCAGAGCCTCGCTGAAACCATGGTTGAAAAAATGGGCTGAGCTCCGCCCCTCCACCCATGGGAGCCCCTCCTCCCTCTGCCCGGCCACCCTAGCAGCTCCAGGTGCAAAAGTTGTTATGTTAAGCCTGTCCTGCACCAGCAGAGCTCTCATCTGGAAATGTGCAGAGGCAGCATTTGGGGTCAGGAGGGCCTTGCCCTGGCTGGGAAGAGCGGGAGCCAGTAGCAGGGGCAGGATGTACAGTGAGCAGGAGACATTGGAGTGGGTTGGGAGCAGGGACAGTAGTATGGTGGGACTATGACTTTGGGAATGAGTTGCTACCTAGCTGATGAATCAGTCTACAGGCATGGGCTATCCCCTCCTGCCATGGAGGAGGGGGCTTGCAGAAACCTTGTACAACCCCATATTGTCTTTGCCCTGGTCCCAACTTGTTCGGCTTTTTCCCCCACCTCTCAGCATATCTGGCCCGTTTCCAGGCTCCTGTAGGGTCCCAGGCCAGCTTGGTACTGTGTGTCCATGCTGAACAACGTGGCTGAGCCACAACGTGGTCTGACGGGAGACCTCATGGCATCTCCTTCCACCACGAGCAGGACAGGGAGGCTGGGATACTTCCCAATGGGAGGGCACAGACGAAATGCCCCACTCAGTCCATTAAATTAAAAGTGGGTAGATTTAGATTGGATATCATGAAGAAGTTCTTCATGGAGCGGGGTGTGAGGTGCCCCATCCCTGGGAGTGTTCAAGGCCAGGCTGGATGAGGCTTGGAGCAACCTGGTCTAGTGGAGGGTGTCCCTGCCCATGGCAGGGGGGTTGGAACTAGATGATCTTTAAGGTGCCTTCCAACCCTAACCATTCTGTGATTCTGTGATTGGTGGGGCTGCACACATAGCTGCCAAGTTCATTTCCCATCTGGAGGGGTGGCTTATTGCCACAGGAGATGATAGGACTGGGAAGCCTGGCTGTGTGTGATGGGAGGAAGACAACTGAAAGGGCAGGATGCTTGGATTCATCCCGCAGGGTTGTCATCTCCCCGCTGGATTTATCACCCGCTGCTAATTAGAGGCAGCCGGCTCTATCTAATGTGGACAAGCCCTGGCTGTGTGCTTGCAGGCAGGGAGGGCATGGCTTGCAACGTCCAGGCAAAGGGCTCTCAGATGCTTGAGCTCAGCTTGTGTCCTCAGGAGCTCCCAAGCTGAGCCGCAGATGGGCGTTGGTAAATGTGAAGGGTAGCAAAAGCGAGACAAGCTCAGCTGGGGCAAGCACAGCCCAGAGCTAAGCTTTTCTTTTGACAGCTGGCACCAGACATTCACAGGGGGATTATTTTTTATATTTTTTCCTGCTGAAGTGACCCAACTAGGCCCTAGAGGGGAGAAGATTATTTAAACCCACTGTATCCCCTCTGGTTCTTCCAACGTGGTCAACCCTGAAAGGCTGCAGATGCTATTCCACCTTCGGTCACTGTCCCATCTGCTAGGAACTGCAGATCCTACCCTGCATCAAGCCTTCCCCCACTGGGATCCCCTACCTGGATGGAGGCAGAGGAAACCACTCATGCTGCCCCGAGGATCCCCCCATTGTCTTTCTTGCTCCTGAGGAGATCTGATGACACAGCCAGGGCTGTGACTGTGTGAGCCACGTCAGGGTGAGGAGGAATCTCGGACAGGATGCAAGGAGCAGGAAGGACCTACTGCTCAGTTTGGTTTGGCAGCCCTTTACGGACAATAAAATGTCAGGCTGCAGAGAAGCTTGTGGTTTCATTTATTTATTTATTTATTTATTTATTTATTTTAATTTCTCTGGCTTTTGTTCAAGGCTGCGTCCTTAAGGACGGGGATTGTCTACCCTGGTGGCAGGCTGAGAGCATGGGTGGGCAGCTGGCTCTTTGTACTAGCGGGTTTTTTAACATGCAAACAATTTTTCTCTAGCGCAGGCTGCGAGAGAAGGCTGGAGTGGGTGTGGGTTCAGGGCGAGATGGCAGTGGAACTGGGCACCAGGATCTGGTTTGGTCCCAAGTCCAAACTCTGAAGCAACTTCTCTTTCTCACTGAAGTTTTAGGGGTTTCCAAGGGACCTGGGATTCCAGGGTGTCAGGAATTCAAGCGCATATTGTAGAGGAAGCTGCACATGTGGAATGAAATGAGGGAAGTCCCTTGCTGAACAGCCCCAAGAAGAGCCCAAAAGGAGGCAATGGGAGGGTCCCCATGGAAACGGCCAAGTAGGGTTTGATGGTATGTTCCAGTGTCCTCAGTAGATCAGCTGCTTCACCTCCTGGTTTTGGGTAGGGTTTGATGTTTTAGAAATGGTGCTGTTGCTTCCTAAACTTCTCACGGCAGGGACAGCTTCCTACAGCTGTGCACCTCACCCAGCCTGATCCCTGTTGTCATGCAGCCCAGGGGTCAAAGACCACCACACACTGCTGTCACACCGAGCGGGGGCTTGCAGGATCACAGTGACTGTGCATCTCCAACAGGTCAGAGAAGTGAGTTATGCTCTCTCCAGGGATAACCTCCCAGGCTCCATGTAACCACCTCCTCTCCTTGGCCACAGGGAGATGCTGTGAGCCCTGATGAGCTTAGACGCTGCCATTATATCTTCTACTTGAGCTTTCCTAAAAACTTCAGGACACCATAAGGAAACCAGTTCTTGTACGTAGAACAGCTGTTTCAGGCTCAACCCAAGCAAGAGTAGAGCTCCGTTCCTTGGAAGATGCAAAGGCTTTGATGGTTTGATGCCTGGTCTCCAGTATTCATACTAACGTGGTGCTAAGCCTCAGGAGCCTGCTGAGCAGCTCAACTGCTTTTGTGGGCCAGACATGTCTAGGACTGATGTCAGGCTAATAATAACAGGCTGATTGTTAATAATAACAGGCTGATCTAGAATCTGATACATGAAAGCATAAAGAAGTGTAATAAATGCCAGTCAATGTGGTTTTATGGAAAAGGGTCTTGTTGTACCAACTTGATTTCATTCTTTTAGATCGTAAGGTTGGTTTATAAACATAACTGCATATGCAACATGCTTGTAAAATCCTAGATTTGTACAGCGTGGCATTCCAGTGAGGGGAAAAAAAAAGCCCCACACATCAGTAGAGCATGTGTTAAATGAGCTAAGAGTTGGCTAACTGACAGATCTCAAAAAAGTGGCGATCAATGGGGAATCGCTAGTGACTGTTTCTTCAGTGGAAAATCCTAGGCCCAAAGCCATGCAGCCTTCTCCAGCAGTCAGCTGGAAATAAAGGCAAAATTCCTCCTGAAGAAGCTGGGAGGGGAGAAAAAAGAGATAGACAAGGACAGACAGCCACAGGGACTGGTCAGTCCCTCTTGGTCTGAAGTTGTTTCCATGCACACTTCAGCCCAGCTAGCTGGAAAAGGACCCCAGTGGTGGGCTGAGGAATCAAAGTGCAATGGGCTGTGGCTTGACCTCTTCATGGCACGACAGATTGTGTGGCGACAGCTGATGCAGCCAGAGACATCTCTTTGCAGGGCTTTTCATTTGGTAAATCTGCATACCATGACGGAAACGCTCTCAGTAGAAAACAGGTGACCAGCTGAGTAAGGGGTGCATGTAGGAATATGATTCAACTGCTTCAAATGGAGTCTGAAATTGGATACAACATATAGTTCTGGTGTCCACACTTTAGAGAGGATACTGAATTGTCTGTGTGGGGAGCATGCAGTCTGGACATAATTCCCTCTACAGCTATGGACTCCTTAACCCTAACAGAAAGAGCTGGAGACAGTTGCAGTATCAGGAGAAGGTGCATGCCCCAAGGGGAGTATCTCTCTGGAGTCTCTTTCAGTGACCTAGTTTTGCACCCTATGAGCTGTAAGATACTATTCTCTGGGATCACCATAGGATTACAGGATAATTCAGGCTGGAAGGGACCTCAGAAGGTCTCCTGCTCAAATCAGGGTCAGTTATGTGGACCAGCCTAGTTGCTCATGTCTTTATCTTGTGGAACTCTCCCAGGATGGAGACTGCAGGTATAACAGTAGAGGAACTGCAACCAGAAGGATTCAACTTTACTCCCCAGGTGTGTCACCTGGCTACAGCTGGGTAGTTACAGACATGTGTCTCTCTGCACTAATGAGCTGTATTGTCTTCCTCAACCTAGCAGATTTGCAACCCAGGAGTTCCAAGATGTTTGACCCTGGTATTTGGCAGCACTAGGTGGGTTTTCATGATAGCCCTTCATCACAGCCCTTGAATGCTGAGCATTCACGTACCGAAAATGAGTGCCTTGAACCAGGCAACCCCGAAACCTGTCTGGCCATCCTTCTGTGTCACCCACAACTGCCTAAGCACTGCAAAACAAGCTGGTGTTGTTTGCCTTAAAGATCAAAGCTCATTTAAATGCACTGCTTCTCCCTGTCTCCACCTGATATCCAGACAAGATGCCCTGGTGTAGATGAGTCAGCCCCTGGCTGAAGACACAGCCAGCCTCACAGTTATCTCCGCTAGGCAGCTCTTGCGTCGTGCTTCTGCCAGCGCTGAGCCGTCAGGTCTCTAATCATCTCCCACCCCCAGTCCTTGGAACGAACCCCAGCTTGGCCATGACACATCCCTGCAGGCTGCCTGGATGCTGTGGGAGAGTCACGCAGCCTCCTCTGCCCTGTGAGCCCCAAGGGAGATGTTGCAACAGAAACCAGCACCTGCAGCCAGGGAAGGGCATTTTCCACAGCCGCTGCTTTTGCAGGGAACTCCTTGGCTGTGCACAGCACATGTAGCTCTCCAGAGGGATGCGGGAGAGGCTGTCAGTTGAGTTTATTTTTCCTTTTTTTATTTTAAGGATGCGCTGACAAAGCTCCAGGTGGCTGTTTGGCAGCCAGGCTTTCTCCTCGGCTGCTGACACTGACAGCGAGTGACTCAGCCCTTTCCAGGCTCTGTGCAAGCCTATTCCCTTCTTGCCACTCAAATGTTTGCTCTCTCTGACGGTTAAAACAGATTCTGCCCTGAGGTCCTGCCCAGAGAGCAGCTCAGGCAGGGCAGCACAGCACCTTGCTGTGGTCAGGGCACGGAGCAGTGATTTGCAGAGCCCCACTTCTGAACCGTGCATGGAGTCATGTAAGTCTGGACAAAGAGTTTCTCCTTCCCCTCCTTGCTCTGTTTGCAGTGAAAGTTCCCAGGGCAAAATCCACCCTGGTGATGTGCGTTACTGTGCCTTTGCCAAGCGGTGCCTAATTTCCTGCTTGACTTTTCAGCTACATTCGTTGCAAACGTTTTAATTTTCTTCCCAACCCAAGCTCTGCCCTACATTTTCATACCTACGAGCATGGGAGTTTCCAGATACTGCAGTGCAAGCCGGGCAGCACCTCCTACCCTCCTGTGCTTCATGCCCAGGCCCACAGGGTCCCCCAAATCCAGGGGGGAGGTGAGACCTTCACCCCTGCAGTCTCCCCCTTGCTGCACAGCCTTTCCCTGATGGTGTCTGTCTCCCTGAGTACAGACGGAAGTTGGAAGACCCTTTCAGACTGCACAATGTCCTCAGGTGGAGATGTTGCAAAAGGGCTGATCCCAAGCATGTTGACAGGAACAGTGATGAGAGCTGCACTGTGCCCAGGAAGAATCGGTGTTGGCTGTGACAGCCAGCAGCAGTCCAAAATAAGCAAGGAAATGTTTCATCATAGCTCAGCACGTAGCAAACAGGTGGCATCACAGTGCAGTTTTTATCCAGCCCCATGATCTTGGACCATGGCTGATTTTGACCCTACTGAAGACTCTGCAACATTTGCCTCCGTGGTTCTGCAGAAAGTTGACTTTCTGAGGGGGGTGACATTGACAGGGTGAGCTCTGAGCTCTGAAGTCATGTCCCAAGGCTTTGGGTGTCTCCAGTGGGGGTGTCTCTTTGTGAGCTGGGTGTCTGGGGTCCCTCTGCAGTGGTGGAGCTCTGAAAGAATTGTCCATGTCCATTGATCCCACCCAAATCTCCAGCATTGCCTCTTGACTTGATCTGTTGACTGGGAAGGGAGCCAGGGATGAGACCACATTTCGGACACCCACCTTGAGCTGGGTGGATCTCACTAATTTTGATGTTGGCAAGGCTGAAGGCACTGAAATATGTGGCTGTGATGGGGCTTGTAGGTACCCACTCCCTTTGATGAGAAGGGGCTAAGGCACTGCAGGCCATGGCACAAGTTGGGAAGATATCCCCAGACTTGTGAGTGGCCAAATCAGACCTTTCCAGATATTCCTAATTTGATGGGTGTTCACAGTACTCCTCCTGGGGAGGGCAGAAACCTGTACATGGAGTGGCAACAGCCCAACACAGAGAGTCAGGGTCTGGCCTGCAAAGGGGTGCATGTTTTTAGGTGATGGAGGATGAGAAGGAATGCAGGTCAGAGGAGGAGGACAGCGTGTACAGGCAGGAGTGCAGCTGGGTGTTTCTCTGGCACATGTGCCCGCATTCAGAAGTCCCCCTAGCCCTCCTGGTTGGGAAGCAAAGCAGCAATTAGGCTGATTGATGGCCTAGTTGCTTATTTGCACAACCTCGAGGCAGTGCCCCTTGCAGCTTTGTGGTTCAAAGCATTGGAGGAGATAAGGATCTGCCTTGAAGAGCACCTGGGGAGTGCTGGGGAAATCCAAGGACAGCTCTGGTCATTCCACCTCTGACCTGCAGTCCTCCCCTCTTCCAAGCCAGCATTTTGACAAAAAGCCTTTCTGAGCTTACAGCAGCACAAGGAGAGTTTTCTACCCCCTCTTCCCCACTTACCTCACCCAACCCCTTGTAATTACTTTGTAGCTCCCACAATTAGCATCTGCTTTCTTTACTTACCAGCTCCTGCTCCTCAGATTCCATGGAGCCTCTGGCCTTTGCTTTCCTGCTTTGGTCATGGTAGGCAGAGTTAAAAATGCAACTGGTTTCATGAGTGAAGCCTAGTTTTGTGTCCCATGCGTGGTCTCTTGCCAGTGATGAAGCACTGAGCAGCTCTCACACAGGTGGTGTGTGTGTAATATCTCCTTTGGGTGGACTCTTGGGTGTCTAACCGAGGTTGAGCCATGCTCTACTGGACATGTCATTCAGGTCTTTCCTTTATCTGCTATTTTCATTGGCCTTGTAGGAACGTGGCATAGTTGGGAGCTCAGTCATTGGATTCAAATTCTTGGGACAGATGGGTCTTGCAAACTCTGCTGCAAATACTACTACGGAACCATCAGTCTGGCGGTGGAAGTGTAAGGAAATCTGATCACACTCCTGAATTTGAAGCAGCAACGTAAGTGCCCACCTTGCAGCTGCCTTGCAGTTCAGGATGAAAATCACATTATTTAGGTCATCTTTCCATCCTGACCCTGGGTGTCTGTCCTCTTCTTAGGAAGTCCTCAAAGGGTTTGAACACCATGTCCTCCCTCCAAAAGTCCATTTTGCCAACAGGAAATCCTACTCTAATATTCAACTCGACTCCTCCTTGCTGGTGTGCTGACCAGTCCACCCAGTCTACCCTTCCTGGGTGGACTGAGGTCAACATGTCTTGTGTTGCTCAATAGGGAGACACTGCCCCAAGACCTCAGTCACTGAGCAGCTGCTTGCTGACTGGTAGGTTTAGCTGTTAAACTGGCTTATAATAGAAGTAGCAAGGGAGGGAGAAGCATCACCAGATCTCCAGCTACAGGATCCTCCTAACCCAGGCAACTCTGGCAGGTGTGTTCATGCGAGCAGGCAATACATATTTAGGAGCTGGTTCCTCGCATTGATGCTTCATGGAAGAGCCCAGAGAGGCCAGTCACAGCTGATGCAGGTATTTGGTGTGTTTCTGGTACAAGGGCTGCCCACTGTACAGGTGACATCAAGTGGCCAAACTCTTGCACAACATGATTTATTAGCCATGGCTCCTTGGGGGCCCAACCACGGCCTTCAGTTGGGCAGCCTGTCCAACAGCATCCTACAGACTTGCTATGAGGCCAGGTCTTTCCACACAGGATAAAAGGCATCTCTGAGTCTTACAACATCTTTTATCCAACTGCATCAGTTGAGACATGCTGGACACAGGATCAGGGTGTGTAGGCTTTGCTTATGTCAATTACTTGATGATGAGGTGGGTATTTGGGAACTGTGACACTCTTTGGTAGCTTGGCTCATCCAGTGAAGTCAAGTCCACTGCCACAGACCAGCTCTGGGGTCTCCTTTCTGCCAGACCCTCTTCTGGAGGAGACCTCATTCAGGCTGTGAGTAAATGTTGTGATGGCTGGACTCTCTCTAGCAAAGCGCTGTCTCCTGACCCTGCTGTGATCATGGTGGCTGTGTTGACGGGGGGGGGGGGGGGGGATGCTGGAAGTGGGGGCTCCCTGGCCTAGCAATCACTGCTGAAGACCTGCATGATGTTTTGCTAGGGAATAGCTGGAGATGGACCATTCAGTGACTATGCTGGGTAAGCTGGAAAGCAGCCCATGAGGAAAAGGGCTTCATGTGCATGCCTGGAGCCTTGGGTGTACCCCTAGCACCTGCCTTGGAACTGGGAAAATCAATTCTCTCTGCTCTGGGCTCTACTTTCACCTACTTTAGCTGCAGCCCATCATCTAATTGTGGTAGGTCCAACCCTTTCCCAGCCATCTGTGTCGTCTGTCCTGGGAGCTCACTGGAGAGGGGAATGGGATGAGATGGGGAAAATAACCCAGGGAATGGGCTGGGGATGTGTTTGGGATGGGATGGGAGTGGACTGAGGTCTCCAGCCAAGGGGAGGCAGCATGACCCTGATACCTACCCCATGCACCCCTCCACTGTCCCTTGGACAGAGCGGCTCTGCCTCTGCCTCCCCTCTCTTGGTAACTCCCCCATTAGCAGCACTGTAGCACACAGGGATGTACAAAACAGTGAATGCTTTTTATTTTGCTGCTGGAGTGAAACCACCATAATTTCATAAAACTCAAAAAAAAAAAAAAAAAGTGATTACGAAAAGGCATACATTTTTTTTTCCTTTTTACACAAGACGTAAGTAAACAGACAAGTTTCTTTTTAAAAAGGTTATAAAGTGTCAAGATCCTATACCTCATCTGCATATTCAAAGTGATGCCATCTGATACAAAAAGCATTGGGTATAATAATTTAGCTATGGCTCAGACCAAAAAAAAAAAGTCATCTGGGCTTAATTTACATACTACTACGATTGCCCACGGAGTTAGAAAAGAAAATATGCAGTTCTTTTTGTTGCACAGAAAGAAACAGCAGGGAAGTCGAGAATTCACTGGGAGATTGTCATCTAAGGGGAAGCCAAGCGGCACAATGTCCCCCCTCCCCGGGAATGTCTGCTAGAGCCTGCAAGCGAGACCGCAGCCGGCCCGTGACCCGTCGCTGTGCAAAGAAGCCAGCCACATTTTTCTCCCACCAGACAGTATCCCATCCAAATCCACCCACCGAACTGTACCTACCCAGCCTGCTGGAAGCAAATGAGATATAAGACCCTGGAAACTGAATCAAAGTCATGAATCTCCCTGTGCGCTTTCCCACTGGGACTAATAAAAACCAAACAAACTCAATGAAAAAAATAAAATCTCATTCTACTGTAGATAGAGCAAGACTCTGCATCCTCAGGAAATCTGTTACTCATAAACCTCCTCATCCGAAGCTCTCAGTCCAAGCACCACAGTGTGTTAGCTATGGTTAGCAAGATTCATAATATCAATTTACAAATACACATCACCAGACCTTTCAATAGAGCTGGGCATTTGCGATGGCCCCATTGCCTTCCTTCCTGCTGCTGCCTCCACCACACGCTCCACCCAACTGGCAAACATGTAGAACAGAAGGGACACGAGTCAACCAAAACACACCTAAGGGCACACGTTTGTCACTGGTGAGAGGACACAGCTATGGACTCCTGCACAGATTTATTCCCCCACGCAAGGTTCAGCCATGATTGATTCCTGGGCAAAGCCTACAAACTTGGTTTGACTGTTAGAGCATCTCTGCCATCCCATGGGCCTCCAAACCTCTTGCGACCAGTTTGGACACCTGTCTCTGCAAACTATGTGGGTTTCCATGGAGAAAGGCGGATAGAGGTGAGGAGATATAACCCAGTTTGTGCCTTTGCTTCTGCAGAAAAGGGCAGGATAAGGTGGTTGGTTTGTGGCCAAAGTCATGGGGTTATCTGTTCCTTATGACATTTGCCAAGACCCAGTGGAGACAACTGAAGCAATAACAGAATTACCAAATATGCCAGATTTTTACGGCTCTCTTTTCAACATCTTGGCATCTGAGGTGAACCAAGGATTAGCATACAAACCCCCAAACCAGCCCAAACCATGAGCCCATGGCTGCTGAGGCCTCACTCTGGTGCTATGTGTCTACTGAGCTCCAACCTTCCCGCTTCCCCAACTGCCCCAAGATCCTGTGAGGGAACTGGACTCTTTTGAGATTTCTAACCCAAAACCCTGTTGGAAGATCACTCTATTTCTCCAGCCTGTTGTGTTTCTGTACACCTCTTTAGGCTGAAACATTGAAAAACTGGTGCCTCAGAGGTAGGAGTGGAAGTCGGTGTCAAATAAATCCCAAATATTTGGCAGTCCGAACCAGTGAAACATTGGAGTGGGTTCAAGCCCTCCATACAAGGATGGCAGCTCCTGGTCTGCTGAGTTATCCTGTCCACGGAACAGCACATTGGAGGTTACAGCAAGTTTCGGGGGGAGAGAAGAGACATCCATTTAAAAAAAGAAAAAAGAACAAAAATAGGACAATTAAAGCAACACGATTTTTCAGTGACTCACAAAACTGAAGGATGTCAAGACACCGCTCTGACAGCCAGAGGCGCTCAGAATTTGGCCACATGGAATTTCCCAGGTCAAGGACTGCTCTTACAGGAGAAGCTCCCTAATTTTAAGGTGGTTGGGTTGATGCTACATGAAGTGAAGGAGCACCACAAAGCCTGTCCTCCCCGTGTTCCCCTCAACCAAGCCCACCAAGCTGAGATTCCAGTGTACCCTCAGCAGAGCTCAGCACCGAGCACTTCAACCATAGAACCATGTGTGGAGGGGAAGAATTCCTATGGACAGGGAAAGAGGCTGAATTCAAGCCTTTCCATCCCCATTCTGACCCCAGCTCAAAAGCATCATGGCTGAAGCCCTGGACTGCTTGCCCTGGGCAATCTGCCATGCGATGATCCCATGAGTGTGGGTGAGGAAAACATTTCTCCGCTTCTTGCCAGGGCAGAAACATCTTCAAGCCTGCAAAGCATCGGTTCCAACCGCTTTATCCTAAACTCTCTACAAGTCATGGCACAGCCTATTGTGACCAGGGCGTACATGAGACCATGAAGTCTCCTGGCAAAGAGGGATTTGGGCTGTCCCCATCACAATGCTGAGCCACCTCTGACTGTCCCTGGGGGCAAAGCAGCACCTATTTTAGCAGCAGCAGGACACACCGGGGAGGAAGGGGATGGTGACCCACCCAGCGGGACTGCTGTAGTACAGCATCAGGCCTTCTTATCAGCCCATTTCTCACCCTTTCCAATGAACACAGACCCTTCAACCACTGCCACCTTCCCCATGAGACACAGGAACCAACAGCTTGGAATGGGGCAGGAGAAATCCAAGGGATCGAGGGCTGTCCCACCATGTGGGGGCATGGGCAGGCCCAAAGTGTGTAGTATAATAGCTACTAGGGGCCATGCATGGAGGGTTCTCACCTCACTTGTCACCACAGTCCAACCCACGGGATGGCCATCCTTGCCATGCAGCAGGGCTGGCTCCCGTCGGGAGAGGAGTGGTGCTGGAAATGACTCCGAGCTCCTCCATCCAGCAAGGTGGTACAATGCTGCCCCCTACACTTCTGCAGGTACTGAAGGTGTCTAACAAGCCTTCTTCACCACTTATCCCAAGATAAACCCTCTGAATAAAACGTCTCTGTATACTACGTTTTGGAAGGCACAGAAACCTTTGGAGATAGATACCCAACACAGGGCACTGAAGGCATCTCAAGTTGGGCAACCTAAAACCACAAGATGCCAGTAACTAGCCCGCCTTGCCCCAACATCTGTGATCCTCTGCAGCTGAGAGGGTGAGCAGCAGCCAGCCTAAAGGATACTCAGGGCATCCCTTGGGTCACACGTACGCCCTGGCGACCGCGGACGGCAGCCAGCTGTGACCAGGGAGCGGTCTTAGTGTGGGGACATGGGTCACCTCCCGGGCTCCACCAGGCAGCGACGGGAGAAAGAAAGGCCAGAGGACATGCGGAAGACAAATAGGGTTTTTTAAGTTTTTTTTTTTTCCTTTAATTAGCAAATTTCTTCTCATCCTTGTCAAAAGAAAAAAAACACCCTCACACCCTCTACATGCCCACCGCTCCAGCTGCTGCAAGTGTTCAAAGGCAGAAAGTTGAAAGATGTTTGATGTCCCAGCTCAGGGGCAGCTCTGAGTCCTCCCCACCAGGGCACACGCCACAGTGTTTTGGGGTGCAAGACGTCACGTTACAGATGCCTCTGGGTGTGGGAAAGGCAGATGCAAAATTTGGTGATGTGCTCTTGCCAGGAGCACCCAAAATCCCCCAGGAAAGCTGCAGCCCAGCCCTTCCGCCAGCAAAGGCAGCGGTGGAGGACATGGACATACCCCGAGATGCATGTTGCATTCCCAGGGCATCACAAGCAGAATTGGGGTTTGCACCACAGGTTGGTGATGGGGACATGATGGGAGAAAACCCACCAGCCCATGCATTGAATCTGGAAGCTATAAATAAGAATACCCCACCCTTTTGGGGGACCCTGCACCCCAGCAAACCCATGTGCCTTGAAGTCCTGCCACAGTCCCAGAGTTTCCCAGCGCCCCTGTCTTCACTGCAGTGACTCCCGATGAGACCCACCTACAGCATCTCAGCCAGCATCAAGGCAACAGGGAGATGGTGAAGTGGGAGAGGAGCCAGGAAAAAGGGAATGGTGCTGAGGGAGAATTAGCTCAGCCCTTCCCGTGGCCACAGGGCCAGCACCAAGCTACATGCCCCATCCACCTCTTCCTGCCATCACCATCTTCCCCGCCCCCCACCAAGGCCACTGTGCCTTCCCCACCTTCGACCCCACTGCTGAAGCCCTTATTAATAGGGAAGAGGTGGGAAAGGGTTTTTCTGGGGGTGCTCTGGCCCTTCTGCTCCCCATCCCTTCTCACAGCCCTGCCTGCATCACCCCAAACCAATCGTCCCCTCTCAGTGCAATGGGAGGGGAAAGGGAGGAGGAGGGTGGTGATGAAGAACCGTCAGGTGAGCTCATTGCCTGCTAAGGCCGAGAGTAAAAGGGCAGTGCTGCCTTCCCTCCTTGGGGCTGTAGCTGGAAAA
This sequence comes from Rhynochetos jubatus, assembly GCA_027574665.1. Classification (NCBI taxonomy): domain Eukaryota; kingdom Metazoa; phylum Chordata; class Aves; order Eurypygiformes; family Rhynochetidae; genus Rhynochetos; species Rhynochetos jubatus. Next base: position 4,073,811 of record CM050648.1, on the reverse strand, counting down.
AGCAGCCATTCTGGGGGGTCCAGCAAGATGACCATGCTGTGGGTGCTGGAACATGTTGGTGGTGCTCCATGTCCCTCCACCCTAGCCCTGTCAGTGGGGTGGCGCGTGGGGTGCACAGGGCTGGGTGAGAAGGTGAGGGGGTGGGATGTGTGCAAGTGCCCGGGTGTCTGTGTGCACGGATTTTGGCAAGAGGTCATTGAGGTTACATGATGCAGCATTTGTTCTTGTGGTTATGAGGGTCCTTAAATCGGAGTCTCTGCTTTGGTCGGTATTTTTCCAAGTACGTCAGCTGCTTGCTGTTGATGGCTCCTCTGCGCTTCCTGTGGGGACAGAGAAGGGCCAGCACAGTCAGCGGTGTGGCATGAGAAGCCCCTCCACCCTGAGTCCACCCCTATTGGTGTGTTGAACCCCCCTGCCTGGACCAGGAAGGGATTTTGGAGGCTGCATCCTTCTGCGTCCTCCAGGGATGGAGACAGGCACTGACCCCAGCAGCTTTTCTTGCTCATCCACCCTGCGAGTCTTAGGACATGGAGAGCCATGAAAGAAACATGTAGGGAGGCTGCCCAGAGAGGGGTGCCTGCCAACAGCCCCCACAGGATGTTCCTGGATGCCTCCCCAGCCTCCTGCAGCCCTGATGCAAAAGCACAGGGTGCTTGGTGCTGGACTGCCTTTTCTCCTGTGCCAAAAGGAGAAAAAAGCAACCCCAGAGCCCCCAAAAAACCCTGAGGCAACCCAGGTCGCTCCCTAGGAGAGGGGCTGCTTTCTCCCCCGACACCAAAACACCACTTGACTTACTGTCGGATAAACTGGATGGCATCTTCGTACTTCATCCCGCTCTCGATCAAGGCCAGTGCGACGAGGACGGGAGCACTGAAAGGCAATGGCAGCGGTGGTCACTCCCCAGCCACGTGGCCCAGAGGCCGACAACCCGTCCTGGGGCAGGGGGACATGCCGCAAGGCTGTAATGGTGGCACTGCAGGCAATCTGGCTTTTAGTTTGTAATTTCTTGCCATTTGGCTGCAAGTGCTGCCCCAAGGAACTGCCGATTTTAGTGGTAAAACCCCCATGATGGGGTGGGCAGCTGTTAGCTAATGAGCACAAGGACTCTGGAGGCAAATCAGAAAAGTGGATGTAAATACACATGCAAAACCTGACCTGCAGTGAGGGGAGCAGCAAAACACAGTGGCTCCTGAAACACAGTGGCTCCCAGTTGTAGCAGGAAGCATTTTGCAGTATTTCCATGTTGAGTTCTTAGCAAAAGCAAAATCACTGTGGGGCAGTGGCGGGACAACACTGAGCAACCCGGGTCCCCCCCAATGCCCAGGATCTGGCCATAAGAAGTGCAAGGCAGAGCTCCAGCAGCAGCCCTCCCTGCCAATGCCTATTCCCACTAAGGTCTTCACCGCATGCAAAACCCCTGCTCTAAGGTGGAAGGAGGAGAGCAGGCATGGTTTTCCCTCCTCCTCCTTCATGGGTGGGGTGGCAGCTGGGATGCTGGGTTCCAACTTACCGCCCCAGGCCAGCCACGCAGTGCACGGCCACGCAGCAGCCGGGGTCTTCGCAGAACTTGGTCTTCAGCAAGTTGAGCCAATCTTCCACTATCTTGCTGGGAGGAGGCGCTCCATCATCGAACGGCCAGTCCTGCAAGGCAAGGGCAAGGTTGGGGAAGAGAGAAACACTGTCAGACCCTGGGGAAAAACTCAGGGGATTGCTTTCTACTCAAGATGATGGTCTTTTGGTCCTTGGCAGTGGGGAGGTGGATGCGTGTGTGGGCAACTGGGCTCACAGTGCAGCTCCATGGGGGTGTAGCAGCCATAAAAGTCTAGGTCTGGAGTCCTCCCATCTCCTTTGGACAGGTTCGGCCTTCAGGAGCACTTACAGGACCTGCAACATGGTCCCCATGTCCTCCTGCCTCTGTGGACCATGTTGGCCTTCACCTGACTCCTCACTGTTCGGATGAGAGCTCTGAGGAGCTGCAGCCCCCATCTCTCCCCACACCAGCTCCCATCTAAATCCAGCACTTGGGAGCGCAATGCCACTTCGTAGGAAGTTTGAGCAAAGGTAGATTGGAGATGGCTGAAATCTCAGGGCCTGACATGGTGATGAAATTCAGCTTGCTGTAACCCATGGGAGTGAAAGTGAACACACAGCCCCGAAAGGATGCTCTGGGGACCCCCTTAAAACAGCCCTAGAGAGAGCAGGAGGGAGGGAGACAGACCCCTCCAAATGGGAAGATTTAAACAGCATCCTTCAGGAAAGGCTCTTAAGGGACAAAACCCAAGCATTCATCTTCCAAGCTTCATCCTCAAGCTGCATGGACTCCGCATCGGTGACGAAGTGAGTAAAACAGGTACTGCATTAAGCAATCCTGGCCCTGAGCTCTGCTATGGGGGAAACTTTGACACTCCTTGCCTGTGACTGCTGCAGCATTTTGGGGAAGGGACAGTCTCTCCTCATGGGCACTGGTAGCCAGTTAAGGCTGTATGTCTCTCTCTCAAAATGGGGAATTCTCTCCCAAAATGGATTTGACAGGAAGAATGTGGCCACTTGCTATGGCAGCAGTGGGAGAGGGGGAGCATCGCTTAAAGAGAATGTGGCAGTGCAGTCCCCGGTGAGTGGGGAGGACGGGGATGTAATCCTCACGTTTGAGGAGTGAGTCACTAAGCTGCTGTGCTGGAGTCATCCCTGATGTAAGATGGCAAAAGAAGCCACTGAGCTTCACTTCAGTCTTTGAACCCATAATGTGATTTCAGTGTGGCTTTGCTTGGAAAGGAGTTTGCTGGGCTTCAGGGTACCCTAATGCTTAAGCCAGCCCACCCACAGCCCGTGCTCATCCTACAAGATTATCTTCTCCCCATGGCATGTGGAAAGCACTGCTTCAGCCATGAGCACAAGTCACCGGGCTTGCACCGGTGATGATATACGGTATCGCAAAATCATCGGATTATAGAATGGTTTGGGTTGGAAGGGACCTTCAAATGTCATCTAGTTCCAACCTCCCTTTCACTAACCAGGTTGCTCAAAGCTCTGATCAGCCCTGACCATGAACACTTCCAGGGATGGGGCATCCACAACTTCTCTGGACCATCTGGTCCAATGTCGCATCACCCTTATCATATATCCAACCTAAACCTACCCTCTTTTAATTTAAAGTTGTTTCCCCTTGTTCTGTCACTACAGGCCTGTGTAAAAAGTCTGTCTCCATCCTTCTTATAAGCCCCCTTTATATATATTGAAAGGCCATCCTAAGGTCTCCCCAAAGCCTTCTCCAACCCCAACTCTCTCAGCCTTTCTTCACAGCAGAGGTGTTTCAGCCCTCTAACCACTTTTGTGGCTCTCCTCTGGACCTGCTCCAACAAGTCTCTGTCTTTCTCATGCTGAGGACTCCAGAGCTGGATGCAGTACACCAAGTGGGGTCTCACCAAAGCAGAATAGAGGGGCAAAATCCCCCCCCTTGACCTGCTGGCCATAATCCTTTGGATGTAGCCCAGGATCGGTTGGCTTTCTGGGCTGCCAGCACACACTGCCGTCTCATGTCCAATTTTTCATCCACCAGTATCCCCAAGTCCTTCTCCACAGGGCTGCCCTCCATCCATTCATCACCCAATCTGTACTGATACTGGGGATTGCTCAGACCCATGTGTCGGACCTTGCACTTGGCCTTGTTGAACCTCATGAGGTTCTCATGGTCTCACTCCCCAAGTCTGTCAAGGTTTCTCTGGATGGCATCCCTTCCCTCAAGTAACCTCCGTCAGCTTTAGAGATTGCTCAGGATCCCCTGTGACATGCGGACGAGCCCAGAATAGAGGCATCCAAAATCCCCCAGGGAGCACATGCAGGATGCGACCACCATGGTCATCGTGGCTGCGGATGCCAGCACCCAGGCATACCACACCAGAGTCAAGCCTTGAACAGCCTGTGCCTATTCCTCAAAGAAAGGGATAGACTAGATAATCTATCTATCTATATACGTATTTTCAGACTAGATATAAGGGAAGAAATTTTTTACAATGAGGGTGGTGAAACACTGGAAGAGGTTGCCCAGAGAGGTGGTAGATGCCCCATCCCTGCAAATACTCAAGGTCAGGTTGGACAAGGCTCCGAGCAACCTGATCTGGCTGAGGATGGCCCTGCCCATGGCAGGGGGGTTGGACTAGATGACCTTTAAAGGTCCCTTCCAACCCAAACCATTCTGTGATTCAGCGATTCTACTTTATATATTTGATAGAGATATACAGAGCTATATAGAGGTATGTCTGTATTTGCACAGAAATATCTATCCCTAGATACACGGGATATAGATATTCCTTTATACATCTTACACAGTTTCTATATAGTTATAGAAAGCTGTATCTTATATGTAGAAACAATATAGTTTCTATATAGTATCTTGCATAGTTTCTATATTTAGGATATTGATATCCCTGAGGAGAAGGACTTGGGGGTACTGGTGGATGAAAAGCTGGGCATGAGCCAGCAGTGTATGCTGGCAGCCCAGAAAGCCAACTGTATCCTGGGCTGTATCAGGAGAAGTGTGGCCAGCAGGTCGAGGGAGGGGATTCTCCCCCTCTACTCTGCTTCTAAGAGACCCCACCTGGAGTGCTGTGTCCAGCTGTGGAGCCCTCAGCGTAAGAAGGATATAGACTGGTTGGAGAGAGTCCAGAGGAGGCCACGAAGATGCTCAGAGGGCTGGAGCACCTCTGCTATGGGGACAGGCTGGGAGAGTTGGGCTTGTTCAGCCTGGAGAAGAGAAGGCTCTGGGGAGACCTTCTAGCACCTTCCAGCACCTGAAGAGGGCCTACAAGGAAGCTGGGCGGGGACTTTTTACAAGGGCCTGTAGTGACAGGAGAAGGGGTAATGGGTTTAAACTGAAAGCAGGGAGATTTAGATTACATATCAGGAAGAAGTTCTTCCCAGAGAGGGTGGGGAGGCACAGGAACCGGTTGCCCAGAGAAGCTGTGGATGCCCCATCCCTGGAAGTGTTCAAGGCCAGGCTGGATGAGGCTTGGAGCAACCTGGTCTAGTGGAGGGTGTCCCTGCCCATGGCAGAGGGGTTGGAACTGGATGGTCTTTAAGGTCCCTTCCAACCCAAACCATTCTATGATTCTATGATCTCCGTATACAAAACATATCCTAGGTATAGATACCTCTCGACATTAAAGATACGTAGAGACGTACGTGTATCTTAGATACAGAAACTCAGACTGAAGGACTCCAGCCAAGAAATAGAGCAGAATTTGGTCTGGAAGAGAGCAGAGATGACCTCCTACATACACATCATGTATGTAAGATACAGCTATCTTTCTCTGCAAGATATATCCTACAGAGACACAGCATCTATATCTAGAGAGATCTGCATCTGGAGGATCTGTATCTAGAGAGACATAGGGTTTATTATCTACCTATATCCCAGAGGATCTAGGAAATAGCTATCTTTATAGGATATACACTATACAGAGGGAGCTATATGGAGAGAACCATTCTATGACTCTATGATCTACACACAGAGGACCACCCCAGGACACATGAGGCACTTCCAAACCCTTTCCTAAATAACAAGCAAAGCCTCACTTTCCAGCTGGAGCTGAACTCCTTGGCAGGGCAGTCATGCCTGACATCATCTCCAATTACTTATCAGCCAAGATGCAGCCCAGGCAGCTGCCTGCTTTCCCTCCTTGCCTTTTCCTGCTTGCTGCCTGCTCCCCTTCATTCCCCAGAGCTGCACCAGCCAGCTGCTGGAAAAGGAAAAACCTGTACCCTCCCTGGATAAGATAACACTGGGGGTAACGGGAACCATGCGCTTCTTCGACGTGGGATCAGGCGCTCTGACCCCTTGGATGCTTTACACCCCGAGTGACAGGCAGGGAAGGCAGCTGCCGACTCAACTGAATGAGTCACAGTTTCGGGTGCGTAGGCAGCACTTTCTTTTTTTAAAGTGCCAGCCCCATCTCAGCCCGGGGAGCAGGGAGCTCACCCACATCACCCTGAGGATGAAGTTACCCTGCTCCCAGGCAAGCGTGATGCCACTTCGGTCTATCTGAAATGCAGGGTCCTTAGCAGACCCCAGGGATGGGGGTATTTAAGCAGCAGGGGTTGGCAGGCCCCTTGGCACCCATCCCACCATCCACCTACCATGACGGTGATGCCGTCCTTCTCCAGGGGAGTCTTGTCGTAGGTCACTTCGCACACTCGCACAACCGTGGTGGCACCGTACTTCTTCAGGTCCTGGTGAGGGAAGAAGGAGGGGTCTGAAAAAACCCTGCCAGTCACACTCCTGTTAACCCCAATGCATTTGAGCCCTGTTATGACCACACAGACCCCTATGGACCCTAAACCAGAGCTGTGCCCCATCTCTGAACCCTTGAGCAAACCCAAACCCCATGGTCCATCCAGCCTGGGAAGTGCAAGGAAACATTAAATCCCAGGGCACCAACGCTGTGTGGCCATGGTAGGGTTTATACACAACTTCACGGCTCCTTGGATTTGCAACCCCACCACAGGTGCAAATCCCCCAAAGGAGAAATTATTTGTGCCCAGTGAGGTCGCAACTCCTGCCTCAGAAACACATGGAGGTGACTGGTGTGTGGGGGGGTCGTAGTGCAGCCCAGTGACAGTGCTCAGCATCTTTGAGATTATTGCTCAGGGGCTCCTTCTTGACCTCGTTGCCATATCCCATCATCACTCCAATGTGCCACAGGCTTAGGTGTGGGTTTTGGGCTGTTTCCAGCATGGCTTGTTGCCGGCCGCATGGATTGCCCATGGATTATTTGGCAGTGTACCGGCCCGTCGGGCGCTGCTTGAGATCGTTCCCTTCAATGATCCATCTCTCTCCTTCCCTGAGTGTGCTTGCCAGACCACAGCAAGCCTCTGCTCGCTCGGCAGCTTGGCCAATAACTGAAGAGGCTGGAAGAAAGGGGAATTTCACCCTCTTCTCACTGGTGCCATCCCCATGGCCATTTACATGGTGTGCAAGGGCACAGGGCAACTGTCCCTGAATTCCAACCCCCTTCCTGCAGCTCTCTGAGCTGGCAGCGCTCACACTTTCAGTGATTTTTCGGGTGTCTATTGAACTCAGAGGATGCTTTTGGTGCCAACATGTCAGACCTAAGGCGAAACTCCCTCACCAGGCTCATGCACAGCCCCAGGTCCCCCCACAACCAAAGCAACATCCCAAAACACCTCCTCATAAGAAGCAGCACAGCCCCAGGTCCCCCCACAACCACAGCAACATCCCAAAACACATCCTCATAAGAAGCAGCTGCTTGTGCTGGCCTGACCAAACCTGCAGGATGTGGTGTTTACACCAGGCATTGATAAAAAGAGCACATTGGAGCCTTTTGCTTTGGACCATGGACACACATCCATTAATCTCTCCCTAACTCCTGGCTGCTACCAGCGACAGAGGCAGCGTTCCCAGACAGGGCACTGTCTCTGGCTCATGCAACACCAAGCCCTCCAGCTCCCTGTGCACTACCCAACGCACTCTGGGAACTGGAAAGACGCTGGGATATTTGGGATGAAAAGTCCTTATCAAGGTGCTGGGAAATGCAGGGGAAGTGGTGTGCATCCATGTACATCTCTGCAAAGCCCCTCAAATGGGATGCGCCCGTGGAGCTGGAAGGGGATACAACATGAATGGGGAACCCTGCTCCATCTTTGCTGTCCCCAAACACCACTCTTGGGGTCCTCCAAAGCATCCTACCCCAAAAAGCCAGCAGTGGTTGGACCCACTGTGCCGGGATGCCACTGGGGGCCATGGTACTGTAGGTGATGTGCCGCTGTCTCATCCTACACAGGTTTGATCCCTGTTGCATCTCAACATTCCCTTTTAGGCCCCAAATGTGCAGCTGGGCCACAGTCCCCCCCTTCCAGTTTCTCCTTACCTCCAAGAAGGTGTTGAGCGTGGCGTTGGTAGGGTTGTGGGTGATCAGGAACCTCATGTTTTTGTAGCAGACCTCCACTGGTGCAGGGCGGTTCATCCGGGCCATGGTGGGACGGGACGAGGGTGGGGTGGTGCTGACAGCAGTGGGGAAAAAACCCAAGAAAAGCGTGGTGTGGAGGGGAGGTAAGAAAAACAAAACAAAACACCCCTCTGCACTTAAAAAATAAAAATAAAACAGGTTTGAGAACTCAATATACAGATGTTGTGCAAATAATCCCAGCTCCTGGGAGCGCGCCGGCTTCCTTGACACACTGCAAGCCCCCCCGGGGAAAAAGCCAGACGGGGAAAAAATAATATTAATGATAATAATAATAATAATTATAATAATAATAATTAAAAAAAAAATCCCTTTGCTGTAGTGTCGGTGTCCTCGGCGTGTGTGCGACGGCGAGTGGCTGCCGCCTCCGGTGCTGCGCGCTCCCTGGCGCTCTAGAAAGGCCTCTGCATATGGGGGGGTGGCGGTGGCGGGAGGGTGACCCCCGTCACGTTACCCCATCGGGGTATGTGGAGTACTTGGGGGCGGCACGGGTGGCCGGGAGCCTACGGGGCGGCGTCGGCGGCGTCCGGCAGCGGTCCCTCACTGGGGCGATCCATGCACAGGAGCCTTGAATGGTTGAGTCGGAGGGTCGGGATGAGAGGCGAGACGAGGTGAGGTGGCCGGGCGCTGCTTTACGGGGCGGGCTGCTGAGGGCTGCGGGGCTCAAAGCTGCTCCTCAGCACCTCCATAAATCCCAGCAGACAGCAAGGCTGTAGGGGAGGGAAAAGAAAATACAGTGGTGAGGGCATCCTCCTCCCCAGGCTGGTTCCAAGGAAGTCTGCGGCTGGTATGATGGTACCCCTGAATCCACCAGCACTCGCCGCATCCCGCACAAGCATCCTTGACCATGTTCATCTTCGCAGGAAACAGCAGATTAGAAGGGGAGGCAGTATTCAAAGAAAAAGCTGAAATACTGTCTGAAAAGCTGAAACGGCACTGGGAAGTGGGGGTAAACACACACTCCCTCCCACCAAAAGGGAAAAGCACATGGCAAGGAAGGGGCTCGCTCTCACTCCACCCAACACCAGCACCCAGCTGGTGTATTTAAACACTCAAGCCACGCGAGCTGACTGCCCCCCCCCCAACCCTGGCACCTATCCCTTCTCCCCGCTCAGACCTCACCTTTGTGTTCCCAAAACGTCAGGGCCACACAGCAGATATTCCCACCCGGAATGCAGCACTCTGCCCGAAACCAGCTGCTGCCCCTAATCGGCCACACGCTCCCGGCGCTGCTCCAGCGGCTGATGTCCACCAAATGCACCTCTAATGCTCTTAGGCGAACTAAGCTGCCTGCAAATGAGCTTTCTTGGGGCGGGGCGGGGAGGGGGGGGAAGCAGAGGAGGGGGCTGTGAGCAAGCTGTTTCACCAATGCTGGGTGATAGATGTGTCCACCCTGCTCGCTCATCTGCACCCCCATCACCACCAGCACATTGCTCCCTGTAAAGTACCCCGGCCTCGCAACCTGGAGCATCTTTGCCTTCACGGATGGCAATGGGAAGAATTAAAAAAGAAAATCAATTCCCACTGTGGAAATGCCAAAACCCAAGAAAGGATGGGCTCGGGGGGAGGCGAGGGTGCTGCCAGCCCCGCTCGAGGTGAAAGGAAAGCCAGCACTTCCCAGGGTCCGTTACCAGCCGGACTCTTGTTTTGAAGCTGGTCCTTTCCCTGGGTCAGCGGCTGCTTAGTGCCTCGTGGCCAGAGCCTCAAAATAGACCATAAGCACATAAGTAACCCGAGCCGGGCTGGCATGCACCCCCTTGCCACTCCTCCCGATGCCCCAGCACCAAAAAACTTTCCCCTGTGGGTTTTTTAAATCCGATGCAAGGAGACAAGGTGGGAGTAGGGAGGTGTGCTGACCATCTACCGGCTCATCACACTGCCCAGGTGCTGCTGCTGGGCTCCTCGCTGCCTGAGCATCATTTACAACCTGCCCTGCTGGTTCCTGCTTTGCCAGGATCCCTGGGAATGAAGAAATCAAGTAGCAAAAAATCAAATGGCAAAGGGGAAAAGAAAAAAGCCAGGTGAGGTGGCAGGGGGAAGCAGGGCTGCTGTCCTAAACATGCCCAGCTTGGCTGCTAAAATCATGGACTGGCAGGCCACTAATTCTTTATTACTGGCAGCACGTGTAAGCCCTGGCACTGCCCCGGCACACAGCGCATCCCCAAACCCACAGGTTTACAGCCAGGATTTTGGAAAGGAGCTTAGAGGGGGCTAGGAGCTGGGAAAAGGCCAAAACACAAGGGGATTTCAGCACTGAGCCCTCCCAGTTTCCCATTGAGAAAATCAGATTTTAGCAGCTGATGGAGGCTGCAAGGTTGGCTGAGGGATGGGAAAGAGGTGAGAACGGCCTCCCAGTAGTGTTTTGGGTCTGATTCAGAGCAGCTCAGCTGTAGGTGACGCTGAACGCTTCCAGGGCAGCTCACCCTTCCTGACTGGATGACCGCAACTGGGATCTTTGCTCAAACCTTGCAATGCTCCTGCAAGGTGGGACAGGAAACCTGCTCTATCCTTGGGCTTAATGTGCTTTTTCGGGTGATGTTCCTTAACATCACTTTGCTTGCAGGGTCTGCTGCCCCCCAAGATGAGGACACCGTGGCCGGGTAAAGAAATGGTATTTCTGGAGGGTAATTTTGGGCTGGTTTTGGTGACGTGGCTACTATAGATCCAGCCGCTGAGCTGAAGGCCAGCACAGCCATGAAAAGCCTCAGCAACCCAGCGAGTGATTGTTTCCCAAGAAAAAACTACTAGCAACCCCTTCTGCTAGCTTCTTTCTTTCTTCTCCATTCCACTTCAAGGAAAAAAAGAGGTTAAAAACCTCAAAAGGGATGGGAGGCAGGAGGGACGGGCAGCCACAGATGCCTGCTCAAAGGGAAGAGCTGCTGTAAAGCAGGTATTGCCCTCAGTCATCTCCTTTCAAACCCCGCTTCTCTGAAGCCAAGGGCCTGAGGATCATCTTCTTTTCACGCCTTTGGCTCATTTGGTCTAAAGACCATGTTTAACGACATCTTGCCTTCTGCCCCTTTGGGCTCGATGCACTAGTGTGTGAGGTGCTTGCAGTGCACAAGGAAAAGCAGCAAAACATAACTTTGCCCCCTCCAAACAAGCTCATACCCTTTTTTAACCAGCTGCAGGGTTGTGTCAGTACAAAGGGTGCCCAGGTTTAATCATGTCCCGGATTAAAACCAGCTGCTGAGCAAGCCCATGGGACTGGGAGCCGCTGCAAGCACCAATGCCAGCATTGCATGCCGGGAGCGGTAGCTTGCTCCCCATCGTTATCAGACACACGGTTCATGCTCCATTGGCATTCTGGATGCCATGTAATTTTTTATTGGCTTGGGTGTGCTTGCTGCCAGTAACGGAGGCTCACTGAGAACCGCCTACATACGAGAACAGTGAGTGCTCCTTTCCCATAAGGTCTCCTCTCCAGTGGAAGCGTTTCAAGTATTTGGGCAATTGTACATCCCGGCAATTCAGCCCCGAAGCCCATAAATCCCTAATGGATATTCAAACACAAATCATCCCCAGCTCTACAAGCTGCGATGCTGACCACCACATTAAGCGTGGCAGAACAATGTAGAAAAGGGTATTCCAGCTAATATTAATAACCTGCCAAGTGAATAAATATCCTTCCGACTCAAGCACTGCAGAGAATCTGGATAAAGCACGTGAAGATGCGGTAAATCCTGGATGAGGATGCTGAGCAGTGCAGTGCTGGCCTTTCAGGCTCAAACCCATAGGCGTTGTACTGGGCTTGCCTGGCAAGGTTTTGGCAGCAGAGGGGGAGGCTGCAGGGATGGCTTCTCTGAAAAGCTTCTAGAAGCCTCCCCTATGTCTGACAGAGCCAATGCCAGCTAGCTCCAAGACAGATCCATCGCTGGCCAAGGCCAAGCCCGTCAGTGACAGTGGTAGCAACTCTCTGATAACATGTTTAAGAAGGGTAAAAAAAAGCCTGCAGAGAGGAGATTTTGCAGCAGAGAGCAAGATGTGAGAGAAACAACTCTGCAGACACCAAAGTCAGTAAAGAAGGAGGGAGGAGGTATTCCAGATGCCGGAGCAGAGGTTCCCTGGCAGCCTGTGGTGAGAGGACAAGCTGTGCCCTTGCATCCATAGAGGGTCACAGGGGGAGCAGAGACCCCCTTGCAGCCCATGGAGGACCCCACACCGGAGCAGGCTCCTGGCCAGGGCCTGTGGCCCCATGGAGAGAGGAGCCCAGGCTGCAGCAGGTTTGCTGGCAGGTCTTGTGAACCCCCCGGCACCCCAAGGAAAGGACCCACGCTGGAGCGGTTCACACTGGAGAAGTTGGAGGACTGTTTCTCATAGGAGGAACCCCACAGTGGAGCAGGGGAAGAGTGTGAGAATTCCTCCCCTTGCACGAGAGATAATGTGTGATGAACTGACCAGAACCTCCCATTCCCTGTCCCCCTGTGCCGCTGGGGGGACGGAGGTAAAGAAAACGGGAGTGACGTTGAGCCCAGGAGGAAGGGAGGGGTGGGAGGAAGGTGTTTTAAGATACGGTTTTAGTTCTCATTTACTCTGACTTGACTGGTGTTAATTAATTTTTCCCCCAAGTCAAGTCTGTTTTGCCTTTGATGATAATCATTGAATGATCTCTCCCTGTCTTTATCTCAAGCCATGATAATTTCATTGTATTTTCTCTCCCCTGCCCATCTGAGAAGGGGAGTGATGAGTGGCTTGGTGGGCACCCGGACTTCAGCCAAGGTCAACCCACCACAGGGGTGAAGCCCAACAAAGGAAATCCAGCATGAATGACCTGAGGAGCTGGGTACCCTGCTGCTACCGTCCCACTGCCATGCCCAAGGCCTGGGAGGGATGGGGACCACCTCCCTGCAATGTGCCCATCACTTCCACCCCAACATCTGGAAACTCATCTCACAGCTTCGACGGCAACATTTGCCTTTGAATTCCCACAAGTATTAATGCAACACTGGGCTTCTTCCTTGCACAAGCCCCAAAAGATACACATACCACGGAGCCGCAATGATGGTTTTTTGCCATGACTGTGGGAGTTTCTGGTTCTTTCACAAGAAATTTTGCAGCCAAGAGCCCGGTGAGGATTCATTGCGAATGCATTCTCGTGTGGCAAAAGAGCAATGGGGGATACGGACCACCGAGCCACCACCTCCCTGCCTATACCCCAAAGCAGAGGGGATCACCAAGCTCTCATAGTTACTCCTTTACAATGTGGCGGCTCCATTACGCACACTTTGGCCTCCCAACCTTCCAGGGACGGACCCTGAAACAGCGGGGATGGGGCTGCTTTTCCTCCCAGCACGTCTAGGCAAAATAAAGGCCAGGTCTTCCTTGCTGCAGTTAACGCAAAGTCTTGGCTGGAGCGGTGAACAGATGCCAGACCTGACAGCTACGCTGCTGGTACTTGGGCTAGCAGGACGCAGCTGGTGAAGTCAGTTTTTCCTAAGCACAGCAACTCCCCAGGCAAAGGAAAAGGAAGCTCTGCAGAGCCAAACTGTCGCTCCACATGGGCTTTAGCAGTGGGACTCGGAACAAAGGCTTTTACTCACCCAAACAACGTGTACCTTACTCATATATAAATATAGTTATCTCCCGGGTGAGCACATCTCATGTTCAAAGTTCACCTTCAGAAAAATATAACAAAACACCCTGCTGTGTTACATTTGCTCAACCTCCCTCCTGGTTTCAGCCCACACAGCAAGATACCGACTGGTCCTTTCCCCTTACGGCTGATCAAGTCTCTCTCCCTGCAATCCCACCTCCGCAACGAGCATTTCCATCACCCTGAACAATGAACACAAGTTTCAGAGCAATCCCAGGTATTACAACGTTAGATGTTCTGCACATATCTACCTCTGCCATGTGTGATCGGGTCTACAAGGTTTGGTTGCATGCATGAGGAGACCCACCAGCATCAGCAGCACCACCACAGCCACCAGCACAAGCAGTACCACCACTGCCAGCACCACCACTATCACCGCCACCACTGCCACCAGCACCAGCAGCACCACTACCAGGGAGGATGGGACCCAGGACGTAGAGACCCACAGTGCCGACCCCAGCCCACGACAGCAGACGGGACCCGGCCAGAGGAAAGGCAACACGCTGAGATTTCCTCCAGCCGCATCCGCATGGAAGGAAACAGGAAAGGTCCAGGAAGACAGCAATGGAAACAAAACACACCGCAGGAGCTGGTGTCTGGGGGCAGAGGCGTAAGCAGCCACTGACACATCCTGCTCCAGGTGCAGAGCTGGAAAGAGCAAATGATGAAGTCCTGGAAAAGCTGTGTCGGGTACCATGGGGAGGTGGCAGCAGCTTCGGGGTATCTGCTGCTGGGAGTGAGGCAGCATCCCCGCACCATCTGCCAGGAAAGCATCATGGGTCTTTTCCTCTAAGGGGTTGGTTTTTTTTCTTTTGCCACAGAGGATGTTTTCCGAGTAAAATGTCAAGGATTAAAATTGCACAGGTGCAGAGGGAGAGCAACAGGGAGCTCTTGGCCGCCCACCAAAACACACCTGCAAGGTAAACCAGGTCATGCATCTTCCTCCACATCCCTTTCTGGTGTGTGGTAAATGCTGGCACACAGGTAAATTTGCAGAAAAGAGCTGTTTGGCCCCTGATTTTATAGCTCTGGTCAGATTTAAGGAGTTTGGTGGTATTTAGGTAGCAGGGAAAGGTGTTGTCATGATGTCAGTGTGGAGATTCACAAGCAGGAGATCGGGAAAGAGGGAGGAATGGGAAAGGTGAGACAGCAAGCCAGTCAGAGAGATAAAAAGAAGAGCACAGTCTTCCCAACACTGTGCAAGCTGGGAAGGCACCGGAGGCCCTGGTATCATGACTGAACCCTTTTTATCTTTTATTTGTACTTTTTTTCTTCAGAGAGGCTGATGCACAGTGTGCAAGTGCCTAAAATGGCCTTTTGGGAGTTGTTTTTCCCTCTCACTCGCTTTGGTGCCCGTCCACAATCCCAATGGCAGATGGACCCCATGTAAGTGTACCTGTGATGGCCACTGATGCTGCCTCTCCTGTCCATTACTTGTGGGGCAATGCAAGATGCTCCAAGCCCCCTTCGAACAGTCCTTCAGCTGCAATTTCATGTTTCTAACCCATGCGTAACTCCCAAGCAGCTCGAATTTGAGGTGTGCATAGATGGCAGTTGTTTTAACCTGACTCCTTCTTGCACCCCAAGAGATTCAGCTATCAGAAGCAGCTCATAAAAAACATACAAAGGCACCAAACGCTCAGCACTGGGTGAAAAAAGACACCCCCCCAGCTGAACTCATCCGTCCCACCCTGCCCCAGCAGCAGACAACTCATAGGCAGCCAGTGGCGGCCCCAGATCCTGGTGTTATGATCCAGGAGATCCCCTCGGCCACCTTCCCCCAGCAGCCATGAGGAGCTTGCAGCCCCGGTGCAGACGTCAGAGGCTTTTCCTGGCTTGGATTTGAAGGGAAAGGAGGAAAAAAAGATAGGAGAGGGGGAAGACAGGCCAACTCCACGGGGAACTGTAATAGCAGGCTTTGGGCTGGCTGCCTCCCAAATCTGCAGAGGGTGTGCCCCAGAGGGGTTTTTTTGGAGGAAGGAAGACTTCGGTTATTTGGGGATGGTTGGTCCCCACGCTCTGCCACTCAATGCACAGCGAGGTCAGGCACGTCAAATTCTGGGGGCCAGCTCCCCCCGCCCCATCCTTCAGGGATTTCTTTTGGCCAGAGGAATCAGGAAAAAAATGCAATTCTGCATCCGACAGGGCATTTCCAGGCTTCCTGCCTTGCCCAAGAGCATCCTTGAAAAAAATCCCAAAGCAGCATCCTCACCCCAAAACACACATAAGGGGGCAAGCTGACCCCAGTGTTCCCCCCAACTGCCGCTCCCACCCTGAATCTCCGGCACAGCTGAACATCTGCTCATCTTTTCTTGTGGTTTCTTGAAGATCTATGAGAATTTAATACTCGTGGCAGGTGTCTCAACGGCAAAATGCGTCGGGGGGAGTGATTCCTCTTATGGGGGAAGCACCAGGAGCATGGGCAACAGCAGACCCATGGGAAGGGCACAGGGGGAGCTGATGTGACCTCCACTTTGAAGTATAGCTTGAGCCCATGCTGGGGAGACTATTTTTGGGAGAGGTGCAGCCTGCATTTAGTTTTTCCACTGCTGACCCCAGCACTGGCATTTTGGACTCTGGCCTTCAACCACCCTGTTTTCCACCAGACCTGAACGTCACTATTTCGCACGTCCCCACTTGGTGGTGGCACCCTGACGTGAAGATGTCTCTACGCCACCTGGGCCTACCTCCTTGTCAAGCCAACAGCAGCCCTGACCAAAGGGCACTTGCAGCCGTCTCTGCGTCACCGGCGCAGCTTGCACAACCCCAACCGGCTGCGGTGGCTTTGATGGGTGTCTGTTGACAAAAAAGGGGGCTCCAGGGGACTCAATCTAGCCAACAGATGGATTTTGACCCACAGATAAGTGTTGAAAGTATGCCCTGCTCCATGACATGCTGGGATTGGCAACACTGGAGAGAAGAAAACATGCTCTGCCTGTGATGAGCCCCAAAGAAAGGTTTCTGGTTGTCTTCAAGCTGTAACCGATACTGAACAGAGAAGCCAAGCTCTGGTGCATCCTGATCTAGTGAAAGATGTCCCCGCCGACGGCTGGGGGTTTGAACTAGATGACTTTTAAATGTCCTTTCCATCCCAAACCATTCTCTGATTCTATGACCGCCTGATGGTCAGGGTGGTCGGGTGGCACGGTGGCCACTCCCCAGGGCTCTTCATGTCAGCTTCCACTCAGCTCCCAGCTTGCCTCTCTATCATAGAATGGGGTCCAAACTGGATTCAAGATTAACCAAAGGATTAAAAAACCTTGCTGGAACAGGCCTCTGTTGAGTATTAGGAGCTGAAAACTCCTTAGGACTGGAGTTCTACAATGTTGAAGCTTGGAATGTGGTCTTAGACTGCAAAAACAGGCTCCCCCATTACAATCAAGCCAGTCTCCTTCTGGGCTGCAAACCAGAAGCAGAAAGGAGGCTACTGGCACTCCAGAGTAGCACGTTTTGAATCACATCCTCACTTGCAACACAGTGATGCTCTGGCATGCCAAGGCTGCTCCCAGCTGCTGTTTGAGCCATAATCAGTTAAAAAAGGAATTGATGGCAAACCAGTGCTTCTTGTCACTTAAATGAACTATCTTTCGATACGTACGATGAAAAGAGTCGCCCAATCATATTCCTGTTGTTCACAGGAAGGATTTCCAGCAGTGTTCTTACAAAAGCCAGCAAACGCCCTGGAATCTCAGAAAGACAAATTGCAACGATTTGCACAAGCAAAAAGCTTGTCCTGAATAGGTAGTGTCAGAGCCACTGTGGGATGCTGCTACTCACGCCTTTCCCAATCACGGCAGGGAAGCAAGAAGGTTGTGCATCACAGTCCATCTGGCTTCAAGGGACTGTGCCCAGGTGATTTTGGAGACCATTGAAGGAGAAGGACCACATCCTCAGGGGAATGGCAGGAAGAGGAAGAAACCCATCCCGCTACAGTGCCACTGCAGAACATCGCGTGAACATCACAAGTGGGGATGTCACATCCTATGGGAATGGTACACCCAGCAAAAGCCCATTCAGCAGCAGGACATTACAATGCCAAAGCACCTTTCCAGACCGATAACCACTTTTGGGACAACTTGGAGGTGGAGTGGTCATTGAACAGTGCTTTTTGGGCCAAGGAGCCTGCAGACGGCAATGCTGCTTCACACAAACATGCTGGAAGGTTTGCAAGTGTCCCACTGCTCAAGAAATGCCCAGGAATGCTTAGTAATGAGCACGCTTTGGCTTTGACTTTCTTTCATCAGGGTATTTGCATAAAACCGGTGCTGCCTTTAGGGAAATGTAAATTCCCTGCAGAACGGGAAGCATTTGAACATGTTGGCTGCTCAGACGCGTTGGGCAGAGAAGCAATGCTTTTATCACCTGAAAATTAAATAAAGGCCGAGATGTGAAGCTTCCCCACCCTGCTCAGCAGGCAAACAAACTTCCCCAGCTCCTACCGCCGGATCCAGCAGGGATGAGACAGGCAGGATGTGGTGTTTCATCCATGCTCTGCACATCCTCCCTGGCCCCAGGGGTAAGCTTTAATGGCCAGGAGACATGTAAGCTGCTCCAGTTCTGCTCAGCTCCCAGATGGTTTCAGAGGTGTTTTGACACCCCAGTGTGGGTGGCATTTCCCAGCCGCCCTTGCTGCACTGGAGCAGTCCCTAACCAAGCTGAAAGGAAATTACTTTCTCTGAATAAATTAAGCTGCAACCCCAACTTCATCGTTTATGATGAAGCCAGCAGCCATCTACTAAAGATAGTATGTTTTTGCGGATACATATGCATGTGCTCTGCTTTTCAGTGGGAGGGAAGGCAAAGGAGGTGAATGAAAAAGCAACCCCAGCTGCAAGCAAAAACCCAAAGCAACAGTGCAGGGGAAAATCCAGGCTGCCCCAGCACCATCCTTTCTCCTCCTGGGCCCCACTGCACTCACCAGGTACCCTGATCCCTTCCCTGCACTCCTTGATCAGCAGCATCGGGTGCTCCGGCACATATGGGCTCTGTAAGGGAGCCATGGGACCTACCGTGGGTGTTCCCAGTCTGCCAGAAACAGAGGTCATCAGGAGCAGCTCGGCTGACCGGGTTAA
Organism: Rhynochetos jubatus; assembly: GCA_027574665.1. Taxonomy (NCBI): domain Eukaryota; kingdom Metazoa; phylum Chordata; class Aves; order Eurypygiformes; family Rhynochetidae; genus Rhynochetos; species Rhynochetos jubatus. Next base: position 4,055,167 of record CM050648.1, on the reverse strand, counting down.
ATACTTGCTTTGAGATCCAGCCAGAGTGGTCCTTGCCTCTCCGCTCCCAGGGGCACACAAGATGATTTCAGCCAGGGAAGGGAAGCAGACAGCCATTCCCAGTCCTGCCTGTTGCGGGTGCACCCCAGGGAGGGGGTTTCTCCATCTCTTCTTCAGGCTGCTTTCTAAAGAGCCAGACTGCAGTGAACAGAAAATGTAATATTGAGGAAAATCTATGGAGAACCTGCAGAAGTGTAGAAACACCCAGCGCTGAGTTAGGGTTGAATCAATTCCCCCATTGTAAGTGCCCACAGAATGGGGAAGCAGCTAAATGAGGGCATTCCTATTAATATCCCTGGCTCCATGCTGCAATCTGTACTATCTTAGCAGAAAAACCACACTACAGCACCCTATAGGAGCGTTGCAGAATACTCACAGCAGGCAGCACAAAGGATGTGCTGCCGTTTTACACATAATTTAAAACTGGCACCACACATGACAACCAACAGCGAAACCAGCCCAGGGACGAGCTGTCCCACTTCGGTCCAGCCCATGGAAGCAGAAACAAGGTGCACCAAAGATGTCCCCTCCAGCCACAGGGCATAGGGCTCATCCCCTCCAGTGCAAAGTCACCCGGTTAGGCTCAGCCCTGCTGGCACAAGGGCATCGAGACGTTGACAGCCGCCTTGGCAAAGGCACCTGGGAGCCGATCTCACCTTGGGGGAATCATAAATAAAATTAAAAAAAAAAAAAGAAATAAAAAAGTTTCTTTTCAGCTTGATCTGTTCCCAGCCCATCTCCCGGACAGCTGCCATCTCCATGGCACTGCGGGCAGCGTGGGGACAGGGACGGGCAGCCAAGGGCTGCTAAATGAGCACTGTAATTAAACACTAAGGCACGGTGTGAAACTCTGCTTCCCAGGCAGGAATTTCCACGGCATTTTCTTTTATCAGCTGGTCGATGAAACACCCCCACCCCATTTCTAGATCTACTGTGTCATTTGTCAAACAGATGGAGCACATCCTCTCCACTGTCATTAATACGCCTTGGGCAGACATTTACTAGAAGCACAGCAGGACTTCCCTCGAGCTCTACGTGTGCTGCAGTTGTTCCACCCGATGGTGGCACCTGAAGGACTTTGGGGACCTCACCAAGAAGCTTCCCTGCAAGGTTTGGTAATGCTGACCAACCTCCCTGTAAAGCTGAACCCACAGCCTTCCCAGCTGAGCCCCCAGGAGCCTGCAGGACTGCGGCGATGTGCATTTGGATGGATGCACCCCATGAAGCCTTCAGCAGACTCAACTGCAGAGGGGCACCTGCCCCAAATCTGCTCCCAGGAGACCGATGCATTGCACGAGTCTTGCATAGGGGTAGGTACAGGAGATTTTGGTTGATGCCAAGAATTAACTCCGAGCTCAACCACTTCACTGGCACAACCGCAGGCGGGAGCTGGGTAGAAGCATCGTTGCGGGCACTGCTGTCTCTGACGCTGGCCCCAGTGCCACCAACCCCTCACCAGCAGCATGCCCTGGCCATACTCACGGCTTGCAGCCACAGCCCCAAGGACGAGGATGATTCCCAGTAGCTGGGACCGTGGGCACATCCCTTTGATGCCAAAGTGCCGATAAAACCCAAGTCTTTGACGTGTTCACTTCAATAAAACAAACAAGAGCTCAATGAAATCTCCGTTAACTTTAGTAGATGCTAATTTTAGCAGGTGGGGGAGGGACTGCTGCCCAGCTGCGTGCATGACGCCTCTTCTGCAGTTTTATCCCTAGCAGAGCTTCAGGCATATATTCTGATTTTCTTAATGCCTGGAGACACTTCTGGGCAATATGCAGCCTTTTTAAAAGTCATACAGAAAAGAAATCAGTATTTTAAAGAGAAACAGAGGGAAAAAAAAGCCTTATTGTGGAACAGCATCACAAAAAAAGCCTTCTGTACTAAGATTTGCTCACAGAAACTGCACCCGCATGTGAGACATCCCTATTCTAACCCTTGTTCCAATGATGTGCCATGAAACAGCAAAGCTGGGCCGTGGGCTGCCCCATGGGCCCCCACTTGTCCATAGTTGCCAGCCTGGACTTATCTCAGGGGAAAGAAGTAAGCTTATGTGTCTGTCCGGCGCAAAAGCTCTTTGCATGTTTGCCATCAATTCAGAGGGGCTTAAAATGTGGTATTTTTTCCCACTTTAGTTTTTGGAAATGATTCATCATGCCCCCACATTTTAGCAAAGAGTAGCAGAGCAACAGAGGATTCTCAATAGCAGCTCTGGGATCCACAGCAAGGTATTTTCACGTGGAATTAACCCAGCTTTAAAATAGGAGATTTTGAGTCAAACTTAGCTTCCAAATCGCGCCTTTTTCAACAAGTTCATTTTCAGGAAGCTGTCCCACTTGTTCACCTCGAAAAATGTTTGTTTCTGGCTCATGTCCATTAAACCAGATAATTGAGAGTTTATAAGTTCATAACTTGAACTGATGTCAGAAAGTTTTGTCTTTCATTTTCCAGGGCTGATTCATGGCCAGCCTGGCCCAAAACGTGGGCTTGCTTCAAGTTCACTGTCATTTCAGAGTTCATTCAAAGTTTAAAGGGATGTTCTGCTCCTGCCTGATGTCTCCTGCACTCTTGTCCGAGCTCAGCACCATCGTGTACCATCATGGCTTGCACCTGCTCTTCCCAATGCCTTCATGGACCCAACTCACAGACCCTGACTGAGAGAAATGTCCCTGTATTCACTTCTTTTTGTTAGAAATTCGAAGGGATCTAAAGCAAGGATTTTGGTCCTGGGGCTAGCTATTGTGGGCTGCCTTGTGTCCAAGCGATCATCCTCGATGCTAAGTGCAGGCAGAGAGGAGGCAGCAAGAGCCAGGCCACCCCACCTTGGACTTTCATTTTTATCTCTAAAGCGGACATTTCAGCTTTTCCAAATCGAGCTACACCAACACAAGAATCCAGCTTCCTTATTTCACTGAACCTGGCTGTATTTCTGGTCTGCAAAGTCAACAAGAGGAGCCGCCAGCTTTTTGGCTCCCTTGGAAACTCTGCAGTCCAAGAAAATCAGACGAAACATTTGAACACGCTCAAACTTGTTCGTCAACAGTCTGATTTTTTAGGGACCTGACCCTACATTCAGGCCGACCGACGCTGCACCGACAGCAATATTTTTGGGTCCTGTGTGAAATACTCCTGCGACGGCCCCGCTGCCAAGTCTTGCAAAAGTTCCCAGGCTGAGGGACTGCTGCTGGATGTGAGGAAGGAGCATCCCTTGCAGGGTTCATGTGAGTTGCTGAAACATCTCACGTCACCGGGGAAGGGTCAGAAGCGGAGAGAGATGTACCACATTAAATACAAGTCAGTAAAAGCACCAATATACATACAGGTGAGCACCTGACACGTCACAGGACCTGTCACAGAAGGGCTGAGGTTGGACGCAACCATGGCCAACCTCCCCAGCTGATGAAGCATGACCACGGGCATCTCACCATCAATGCCATGGCTCCTGCACGATCAGATGGTCACCGTGCTCACGTGCCCCCGGCATGCCTTGATGAACGGATAGGATTCCTAGTCCCAGCTACTTGAACTGCACTCATTAAATTTAGCATCTAAAGTATATGTCTAGCGTTAAAGCATATAATTTCCTCTCTGTCCTGCCCAAGGTCACCAAAGGACACGGACCCACATATAGGGCATCCCAGCCCATCCTGGAGACACAGACCTTCCTTCCCAGATGCCCCGCCCACAGCTCCAAGCAAACTCTTCCCTTGGGGTCCTTCATGTGACAGAAAAAACACCCCTCAACCCCAAAATGTGGTCATCACCCTGAATCCTCCATGAAGGCTTGCCTGCAAAGACAGCCTGAGGCCCGGCACCCAGCCACAGCCCAGGGACAAGGCATCCGGCTAAGCCCGCAAGGTGGAAAGTTCAAGTGGCTGCTGTTTATTTGGCTTTGCAGTGAGCAGTCGCCCAGCCTGAACGTAGGCCAAGCACCTTCCCATCGCAGGAAGCGTGGCAGGAGTCTTTAAATAACCACCAGTGGTCAGGGCTTTGGTTTACAGCTCTGCTGGATGGAAAACCATCCCTCACACTACGTCTGCTTCAGCCCTTTCCTGGGAATAAAGGGCATCTTCTCACCTCCTTACCTCCTAGGTCTTTATCTTCATCCCCACTGGGCCCACGTGCTTTATGGAAGGTTGGTAGAAGCAGAAAAATAACTCTGAGCATACGCAAAAACCCCACATACAGGCATTTTGTCCCTTGTGCAAGATGAATTATACATCCTACAGTCAAAAGCTTCACTTTTTGTGTAAATTAGCAGCTCCTTGGGGCTCTCCTCAGGCTTGCCGTCCTGCCTTTAAGGTCGATATTTAACAACTCACCATACTTCCATATCCACCTGCAGCCTTTCTTCATCACCATAAGGTGTTCCTTACCTTCCTACCACTGGGCTGGTGCGTTGCCAGTTCATATGGTTAAACAAAGAATAAAGAATAAAATCCTTTCCCTGGGGGAAGCAGAAAATGCCAAGTTCCCCCAAAAAGATCTTCTCATGTATTTCCTCGGGGGATTTGAAGCCAGAAACCTTGCCAAGACCTGGACTGAAAGGGTGACCCAATAAATTCTACTCTACCAATGGAAAGTTCCCAAATATCATTCACTGGGAAGCCTGGCTGGTTTGGGATTTCGGCAATGCAGGCTTGCCAGGACTCTGGGGGATAGAAATGAGGGTTTTTTTACCTATAGCTGTCATTAACAGATTAATCTAAAATGACATCTGGCAAGAGGAAACTCCATCAACAAGCAAAATAGCTTTTTACAGTCAGAAAACAAGACCTTGCCCTGACCTCCTCTTGGGCAGATTCACTGGCATGCAGCAAGCCAGTATTTTATTTTAAACTGCACTTGTAAAAAGTAAAAAAAGAGCTGCTTCCTTGACACTTAAGTCAGGTAAGGACACAGCCGGCTACTCTACCTTATAAATAAACCTGTTCTTGTACACATGAGTTTTAAAATAAGTTTATGAAATGGAAACACACAGGCTTTTACAAAAAATGATTTGGTCTCACTGACACCATTTAATCAGGCTTCCCTATTGACTTCAGATATCTGTGCTGGGGATGCTAACTTAGACACCCAAAAACCCCTTAGAGACAGATATAAAACTCCCACAAATACACAACTCCATTTTTAATGTTTGCAGCCCTCCCGTCCCTTGATGGGGTGTTTGAGAAGACGCAAAAATGATCAGAAGATCTGCATTTCTGCCTTGGTTTCTAAGCATGAGGTTACAGGATGGAGAGGTTAGGGTGGGAAAGGTTCCTTCCAACCCATGTGTACATGACCACTTTCAATGCTGCCCACCTTCTCTGCACCATTGAGACAGGCCATTTTTCTATCTGTCCCTGTCCTCTATGCCCTAGGAGCAGAGCCAATCACCAGGAAATCTGGGATGTAAAAATAAAATATGGTCTTGGCTTCAGAGTGGCAGGTGCAAAAGAAACTATGTTTAATCCTTATTCTGCAAGAGGGGAATGACAGGACCCCTCTGAGCGGGGCTTGCCAGAGTTTAGGAGATTTATTTGGAGGGGGTGCAGGGGATTGACCAGTGGTTAATCCTGGTGCTTGGGGCCAGGGGAGCAGACATCAAAGCATTCCTGCATCTGCTGAGGAAATGGGAGAGGCGGCAGTCGGCGGCTGCTGGGGCGACAGGCAGCACAGACCTGATGCTTGCAGCTCTGCATGACCCAGGAAAGCTGGTGAGATGTCTGAGCAAACTCCTGGGGCTAGATCTTTCCACTAGACTTGTTGAGTTTTCCACCAAGTCAGGTAAACCATAAGGAGAGGAGCTTGGGATGTCTAATGGAAAATAGTATGACACTAATGGAGACCCATCACTGCCACCAGCCAGAGAAGGTGTGTGTGACTTTCTTTCACACCAGCTAGACCCAGACAAGCGACCTTTAGGCTTTGCACTTTGTTCCCTCTCTAATTAATGGACAGAGAAAGAGCAGTTGCCATGTCTGTGGAGAAAACCAACTTTTGCAGGTGTCTCCCCATCCCTTATAATAAATGTGGCGAAAGCATGGGACAGTCTCCTTCCTAATAATTTAAGAGGTATGGTAGGATAACTCTCAGTCTTGGTGCAAATACATCAATTGCACTGGAAATAATACGTTATTTTGATCTGTTTCTGCTAAGACCATTCATATGCCTTAGAACCTTTCCATCCACCCCTTGGGACCACGGTATTAACCAAAGTCCTAGCCATGAGGATGGAGGGCAGCAGTCTTGGAAGAACCAGAGCTTTGGCAGGATCTTACTGGCTGAAGGAGACTGGCACAAGAAGCAACACCCCAATAATGGAGACGGCAGAGCATGGCATGGTAGTTTCACCTCAGGCTTAACTGAGCATTAGTTTGGGGCAATACAGCAAGGTGAATACCCTAATTTGAATAAAAGCTAGAAAATCAGTTTGCACTGAGGGCTGTTTAAAGTCTACTCTCATATGTCAGGGATTCTGTTCCCCTGTGGCAGGAACACAGTGGTAAATGCAATAGCTCAGCCATCAGAGACCAATTGCCCAGGAGTTGAACAGCTGGTGCATCAGTCCCAGGGGAGATTCAGAAGGACCAACCTCACTTCATGGAGGAGGCAAAAAGAAAATTTTACATATTTGCCCACCATGAGCGGAATAACAAGTGCTGATGAGCCAGGGAAGCTGTTAGATGAGCTCCCAGAAAGCTCACAAGACCAGTGGCTGGTGTCCCTTCGTCAGTCCTGGGATCCACAGCAGAAGCTGTTCCTACTGCAGAGAAAGGATGGCTCAGACCTCTCATGAGCAGGTTCTGCAGCAATCCAGAGTTAACATCTGGCCTCAGAGATGAAGAGCACGTGAAGGATTTAGCTGGACATAACATCTCATAAAGGGTGGCTAAGGTAACTTTGTCAAAGGCTGGCATTTGAGACTTCTCCACCCAAGGAACCAAATGGCCCCCAGGCACGCTGCCCCAGGAGACTTCTGGGTATACCATATAAATCTCCAACCTCATTAAAGCTCTGAAGACCACAGAATCCAGCTCCTGACCTTCTCCAGAGCAGAAAATGACAAAACATTTCCTGTTATTTATAGCAGCTGGAGAGCCTGATGGGAAAACCCCACTTGTGAAACATGGGCCGCTTGCCACGGCTTTTCTGCGGAGAATGGTCAAGCCGCTCCGAACTCCTGCCCGGATAGACTGCTCTACCCCTGCGGCCACTTCACCCTGGGCAAGACTGTGCCAAGAGGCTGTACAAGAGGAACAGGCGTATGGATCTTGCTCCCATTGGCTCTCCCAGGCCATGTTCGCATGGCACAACTTGAATGAGGCAAGGCTGAGCATCCCAGAAGAGGGGGCTTCAGCTGTGGGGCTACAGGGACCTGGTGGGCCTTGAAAAGCACCTTTCACCTGTACAAGGCTCCACCTAAATGTGGCTGACCTTACACTGGGGATGTCTGTCAGCCTTTTAGGGAAACTGAGGAGAAGGCACAGCCCATTTGCCTGCCTCCACTCGATACCACCCACCTCCTTAGAGCACAGCGGAGCACGCACTAGCATGTTTGTTTGCTGGCAGCCCAATTTTCACCACCCTGGCATGCACCAAAGGTGCTTTCCAGCACGCTTAGTCATGCAGGTGCAGGAAACCTTGCAGCCCAAGGCCAGCTCTTCCTGCAATGGGACAGGTTTTGCTGTGGGCTTGTCGGGTGAGAGTCTCCCAGCACCAGCCCCACTCAAGACGAGCGTTTGCTGTCACGAAGTCGAGGAGGATTCCCGTAACTTCTGTCTTGGGCCAATGCCAGCATGGGTTTTCTGCTTGCTTCCAGGGCGAGGGAAGCAAGCTGTTCATCACAAGCCGCCGTGAGAGGCTGTGAACAAACTTGCCAGCCGTGATAGGAGCAGCCGGCTCTGGAGCTTGCCGGGCTCAGCTGCCACGACAATGGCTCTTGTCTGGCTGAAATGCTGCGATGGCATCCAGGGCCATGTACGCACCACTACCCTGCCACAGTCTCAAATAAGCCGCTGGGCTGGGGCAACAGCAGGGCAACAGTGAGCATCTTCCACGGCAATGCAGCAGGCAGTGGCTGCTGAGATTTAGGACTGTGCTGGAAGCAGCACAGGTCACACTCCTGAACTTTTATCTTCACCATGAAGCTGTTGCTCCTGCTCAGGCAATGATAATGTAAGTAGGATACAGCCTGAGAGCAGAAACCTGAATTTAGGGACCCAGGAGCTCATTATAGTCATCATAGAAGGGACCTTTAAAGGACATCTAGTCCAACCCCCCTGCAATAAGCGGGGACATCGTCAACTAGATCAACAGGAACCATTTCAACTCACCCTAAAGGACTCAACTGGTGCTTGGCTTTTTGGTGAGCTCCTCATGTCCTTCTCTAACGGCTGCACCTTCACCGTTAGTGAATCCCCACACTCCCATGGCCACTGTGGGAGACTCAGACCCCTACACACCTCATCCTCAGCAACAAAACCCCAAACCAGAGCCATAGTCAAGACCTAGATGCATCTCCAAAGAGCCTGGCCAGATTTTCTCCCAGGGAGATCTCGGCCCTTGAGACAGACAAGCTCCATCTAAATACCCCCACACAGTTTGCCTCCAACTCCAATTAATAATACTGTATTTTGTCAACAAAGTCAGGTCAGCAGCAATTGACAGATTTCATGCTGGTTAACCTTTTTCCACCAAACAAGCCCAGGGATATTTTGACACTCTGCCCCTGAGTAGTTTATTTGTGTAGGACCCGTCCACTTACCAGCCTGTGGTAATTAAAAGACATGCAAGGAGTGTAACTGCTTTCTAATAGCTAGGCAAAGATTTTATGGTTGTGGCTGGGGTTCCCCAGTGCTGGAAAAGTAAAGCACCTGCCAAAGCTATCTATGGGAGTCCAAGAGGCTTGTAACCAGCGTGGGAGAGAACCCAGAACGAGTGTAATGGCCCAGCCATCAACCCCAGATGCAATGAGAACTACCAGGAACTTGTAGGAGTTCTTCTTGATAGAGGCAAAACATGTGGACTGGGGTTGTTGAGCTCAAAAGAAGACCCAACACAGCAGGCATCTCACCAAAAGTCATCCCCACTTTCAGCCTTTTTCATGTCCCATCACCCAGATGACCCAACGCTAAAGCAGTTCAAGACTCTGCAGTGCCCTCCGCCGCCCAGGACCACATCTCATCATCTCCCATCATTCTGAAGCTATAGTGGATGCAAAGAGTGGTGCCAAGAAAATAGACTATCTTAACGTTTGCTGGCAAGGATTTCATGCCTTACAGAAGCAGAAAGACCATGGAGGGAGATTTCTCCACCTTCCTCTCAAGACAGGCTGCTGCAACTCACAAAATGTTTCTGCTCCAGGCACCCCAGAAACCTTCACCAGGATTCAAAAGGGTTAGAAAAATAGGATTTGACTGAGACTCCTGCACTGCTTGGGCTCTCCTGGAAAATGATTTACAGATGCTGCAACTGGCTGGCATGCTCTTCACCCAGACAGAACAAGCATCTGGCAGGCCCATTATTTAAGGGGCATTACTGCCGTGTGTGGCGGGTGTGTCCTGCAGAGACTGGAGATTTATTGTCCAGATATAAAGTGACTGAGCTGTGTCCCAGCAGCACCGCAAGGCAAGGGAAAAGCAAAGAGTTTCTCCATACAAGAGCCTGCTTATCACACTGCAATTATTTGCACATGAAGGGGAGGCCAGGAGGGCAAAGGCACCTGAAGGTGACACGTGGAGGTGACACGGGGCTGGCTTCAGTGAGCACTGCCAGCTGGAGGAGGGTGTCTGGCATGGTGGAGAAATGGCTGTCCCAGAAAGGAGCAGAGAAAGCTGTGCCTTTTAACAGCAGTTGGGATATTTTGTCCGGCACATTCCTCTCCCTCCAGTAATCTTGTGGGAGCGTGGAAAGATGGGTTGTGAAACCCAATTCCTCGCTGCTGGCAGCTCTGCGGGGACACCAGCAGCCAGAGCAGACTTGCATGGGGATGAACATGTGTCCATCACACTGCAAATGCCGAGACACCGATAATTAGACTGAATGGCAAAGAGAAAGCCTTTCCCACCACAGAAAGCCTTTCCCACCACAGACCTCCTCCCTGGCCTGGCTTGTCCCTGCAGCAGGGTGAACTTGAGCAGAACTTCTCAGACTGGGGCAAAGGATACAGCGCACTCAGTGTGATGCAATATTTATCTCTTTCTGAGATTTAGGTGAGGTCATGCATTTGAATCACTGTGGGCTGTATTTTTCAGGGATAGAAAGTTAAATTCTCCGGGTTTCGGAGTAAATCCTGGTTCAGAGCAGTAGCTCAAAGAAAAGCCCAGTGGGATGCACTGGCTCCTGGGCTGCTTCTCCAAGCCAAGCCAAGGACCTTGTGTGGTACCTGACATCTCGTATCCATGCCACCGACGAGCAGGACATCAGGTTGCATCTGGCAATCTCATAGTTTGCGAGGATGCCAGTCACAGCCACATGCTGGAATGAGCTGTGCATGCCTGCCGGCAGTGCACGTCCACATGACGTGCCTTTGCCCACCTCTGGTTTCAATTAAAGCCTTTAACAATTTTAGCAAGAAAACCCTGAACCAAGTGCATTCCATGGCGGGCTTGCTAACGCTGGCCAGATGTGCTGCTCCTGGCAGGTGCTGTGGTGGCTGCAAGCGTGCAGGTGGCTTTGCAGAGGGAAACTAAGAGAAAAATAAAGTTACAGGTCACTGCCATCAAACCAAGTCTTCTGGGCTCAGGAAAACTGAACTGAGCTGGTCCTGGATGCTTTGCAGACTGGGCTCTGATGAGGCCCTGGGGCCAGAATGGTTTTATTTAGGGTGTGCAATAACCTTTGGCTCCTATTGTATTTGTGTTTGCCAGAAAGCCAGTTGGTCTGGCTAGATTAAAACCATCAGTAATTATATGCCAATTCCTCCTCTGTAGCAAGGAGGGGTAAAGCAGAGAAAGAAAACCGCGTGCATATCCCCCCACTTGCCGCTTCATGTGGAGACAGCCCTCGCCCTCCCGCAAGCAGAAATCCCGCTCATGCCCAGCGTTAGCACTTTGGAAAGCTATTGACAACGCAGTCCAAAAAGGGGAGAGATGTGGAAATTGCTCCTGGTGTCTAAACGCATTTTATAAGCATCCAGCCATATCCCCGGAAGGACACCCCCGCCTTGCCCAGCCATCAACTCAGCAAGCCGCCTTCCCTCTTCCCCAAACACATGCATGAAATTCAAAACAGATGCTCTAAAATGCCTGGTGGAAGACGTTCCCTTTCATCTGTTAATTGCTGTTTCCGACCCGCTTGAATGATCCAGAGACCTTTTTTTTTTTGGTCCTTCTTGGCCTTCAGAGCATCTTTGGCTTCTTGAGCCACCATGCTGCTCCTCATCCCCTCTCCCCAGCAGCTAATGGCCAGCCTCAGCCTCCTTGACAGCATTTGCTCCCCTGGGGCTGGTTTACAGCCACCCACTTGCCACCAACCATGTGTAATCCCAATGCAAGGGGTGCCATGATGCCACCAAAATGGGCACCACCGCTCTCCCAGTGACAGCCAAGCATGGTGCAGGAAAGCCAGCCTGGGACGTGCAAAAATGAGGTGTAAAAGGTAAAACTAAAATTGTTATTTGCAATAATAGTAGTGATAATGCCTCCACGTAAAACTACAGCAGGAGGAAATCCCCCCCTCCAGCTGCTACAGCTATGCCCTCCCCAGTTTTAACTTCGGCAAGCTTGAATTTAATTGAGGTATATTTGCACTGAGGATTTCCTCTCATCCTCTGCAGCCACTGCATTTCTAGCTTTGATAAATAAACAGCCAGTCCTCAAACCTCTGGCTCTTTATTGCTTGTGGTTCCTTCCCCTTCGTTTCTAAGAAATGAATAACAGCAGCAGAAGGTTGCAAAACACGCGGTGACCACCCCTGGCTTTAAATACAGCAAGAAATCAAATAAACAGGGAGAGAGGAACATGGAAGATCGACTGCAGGGAGAAAATGCTCAGCTGCACCCACCGTGAGTAGGGGGAGCCATGGATGCTGATTTAGATGGTAAGATAACGTGATGCAAAACGCAAAATCAGCAATACCACCAACGAAGGCACAATGCAGCTGCAAAGGAACCAACAGGCTGCTCAGAAAAGACTCGGAAAGTTAATGACTGATGTGATGTACTGAACTACCACAGCCTGGAGAAGAGGAGCTTAGGGTCAAAAATGTCTTTAACTAGGGAAGATCCAATGGGGTCTGCTGGTTTCTTCCCAGGATCTGCTGCTGATCCCCAGCGCCAGATTATCACTGCTCTCCCCTACAGCAGAGACAAGCATTAGTGGGAATTGTTACACCAGCTGAGCAGCTCCGCTGGAAACCATAGGAGGTGAGAATAATCCTGGTAATAACCATGTACAAAGAAAACCCAGAGCAAAGACATTGAGTGCAGCAGGGAAAAAAATGGGTGGGGGAAATGAGACCCCAAGGTGAGCAATTGCCACACCCATGGGGGAAAGCAAACACCTTGCAGCTCTTCCTATACCCAAGCAGGCTCCCAGCCACCACCCTGAACAGAGTTTTGTGAGGCCTCGTGCACAAAGCCTTAAACCCCCTCAGCAGCGTTTTGATGAAGATGTATTGCGCCCCGGATGGTCCAACACACCTGAAAGGGTACCAGTGGTACCACATGCATATTTTGCTCTGATGAATTTAAGCGTTGTAAATCCACTTCAGCCTTTGAGCAAAGCGCCTGGCACAGCTGTGCACAGGAAACTTCTGCTTCAGAGGACCAGGGCTGAGATTAGCATGAGATTAGCACGGCCTGGAGTATGAGCAGTTGTGCCGCAACCCGAGGTTGCCAACCAAAGAAGAGGAAGAGGGAAGGGTGTTACTGAAGGCCTCACTAGCAAAAAAAAAAAAAACAAAAAAAAAAACCAAACCCTCATCCTCCACCTTTTTGCATTGCAAAAGAGGAGCGTGCTAAAGAAATTAGATGATGACTTTGCATCTCAGAGCCCTTTATCAGCGGGAAGGATGGTTAAGGTGTCCTTCTGCAGGTGGGGGCCATCCCTCGTGAGGACAGCAAGAGGTGACATGGTGGATTTTCCTCTGTCAGTGGCTGGATGAGCTGCAGATACCAGTTGCTGGGGCTGTCTCCACCGCAGAGATGAGGAAGCCCGGCCACCCTTATGCCCCCTCCATCCCTTCTCAACCAGGAGCACTGGGCTTATTTAGGTTGGCAGACACAGGGCATTGAGTACAGCTCAGCAGAGGATAAATACCAAGCATGGAAAAGAGTCATCCGAGCTAAAAGCCAGTGTGGGTACAAGAAGAACAAGGCCAAATGGGTACGAGTCATCCACAAATAAATTTAAGCTGGAAATGAGAGCAGTTTGTATCTGTGCGAGCAGCAAGGTTCCAGCAGCAGCTTTCCCGGAGGACTTGCCAGGGTCAAACGGCTCATTAGTTTCAAGAAGGAAGCCAGCAGGGGGTTTGCATCGTGGCTGCCTGTATCAGCAGGGGAGACCAGAATCCAGATCAGCCAAAAAAATCGGTGGTGTCCGTAGGGCTGGCTTTGGTGGGATGCGGGTCCACTGCCGCATCCCACATCCTGCCCATCAGCCGTACCCGCACTAGTAGGGTACAAAGGGATGCAAACTGCACCCACTCGCTTCTACTGCAGAGAGGGAAGCTGTACAGGGAACAAAATAAAAACACACAGCTCCATTTTTCCAGCTGAGAGGAGCTTAAACACTGGCTGGGATTTGGGCTGAGGGCCCTCTGTGAAATTCAGCTTGGCTTGTCTTTAAGACAGCAGCTCTACTCTCCCAGCACCCTACGAGCATTTTGGTAATAGCAGGGGGAATTGGACCTACTTGTCAAGCATGTTGCTATTTGTGCAAATGCTCCGTACCGGAGGAAAGCTTGAAGAACAAGTCCTCTTTTTATAGCGCGTTGTATGCTGGCAGCAAGCCTGCAAATTAGAAGGAATTCAGAGAGGAGCAACAACAACAACAACAAAAAAAAGCCTAAGGGGCTGGAGGGATTAGTTTTGGGGGGGGTGAGGGTGGAAGACAGAACTATGTGTGTGGTCCAATGGATGCGACTTTGGGCTGAGACTGCAGCCACTGCTGTCCCATCCATGACAAACCTCCCTGTGCAATTTGCAGCTCTCCCTACCTGCCCTAAAGAAGCAAGATGTGTTTCCTCCCACCTCAGGAGACAGCTCTGCCACATCCATGCTGAAAAAAAGTATTTTAAAAATTATGTATATGACAGAAAGTTAATTAAGCTACCAGAGCAAAGCACAGCCTATGAATACAATCAGTTCAAGCTGGGAGTGGCTGAGCCATGGCAACAAAGGGTGCACAAGGAGAAAAGCCCTGCTGCAATGGGATTTCAAAGGTGGTTTTACCCCAAGCCAGCTCAGTTCATCCCCAACTCCGTTGAACGTGTACACAGAGGTGCAAGTTCCCCGCCTGGATGAGGCCCTGTTATCAGCATCCCTATCGCTTGGGGAACCAAGAGGGGCAGAGGTGACCTGGACCAAGAGTTTAATCACCAGCCTTCAGCTCAGCTGTGCTTGTACTGGTGGCAGGGCCCCAGAGAGGGGACTTTGGCAGGAGCCCAGCACTGTCCCTGCAGGGAAAAATGTGGCTGTCCTCAGCTCAGGGTACCCAGCCTCATGGGGATATCCCCACCACCAGCAGGCTGCATCCCCTGGGATGCACAACCCCATCACCCTGGGGAACACCAGCACAGGGACATCCAGAGCCTTTCAGGCTGAGGAAGTGCAGCTGAGACAAATTTTCCTGTTTGTTGACCAAAATCCCTGTTTTTCTGCCTGCCACATAAACAAGCATGAAGCTGTAATTTGGCACTGAGAGGGTGCAGGAGAGGAGGGGATGCAGAGGCTGGGAAGCCGGGCTGAATGAGCCTTCCCTTAAATGCCCCTTAACGCCACCTTAAAAAATAATGAATCAAGGGCAGTGGAGGTTACTGGTTTGGTATGAGAATTTTCATGAGCATGAGAAAAAAAAAAAAAAAAAAAAAAAAGACCACATTGCTCCAAAGTTTTCTTTTTTTTGAAAGCAAGCTTCAGGGGCTCTGGGAGAGCAAGGCCCTCTGCAAAGTTTGTTTTCTGTTATGCCCACGTTACCAAGCAGAGCCGTCCGAGGAATGTGCAGCGAGGGGCGCCTGGTCGGTCTGTGCCCCCGGGTAAGTGCTGGAGGCCAGGTATGATGGCATGGTGAGGGTCACCAAGCCTGGGCATTGCCTGCAGCCCAGGACACCGCTCAGCAACCCATCCTCCCAGTTTAATGAAAAGTTTGCTTCCAAGAGTGCTCTGTTTCTGTCCATTATGTCGCAGCTAGTAAATAAACATAATATATACATTAAAGATGTGTTTTCTAGAGGTTGGGATAACCAAGGCAATTCCCCTGGCACCTTCCCCCAGCATGCCAGGGCACAGTGCTATCAGCTCCCAAACCCTTTTCCGGAAAAGTTCAAACCCTCAAATAGTTGGAATTGCTCTTTGAGCAAATTTATTTTAAAGCTGCTTTAACGGCAGCTGGGAATTACCAGGGAGGCACTTTGCTCTGCAACTTCCCAGCTGCTGACCCCACTCACATGAAGGGGGCCCCGGGCGGCTGCCCAGCTTGGGAAGATGTGCTGAGCCAGCACTGCCTGGAGTTGCACCCGAATTTCCCCTCACCTCAGCTTGCAGGAGCAGCATGGAGAAGGCTGTTGTGCACGGCAGAAGCAAGAAAAATTATCTCCCACATCCCAGACCGAGGGTGTGAGCTTGCTTAGTTGGGATGTGGTAGGGTTATTTTTTAAGACACTTTTCCCGTGAGGGCTGAAAATTGCACCCAAACATGTTTCTCCTACCTTGGAGCAAAAGCAGAGCCGGGAGCCTCCAAAAACACCAGCCAATGTCCCAGTGTGCTGGTGGCACATCGTTTTTTTAAAAAGCATGTTGTTCTTAAAAAAGGAAAGGGTTACTGAACAAAATCACTGACGACGAGTCTGCAGCTAAGCGCCAGCAGGACCACGAGTGACGGGATCCTACTTGAAGAATGGAAGATGCCACAACCAGAACTGTGGTGGTTTCTTTTGCCAAACCCCTGTGCCCCCCTGCCCACCCCACTGCCCTGAGCAGATTACGGAGCCCTTCTCTGCCCCACACCTACAAGGGGGTATCATGGTCATCCTGGGATTATTTGACATGAACTCTAGAGATGAGGTGGTAGCCCTGGAAGAGGTGCAGGCAGGTGGGATGGGTCTGGTGGCGGCAGAGGCAGCCCCACGCCCAAGTGCTGTCAGATGTGAACCCACCTGTGCCACGCAGCCAGCCACCAAGTCACCCAGAGCGAAGGGGACCCCCAAAGCCACAGGCAAGGGTTGGGCTGATAGGCATCAGCCTTCCAATGCTGCGATGCCTGTGGCCCAGTGCTGGCTTTCCTCTCCCTGCTGTCATGCTTGAAAGACAGTTGTGGAAAAACACAGCAGAATGGAGAGGGTTTGAGTGGCAGGTTGGAGGAGTGGGGGAAGAAAACAAGTTGGCAAGGAAGGAAGGGCTGAAGGACACAGGCGTTTCCATTTCAGTGCAAAACTCCCAAGTGTACCGCTCGGAGTGTTTATTGACCAACTGGCCTTGAAAACCACGGCAGGGAGGGACTCTATTTCTGGTCAAGGCGTGTTCAACGGCAACTCTTTATTAATTCTATAATCAGAGACACGCACGGGATTCAAAACACATCGTCAACAACCCTCCTGGAGAGGGCTTTGGCTCTGCAGGCACCACACCTGCGCTGTCACCCCAACATCACCACAAAAAAGCCATCAAAAGGTCTCGTGCAATGCTTCAGCCCCATCCCCACCAAAAAAAAAGGGAAGAAAAAGTCAAAGCCTAGGCAGGCAGGTAGAGTCTGCTTAAAAAATAATATCAAGGGGTGCACCTTGACTCCAACAACGCAGCAGATATAGAAGATTGAGTTGCTGTTCTTAGTATTGGAAGGATAAATAGTAATAAATGCTAAATAATAAATACATAATAAAATAAAAAATCAGATGCAGTCAGGTCAGGTTCATTAAGGGTGAAAGGCAACAGTTTGACTCCAAACCAAGGTGTTCTCCCCAGCATGAAAGGCTGCACCGATACGATCTTCCCCAGCACAAGTCTGTGCGGGAACTTGTCATCCCCCCCCCAGCTTCCTTGCAACACGATAACATGGCACATCGCCCCCAGCTCTCAAGTTAAACATCTTATTAACAGCAGTGACGTAAAAGAGGAAATCGCCAAGAACTATCACAAAGATGAGAAGGAACACGTTTACCATCGACCAGCTACGATACTGCTGCAGAGAGATCTGCCTGTAAAAAAGCATACAGCCCCTCCTTCCCCCCCCATATCACTTAATTTCATGGGAAACTAAATATGACATCCAAACAGCCCAGATACGAGACTCACAGTAAAAATATTTTTAAGATTAAAAAAAAAAAAACCACCCAAAAAAACCTTGCCTTCCAGGAAACCACTTGGATACAGACCCTGCGCAGCTGCAGCCACCCTCCGTGTTGCATTCATCCCTCCTGCTTCGGCTTGGAAATCAGGCAGGGTGGGGAAGAAAAAGAGGAAAGAAGGAAAAAAAAAAAAAAAAGGAAAAAAGAAGCGATATTGCAGCTGATGAGCCGTGAGAGGCTGTTGGCAAAGTGGTCCAGCAACCATCTGAAATTCAGACGGTCACGTGAGGAGCCTGTCTGCAGCTCCCGCGCAGCCCAGGCTCAGCACTTCGCCGAACTGCACACGCAGCAGTTCGCCGCCTCGCCATCTCCCACTCCGCTCTCGCCCGCTTTCCAGCCTGTGGCCCATCCAAAAAACCCCCAGCAGGTTTTTGCACAGCAAGGTGACCCACGGCTTCATGCTGAAGCCGCTCCAAGGCACAAAGGTGGATTTCTGCCATGCAAGCGCAGGGCATGCTGAAAAGCATCTCTAAGCTGTAAAACCACCCTCCCCTTCAGGTTTTCCACCTAAATCCCAGCCCTGCAAGCATCAGTGTCTTCTCCACCAGGATGCGCACGGTGGCCATCACCCCACCGTATCATGTGGGATGGCGGGGGGTCCCACCAGCACACAGGAGAGCATAGAAGAACATGCTGTACTCATTTCTGGGGCCAGCCTGTCCTTGGGCAACCCTGGGCATGCCCAAAACCAGCCCCCAAGCTCCCCCAGGCAGCCGCCGTTGCATCACAGAGCAGCCGAGTGAGCCCAGACACCTCCAGGGTGAGGTGGCAGAGCTGGCTTTTTTCTTCCTTTCTTTTTTCTTTTTTTTTAACTTTAATTCTCACCCGGGACATGGCAGCACACCCAAGGGATGCTTCAGGCTCCTTCCTGCATCACCCTGCGGTGCAGCAGCTCCTGGAGACCAAGCAGCAAAGGTCCCTCTGCAAAAGCTGCACAGAGCCAGCCTCACCATCCTATCCCCTAAAATCTTCTGGACAACAAAATGAAGGTTTTTTTTTCTGCTTGCACTCATTCTTCACATAAATTAGCCGAAGGAATTAAGAGCCTTTATGCTCCACGCTGCCTTGCCTTCACTGCCTGGCTGGAGATGCGTTGCATTGCACTAATGTCAGGCAGATACAGTGGGACTAAAAAAGTGTGGTGGTGGGGGGGTTTTTTAAGACGGATTGCCTTTCACTACGACTATATTTATAGGTAGAGCTGTTGAAATTTTAAGGGCTCCTTGCCACAGGAATCGGGTGACATCTCATGTTCACGAAGTGGCTCAACTTGGCAAAAATGAACATTTAACGGACCATGGGGTGCTGCTTCTCTCCCTCATTTTTGGATAAAATTAGAGGGGAAAAATAAAAGACGCAAAACGCACGGGGTAGCACTGCACACCCCCTGCCGCAATCCGTACTTTCCAGGTTCAGAGCACAGCAAACGTGGGACTTCACACCCACTCCTGACCGGGCGTTTTCCTTTTCTGTCAATGACAAAAAAGAAAGTAAAAATAAAAGCTTTTGTGGGTGTTTATTTTTGCTTTCAGTTTGGCTATCAGTGGCACACACAAAGCCTCCTCTGCACTTCATTTTATGGTTGAAAAACCCCAGTGGGGTTCAACTCAGGTGCAGTAAAACTCGCTCTCCCTGACTGAAGCCACCCAGGATCGCCATCCCAACGCCGCAGCACACGGTGCCCAGAAACCACGCAGTCTCAGCCCAAAAGTTTGCAATTTTCTTACACAACAGCATGCTATACTGCTAAAACCCTATTTTATTTTAATCTATGCTATAAAAGCATGTTATGCCACGTCCAAAGATGCCACCACCCCACGGAATGCGTCTGGATGCTGAACTTTTATTTCCCTATGGCAACATGTGCCTATTTAAGACAAAACCCAAACCATAATTAAACTTATTGATAGGAGCCAATGTTTACTGTTTGCTATTTTAATATCAAGTGCTGTTGGATTTCAAGCCACTGATTTCCATCGCTTGCAGGGGATGATTAAGCTGGAAAAGTGCCTAAATGCCAAGGTTTTTTTGACATTTCTATGGGCACTTTTGCCATCAAATCAAAGAAATGCACTTAGCCGGCCGATCCCAGCGGATGCTTCTGATCAGGGACTGCCTCGACTGGAAGTCGGTAAGTGATTTTCGATCTATCAAGACACACATCAAAATAAAACTAAAATAGCTGCAATGAAAGTGGTTTTGCTTCTGCAAGCAGTGCTCTCCACATGCGGAGCCAACAGCACGAAGGCTCGTGGGGCTCTGGTAATGCAATTGTTTTCAGCCCCATCAGAGTTAACTGAAGTACGGCTTTCTCAAAGGAACAAATTTCAGGTTGGAGCATTTACTAAAGGTTAAAAGTCTCTTCCTCCACTTGCCCACTTGTGAAATTTGGCAGCCGCTACTAGTATCTGACATCCCTAAAAAGCAGCTGTGGTGGGGACTGTGTTGCAACAGCCCCTGCTAGCCAACACCTGGATGGTTAACTCTGAAGCCTAGTGATAACACATGTTTAACTTCCCAGATGTATATAAATATCGGTGCAGAATATTGGGTGTACAAAGCCCCCAGCTTTAAATCCACCTGCAGCATTTTCACCACAGACTATTAGCAATGACACGACCAAAAAATTAGCAATCATTAAAACAGTGGAATTTAAATCCAGCTCACAACAGGGTAGGGAGATTAGCAATATTTAGTATGCAAACAAGTCATCAGCCCCATTTATCCACGCTACTCTTTTTCCAATAAACACACGACTATGTTAAGACTCTGTTTTCTTGTAGATCCTCCTTTAGTGAGGAGGATGGATGTAAAACCAACCCAGCAGCTCCAGACGCTCAGTCACTCCGTTTACATTACAGCTCCTTTGAGCAGAAAGACGAGGCCATAACTGCATTAACTGGAAACTGGCAGCAGGGCAAACTTGCCAGATTTCAGCTAATTGGTTGGATTAGTAATTCCAGTCGCATACAAAATCCATTTTACCTACTGCAGAGAAAAGGCATTGCATGGGGTGTCCTCGTGCTACGCGACCTGCCTGCTCATGCAGTGGGGCCCACCAGCCTCCCCACACTGTGGCCGGGCGAGTGAAATGCTCCTTGGCTTAACAGAAACATGCTCCAATATGACCCAGGAGAGGCCATCACTGCTGCAACTGCTGATGCAGCAAGCACAGCCCCATGCCTGATGCTGTTTTCTTGTGAAAAGGTGGGAAACATCCACTGGGATGCCAAGACCATGCAGCACCAAGCTTCCCCCCTGGGCCCCTTGCAACTCTGAGCTCTGCGTCCGGCCTCGTGAGGTTGGTGAGGCCCCTTGGAGCCTGAAAGTCCTCCTACTCGCTGATTTACACCATGCATCACAACCAGCACATAGTGCAGCGGGCCATGTGCCCGTCCGGGGAGCTCTGCTGCTTGGAGCTACCCTGGTGGTGGGCAGCATCCCCAATGGGGTGGGTGACTGCAGCGCGCAGGATCGCACATGGCCTCCCCACCCGGGCTATTTCATGGTGCAGCATCGCGCATAAACCCCCCCCAGGCCGTTACCGGGGTTACCGCACCGTGCAGCCCCGCGCACGGCCCCCCAGGCCGTTACCGGGGTTACCGCACCGTGTAGCCCCGCGCACGGCCCCCCAGGCCGTTACCGGGGTTACCGCACCGTGTAGCCCCGCGCACGGCCCCCCAGGCCGTTACCGGGGTTACCGCACCGTGCAGCCCCGCGCACGGCCCCCAGCCCTTCCGGGGGCATCGCATCGCGCAGCGCCGCGCACACCGCCCACCCCCGCCGGACTAGCAGCGTGCAGCGCCGTGCGCGGCCTCCCCCGCACGCCGCGATCGCCCGGCCTCTCCTCACCGCGATCGCAACCCTCCTCCGCCGCCGCGATCGCCCCGCTCACGGCCTCCCCCGCTGGGAGGGGAATCGCCCTACGCCCGTCCTCCCCCGCACCCCACGCTCCACGGACGGCAGCCCGCACACCCCCACACCCCGGCCGCATTGTTGCGCGGGCGGACCCACGTGTCGCCGCCGCCTCCCCCCACGCTGCCGCGCCCGTCCCGCGCACTGACCTGCTCGCCGGCTTCGGCTCCGGCCGCGCCGCGCCTCCCCGCTCCGCCGCGCTCCGCGCCGCCCGCCCAGCCCCGTTCGCCCGCCCCGCGCCCGCACATGCAGCCGCTACCGCTGCCGGACCGCCCGCCCGCGCGCGCGCTCCCTCCCTGCCCGCACCGGCCCTGCCCACGCTGGGCTCCGCCCCCGCGCCCCGGCAGCGCGCGGCCGCGGCATCACGTGGCGCGGGAGAGCCAATGGGAAGGGATTTGCCCAAGGGGGGCGGGGAAAGAAGACACGGCAGGGATGGGGATGGGGCGGGGCAATGGAGGGGTGTGGTCGGGGGGAGGGGCTATGTGATGGGCCTGGGTAGACATTGAGCGAGTGCACATGGGGATTGGGCGGGGCCATGTGAGGGGGCGGAGCGAGGCGCGGGGCGCGGGGTGGGTGCGCAGGGGACGAGTGTGGCAGGAGGCAGAGAAAAAGGAGGCGGAAGGTGAATGATAACAATGTCAACAATAATAATAAGATAATGATGATTGATGACAGCGACAAGGAGGATGATGAGGAAGACACAGAGGAAGGCGAGAAGGGAGGCCTGGTGGCAGGGTGACACCCCCTCCCGCCCCGCCTTCCCCCCGGGCAGCACAGGCCAGGATGAGGCCCATGAGGGCGCCCGCCGGCCAGCCTGGGCCTGGGGAGGAGGCAACTCACTCCTGAAGGATGCCCCACCCCTGGCTGTCTTCAAGGCCAGGCTGGATGAGGCTTGGAGCAACCTGGTCTAGTGGAGGGTGTCCCTGCCCATGGCAGGGGGGTGGGAGCTAGGTGATCTTTAAGGTCCCTTCCAACCCCAACCATTCTATGGAGTTTTTCATCTTCGACATTGGTGATGCTGGGTACGTGGGGTGCAGCGATGTCACTCAGGGAGTTGCTGCACTAGGGATTGGCACAATTCAGGAGCCGCCATCGCTCAGCCTTTCTGGCCAAGGGCCTTGCTTCATGTTGTCAACCCTCGTGGCTATAAATCTCTGTCTACAGCCGTGGCGTAAAGATCTACCGTAAATTCAAAGGAATGGGAACCGAGCACCTGACTTGAGCGCAAGTTGCCTCTTTTAATTTATTTCTGATTTATTTAGGACTCTTTTAGCAGAAGTCACCGTGGAAGCAGCCAAGGGCTTCGTAGGCATTACAAGAATAGTAGGATAAGGCGTTTTGGGGTGACAAACAGGCATGGAGGGACGAGGTGATTCCTCAGGAGTCTTACACAAATATGTGGAGATGATGGGACAGCAGCTGAATATCGGGAGATCCTCAGATATGCTTTCATTTCAATTATGTTTTTTCCTCTTCCCTGAAAGGCACTAAACCAGTGCCCTTTAAACCACCACCTCCTGACAGTCCTTTAAGTTTCTGAGGACATGCTTTGTTAAAAGGGCCAGGAGGCCTCCTCCTTGATTAAGGGCTGACCTGTCCTCCAGCAGAGCTTGAGAAAGTCTGATTTAACGTACTGAGTGTTTCTAATTAATAGAAAAAAATAATAGGAAAAAAAGGAAAGAAAAGGTTCAGAACTTATTCATGCATCATACAAAAATTATTAGTAAAAGAAACAAGAATTAGTGAAAGAAACAGGTCAGTTTTACCAAGGTTCCTTAATGCAGTGAATCTTATGCAACAGCAGTGTGTGTCTATTAATACATAAAATGGATCCTTTGCTAAAATTTTTGAGTCTACTGACCAATTTCAAAATATATTAGAGAAATTCAATTTCTGCAAGGTTGAAAACAGGCGGATAGATAAAAGGGATATCCATCAGCACGTCTGGCTCTCCCCTTCCCGCTCTCTCGAGGGGGATGCATAGCATAAGCTTAGCCTTGATTAGACATCAGCAAATTCACACCTTGCAATATATCTCTGCTGAAACAGAAAGAAAACTGTTTACTTCCCTTGCCATTAACATTTTACTGTTTGACTCTCCGCTACTTTTTCTAGGTGAGAAAATTATCTCCTATTCACACCAGTGTTTTTAATTAAATACTCAGCGCGTGACGTTCGGTGGTGCTAGAGTCAGTCTGGCAAAGCTTAGCGTAAGCTCTGGAGGGCAGAAGTCCTCCTGCTATTGCTGGTGATGGTAGGACCCACTGAGAAACTCGCCTGCAAATGCTTTCTTTAAAAGCAAAAAATTGAAAACTGAAACAAACAAAAATCCAGCACAAAGAAAAACAACTTTGCAGCTGCTCTAGTTGGTTGGGTATTTTTGGTCAAACCATTTCTTGTTAAAACAGCATGACCCCTTTTCCTTCCATGGGGATTCCCAGGCATGATGAGGAACTGTATTTGGCTCTGAGGGAATACGTTTGTTTTTTCTGTGTCCTTTACTGTTTGTGAATATCATAGACCCGCCTTTCTTTCAGATGCAGCAAATGCCAGTAGTCTGTTTTTATTTAGTTGAGAACCTGACACTGGTGGTTGGCAAGCTGTTCTTTGCTTGCCATTTGAAATGTCACAGGGCAAATTCTAGCGCTTGAGCACAATCTCAGCTTGAGAGCTCTGGCAAAAGAAAAAGGGGCAACAGCGTGAGCCTGCACCACATCGCCTCAGAAGTGCCATCAAACCCAGCTTGACCCTTCATACACGGGCGAGGCTGAAGGCTTGCTGTGCCTGAGAACGTAGCGTCATGGCCAGGGGTGTAAATTCATACCAGTTTTGCTGCTGCTCCTTGGAAGGGGAACTTTTGCCCGTTCTAAGATGGAGGGAAAATGGGGGCGTTAAAAATTGATATGTGACACAACTGAGGAACACCTTCAGGTCTCCTGGAAAGCCTGAATCCATCTTCCATCAAGCCCTGCATCACTACTCTGTATTTTAGAGAAACAGGCAGAGAGAAATGTTTCCACAATCAGGTCACTGCTTTAAGAGGATCAAATACGCTTCATGTTAGCTGTAATTTCCTGAATTTGAATGGATTTTCAGCACAAATATTGAAAATCTCTTTTGCATGCTAGCATCCCTGAGCATGTTTTCCAGTGTTACGTGCTGCAAAGCAACGTGAAAGGATTTTAACCTCAGTGCAGACACTAATCCCAGAGGGCTGTATTTGACTTAGTGGAAAGCATGGCCACGGTTTTATGTGTGCTTGTCAAAGTGCTTGTATTACAGCTAGGACGCTTTCCTAGATCAAGCCCATGCAGCCTCCGTGTTTGCAGGAAGGATGGAAATGCAATCCATACACCTGCCTTGTCTGAGGCTCTGTGATCTTTTTCCGTGGTCCTTCCCTACCCTTCTGTCATTTCCATTTCAGCCAAATGCAGCTTTCTTCAAGCCAGGACACCATTAACACTGAACTGATGGAAAAAATTACTCTCCTTTTTGCCACCTGCAGACAACACTTCCCATGGCTGCTGTCTTAGAGAGGGAAGCAGCAGAAAAGTGATACTTCTGGATTGCAAAGGTTGCAGGGGGAACCACTCCTCCGGGTAGGAAGTGAAACATGAGTTCTTGATATGCCACTGTTAATGTTGCAGCACTGATACCTCCTTCCCACCCACTAGCTGTTTAAACAGAGTTTCTCAGCCACTCGATTTGCGGCTTCGCTCTCTACACCAGGTACTTTTGCTCCTTTGGTGACGCACTTATCACATCATGTTCCTCTGGGTCTTCAACATCTGGATGACTTTTCCAGTCACCACTCCTGACACAAACATCACGCTCACTTGCACTACAAGGAACTTGGGTTTTTCCAGCTTGGAGAGGTCCCAGAAACTGCTCTGCAGTGACTAGTAGATATTCTTCCTGGAAGAGATAAAAAAGTTTAAAAAAACCCCAAACAAACCTATGCAAAAATTCTGATTTAGGTTTGATATTTTTTTAAAGTTAGCTTTTTCTCCAAGAGAGGCTCAAAATGGAGCACTTACCTCTTCAAGAAGAGTCATTTAATAGCTGGACCCACACTTGGAATTCACTTGAAGGCACTGACTAATTCAGCACATGAGCGAAACTGAAGTTCACTCATACATAGTAACGCCTTTTTTTCCCACACTCATCAAAATCTTGTTTGCTTACTTCACAGATTCCCCAGGTATTAATAGCCAACGAGGACTTCAGAACAGTAAGAGCTGGGCCCAGAGACTACGAGATTGTATTTGCATATAAGAGAGATGGGGGAGTCCATAAAGGGATCACTACCAAGCGCTGCAGATATCCTGGCTTCTTACAACTGCCCTCCTACACAGCTGAAGCTCAGTCCTGATTTCTCAGGCACATGGCATAGTCCAGGGCTTTCATCTGCGCTGAGAATGTGGTTAAATCCTTGCAGGCACCACAGTGTGGAATGGCATTTTAACCACATCAGGGAAGGCAGAATGGGTCTGTTAGGGCAGGGCTGCTTCACACGCAGCTCCTGCACTACTGGTGGTCCCTAGCATGCCTGAAGGTGGTCTGCAAAACGATTGCAATTAAAAAACCAAATCTGTACGCATTGCATTCCCGTGCCTGCAAGCCAGCATCAGAAAGGAGATAAAGTAACAGATAAACATTCTGAGTTTTAGGTCCTGGTGACATTTCTTTCAGGGATGGTCCTCAGGTTTCATCCTTTTTTATGAAAGAAGGTGAATTGTTCATTTGGTTTAAGGAGGTTGGTGGGGGGCAGCTGGTTGCCCCACTTCATCTGGCACTGGAAACCTGGGCTGGTACATGCTGCAAGAACCCTGCTCCCTGCCAGAAGTTACCTGCAGCCAACCCCACACACCTATTCAAAGAGTCTTCGTTTTCCTCATTAGAGGACATACTTGCATAATCTTCCTTGTATGATAAGGAGCAGTGCCTACTTTCTGTCTCACACCCAGGCCTCCAGACTTAGCCAGGCCTAAGGAAAGGACTATTCTGCGTAACCAGCTCTACCTGGGAGTGTAGAAACATCCTAAGGACATGATACTGTTGGGGAGGGGGAAAGAGGGTGTGCCCCAGGCATCCAGCGAAGACAAACAGGGCAGCTGTCGGACTGGTGTGGAGACAGCAATTGGAAAAGGGTGAGAAACACAGAACTCAGAAACACCTCTGTGCCTCGAAGGAGTTTCCTCCTTGGTCCTGTGAGAAAAAAACCCACAGTGTTTCATCTCTTTTGGTCAGGGTGACTTTACTGTTTACCGTGGGAAAGATTTTCAAAAGGTTCTGCTGAAAATTGACTGAGGGAAGGGAGTTTGTCCACCTCCCTCTTAACCTTGATAACGAAGTATCTGGGTTGCGAGCTGAACCTCAAATATCTTGACCTGACACCATTCAAAGCCAGCAGAGTCCTGAAGCTGTATGTGGGGTGGCTCTGGCCCCAGCTCTGATTTGTTTTCCTACAAGATACATAGGATCTCACTTGGCCAGGCATACATGCATCGCTGTGTGGATGCTCTTTTATAGATAAAAGCATCTTGTTAGGGTTTAGCTTAGACCACTTTGGTGAAACCTAGAACTTTGGTAAAAACAAGCACCCAGAGCAGGAGCTGGTCTGGTTGTGTTCAGTGATGGATGTGAAGGAAACTCGTGGTTCCTGGGATGGCAGAGGCATGGGATGAATGAATCAGTTCGCAGTTGGGAGTGTGGGAGGTAATGGATGTTATCCCCTTGCAGAAGTGCTTCTGACGATCCACCACAGGTCTGCACCATTCCAGGAGACAATAGCATCTGGTCTTTAAGCTTAAACTGGAGGGGTCCCTATTTTCAGTCCTCGAGGGCCCTGGTTTAATACTGGTGGTGGCAGCAGGGTGAGCAAGCCTTCTGTTAGTTTCCTCTCCAGTTCACGGAAAGTGGAGGCAGGCAAAGGTTAAATGCCTTTCCCAAGGTCATGTAGGAAATTGGTAGGGCAGGAGGCTGGTCATTAGGACATCCTTTCTCCACAATATAACAAGAGATGGACAAGAGGTGCAGAGAAAGGGGACTTGCCCAAGGTTGTGGGATCATCCCGCCGCCTGAGGCACTTGCCCTGGCAGCAAGATTATCACATACTTCCTGTATCTCGACTGCAAGAGGTGAATGGGAAGGGGTGTGTGGGGGAAACAAGCCGGTTGCTATCAATTCAGTTGAGCTTGACTGGACATGCACAAGCAATCTGGAGAAGGAAATAGTTCTAGTCCTGTCTGGTTCAGCAGAAACTCCGCCCATTGAAGCTTTCCGGCAGGAAATCAAGTTACAAACATTAGATGATCTGAGCAAATTCTCATACACTGATCCTACCCTGGGGACAGGACACTTTTGTGAGCTGCCTATTGAGGCTATAGTTTCAGATCCCTTAACCCTTTCTGGAGTGTCACTCTGAGGGCATCAGAGGTTTTTGTGCTGGACAGGCTGTAGAGAACACAGGCGAGAAGAAAATGGATTTATAACTGTTTGGATCACTGTTCATCAATAATGAAGTTCTGAAATCTCATATATGGGGGGGGGGGGGGGGGGAGGGGGCAGGGCATGGGGCAGCTGGGGACTCTTTCTTCTGCTTGCTTTTCCTACTGAAAAATTGAGATCTGTCGACAATATGTTTCCTGGAACACCATAAAGATGACCAAAAAACGTGTGGTTTCTGGCATGAGCCTGACCGTGTGAATGAAACCTCTCAATGGAGAAAGGAACCAAACTGTACTTGGACTGTTTCAGACCCATTGTTTTTTATTAGCAGAAATGCCTGAAAAACAATAGGAGAAAAGTTGCCATCATAAAAATTCAGACACCTACTGCTTCAACTAAGGTTAAGATAAATTTTAATCTGCATGTTTAAATGATATAATGAACCTTAAGGAAGTAAACCTCGATGCTTGCTAATAGCCCTGAGATTTAAAACAAAAAAACATAGGAAGGGAGTTTTTCTTTTCACAGAATAGGAAGCAAAAAGGGCCTCAGCTCATATTTTTCTCTTTATCCAATTACCAGTAATGTAGACGAATGTCTGACAGTGAGAAAGGAGGGAAGGTGGAAGCTGCCTGCAGGGATAGCAAAGCTGTTTTTCACATGATGGCTGTTTCTGGGAACTTGCAGCCCCTCAGCATGCTGCTGGAGAGTAGGAAGGTGGGGATGGCCCCTGCTAGCAGCGCTTCCCACCGGAGCACGCAGTGTGCTATTTCTTAGGTTTCCTTTTTGTTCTTCTAAGAAGCAGAGCATCTCCTGATGAAGGTCATAGCTTTGATCCCCACGGTTTGCGCCTGTGTTTATGGATGGCCATTATTAGTAACACAGACTAGTGCATACACTACTCCGTGCCTGCCCTTGTCTGACTGCAAGGGACCAGGGGCAGGATAACAAAAGAAAGTATAAATAGAGTCCTTTTAAAAGTCTGTTAAATAGAAATAGACTTCTAGGGAGGAGAGAGAAAGAATGAGGCGTGTTACCATAGTAACTGCCAATGGTTTATTTAAGAAGGGCAAAGAAACAAACACCACAAGAAGGCAAAGTCAGGAGGAGTTGAAGATTGCTGAAGGAGTCTGTCAGGGTATGGACACCGAGGGGCCAGGTAAGAGCAGTGAGCTTCTACTAAAGCTGTGCTGAAAAAAAATCATCTTGCTTTACCTCTTGCAAAGAGGTCTGGAAAACGTTACTATGAAATGTGCATTTCCAGTTAGGGAGATTGTGTTTCCAGTTTTCTGGGGGGGTGGAGGGCAGGGAAATGCATGAGAACAAATGTCAGATTGGTAAAATCCTCAAGAGTAAAGGGGCCACATTACCTCTGCCCAACCTGAACCCACTTAGTGGAGAGCCCAACTCATGCTTTTGGTTGCCTTGATGTTAGAGGAACAGCGGAGGCCATTCCCTCGTGTTGACATCGGAGGAATATATTTTTTTTTTAATTGTTTCTGTAGGTCCAGAACCAAATTTGGCCTTGACACAGGTGGTTCTGAGAAGTAGGCACTATTGTGATTTTGATCCCACTCCTCCACCTGGATCAAATATTTTAAAGACTTCGCTTCTCTAAGTAGCTCTTGCATTTCTCTCTCCAAAGTCAGTTTGTTGCAGCAGGCAGAAGCGTTGGGGATTCCTCACTCCTTCCTTCAAGCTCCCACTCCTTAAAGGAAGGTCAAAGTAAGCTTTAATATTAGAATCAGGGACATTTTGGGCTGTAAGACATCATCTGCAGCAGAAATAAGTGGTAAAGTCATTCTGTTTGCACAGCAATTTTGCAGGGTTCCTGGAAATGACTAAGAGATCAATTGGTCAAACAGATCAGGGCTCGTGTCCTCTTTTTGTGTGAGTGCAAGGTGACGAGCAGGGCTCCAAACTCCATCTAAGAGCAACGAGACCTTGCAGAGGACAAGAGCAGAGACATCTGAGGGCTGGCTGGAGCAGGTCTGACTGGCTTTATTGGTTGGACGTGGTGCTGTGCAAGAATGGCTGGAGTAAGAGCTGCTCCCGATCAGGGCAGAGCTTGCCCGTGTCTGAGTCAGCCACACAGCTAGGAAGCTCCGTCTCTTTGTGACATTTCCACAGCATATTGCTGTGGAACCTCGGGTCACTTCACTGGATCTGCTTTTCCCACTCGTAGAGGCAAAGACGGCGTTTCCATTTTTGTGCCCTACTTTAGAGGTGTGTAGTCTCTAAACTGTCTGGGAGTGGGAATATCTTCCTGTTTGATGGCACAGTGCTAATCAAAGTGGGAACCTGATCAAGAGAGGGCTTTCAGGGGCTCCCCCAGTGTCAGCTTTTAAAAATTGGACCTGAATGTCCTTTTCTGTGTGCATCAGCAACATAAGAATCATCTTTATTGTTCCTTTTCCCCCCACAGGAAAGCTCTCACTGGGTCAGGAGCAAATACTAAAGACTGGAAATGCTGGCAGCTGTGGTAGACAATGGTGCTGTTTGCCTTCCCTTATCCCATCTGCTGTCTTGCTTTCTCCTTGAATGTTTTTGCTCAGATTATGTATTTTGTAGGTAAAATGGCTGATCATAACAGTTTGTGTTCATTCTCCATGTGCCCAGGAGGCTGCATCCTGCCTGAAGACAGCCTTGTGCTAAATGCTGCGTGTTCACAGGACAGAAAGTTGCTTTCTACCCTGAAGAGCTCATAACATGAGAAAAGAAACAACCGATGGAAAAGCAGGTGTGATGGTACCCGGAAACACTGCAGTGGCACTGTTCCACTCTTGACCTTAAAATCTCAAAGACCAGAAACAACTTGAAAGTCCCTGGGGTTGGGATGTCTTTTGCTGTTTTGTTTTTAATCTTTTAGTTTCTAAATCGGTGTAAGGATTTCCCAGTTTCTGACTCATAATTTTGAAAACCTCAGGGCTGGTACTACTGGAGGAGTTCAAACGGCAGAGAAGCCACAAAGAGAGAACAAGTTTCCCTGTGAGAAGAGCTAAGAACTGCAAAAAATGTTAGTTACTTCTAAAAATTGCACCAGCCTCTTTATCAGGGAAAGGGAAACATTTGCAAAAGCCTACCTCCTCTCCGCAGCACAGAGCAAACACCATGGACTTTCCCATCCTATTTGGCTTCATGATATGATGTAAAGCAATACTGTGTCTTCACACAACACGGCAGGAGACTTTCCATTGGATTGGTTTCAAAAGGCTCCTTCCCAGCACTGAAAGGGAGGCAGATCTTTTTAAAACTCTGTAGTATGAGCTGGAAACCCTATTTCCCCTTAGAGTAATCCAGAAGATTGTCCATGATTTCCTTCTCCAACACCTCTTTGCTCAAAGCAGCAGCAGTACCACAGCTCCTCCACATTACTGATCCCCTGGATGAAATTTGATGCACAGCCTGAAAGGCCTCATGATGGCCTTGCGCCCATTAACACAGACAAGTTTGCTGGCAGATGGAAATGATTTCATCCAAAAAGGGCCCCAGGTTACCTAACTCAGGCTGGGTTTTGTGCAAAACTAAACCTACGGGTGGCATGTTTATTTGTAGCTTTTGAGCTAAATTCTCTTCATTTTATCCCCCAGAGCAAGGGGCGAATCAGAGCCGACTGCTCCACTTTCTACATTTCCCTGACCCTATGGAGAGTTATCCCATATGCCCACCCATGCATGAGAAATGTAGGGTGAACATTTTCAGAAGGTTTCACACAGCCTTTGATGTCTCCTAGCCTGGGAAATCAGTCCCCCTCCTGCTTCCCAGCTTGGAAGGTCTCACTGTGGTATCTGCAAGAGATAACGCTCCCCTTCGCTGTCTGCACTCCAGGCCAGTTGGACTGTTTGCCTCTCTTCTGCGGGACCGCAAATGGGATATTTCCCTCTAGATATTGCAAAGGGCCCTCTTGGAGAGGCTGTCCTGCCTGCAGAGCTGGGCAGTCCATGCTGCTCCTCTCCTCTCTTCTCACAGAGATTGAGTTATGCCAGGCTTTGACCTAAGTGAAACTGCTGACGGTCACAGGGATTTGATTAATCCTTAGGTCGCTGTGAAATTTGTGATTCCTTTTAGGGAATAGAATTTTTTTTTTTTTCCCTTTGGGCTAACTTGCAAAATAAAAATAAACTGGAGCCCACGGTGGGAGATTAATTTCCTCCCGAACTCAGGAAGGGCAGTCAGTCAACACAAGATCCTCCTGGCCCATCCCAGGAGGATGCTGCTCCTGGATTCATTCCTGGAGACAGCTGCTGTCCGACCTTGCCATAAGACTTCCTTCCCCAGTGCTCTCCTCCTGGCCATGCTGTAGCCCCATGGGGTCTGAGCACAGCCCATGGGCACAGCCCAAGACGTTTCCTTCCCTCCTGGCTTTGCTCTGACTCAGAGCATTCTGCTAGCAATAATTCTGGGGGTAGGGAGCTGAAATGATAAAGTCCTAATTTCTAGTCATATTTGACCTACCTCCTAATGAAGGGAGAAACCTCATCTCCCCAGGTATCTAACCTCCAGGGGCTTATGACTAATTCAGCCTCCATCCTCATGGCTTAGAGAGTCTCTTTGCAGCCTGGCCCTGTAGCCTCCTCCCAAGGTAATTGTGTCCAGAAAAACCCACTCCTGTGGTTCTCCCCATCACTCCTGCTACCAGCATGCTCCCGTTCCTTCCAGAACATGGGAGGGTTTGCACCATGGCCTTGGTACATCTTGTGGCATTAGCCCACTTTTCCTGGTTCTCCGATCTTCCTGACCCAAATGACATTTAAAGGCAGATTTGTTATATGATATAAACTCCTCAAACATGCTAAAAAGTGTTGTAGTCTGGCATTGTGCTCTTGCACCTGAAACAATGCAGAAACACTAGACCCACCTTCCATGTGGGGGTTGGTACGTGGGTCTTCGTGGCAAAGAAACCTCTGCAGACCCCTTGATGCATAATGTTGCTGCACAATGCTAGTATTAATCAAATAATTGAGAACTCGTTGCTTACACAAATGCCAGTGCCTGGCTCATTTTTGCTGTGCTCCAGGGGTTCCTGTTTCTAGACATTCCCATGAATTAAGCTGAGCAAGCTGGCAGGGGAGAAACAGTCTCTGAATGTTGGCATGAAAAGCCTCACCACAGATTCAGCTGTCATTGTCCTTCTGCTTTGAAAGTTTTAAGCCATTCATTTAGGGAGAACTGACAATACCCAGAGTGGGATCCCTTTGCTCTTATTTTGGCATGTAAAATTGAGATGTCTGACTTCAGATGAACTAGTCACCCTCGTCTCCCTTTATTGATGATGCAGAGAAATCGGAAGAACCAGAGTGTGATTCAATCTACAATAATATCTGAGAAAAGTCAAATGAATCATGGACTATAAAAGAAGGTGAAGCTGCGTAGCCAGACATAAGATTCTACATTTTAGATGTCTAAATTCAAGTCAGATGTATTCTACTCCTGTGACTCAGGTGGTCAGTCACAAAATGTGATGACAACCTGACCATGCTGAGTAACACGGCTCTGATTTAATGACTTACCTTCACCCCTGCCTCTTTTTCCTGGCTGTGTAAAGATGCAGCACTGTCCTGTTGATTCATCTCTCAGCCCCCAGTGGCAGGACTATGCGAGATAGCATCTAGCTGGCCACTGAGCACATGCCTGTCTTCTGGGGGAGCAATCATGCAGCCTTACCTTGTGCATCCAGGTTGCTCTATTTTCTCTCCTCCAAGGCAAGACATCTTTGAATTAATAAAAGTGATAATGGGTAGAGTGACAGACAAAGTCTATAGAGCTCAAGACTGCAGTGCTGAGAGGTCAAGAAGAGGCTGAGGGCTCACGCTGACTGGAAAAGCCGGGGAAGAGAGCCTGGAATAAGGGCAAGGAAGGGAATGCGGTGGGGATGGACATGTGAAAATGAGTCGTGTCAAAGATGAAAGGCACATAGCACTAGACAATGTGAGAAAACCTTAGAATCATGGAAAATGGGGCTGAAAGGTGGACTTGGATGCATCATATAATCTACTGTAGCACAGGAGATCACACTCAAGTTTCTAATGCCCGTCAATGAAAGAGAGAGGTGCTTTTGCTAGAAGGGCATAGGGATGCTCCTGCTTCTTTCCTGATGCCTTGGATCTATGTCCAGTTGTTCACATGGTTTATTGTGTAATGAGCAGCGTTGCCTTCCTGTGAGCTGCAACACTGGGGATTTTATTCTCACAGTCCATTGCTAGAAGCTCTTTTAATGTTTTCCCTAGAATTCCCTGGCTAACTTATCCCTAGAAATCACCAGCTGGGAAGCAGGATTAACAAGCAGTCATGTCCTCCTCCTCTGAACCTCAAGGGCATGTCTTTGACGCCACACTGCTCTAGGACCCTGCTTTCCCAGTGGGAATCTGTTTCTCATTCCCTGTGATATGCAGCAATCCTCTGCATGTGAGATCTGAAATACATGTGCCAGACTGTGACAGGGAAAAGTGCCTTTGGCAGGGCAGATTGGAGAGGGCTGGCAGGGACCAGAGTCATAGGATGACTCTTGGGTGCATCTCTACCTCGCTTGCTGCTGCTGACAGGGAGAGGGGGATGCAGCTCAGGACTATGCTTCTCTCTGAGTTAAGGACATGGAGAAGCTGTCCACATGCCTCTAGGGATGCAGTTCCAGCTGTGCAATCAACATCAGTGTACAGAGCAGGCACACGATGGTGCTTGCTGTAGAGGAGAGGACAACAGAACCTGGATAGGTGATGGTAGTGGTAGGTAGCACTGTCCAGGAAGGGAAGATGGCTTTGAAGTTGGTACTAACCCCGACTGACAGGCTTAAATTCAGGTGTAACCTACTCAATGAAAAGCCTCTAGTAAAATGGAGATGCCTTGGTGCTCAGCAGCACGAAGACACAATCAGGTTTTCAGATGGGATTGGAAGTGGCCTCTTGAGTCACTGAGTCCTCTCCTGGCTAGTGCCAGGACTGTCTGCATGTCCTTGAGTTGCAGCTGAACTTGGTTGCCCATGGTCTGGGCCAGCCCCTGCCTAGAAGTCATATAGCTGAGTAAGTGCATCCGTTTGCCTTATGTTCTCAGTGCTGAGAGACAGGCCAGCTGGGCTAAGAGGCTGCTACACCCATCTCCTTTTTTGAGGTCCTTAAAAAACACAAAAGGCTTGCTTCTTTCACAAAGCCTAAGAGACCTTGAATACATGAAATCATACCAGCTATTAGTACAACAATAATTAAATAATGATGAATACTCCAGAGGGATGTGCTCAGTAGCTCTTCAACATTGCTGCTAGCAATTGTCCCCTCCTTTCTGCTCATAACCCTGCTGTTGCTCCAATTAACCTTTGAACTACTGAATAGATCCTTATAATCCCAAAGAGATTTCCATGCCAATCTGGTGGAGACTTATGGGAAAGAGCAGTGCTTTAAATTGCAAGCTGGTTGGAATTGGAATAACTCCTTTCCATTTCCTCATTCTTGTAGCTTTGAAACACTGAATGTTTGGTCTAAACATATGTTAGGTGGTGCCTGAACTTTCTTCTGAAATACGTATGGGGTGAGGGGACCATTATTCATCCCTATGTGCCATACCCGCTCATGTGGGCACACCTTGTTATGTCAGTGGGTGCTGAAGTCATGTAGCAGCGAAGAGGCTATGTGATTTGGATACTAGAGGGATGGGTTGACCTCACCTGAAGTGCACATGGTTTGTGGTACTCCATACTATCAGTTTAACTTTACTCACCTGAAATGCGCTCTGTTCTTGGGTGCTGAGATGCTGAGCGCCTCGAGAAGTCAAGCTCTTTTACAACATCTCGTGGCAGGCAGCAAAAGGTCTAAGGCTTTTTGGAAGTTTGGGCTCTGTGTTCAAGTGCTCTACTGTGAGCTAGGTGATATGTCTTCAAAAGGCATCAAGATCCAAATTTTCTTGTCTCAAACTGGTAACATTTGAATGGCTACTGCTGGGATTGCTTTGCTCTCTGAGAGAGAGCAGGATCTGTCCCACAGGGAAAGCTGAGATAACCGTCTCCACCTGAAGGTGTCAGCCCAGGCAGAAGAGTTATACTGGCAAGAGAATTGGCCTGATAGGGGCAGTGAGTAGCACGTAGAGATTTGGAGCAGTTCAGACCGGACTCTTGTGTGTTTGTGTCTCCCCTCAGTTCCCACGCCTCTGCACTTCCTTGTTTAGCCCAGGCCCGGAAGCAAAACTGCTGAAATGCAAGGAGGAAAGTTATTCTCATAGTGTTTCCAGCCCAAACAGAACCAGAAGAGAGAGAGGAAGTCTCATGAGAAAGCTTGAATGATTTCCAGCCCAGTCCCACTCAGGGCCATGGAGCTTCTGGTGTTTCAGCTGAGCCTCTGGGTTCAGGGCATTTCCCTGCACCTGGAAGTCCCAGAGTGACAGCAGTAATAGTGTCCAGCACCTTCCTGCAGTCCAATGGAGCTTAGTTTTACTCTGCTCAAGTCCTGACTCAGTGAGGAGCAGTGTATTTGCTTCTTGTTCCCACCATGGATGAGGAAGGTGAGGCTGCAAGGAAATTCTGCAAGCCAGAAATGTTTTGGGTGGAGATGGAGGTCCCTCTTCCTTCCCACTTAGCAGGATATGCAGAAGATAACCAGAGACTTTGAGCTGAAAGGCAAGCTCAAAGTCCAGTGTTCTGCACTGTAACAAGCAATGGCACCAGAATTCTAGGTATCTTCTCTCCTCCGATATCTCCACATGTGGTCCACCAGGAAAGAGGTTGCATGGGGACACTGTCCTGGAGCAGCTCTTTTGAATGCAGAGTCCTGGAAGTTGGCATCACCGCAGCTGCTCCGGTCTTGCTGATGTTCCATCAGCTGTGCATCTCAGATGAGGCCTCCTGACTGCGTGGGAGTGGAGGGTGTCAGCGGCTAAGATAGATGCTGCACCTAGACAATGTCAAACATCATGCCAGGGCTTGGTAAGAGCAAGAAGCACATCTTGGTCCTTGGACTGGTACCTGTGGATGCCAGAATAGTCAGCTCTGGGCATTGCCATCTCTGCCAGTGCAACTCTAATTCCTTTCTCTCTCAGGCCCTCTGGATGCCTGGTCCCATTTGTCTTCATTCCCTTCCCAGCAGCAGTCTGTGCTAGTTAACTGCAGACTAGGTTAAAACAAAAAGTTTTCCCTTGTGTGTTTGGCTTTAAATTTATCACCCCTTGCTGCCACTGAATGATGGTGGTAATGAGGAGTTTGCTGCATCCCCAGCTTTTATTCTGCAGTGCAGTGCAGCAGCAATTAATCCCCCAGCAAACACAAAGGAGGTGAATACAGCAGGGCTGGGGACAGAGATAATCTTGGGATAATTTATAATTGCAAAGCCATGCTTGAAGTGGGAGAGACCTCCGGGAGTTGCTTTGCTTTTGGTTTCAGAGAGAAGCCTGACTGACAGAGGGCTGGTGTTGGCTGGCTTATTTGTCCTGTTGTTTGTATTGGACCCCTTCCATTTTCTGGCACTGAGAGAATGGCTTTAGGATGAATTTTATCTCACTTTAGGAGAGCTGAGCAGCCTGAAGCAGGTTTCAGATGAGCAGTGGGAGAAATGCAAGCTCTGATTCCTCCCTGTCCTAACTATGAGCAACTTGCCCCAGAGCGGTAGGGAAAAAAACCCCCAACCAACAAGGGGGCTGGGATTCATGCCTGCTATCCTACAGATCCATAAAGGAGCTCCTGGAATGATGGTCTGCCTTTTCCTTGGTTTTATAAGGACCCTAGGGAGTTGCCTTTTAATGTAGGTGCTTCAGTCAAGTGTGTTCGAAATCCCCTGAGGCCACCTTAGCACAGGTCTCAGTCACACCAGCGAGCACAAAGCAGCTTGCACACATAAACCCTTCTGGTTGCTGCTGGAGGGAGGCAGTGGCACCCCCAGCTCATTCTTCATTGCAGTGGCATTTTCTTCCTGCTCCTCAGCTCAGCCTTTGTGGCAATGGTTGCCCTCCCAGGAGGACAGGGGTATCAGCTTGCATGGGAAGAAATCCTGTGTTCCCATTTTTCCAAAGAGATGAACACAAGTTGTTTCAAATGTGGTTTAGAGCACCATAAACTGTTCCCACTGCCTTTTCCCCCCTGCAGGATGACCTTGCAAGGAAAGATGGAAGTTTCTTTCGGTTAGAAAGGAGACTTCTGGCACTCCTCATCCAAATTTCATTAATCACCATGAGAATTGCTTGTTGTACATCACACCTTGTTGTTGGTCAAATGTTAACCACTGGGAATGGGTGATCCTGGGAGAGAAGTGTCCACTGTAATCCACTTAGGTTCAGCTTGTTCCTTACTCTTCTTTAATTTTTGAGTTGTTGGGGAGGAGTGGTTTCAAGGAGAACCTTAGCTAAGAATAAACCAGAAGGATGCTTTGCTGTCAGCCGTCACGACCCACCACAGCTCAGAGCTCCAAGCTTGCCCAGGCAGCAGCACCCACAGTCTCTGTGGGCTGACCAACAGTCCTGAATGCGAGAGCAGGATTTGGCTCATTTGCTTTCCCTTCAAGATTTGGAAGACCTTAGTCGTATGTGAATCCATTTAACAGATGCTCCCTGGAAAAGATAAGCATCACTGGCTATTTTTTAACCCACAGACGAGGATGTTTAGGCCCAACAATGTTAGGAGCCAGAGCCAAAGCTATGCAGCCC
Source organism: Rhynochetos jubatus (assembly GCA_027574665.1). Classification (NCBI taxonomy): domain Eukaryota; kingdom Metazoa; phylum Chordata; class Aves; order Eurypygiformes; family Rhynochetidae; genus Rhynochetos; species Rhynochetos jubatus. Next base: position 4,016,662 of record CM050648.1, on the reverse strand, counting down.
TCTAGTGAAGTTGGTGATGTGTTACTTATGTACTCAAAGTTAAGTGTTGGTTTAGGGTCTGATGGACTAGGGTTAGGAATGAGATCCCTTTGCTCACTGAAGGCAGTGGGAATATATTAAACAGCACCATTCCCAATCCCAACCCCAGAGGAATGCTGCTTGTCACTGTTCTCCATTCAGACATTGAGCCATTGACCACAACTCTCTGAGTGTGACCATCAAGCCAGGTCCTTATCCACTGAGTGTTACATCCGTCAAGTCCACGTCTCTCCAATTTAGAGAAAAGGATGCGGTGCAGGACATGCAGAATCAGGAATAACTGAGAATGGCACTGGGAGAGGAAACTGGGATGGAGGGTGGCCTCAACACAGTGGAGGAACAGCCTAGAAGAAGTAGGATGACCTTCTGTTGGGAGGTGTTTGGGGTGGAATAAGGCAGGAACATCCAGCTGCACAAATACAGAATGGGGAACAACCGGTTTGGGCAATGGGTTACTAGGGGAATGTGAGTCAGGAAATCCACCCTCTTCTGCAGAGAGCAGAAAGCATACTGGAAGTTGTAAACAAGCATATTGGCTAGCTTGAAACTTGAAGTTTAGTATTCGGAAGTGGAGCAACGTATTTCTGGCTCTAAGTCTAGAAAAGTTTTATAGGAAGACATGGGAAATCTCACCTAGGAGGAAAGTTTTAATGAACTGGGCTTTTCACTTGAAGAGTAGAAGCACAATCTCCCTGGGTTATCACAGTGGTCTTTGTGATATGAAAGGCTGCTGTAAACCAAAAAGAAACATCAATACTGTCTGTTGAAATTCTACTAAAAATGCATGCTGAATTCTCCTGAGCTTAAATATAGCTCGGTTAATAGAAGAGGACATTCTTCTGGGAACTGCAGTCATATACACTTAATTAATGATAATGAACACTGTGGGATATAAGAGCCTGTGCAAAGATTTTGACTGCAAGGTGTTACAGCAACATTTAACTCAGAATGGACATCTGTGATTTGATAAAGCAGTTGCCAAACAGGGACAGAGAGAAGTAGTAATTATATAGACTACAGTAACTTCTATTCCTGCCTATGTTCAATTTGATATTCATTGCCAGCTGAAACTGAACTTTGTGCCTTTCTTTTATTGAATCTGACTATTTTAATCTGGCTATTAAAACAAACCTATATTATTCATTCTGAAATAGCATGTCCAGTAAATGAATTTATATTTTTCTTTAGGTCTTAAATTCAGTCTGTTATGAATTAATTTGCAGTTCTGAATGGCTTGAGCACTATGAGGCAATGTTTCGGTAGGTGCATTGTTTTTCTGCCTGTCTGTGCCCCTAGAGATGTGAATAGATAAATCAGGGTGGAGTGTCTGTCCTCATTGAGCAAGTGAAATGCTGAGGACAGCAAGCAGCCGTATTGAATACTCCTCTGGTGAATGGTGAGTAGTGCTTCTCTTTAGACACTTAGAGTGCACAGTCTTCACCAAGGCTGCAACCAAGGCCACCCAAGGCTGCAAGCAGGAGGCCTTACATTCTGAGATAAAGAAGTATTCTTGGCTGCTGTAAGGCTGTTACCCCTAGTGAAATGAGAGGAATATGAAATGATTACTATACTGTGGACCTGCTGCCCAAATCCTGCTCAGGTGGTGTCAGCAGAGGAGAATCCCCTGGTGCCCCATCTCAAGAGCTCTTTGCCATTCTAGTATATGCTGTGTCCAACACCTTCTGATCAAGAAGGAGCATCATCAAGCGGTTGCTCAAGCTGTTGATAGCCTTGATGGGCAAGTGACATCTTGGGACTGGGAGTGGTGGTGATGACAGCAGATTCCTCAGACGCTTGGGGTGCTCTGCTGCCAACCCTTCAGACACCAGGGAGAACTGCAAAATGTGACAGCCCTCTGACGTGTAAAAAGGAATGCAACAAATGAATGGTGTTTAGAAATCAGTGCAAATCAATTTCAAGACAGCTAAGGATCAGCTTTTTGCTCTGTGAGCTGTTGGGTCATATCTGTAAGAGTGTGTCCTCAGCTGCCAGAGCCAGAAGCTCTGGTGTCCATCATGGTGTGCTTTAACATTAGACCTATGCAGAAGAGCAATGCATTTGCCAGGTGCTTTTCTCTCCCTTTGCTGGTGGACTTCACCCGTTGAGCTACTCTGAGATGAATCAGCCAGGGTAGAAGGCTCCAGTGCCTCTTGCATCTCACATGGCCCAGCATAACAGCAGCCCTGTGCTCTGGGTTTCATTTGCCGGTGGTGGGTGGAGAGGAGTTGACAGAGCGTGGCCTCATTTGCCTCCTCCTCCTCCCATTTTTCATCCCCAGGAGCTGTGACTTCCTGTGGTTTGGCAGGAGCTCTGTAAACATGTCCCCCAAAGTGCCTCCCCCCTCCTGACACTGCTGCACGCCTTTGCAAGAGAGGAAACACCAAAGCCAGGAATGTGGAAGGGGATTTCCACGGGCTTTAATGAGGTCAGCCTCCCTCACCCATCCATGGGGCTGGGGGATGCCGGGATTCCTCCTGACGGCCCCAGTTGGCCCTGGGAGAGATCCTGCCACCCCCAGCATGGGGCTGCCTAACTGAGTCCATCCTGGCTTTGTGCTTTGTGTCCCGGCAGCCAGTCTCCAAGGGCTTTGCCTCCTTTTTGCAAGGGAGCCGGAGGGCAAAACAGCCCTTGGAGGAGAGGCCGTGCAAGGGCGGCCTGCAGCCAGGGCAGCATGGGTGGGAGGGTGCAGAGCACCCTGGTCACCTTACAAAATGAGGGTGGTCCAGGCACCTCTATGTCGTCTCTGGCTGCAGTCCCCTCTGAGGAGCCATTCCCTGGCCACAGATGCGTGGCACAGGCTGTCTAAAATTCATACAACTATATGCTCTTCCTGCTGAATTAGGGGTGCATCCCGGTGGGGCCACGTCTCCAAACCCTTCAGCCCTCCCAAAAGATGCCCAGGCATGATCGGTGCTAGCTGGCAGGGATTATGAACTGTGCACGGAGTTAAACATCAGGGTCTTGGATCATCTCGTGAGCCCTGGCTTTGCTGTTACAGCCAAATACCTACCTCTGTCCCACCAAGCCAGGAGGGCTGTAGATTCCCGTCTACCCCACCTCTTCCAGGTTGAGGTATGAGACTCTGGGCTGCGGGCATTTCTCCTGGCGCTGGGAGCATCTCTAGGTACCTGGATGGTGTGACCTCCTGAGATCACCCCAACTTGCAGTCCTCCGTGTGATGGGGAAGGAGCTGTGCGTGACTTTCCCATGTGGGGATGAGGAGGGGGACAGGCAGTAAATGTAGTGCATGGGTGACATCTAATGTCATACTGGGGTAACACAGGCTGTTTTTTCCAAGCTTAATCCTACTAATTGTAGAGGCTTTAGAGCGAGCAGGAGGATCAGGCCTATATGGCTCTAAGGGAGTGCCTTCTTCCAGGGGAAAAAGATCTTTTTTTCTTCCAGGCAGCAAGAGACGGCTCACAGCATTTCACTCCCAGCTTCATGCCATGGAGCTGCAACCCCATCATCCTGCTCTGCACTGCTACCGTTCCAGTGTGACCTGCTCCAAATTTTCCTGCCAGAGAACTGTCACCCTTCCTCAGTGGCATTTGAACACCTCGGTTATGCTGAAGCTGCCTTGTCCTCCCCACCTCTTTCACATCCCCATGCCCACCAGCCCTGCCCTACATCTGCAGCAGTAATTAGCTCATCAGGGCTGTGTTTTTCACTGGCAGAAAAGAGACATCACCAGCTTGTTTTATTAGGGAGAGTGGGTTTGAATGGCTCTCCCAACTCCAAAACATTTTGTGAGGGTGAGAAGGGACTGAAAGTTTTACTTAAAATTTAGGTTTTATTTAAAATGTTGGCTGTTGATCTATAAACGACTTTGCACTTGGAAAGCACAGTTTGTGTTTTGGAAGAAAGACTTTTTAAAGTATTGTAATGGAAATTTCAGGACTGAAGATGTTTTTCTTGATTATATCCACTTTTCAAACACTAATGTGAATATCTGAATTTTTGCCTTGTTTTTTGAGAGGGTATGTGCATGAATGCATATATACATATGTAAGTATTTAATTTAAAAAACTCTTGCAAGACAGGAAAATGCTGTGAAAGACAATTCCTTGCCACTCTCTTCCCAGGACTGCGGGAACAGCTCCGCACCTTTATTGCTACCACCTTGAAAGATGTCCTGGCCTAGGACTATTCCCATCTCCCTGCGTCGTTAGGTCTCCACAAATAGACACTAATCAGCAAGGCTATTTCTCTCCAACTGTCTGATTGGGGAATGCAATTAAATTTGATCCGTGGTTCCCAGTCTGCACTTAGACTGAACTTGGCTGTTTCTCTTTCAGACCCAAAGAAAGGCTTTTATTGGTCTGCAGGCTCTGGTGGTGTCATGCTGCAGAAGGATGCTGTCTCTGTCTGCCTGTGGTGCACCCTCCAGGAAAGGACTTGCATCTCTGCAGGTCGCAGATGACTGCATGTTCACAGACCCCAGTGTAATTTCTGGTTGAACTCGTACAGATCTATTGACCTGGCAGCCTTTCTTGATGTAATAATGAGGGTAACAGGAAATCTGTTACTTTCCCAGGTAGATAAATGTTCTCTTGGGCACATTGTAGCTTGGATCCTCTGTTTTGTAGCCCCTCTCAGCTCAGGGAAAGGCCTGTCTGCCACCAGAAATCCCTTCCCTATGGATGAATTTGTTGATGTCTGTACATCTGGTCCTTCCCCAAACCATTCTGGATTTTAGCTAGGGCCTCACTTTTGGCCGGAAAGGTACACAGCACATCTCAGCTCTTGTTCTTTAGGCTCAGTCTTTTCTTCTTCCCTTCCTCCATTACCGGGTGGTTTCCTCCATCCTGCCTGCACCAGCCTGGACCAGTGATGAACCTGTCCCCAGCTCCTTGCTCCCAGGGCATGTCTCCAGATGCTGCAGGGGAGCCACCATGCTCCTCCAGATGCTGCAGGGGAGCCACCATGCTCCTCCTGGTGTAACCACATTAGATTTGCAAGGCAAATCAGAGGGTGGATGGAGATGTACAGCTCAGCCCAGGCGCTTTATCAGCCCAGAATAACGGGAATATCATTTTTTTTCTTTTTCCCAGCACACCAAGCTGAGTGGAGGCTGTAGCCTTCACTTTCCTGGAGGCTGTTGGAGAGCTAAATTAATTTGTTAGTGTTTATATTTTGAGAAACTGCTGCAGCGCTTTGGGGAGCCACTTACAGCCCCATCAGTGGCTCGTTGATGCAGTGGCTCATTGAGCTCAGGAAAACAAGAACCATTAGGACCAAAGCAAACCCTGGCTGTTCCTCTCCTGCATAATGATAATAATTAGTACTTGCTGGCACTTTGCAAGCATTAGTTAATTATTCCTCAGAGCTTCCTGTAGGAGGAGAGTTTCTACTTCTAGTGTTTTACACACAGAGAAACTGAGGCAGAAGATTTAAGGCTGTTGCAGGAGGGACAGAGATGGGGACAGAGGGCAGCAATATGGCTGAATTCCTGAACATGCCTGCTGCTCCCACTGCTCCTCTGTTTGCCGCAAGTCCACTGAAACATGTTCGACTTGCAAGATCAAATCGTATTTCCTAGTGCTGGAAGTCTTGTTTGGATTGGAAACAGCTTATTTTTTTTTTTTTTTTTTTTAATGGGCCTTAACCCACCGAACAAAATATTTTTTATCTCAAAATGTGCCATTTTTGGAATATGAAAATCAAGGATATTTTTGGCTTTCCCATTGCTGCTCTTTTATTCCTCCTTTCCAAGGAAACACTGAAGAAATTGGGAAAAGGATACAACTGAAAATGTCCAAATGCACACAAATCACAAATGGGGCTAAAAATGTGTCGTGTGTAGAAAGTTATCGGGGCGCAAACCCTCTCTTCCCTCAAAGCCTGAAGGTTGAATTCAGCTATGAACCTGCTTCACTCTTCCCTGATGTTTTTAAAGCAGCTTCAACATTTTTCATGGTAGGATTTTTTTTTCAAGCCAAACATTTATTGCTCCTATTCTGGGTTTATTTGCCGAGGTTTTACTGTGCCATAAAACCCCTTAATTGCTGGAGAGGACAAATGTTTGGTAGGCTTGTCTAGATAAGTGAAAGAAATACATATATGCCTGCTTAGTAAAGATGCCAGGCACAACACTGTTGTGTAATTTTATAGTTAGTTTTGCAATATACGAGGTTCTTCTGGTACATCCAGCTCCTGGGATCCTCTAACACATGATAGTCTCAGTTTTCATGATCAGAAAGTAAATTCTAGCTCAGAATGCAAGCGGGAAATACAGCAGAAAGGCAAGGGTAAGACACCAAGTTCCCCCTGCTGCTGTTATTATTATTTATAAATGTCAAATTCTCTTGTGGATTTTCAAGCAGGGCATGTGAGTTCTGAGGCCTGACTCAGGATTTTTCAGTGTCTGGACCTGACTGGAGTGACTCTGGATGGCAGTCACCACAGTGGGAGCAGTCAGCATAGCCTAGCACAGGTTCTAGTTTCCATCAGTTCCTTTCTTACTTGGCCCATAGGCTGATAAATATGACATTGCTGATCATTAATAAAATATAAATCCTAGGGTTCATATAGTCAGCTGCAAAATTTCCACTGACCTGGTCTTATTTACAAAACAAGCAGCCTTAAATAGGGCTGCTACTATTTCAGAAAGTGTAACACTTATTCTGTAAGATTAGTTTTTCGGTTAATTAACAGGCTATAGAATTTTGCTGAAATTATTATACATACAACACCTTCCTCAGGCAAAAATACATAGGATTCAATGTAGATATCTGTCTATCTGCCCTCTGCTTTCTGTGGTCTTCATACCTCTGGTGCATAAGTATCTGCCAAAATCCTTGAATCAAACATCTGCCTCCTCTACAAAAATCAAGTCCAAGCGGGGAGCCAACTGTTTTATTTTCTTTGCAAATGACCTGTCTCTTTTCAATGTGCTGCAAAAATCCCTCAGACCTGAACGTGTTCATGGTACATCCCCGAATCGCAATTTCGGTCCTCTGCTTTGGCTTCATGGTTGGTTGTGAGAGTCTTGTTAGAAATGATAAGACGCTGGGGGAAGACAAGGAAGATGCAGAGCCCTCTCGCTGGAGAGCAGGCACATCTCTGGCTTTTCAAGATACGGTGCTTCTCCTGCCTTGAAAACATCCTATCTCCTCTCCTCCTTTCCCTTTTCTCCTCACTGAAGTTTCTAGCTGGAGTTGGGGTTATTATTCTGGTCCATCCCAGGTTCTTTGGTATTTGCCCATCCAGAGCTCTGCTGGGAAGTGGTCACAGCTCATGGCTGTGATGTGAGAGCTCCTATCTACCTCCTTCCTCAGCCTTCAGTCAACACCACCACCTTATCTTTCCAGAGCAGCTGCAGTCCTTCCTGGACATTCCTCCCTCTGTGTCCTGCCATGTGTTCCAGACTTGCTTCAGAGCAGATGTGAGATACTTTTGCCCTCTTTTTTCCCTTGTTATCCACCTGTTAGCTGAAGCACTTGTCTCAGATCTCCTTGTCACACACCATGGATGCTGCAGTGTTCACCTACCACCTGCCCTGCACTCATCTCCCTGATGCCTGTCCTTTGCTCATTGCTGATGCCACCTCTTAGGGACATGGACCTGATGGGGACAGTTGACATTCATCTGCTGAGCAGGGTGGGTTCAGACTGTGTGGGCCTGGCCAGGAGGGCCTGGGATGAGCTGCTGCTGCGATGCTCTGCAGTGGGTGAACACCTGGGAAGACCTGTTGTCTGCATCTCTTCTTTCTCCCAGGGCTGAGACACAGAGCTGATGTGGGGAAAAATATCACTCTTCTGCCTTAAATGGTTCCTGTTTTGTGGGTAAACAGAGGCTATAAGCCACTGCTTATGTAGACAAGTATGACTCAGTAAGAAATTTGGCCATTTGGGGGCTTGCATAGAAGCTAAGTGGTATTCAGACCTTTTGCACTGTCTTTGCCTCTGCCCACTCACACTAGGAAGACCCCAGACAAGACTGGTCTTCTCAAGGACAAAGTTTTGGTACAAGAAACTACATTTCTCCTAGGAAATCTTCCCCAGAAACTACTTTAATCTCACAGAAGCTACTTGAACCTACATAAGGGGGGAAAAAGTACCCTTTTTCTGGATGATTTGGACTTCTTACTGTTTGCTGCTTTCCTTAGCTCTGTAACGAGATCGGTGTTGGTTGCACACCCTTGTAGCATGCCACAGAGGGCCAGAATAGGTTCCCACCAGTGACATCACATATTCAGGCATATGTGAACAGAAAATGCTAAACACAAACCTCTCCACCCCTGAATGTTTGCAAATAAATTTGATAGGAAACCAGGGTGAAGGATGGTGCTTGTCTAGAGGGATGGAAATGTTTTCACAAGGAGCATGCCTCACACCCCTGCTGTGCCTCCCTTTATGTTACAAACCAGTTTACACCTTTCCTGAGAGCCCCAGCAATTCCTGCCAGGTGCAGCTGGAAGGGTGAAGAGGTGGGGTATGAAAGGATAAGAGGAGGTAGGAGAGCAGCTGTGAACAAACCTCTTGCAAGGGACCATGCTTCCAAATTTGAAGCAAGACCTGGGCAAGAGCTGCTGGTCGATGCTGACAGGAGCCGCTTCTGCTGCTATCCCTGGCTTGGAGCAGGAGGTGGCTTAGAGCCTCTGAACCTACCTATGGCAGGGACCGCAAGGGTCATTGTTTCTTACAGAGATGTTCAATCACATCCCAGCTGGTGGCCATCAGGGTTGGTGGAGTTGGGGCACAACACTGCTCAGAAGCTGGTCTCGCCCATTTCTTGGCCTGTGGTCTTTTGAACAGACCTGGGATTAAACCTCTCATTGAGAAGAGGATTTGAACTGTTTATCAAGGATGGCAGCCAGTTCTCCACCTCTCTGCAGTGCACAAAGACCCCATTAAAGAAGCTGTGTTGGAGGGGGGAATTAACCAGTGTAACCCAGTTATCAGCTTATCTCAGGTTTCTTTAAGCTCATTTCCTTCCAGCCTGTAAGTAGAGAGAGGCTAAATTGCTGCTTGAAAGGTTATTTTGCAATGTTTTTCTGCAATTCAGTATTTGTTGGTTTTTTTTCTCCTTCATGGTCCCAATTACTTTCCTATTTTGACTGCTTCACATTTATAGATTATTTTAATTATGTTGACTTGCTGGTTTATGGGTTTGAGCTCTTCTTTGTTCTTCTTTTTGGAGAATAAGAACTACAATAATTGCTTTTCTTACTGCAAAAGGAGCCTGTCTATATCTCTGTTTAGATGGAATAGCCTTTATTGCTTTTATTTATTTTTTCACACCTCTTTGGGTGTAGAGATAATCTTCAGACACAATGTGTCCAATTATTCCTCCAATATTTCCTAATTTTACCAATAGGTTTCTCACCAGTCCCTGAAGGTAAATCAGAATTCCCTGGGGCATTTTTTTTTAATTATCTCCAAGAAATAAGAGCCAGTCCCTTGATATGAAAATCCTGGTATCTTGTTAAAGATAAGGAATCCTTTCATTTTCTTATTTATTTTGGTGAAAAATAAAACTTACATAAAAAACCCCAACAGCTTCTTTCTCCAGTCTTTCTATTGTAACTCACACAGCTGAGGTCTGGCCTTTTCTGCACCTGTGAAGGAGGAAGAGCTAGAAGGATGGAGATACCTTAAGTGGTGGTGTGTAGGTTAGACACAGGTTTGGCTACAAACAGGATGCCAGTGCTTAATTTCCAAGCTCATTTATGGATTGCCACAGTGAGTTTGCACACTGCTTTAGGTATCTGTGCCCCTGTTTTGAAGGTGTAGCACTAGGTGTTTTCAGGCTGTTTCTGGAAACCTGTGCAGCAGGCAGACTGATTCTGTGTTTGCATATAGGTGAACCACAGCCCAGGGTTATTCTCAGAGCAGGTTCAGGGATTCAGTGTTTCCAGTTGAGATGTTTTGGAAGGGGAACAAACTTTCACAGGCAGGCCCTGGATCCGTGCCCAGAAATGGGGCTGGGTGGACGTCAGCAGTTTTGGTTCAGGGAGGAAGGTCGTGTGAAACTGCATCTTGGATCTGCCCGCCCTTGCACTCACTGTCGTTTGTGGCCAAACCTAAAGATCTGGAGCGAAGGGCAGAGGTTTGCCCACGTGTTGCCCGGGATTTACATCCTCTGCTGGGAGCCTGCTCCTGCAGGAAAGCTTGCTGATTGATTCGGTGTATGATCACTTATTCCCACAGGATGCAGGTTGACCTGTTCTTAGAGGACACCCCGTGGCGTGTACTTCTGTGGTGCGTGGGGTCTCAGACTGGTCCTGCACAGCTCTCTCCTTCCCCGAGAAGACGTCTGACCCTCCAGTTTCACAAGGCTGTGGGTGTGGATGAGTGCCTGCTGGGTCCATTCATGTTTTCACCTGCTTCTCTGAGCCTGTTTTCCTAACCAATAGGTTTCACTACTCATTTAGCACCCACACACTCCTTTTGCTCCTTCACCGGGTTTTGTGGTTATGGCTGAGTGCTTAAGGGATGGGGAAAGGCACAGCAGCTGCAAGATGGATTTGATAAGCAGGAAACGGGATACTTGCTGAGGGTGCTCTGTGGTTACAGGGCTCATTGGGCATGTTCAACAGGAGAAGGCATGGGAAGTGTGCAACCATCCAGTGTCCATGGGCAAGATCTGGATACCCAGCAATGCAAAGCTCTGCCTTTGTCCAATATGAAGGTGGGAAGCTGAAAAATACCATCTCTTTCCACCATGACAGCTTCTTTTTTATTAACTCACTACCCTGTTTATTGCCAGTAAAAGGGAGCATGCTCTTCTTTTCCTCCTTTAATTAACCAAATCGGCTTTATTTGCCGAATAAACCTTTGCAATGGAAACATATACTATCTTTGATATAGATTTCTACCCCCAGTAGTTGATCTATGATCCAATAAAAAAATATACAAATCTTTAATCAACATGAAAGGGAAAGGCATATGATTTTTTTTAAATGACTCATGGAGGAATTTTTCCCCTATGCACCTCCATAATGGACTAATCATGTCTGTTCAGGCAATGTATAACAGAGTATAAAGAAGACATCCAGTATTGTTATTTTTGCTGTGTAAGGGGCGATGTTCACGTTGTTTTGGAAAAGAAGAGGGGGAGACATCCAGACCAACCCCACAAAGCATGGGGTTGATCTGACTGTATAATGTAGGCATCTCCATCTCTCCATAGGTTGTTTTGCTTGTTTTTGCAGTCAACAGAGCTTGGGCAAGTCTCAGCATTGAGCTGGGAGGATGGAGATGTCCAGCTGTGGGAGCTGGACCTCAGACCCTGGAGATACAGGCTATGCTCCCAGTGTGGAGCAGTGGGGAGTCAACCCCAGGGAAGCTGAGGGGTGACCTGCACCCTGCTGCTTGACATCAGTCAGCCACAGCCCAGGGACTGCACGCACTATGGTTTCCTCTTCTTGGAGCAGGGGTTTTGGGTGGATGAGGGCTATTGTGCCTTTTTTAGCTTCACCAGCTCTCTCCTCAGTCTGATCTTCTTATAAATGGGTGTCATGGTTTAGGCCCAGCCAGCAACAAAAATACAATGAGGCCTCTTGCTCACTCACCCTCCCAGTGGGATGGGAAGGAGAAAAATATAAGGAAAGGTTGGTTGGTCAAGGCAAGGACAGGGAGGGAGCACTCACCAGTTATGGTCATGGGCAAAACAGACTTGACTTGGGGAAGAAAAATGTATTGAATCAGTTACCAATCAAATCAAGGTAGGATGATAACAGGCAAAACAAACCAGATCTGAAAAACCTCCCTCAACCCTCCTTTCTCCCCGGGATACCTCCTCCCACCCAGTGGCAGAGGGTGGCCAGGGATGGGGGTTTTCAGTCAGTTCACCACACGTCTCTACCGCTCCTTCTTCCTCAAGGGAGGAGTCATCACACTCTTCCCCACCTCCAGTGTGGGGTCCCTCCCACGGCAGACAGTCCTCCATGAACCTCCCTGACATGTGTCCTTCCCACAGGCTGCAGTTTTCTTCTCTCACTGCTCTGGTGTGGGTCCCTTCCACGGCTGTGTGGTCCTTCAGGAACAGACTTCAGCGTGGGCTGACCACAGTCATGGGCTTTTTGGGCACAGCCACCTGCTCCAGCATGGGGTCCTCCCCGGGCTTCAGGGAGGGTCTCTGCTCCCCTGTGACCCTTCATTGCTGCAGGGCACAGCCTGCCCTCTCACCATAGGCTGCAGGAGAACCTCTGCTCCAGGCACCTCCTCCCCTCCTTCTGCACTGACTTTTGGTGTCTGCCTGGCTATCTCTCTCACATCCCACTCCTCTCTCCACGCTCTTTCTCTCCACACTGTTTCCACTTCTGCTGCTGCTTCTCTTTTAGTGTTTTCCCCTCTTAAACATGGTAATCCACAGAGGTGGTGACAGGCTCAGCCATGGCCAGAGGCAGGTCCGAGCCATCTCTGTGGCCCTTCCCAGTTACCATAGCCCCTCACCACACAAACCCAACACAATGGGCCACTGATCTGGAGATAGTGGAGAGGACCTTTCTTATATCCATGTTTTGTGAACCCTGTGGTTTTTAGTTTGGTACCACGTTTCCACCAGGACTGTATGGTGCATTAATATTGCAGAGGATGGATTGTAGCAGTAGTGTGGTGATAAGATGCTTTATCCAGACTGCCCCAGTGCACTCTAGAAAACTCTCCATTTTAGGTGTTCTTCTGCCATTCACTGCCTGGAGGTGAGCATTTGTCTCTCTGCTCTCCTGATCCTGGGGGAGGGATATGTGCCTTAAAGTTGTCTTTGTATACTGGTTTTAGTTGGGAAAGTTAATTTTCCCCACAATAGCTAGCATGAGGCTATGTTTTTGAATTGTGCTGAGAAGAATATTGATAACACTATTCTTAGTTGTTGCTAAGGAATGTTTTTATGAAGTCAAGGACTTTTTCACTTTCTGATACTGCACCTGTGTTTACAGGTTCTTCTCTACAAGAAGCTGGGAGGGAACACAACCAGGACAGCTGATCCGAACTGTCCAGAGAGACCTTTCATACCATCAAACATCATGCTTGTTATATAAGTTGGGGGATTTGGCTGGGAGGGGAATTGCTGCTCAGGGACTGGCTGGTGGTGAGCATTTGTATAATTTTGTTTTCCTTCCCTTTTTCCTTTTTTTTTTTAAATTTTTAAAATTACATATTATTTTCATTATTAGTAGTAGTATTTTAATTAGTAGTAGTACAATTATTTTATTTAATTTTCTTTCAATTATTAAACTGTTCTTATCTCAACCCACAAGTTCCCTTATCTTTTTCCTTTTATTCTCTCCCCATCCTACTGTGGGAGGAGGGAAGGTGAGTGAGCAACTGTGTGGCACTTGGTTGCTTACTGTGGCTAAACCACGGCACTTCCAAACAGAAGAACAGAGCTACCTGTAGAGGTACTGAAGCTGTGTGATGGCTCACAAGGAAGTTAAACTCAGCTGTGCTATAATGGGGTAGAGGAGGACTAGGAGCATGCAGGATGGCACTGCTCAGAGACCTTGTGCTGACCATGTATCTGGTCCAGCTGTGGCTGGGATGGAGTAAGTAGAAAGAAGGGAGATCCTGGTAGCAGAACGGCATGTGTTATTCAGGTTTAGTAGAGAAACTGCTCCCTCAAAATGTTCTGAAAATGCTTAAAATACAGCAAGCAAAATAAGGCATTTGCCAGCAGTCATAGAGATGAGTAAACTGGAAATACAGAAGTTGCTGTTTTGTAGTCAAGCACTAATCTTTCATCAGAGAAGGACAGAACTGCAGTTTTAGAGGTGGAAGTCCAAAGTTTATCTCTGACTTCCCCCAACCCAGTCCTACATCTGTGGAAACAGAGGGACATGATGAATGAGAACCCAAAAGCTGCTGAATAGGTCCCATCCAATGGCCATCTAACCTCAATGCCCGAGCCCACACATAGGAAAATCACCTGGTTATAACCACTCAGCTTTCAGAAACCCCCAGCCTGAAACGGAGGACATGGATGGGAGAGAGGGACACTGGCTGTGTATGTCCCTGTCTCCCCTTCTTCTCCTGTGTCATGTCCTTTGGCTGACTGCCTGATGCAGAGCATGGAAGATCGAGTGACTGTGATTCTCCAGCACTGAGCAGGGAGAGGTGAAGTCTGAAGGGATAGGCAGGGGGACTGGAGTCTCTCTTTTTAAGTCCCTGCTGTGCCACCTGGAGTATAAGGGGCACTTTGGCCTCCAGGAGCATCCTAGTGTCCAGGAACAATGAGCAACCACACAGCTGCAGCAGATAAGAGCTTTTGGGTCCAACAAGCTTGGCTCTGCAGGGAAGAAAATACTATCTTAATGTAGAGTAGGTCCAGAATAAGAGTTTGATGACACTCCAGGATTCAAAACATGCTGAAAAGCCTCATAACTCCTTTTGTGCCAACCAGGAGTTCGAGAGAATAGCTGTGGTCATGCCCAGGTCCTGTATGAGACAGGCTCGTATGCTCCAACCAAAGGAACCTATCCTATAGGTATTTACTAACGTACACCCAGTCATTTTGCTGCCACTGTATTACCTCTTCCCGGCTCTGACTCATTAGTAACTTAATGATGTCTTTGTGTATTTAATTGCAAGTTTTCCCTCCATAATTTGTTGGACCTCCTATAGTGTAGTCTGTGGCTGTGACTTGTATGACTCTCAGAGCAGACAAGGTGTCTTAGACAAGGAGGAAGGCTTTAGTATCAAACTACCCTCAATGTGGTTGCGGTTGGACAGAAGAAGCTCCCACTTCTCCTCACACCCCAGTGTGCACCCACATGCCCTATTGCATGCGTTGTGGTAGGTGAGATTTAAATAACAGACTCTGCTCGCAGGCCTTTTCATACTGGCAAAAGTGCTCCAGCGTTGAAGCAATGAAATTCCATTTATAAAAGCGCAGTCTTCAGAGGTGACCTCAACACTCCTGGAACTGGCCCACGTTAATCTGCTTCAACGTGGCATTTTCACTTGTCTTTATGGAGTCCTGGTAAGTCGTTCGCTAGAGGAGGTGGGGACCAGAGAGGTGAGAGAGAAGAAAGCGTGATTTAGATTTGCTGAAGAGATGCTGGTTTTGCAAATTTAAAAGCTCAGATCTCTGGGCTGAGTTCTCTCTTTAAGCCATTTTGATGAAAGACTTTCAACTGGTTTTATTCTTTTTGGTTGGAAATTTAGTATAAACTGTAAGCTTCCAGGACACAAAGGATGCATAGACACTCAGAGAAACTTCCAGGTATGAGCCCCAGGAGCTCCAGGTCCTGCACCCTCTGCGGTCCCAGAAATCCCTTTCTTTCCCTCAATTTCCCTCTGTATATGATGGAGATAATTATTATTTTCTGGTCATTTTTTTTACCTGTCATTAAAGTGTATTTTGGCATGACCCCAGCCATAGAATTGATGATTTTTATCCCATGTTATAAGACAAAATGATTTCCAGGGGAAGGGGTTAATCCACATGCTATCATGGTAGAAATATTTCTTGCTGCCAGTAAATGTCTTGTCCTGGGAATGAGATATTCAATAATACTGGGCCTTTGATTTCAAGCCGTTGTTTTGGGGTTTTTTAATGCCATCAGCCAGCGCTCCCTCAAGTTCACCTTAACCTCCAGCATAACACACAGGTGGGTCTGGAAATTGCCTGGTTTTCAGGTCACTGGTGGCTGTTTGATGCTGATTCTGCAAGCTACACGTACTTACTTTCTGAGGTAAAAGATGAACACAGTTTTTATGCTCTGACTTCTCACCCGCTGTGTCATGAGCCCATACTCGCTAACCTGAGCTGCTCTGAGAATCAAGGAAGCGAGAGTGATTACTTCAGCCCTATGCTGGAGACCTGCTCACCCTTCTGAATCCCAGACACAGTTTGCAAGCCCCTCACCACGAGGGTCCTGACTCTATCACTGTCTTGCTCTGCATTTATTTCTGCCATGTCAGAGCTCTAAATGCTGCCACAGGATCAGCAGGGTAGTGTTTTAAGCAAAATTTTTGCTGGTGAAAATATAATAGAGGATTTGTTTTAATTTTTAAATGGAGGAACACTGGTCCTTTGGGCAGTAATTTTGCTTGATTCCTAAAGACATGGGTAAAGGAGAAAATGGTATATCAATTCACAACCCTGCTTATAGCCATTTCTTTGTCTGCTTTGTGAAATAACTCATTCATATCTACATTTTTCTCTGCAAGAATCAGATCAGCCCCATCTTCTCTGTGACCAGTTTCTCAAAATCTTCACAAAAGACCCTTTTCAAAGTTCTTGAACAATGTGAGTAGGTATTTAATGTAGGCTTTTAAATATTTTTCAGCCTACTTGACACATAACTGTACATGGGATTGCAGTATAGAGGTTAAAGCCCCTCCTTAGTCCTGCTTACTTCTTCATGCACCTAAGGATTTATTTAGCTCTGGAAGACTGCTCTGATCTCAAAGTCTTTTGCAGAGACTCTGCTTTCCCAAACACAGCTCCCCTGCTATAGGGATGGCACAGATCCCTGTGTCCTTGTCCTCCCTGTAAGAGAAAGCAGAATTATTTTGGAAAAAAATCAAACGTACCAAAAAGATGTACTTGGCTTTCCCGAAGCTGAATACATGAATTGACTGACAGGGGAGGCAGCAAGGCAGGGAAGCACCCACCACTCCTTACCACTGCCTACCCTGGCATGCCGCCAGTTTGTGACCCCCAAGTGTACCTGACTGCTGCACCTGAGGACCTGCTGATGGTCATGCAAGAGGAAGGAAGTGTCATGACCATCGTGTGTGTGACCCAGACGTGGCTGCAGTGCTGTATGCAGTACTGGGGGGCAACTTGTGTTAAGCACAGCTAATTTGGGATGACCTGCTCTTTGGGAAGGTGATGCCATTCTCCAGAAGAGCTCATCAGGGTGGGTTTTGCTGACTGAGATCTGCCTTCATGCTAATTCCACCTCCACTAGCATAAAAATCAATGGGTGATGCAGAGATGTCACAGAGTGCCTGACATGCATAAACTGGCACGAACAGCATCACTGCATCGCTGTTTTATACTCGAAGGACAATTAATAAGACAACCATTGTAGAAAGAGTTCCCAGTCATTGTGCATGAGGTGTGGAGTGTGACACAGTTTAATCACCCTGCTCCTGATGGGAATTACATAGTGGTATTGTCACAGAGAAGAAAATTATGACTCTACTAAGAAATTATGTTTAATAGTTCTTCTACTATTCAAGAGTTTTATGAAGTGCTTTTAGGCAGCTGTAGCAGAGACAAGGAGCCTAAGGCTGAGGCCAGGCATGTGCTAAATTGGGTAGAAATGAAGCACTGATGATAGGAAATAGGAAGGAAATGTCCATGAGAAGGAGGTGAGCAAAGCTGGGTACACTAATTTAAAATGATCTAGAAGCCTTCATACCATGTCTCCTTCCCCACACCTCTTTCCTTCTCACCGAAGGGCAGGGACTAGGGCAGATGTAAAAGACAAAACTTATATTTGACACTGAAATTGCTTTAGACATTGTAAGCAACAGAGAAGCCGTGGATGGAGATGCCACCTTGGGAGAGAAGATGAGAGAGAAGCTACCTGAGATATTGCTGCAGCTAAGGAAGATCTTAGTTCTGCAGAACTGTAATAAAATCTGACATCATAGTTTCCTGTTACTCTAGTCCACTGATACAAGTCTGTCTTCAGATAAATATATTCTTTCCTGCCTGAACCTTATCAAGTCATCAATTCATATTTCATGCCATATCTAAGGGTGTAGGAGTCCTTTGAACAGGGCTGTTGCTGCCTTATTGATTCTCTGGTAAGTGAGAGATGCCATTGCTTTATGGTATCTAAAGGGTACCATGACACATGTCCATGTGATCTCTGTAGCAGGATTTGATGTGTAATGTCAGAGAAATAAATGTCTTTTGATAACTTGCAACAGCCATGCAAACTCTGTTTATTCATTGGACTAGTGAGGAACACTTCTAACAGTCAATGTTACCAGTTTGGCAAAAGTTTCTAGGTTTGTTGGAGGTGCTCTCTCTTCCAGATGTTCAGACATTCAGGACGAGGCATGATCTATCCTCCAGCATGTCCCATGAAACATCGATGTCCTTGGCATCCCTTAAATCCTTTGTGGGTCAGCAGTTCGCCGCCGTGATGACTTCTTGGGATACCTTGGGAAAACTCCCCATTGCTCCAGAAGCACAGATCCTCTATCCACTGTGTTAGCATGTAGCTATGTGATGTCTATGAGACATGGTTAAGGGGTCCCATTTCTGTCCTGTGAAGGGTAGTGGTGCCTGTCTCCATCATTCAGTTACGTGCCTACAACATTATTCAGAACATGCGGCACTCTTCAAAATGCAATGCTAGAGTCCTGCTTAATCATTTTGGGAAGATTCATTTTTAGAGGGTGATACAAACTCTATTTAAATTAGAAATCGCATCCACTTTTCATGCCTGAGGATTCATAATAAGAACAACGAGAGCTCCCAGGCACAAATAAGGGCGCGAGTGAATTTCTCATCATGAAATTACCACTGAGGTTATTATTGACTAGCTTTTGTTTTTCCTGATCATTAATGTTGTTCTGCTTCTCTGGACGGCTTATTGGCAAGGAGTGCAGTTAGCATTCTGTGCAGCAAACACATGTGAGAGGCAATATAAATGTAAAATGAGTTAAGTGAGATGCTATTATTTAATGCAGACTTGCAAACTTAAAATGTCAGGTAGGAATTTTGCTTAGAGAAAAGTAACAATAACTGATCCAAAAGGATGGATTTGTTTACCAACTGCATTATACCTCATGAGATCATTTGCATCAACACTGGATATGATTCCTTTTTGGAAGAATTTTATGTTATTCTTTTGCTAGTGCAAGTGACAGTGCAAAAATAGGACTCATTTGCCAAACACAGATGCCCAGTGGTGTCTGACATACCTGATGGCATCCAAAAATCTCTGTGGACCAGGTAGAAATAGCACAGGACTTATGTGTGACCAACTCCTTCCTAAATCGACACCTCAAAGGCAACTACATTGGAGTGAATAATTCTCTGGGCTCAGCTGGGACTGTTCACTAGTGGAAGGACTTGAGTTTTATGGGTTTCTAGTGCCATTTGACATAGACCGTGATACCCAAACTGTTTGTATGGGATAGGTGGATAGAGCAGAGGCCATACAGAAAAGCTGTGTGTGGCTGAAACTGTAGCTGGAGCCAGATAGGATTGACTAGGGTGTCTAAAATGGCACTAGAGACTCTGTTTAAGCAACTGAGTGCTGCCCATAATGTCCATAGGCTTTAATGGGAGCTCAGACACAGGTACATGTCAATATCTACATCTGGATATTGTCAATCTGAGTGCTACCTGTGGTGACAGGTGACTGGGAAGGCTCTAGGTTTTCTTTTTTTTCATATGGTTTTGATAGAGCCTGATCCAAAACCATATGGAAACATCAAGGGTGTGCTCACATGGCTACTTCAACATGCATGTGGGTCCAACCTCAACCACTGTTTACACTGCTTACTTGAATGCTGAAATCTGACATGGGTTAGGAGCACATGAGGTCCAAGTTCCTGCTCATGCAGCATGGGCAGGTAAAGCATGGACAAAGTGCAATCTGTGGGAAGGTATCTGAGGTTGACTTTCCGTAATCATGATGTGTCTGTTTTGAGTCTGGGCTACAGTCAGTCTAACCTCCTCCAATGCAGCCTTGATCAGATCATGCTCTTGATCGGATCTGCTCTTCATCTGGCAGTTTGTATAGACTTCTCTGGTATTAGGGCTGCAAACCGCTCACAGTTCCATTACTGGGTAAATCTGCAGCGGAGCTGGAGTTCGTAAGTGGGACTCGATGGGAAGCTGAAAGGAGAAAGCTATTTTCATGAAACAAAGAGGTGAAACTTCCAGGCTTTAGCTACCCATTAGTTTAAGTATTAGGTGATAATTGTAGCTAAACCACTTCACATTAAAGAAGGTCTGATTAATCGTTTGTCCTGCCGGTGCTAAGCACATACGTTATCTTTCCATACCCAGGACAGATCGATGTTGCACAGTTTGGCCACCATTCACAGTTATTTGATAATAATAAGAAAAGCATATTTATCTCAGTTAGTGACAATGAGATGTAAATTAGAGGAATTCTCCTCTTTCACCCCACTCACAGACGCTTGAGTGTTTCCCCCCAATTGCAAATAGAAGCTTATTCAATTAAGAAGCAGAGCTGAAAATAAACCCCTTCTCTCCTTAAGCTCTCTCTTGGTTCCTTCTGTGTGGTACCAGAGATAAGTGAAAACCTTTCTCCTTACAACAGCCTTCTGGGTCAGCAGCATTAACCTCATTTTATAGAGGCAGATCTGAAGGACACAGAGAGATCAAACAACTTTCTTAGAGGTGTAGAGGGAATGGGAAGTGGCATGAAGACCTGAACCTGCTCCTCAGAGGGCTTGCTTTGCGTGTCAAATCAGCAGAAGCTTTTTTGCTTCCTTTATAATTTGCAAAGTGATGATAACAAGTTTCTTTGCATTGGAAGTTCCTGGAGGTGACAGTGGCAGAAATGGGTTTCCCCTGTTTCTTCTCGATTGAAAGGAAAATCAATGTCAGTGGTATAGGCTATATAGTGATGTTGTGCTAAGATGTTCCAGTGCTCTTCTATCCACTTAGTACATATATCAGGAGCAGAGTTTCACTCTTCATTGAGCATGTGATAGCCAGCCAGGCAGTGCAGAAGATGATAGCAGTATGGTTGTGTAGCCTTGTCTAACTCCTTCTGACTATGCCTGAAAATCCATATCATTGTTTCTTTGATTTACCAGGGCTTTGTAAACCCCGAGCTACTTGCTGTGCCCTGTCATTGAAAGAAGTTCCAACCCTCTGCCCTTTGCTGTTGCATGGTGGGTGTCTAAGCCCCCTGTGTATGCCTCACTGATTCCTGAAAGAGTCATAGCTGGAAGGAGGCTCTAGACTGTTGGGTGCACACTGTCATTCCAGGGTAAAAACCTTTCTGCTCCTACCTACAGCATACCAGAGACTCCATGTGGCTATGGGTTGAAAAATATCTGGAGAGCTGGAACTACTCCAGGGATAGTCCACAGGCAGGACAAGACAGGAGACAACAGAGTGACATCAAGGTGGCATTGGCTGGACTACATCACAGAGTCCCAGCAGCCACCTGGAGAGGGTCAGTTGTCCATCCTCTCTGCTTATGTCCTACGTTGTCCAAGAGATCGGATACCCTAGGAGGTCCTGGCAGTTTGGCACTGCTGCAGGGCCAGGGATGTAACACAAGAGCCACTTCTGGACTGTGTGGGGAGCAAATGAAGTCTGGCAGCCGCAGGCTGGCTGTGCCCATTCTAACAATGCCTGCGAACAGTTATTGTCTGCAAGGGCATACACCATCAAATCCCTTTTTCTATTTGTGGCTCCCTGGGTTCAGGCCATGTGTTTGAAAGTCACTTTCCCAGAGTGGGTTAACAAATACGAAAAGACAAATGCCCTTCTGCTGGCAGAATGGGAGGAAAAGCGTAACATCTTCTCCTTTCCTCTTCCTCAATATTCAGTGCAAGAACAGATGTGGATGTAGTGTATAATTCCGCAGGAATGCAGCTGTAATTTTGTGTGAATTAATACCCACTTGTTATATCAGCTACTAGATGGTAGAAAGGATCCTTCTAGCTGGTTTTAGCAGACACCTGGCCTCTCTGTTTTCATTTGTTTTCCTGGTAGCAACATCCCTTACCACTTTTTGTGAGCAGTTAAAGATGAAAAGAGCATCTAGCATTTTTTGGCATGCACTGGGTGGATGGATGCAGAAGAGCTATGGCAAGGCAGGATGTTCTTGGAGCTCAAGTTTTTCTTGGACGTCAGCCCAGAATTTTTTGGAACAGGAGCCAGTTTTACTGAAAGGTTCATGAACTCTTGAGGACTGGGCCCAGATTTCATCTGTCAAAGATCCACATAGCTCTGCTGGGGCAGACTGGAGAATAGCATAGCTGTAACTATTCCAGTTTAAATTTTGGCTCTGCAAAATTCAGCTTTGCTGTATTTCTCCATCATTGCTTCAGGTGAGATGGGATAGCAGCACTCTGGGAAAAGGGACTGCAGTGCTGGGCTGTAACTGGGAACTATGCGCTCTACAGTGGAACTCTGTTGAGTGGGAATAATATGCTCAATATAGAGGACTTACTTACAAAGTCTGGGGATTTCATCACAGTCTCTCAGGTGTTTTTTCAATCATTTACTATCATCCTTTCATTCTCTTCCCTGTACCCCTCATTGGTTATGCCCACTACTCCTCCACAGTGACCAAGACTTGCCTCCCCTAGAGCAGACCAATCGCTTTCACACTGCACTGGGCTCTGCATTGGGGAGCTGCAAAGCCAGCTGGGACACTGAACACTATAAAAGGAAGTTGTGGATGCCCCATCCCTGGCTGTCTTCGAGGCCAGGCTGGATGAGGCTTTGAGCAACCTGGTCTGGTGGAGGGAGTCCCTGCCCATGGCAAGGGGGTTGAAACTAGATGATTTTTAAGGTCCTTCTAACCCAACCCATTCTGTGATTCTATGATTCTATAAGGCAGGGAGAGGTGAACCCAGTGAAATCTCATCTGTGTTGCTCACTGGGCAAAGGTTTTGGAGTTAAATCTACCCATGACAAACTAGGGTTGTTTTGGAGAGGACTGGCTGGTTTTTGACAAAATAGCTTGGGATTGAACTGATGTTTAGACATCTGTGGGTGGTCTGGGACTAGGGCACTAGGGGTCACTGGGAACCTAATTTATATGATGATAGGGACATATCCAGTGAGATCTGAGTTCAAAGGCCTCAGGCACAACACTACTGGCAGTAATAATGCTGCTACAGGGCTGATGAAAAGATGAAGAACAATACTGTATACAACCCAAATCTCCTTTCTTCACTTCTCTTCTGGCAGAAAACACATTGCTTTTATTATCTCTCTCCGTTATGGTGTCCTCCCAAGATTTCCAGTTCTAGCTGCAATTTCATTTGAGAGAATTGGGCTTGTTCAGCCTGAAGAAGAGAAGACCTTATAGCACCTTCCAGTACCTGAAGGGGCCAACAAGAAAGCTGGGGGGACTTTTTAAAGGGCCTGTAGTGACAGGACAAGGGGTAATGGGTTTAAATTGAAAGCAGGGAGATTTAGATTGGATATCAGGAAGAAGTTCTTCATGGAGAGGGTGGGGAGGCACTGGGACAGGTTGCCCAGAGAAGCTGTGAATGCCCCATCCCTGGCTGTCTTCAAGGCCAGGCTGGATGAGGCTTGGAGCAACCTGGTGTAGTGGAGGGTGTCCCTGCCCATGGCAGGGGGGTTGGAACTAGATGATCTTCAAGGTCCCTTCCAACCCAAACCATTCTATGATTCTATGTTTCTATGTTTTCAGTGTACAGCTACATTGACTGTGAGACTTCAGGTTTAACCTGAAAGCCAACATCCATTGCACAGAGGCACTCAAGCATATGGATGGGTTGCATTTGGTTGGGGAAAAAAGCAATGACCATTACAGGGGTTCTCCCATGAGCTGATGTTCCATCACCAACATACTTTGGGGTGGTCATGGAGATGCCCCTGTTCATCAAGGACAGAGGAATTACTGAACAGGGTCAGTTAATTGCCTTTGACAATATCCCATAGCGCATACCTTGAGATGCTACAGGTAGTCCTGCCATCATGAGCTAATCCTCCAGCAAGGAGGTGTTCCTCCTAATCTCTATTAGTTGGAGGTTACAGCATGCCCTGAAGCATGAACATTTCTCAGCCTTGACTCTAGAGAATATGCTTTAGAGAATCTGCTTTAAATCATAAATATCAGAAGTCTGGATTTTCTTGTTTCTCATGTAGAATGGGTTTCCAAAAAGGCCTGAGGCACTCTGGTGTATTGGCAGATCTGTAACATGTTCGATTGCAGGTGAATCAGTAACAGATATAGTTGTACAAGCTTTGTGAAGTTTGGATATCATAGCCAAAAGTCTTGTACCATTCAGACTCATAGTACTACTTCTCTGGATATATTTATTCTTGAATTTCTAAATTATTTTTTCCCATGCTCTGTTAATGACCAAATGGAGGAAATTAAGTTACACCATTCCAGGGAGTAATAACCTCACTGCTTTGTTTCCATCATATGTAATATACTTTATAATATAGGCACATGCTGAAGTTCTTTGCCAAATTATAGCTTTTCTGAGCAGTGAAAGTGAAGTTTTCCACACTTTTGCTATAATATGCCTCCTTGCTGGTAATACTGCTTTGACAAATGCGCCTTTCTGCTTTCACTGGTTTGATTGATTTTACGCTCAAGTTCTAACTGTGTTGGAAGAAATTACTCATTCTGGTAATAATTTTGATAAGCTTATCAAAGAATTTTCTTCCAATAGAGTTACATTTTTAGGCAACTCTAAATGATCTATTGTTATAAGTTCCCTGGACCCCCACTTTACTGGAAGGCAGTGGAAGTTAAATAATAATTTATAATGGGTGTGGATGTAGTTGCTGTAGAGTTGGCATTGCATACTAATCCTGCTAACCCAGCCTTCTTTTCCTTCTGTGAAAGAAAGGGATTTTTCTTAAGTGCATTATACCTTTTCCATGTTAACTCTGTGTTAATCATGTATGCCATTATATTTTGAGCACATGACTCAATGCCTTGCTAGGCTTGTGTCTAAATGAAAGAGCCATTTATCAAAAAAATGTGCCTTTGGGAGAGATAGCTTTTTCATTTAAATTGGGATTATCCTATTGTTCGACAGATTCCATTAAGGCTATCTACTCAACCCAATCAAAGACCTTCATAACAATGTGAAATGGTAATAATAAGGCAAGGTTCTGTTTTCCTGACTCAGCCAAGGGGATATAATTAACTGAACATCAAAACTTATTTTAAGAGTGCTGTCTAATAACATGGCCTATTTTACTTTTACAAGCTAAGTTGGTTCCATTCTCCTGTGTCTCAAAATTTCAATGTAAATGTTAGTATCTGAATTTAAAATAAAACTGTTTTTTGTCAGTCATTTTCCCAGCCATTTATGCACTTTCTGCATGCCTGATGCCAGCTTTTATGCTGGTTTCTTCCCGCCCGCCCACCCCCCCACCCAAGGGAGTTCTTAACACTAGATACTCCAGATATTGACGTCATCATAAGGAATGGCATTCTTGGGAAAGACATGGAGTAATTTGTAATTTGGTTGTGCAGAGAAGTCAGTCTTTCCCTGGTGACAGTCTCTATAATGTCCTCTCCAGGATACTGACTGCTCCAGCTCACCTGCAGCAGGTGCCCAAGCACTGAACATGTGGGTCATTTGTCCACCATTATGTCTTGGAATGTCTTGGATATATCCCTCTTCCTGCTATATATTCCTCCACTTCGATTTGAACAGAGCTTACAGCCAAGACCTGTATATTTTTATTTTCAGCCTGTATTAGCTGGTGTCATTCTTTCTTGCTCAATCAACTCTTCTATCAAAAGCCAATCAATATTGCATTAGATGACTTGTCAAGGTCATCTTCTTTCAGCTTTTTTTTTCATGACTTTTTATCTCCATATTCATGCCCATGTCCATGTTTGTGCATCATTTAGATTACCACCATGGCCATAGTTTCTCCTTTCTGCCTGTATGGAATAAGCATCACCTGATGGCTGTGTTAGTCAGCTAGGAATTATATTCCAGGTAGGAGAGCAAACTTACTTTGATTAAATTTCTTTATGGAAGTCAGACGTACACCTTCAGCATTGCAAGTTATTAGTTTAGTTGGCTCTTTTTCAGAGTGAGAAGATCTGGATATTTTCATTGACTGTTAAGTTAACATTTCAAAAAATTTAAACTAGTATGGTGTACTGTTGAAGGAGAATGCCATTTAATAAAATAATTTATTTCCATCTTTTGCTATATTGCTTGGCATTTTTACCATGGCTTTATAGAGAAAAAAATTATGAATCATAGAAGGAAATTGTGAATTTAAATCACATATTGCAATGTATAAATTTTTGTCAATCTGTTTTCATATGGGGAAAACTGGTGTCTAAAATAAGCCATGGGTTCAGTAATGTGTACAACAGCAGTGTCAGTCAAAAGCAATGGAGGAAGAGGAGAAGACTCAGTTGGCTGCATTACCATGTCATGTCCTAATTCCCGATCACAAGCAGTGAGTTAGAGGAAAACATTTTCCTTCAGGAACAAAGTGAACAAATTCACTAAACCCAGCCCCAACCTCCTCTTACCTCTGATAGTTTTTAATGGGAGGAAATGGCTCCATTCCTTATGTTTTGGCAGCGGTGTAGCTTCTCATGCTCTTGGTGCTGGTTTCTATTTTAACCTTAGGAAAGTTTCTGTTCTGCAGTGCAGCAAAGTCATTAATCAACAATTCAGTAAAAACACCATGAAATCAGTCCAGTTATGTCTGAAATGGAGACTAAACCTCACTTCAGGAGGTGATAACACTTCTGAGATAGGTAGATTGGCAGTTAGATGTTTCCCACGCACAGGGTGTGTGAGAAGGGAGTGGCAGTACTTCCCTTTGCCATTTTAGGTGGTTTCAGCCACTGACCTTGCTGCTGTTGTTCAAGGAGCAGAGCATTTCGGGTGGCCCGTGGAGAGTTCCAAAGTGTGAGTTTGGAAGCTGCACTGCAGCAATGACTGCAGTGTTGGCAGAACATCCCCATTATCCTCCCTGAGCTACAGTAAGAAAAGAGCAAGATGGGCCAAAAGGGGAAGGAAATATCTTCACTGCTCTGTGAGCACATGTGGGCATTGTAAAATATCCTCATCGGCGCTTCAGATGGAGTGAAGCTGTAGGACCATTTCATAGAATCATAGAATGGTTTGGGTTGGAAGTGACCTTAAAGATCATCTAGTTCCAACCTCCCTGCCATGGGCAGGGACACCCTCCACTAGACCAGGGTGCTCCAAGCCTCATCCAGCCTGGCCTTGAAGACAGCCAGGGATGGGGCATCCACAGCTTCTCTGGGCAACCTGTTCCAGTGCTTCACCACGCTCTCCATGAAGAACTTCTTCCTGATGTCCAGTCTAATCTACACTCTTCATATTTAAACCCGTTGCCCCTTGTCCTGTTGCTACAGGCCCTTGTAAAATGTTCCCTTCCATTACTGTTTTTTCTGCAGAGCATTCACTCCGTGGATTTTTCTCAAAGCAGGTAGACGGGAAATGTTAATCCTTGTCTCCAGTGGTACCCTGTACCTCCTTGCTGTCTCTGTCAATTTGTTACCCCCAGGGCAGCTCTGGTCTGGCAAGACCTGTCATGCATATCAAGAAGCCTATATTTTCCAGGGGAGCTCTGCAGTCCCCGATTTGAAAGGTTTGAGAGGTTTCCTAGCTTAGCAGGAGAGGGCAGCAAAACATAGAGATTGAGAAAGCAAGCAGGAGATTCCCTTGCAAAGCTCTCAGGAGTTAATCTGACAGTTTCGGGAAGGGTACAGTGGTATGGAGTGGGATTTGGGGTTGTCCAGTGTTGTGCATGGGGATGCTTCTGCAGATCAGACAAAGCTGCTGGGGTGAGCCAGCAGCTCACCCACCCAGAGCAGTCCCAGGGAGAGAGGTGATCTGCACCAGGCTACGGGGTAATTCTCCTTGCTCCTCAGAGTATGATCAGAGATGTGGAAACCTTAATTACCTGCAGAGAATGATGTGTAAGAGTCAACTACCTCAGAAAACAGCAATATTTCCAATGAGAAATGTGAATACGGAGCCTTGGAGAAGGAGATACCTCTCTTCATTCTTGCCCTGTGACATGCAGCCTAAGGCTTCCAAACCACTGATAAAAGGGAGAAGATAAGGGCAAAAGTTTCAACAAAAAAAGACCAAGATCTTGGCAACAGTGGGAACAAACAGTCCATATAACAATTGGTGTGGAACAAATAAGGAGTGTTGAGGAATGCAGTTACTGTGGCAACCTGGTAATAATAGATAACAGCAGTACAGAGGTGGAAATAAAAGTGAGAACAAGGAAAGCATCTAGAAATGTTCATCAAAATCTGGAGTAATAAAAACCTTGTCAGCACATTAAAACTGAAGCTATGCAACAGCATCATTATGCTGCTGGTATTTTATTTGGCAGAAGTATGGTCAGAGACAGCTTCTCCTGAATAAAACAACTGAGTTTTCATGCACGGTGTGTATGAAGAATATCGAGAGTTAAGTGGGGCAAAATGGTTATAAATCTGAAAGCACAGGAAAGATCAGTATGGGTACTAGAGCATCCTGAAATAAAATCCAAGAACACTAGAAAGCACCAATTGGGCTATGCAGAAGAAGGGTTTATTGCACCGGGACAGTGTTAGAAATCAATTGGGTATTCCCAGGACTGTGTTCACATGGGATATAACATGGGACATAATGTTATAAACAGGCATGGCTTTAGGCATAATATGTTAATCTTTAGACTTCAAGGTAGAGACTTAGGTTGCCTCTCCTGACTTCCAGGAATCAGATACGAAAGGCAAACCTTCAACAAAAATCCTGTTCCCACCACATTGACTGTAAGATATTCTCTAGCTCTGATTCCTGGGATTTGTTTGGACCGAAAAGTAGCGAGAGAAATGACCTGATGGTAAGGCTGGTGAAGATACACTGCCACCTTCCACTAACTTCGTGAGAAGGTTGCTGAAACAAGGCTGGTCAACCTTCTGGTGATATTCCTAGATTGCCTTCACATCCCCACAAGGATTAATGTGAAAATTAACCTGATTGTTGCCATGGTTTTCCATCTCATTGATCTAGGACTCAAAACTGCTTTCTGTGGATGCTGGGGAGAAACAGTGCCTGATTTTCCAAGCAAGGAGGCCAGATGACTTATTCCAAAGCAAGGGTAAGGTTGTACAATGAGAACCTGTAGATCAGCAGGAAAAAAGGCAGCCATGGCCAGGCAGTGGGCAAATTCATTTTCCTGGTAGCTGAATGCGATTAGAAACTGTTAGTTTAGCACAGTAGTTTTGATGGTAAATAAATATTCCCTTCTGTGGGAGAAGCTGCCATTTTGAAAATTGATTTTTCAGCAAAAGGAAACTTTAGTGAAATGAAAGAAAAAAGCCATCAAAAACATCAGTGATTGTACAAACATTGTGATGTGAAGTAATCAATACTATTCAGAGAAAATATGAAATATACTCATTTTCTTTCACCTCAGCATATTTTGAGATGGCCCAAGGAGCTTTTACTATTATAGACAAATATATAAACACTGTATTGAAAGGATCATAGTATAAAACTAGGGTGAAATAAAACAGAGTAAGAAAGCCAAAATGAAATCTCTCTGCTTCACTGAAACAAAACATTTCAACACCAGAGTGAAATGAGAAAGTCAAAACAATACATTTCTCCAATTTTCCCGTCAGAAATTTCGCTGAAATCAACATATTTCAGCATGTTGTCATTCCATTTCCAGAAAATGTCTTTCACAGGTGGAAAATTGTTGTGTGACAAATGTTCTCAGCTTGCTCTAAGGATGGCACACCTGAAGAGTGGCATCTTTGTGGCCAATAGAGCTGGACAACTTTGTGAAGGGAGTCATGACAGCTTTCCCAGCTCAGCTGCCCATGATGCATATCTAGCCTCTTGGGATCTAAGATCTCTGTGAACAGCCTTTCTCTCACTTAGCAGCAAAAATGATGAGACACCAAAGGTATTCTCGGATCTATCAGGCTTGATGGAGTGTTGCCTTGCCTGACTTATGGCAGCTCAATTCAGCTGCAACCCTGGTCTGAAGTTTCCAACATGTAACGTCTTTTTTTGTCATTGCTGGGGTTTTTTTTGTTTGTTTATGAATCTGCATTGCCAGAATTCACTCAAAGAAAGAACATCTTTACTAAAGTGGGGAGTTTCTGCTGTGGTTGATTTTATTTTACTGTTTTCCTGACACACCCTTTCAAAATTCAGCTAACATACTCTTCTGCAGCATTAACAAGCAGGAAGGTATGGATGGCCATTGCAACAACAGTAATATGTAAGTACTATAATTATTAATAACAATCTATATTTCAATACTGCTTGCAGGCCTCAAACAAGATTAGTGGCACATTAAGCTATATGTAAATACACAGGCACAAAGTGTTTCATAAAGTAACCCTTACATAGACCAACAAGACCAAATAAGGGAGCACAAAAAGAATTTTTATAACTTTCTGTTTATAGAAGGGAAATAATTTAGATTAGGTATGATTATTAATAAAACTGGCCAAAAGGGACAACTAAATTTTGTCTCTTTCAGGCCAAGGTGATCAGCTGTCTTCTGCTAGTTTGGTGTTTTATAGAGGGTTTTGAGAATATTGCCTAAGGATAATGTTAACATCCCCCCGCCCCAACCTTACCACTGAAAGCAACTAGAAAACAAGCTATTCATTGAGACATTATTCATATGAACTTCCTACTGAAATGGTTAGATGTGGTTTCAGGAGCCAGTTTCTGGGATACCATTCCCTCTGGATATCTCTAAGGTGGAATCATGGAAGTCTGCTTACTTTTATGGAATAGCAAAAGAAAGATTGCTAACACAGCAAGCAATGAAGGACCAGTGTTCCTTCTGTGTATTTTATTTTTTTAACCCTAGCACAAAATTATCCAGAAGAACTTGTGTGCATTGTCTTCCAACCATAGTCAGCATGACCCCAAACCAGCCTGAGCTGTTTGAACTTTCTGTGAGGAATAGTCCCATTAAATTCTTTCACGTGCCGCCTGTGGCATAGTCAGGGTCTCTGCCTGTTTTATGTGCGCAGCACAAAATACTGCAAAAATGCATCTAGAAAACGAACCCAAACCCAGCATTACGTTCCCACTTATTCAACTCATGCTGTGACAATGTATAAATTGCAATTTACACGTTGACTTTCTGGAGCAAGATTTGTGTGCAAGGATGCCTGGAAACGTCTATATCAAATAATTTGTTGCATTACTGTCTCTTATCCCTTGCTGTCTTTTGTGCATGGTACTTGAGGCTACCTAAAATAAAGCCCTTTTGAGGATTTGAGGTTTTGAGGATTTCATACACCAGTATGTCTCTTCACCAAGCAACTTCTTGGTAGTTGTACTATTTTGATTCCTTTGCTCCAGGAAATGTGAGTTCTTTTTCCTAGGAAAAGCAGCTACGCACATGCTGCTGTGGCCCAAGAGGACTTTTCCAGTTCCCCCTGGTGGCCTTCTGCTCTTTGTGTCCCAGCAAATCTGTTTTTTATGTGACATGAACACTTGATCTGGAAAGGAGAACTGAGCCTCCTGAAAACCGAAGGTAGGATAAATCTTTGTAAAAGGCCAGTTCATTCTGTGACAAGGATAAATCAGCCCTCTTGCTCCAAAAAGCCATTAGATGCACAGGTGAAATGTTTTGGGATGGAGAGCAGGAGAGACTCAGTGACTGTCTTTAGTGACATTCATTAGAACCGCGTTTCTTGTAAAAATTTATCTTTCTGCAGCTTTCCCTCCGTTTAGGGAGAAATAGTGTCTCAGCATCTCTGCAAGGAAGAAGTGGTAGGCACCAGTAACTTTATAATTTTTTTCTACATTCATTTATGGAACAAGTTTTATCTTAACCAAAATAACAACATCACCACCAGCCAATTCCCCTCTATCTTCCTGCTCCCCCAACAGCAAAAAGTGCAAACTGAAATGGCCAATTCTTAACTATTTTTCCACTCTGTTGAGGTTGCATAGATCTCAGGTTTAAAGATCAAGGCAAGCAGAGCCCTCAGACATGCAGGAAACAGATGGAGGTGAGTGCGCTGGAAATGGGGTTTGCACATGTTGAGGCAGTATTGCATAGATCTGCTGTCCTTTGATAGACTCCTGTCTGCTGTTGAAGGCTGGAGACCTGCCCCCAGCTCAAGGAAGGCCACCTAGCTGCACTTATTTGACTTACTGAGCCCTACCAGTGTCTTGTCAGCCAAACCCCTTCCTTTCCAGTGTTCACAAACATGCAGCAGAACTGGTAATTGCATCCCCTCAGCGGTCTCCCATAAGGGGTGGGCATGGGTTGTTTATCAGTTTTGACAATGTCTTAATTTCTGTGACATTTCTGGTATCAAACACTACTCAAGGCTTCTTAGTCAGAGGCAGAACTGATCAGAGGCCAGAGCTGGGCTGTTCCTACCGTAGGAAAAGAGAAGCAAGAAGTGCATTCCATAATGGAATGGAGATTTGTGATGGAAAGCTCTGGAGAGCTGGATCTGCTACCCCACCACAGCAGTAAGAGATTGAGATCTGTTCTGGTGTCGTGGTTTAACTCCGGCTAGCAAAATACCACGAAGCCGCTCTCACAAATCCCCCTCCCCTCCTCCAGTGGAGGGGAAGAATCGGAGGAAAAAGAAATAAGGAAGCTCGTAAAATTGAGATAAGAACTATTTACTAATTAAATCTAAATCGATATATACAGGTACTACTGCTAATAAATACTTAAAATAGTAGAAAATGAAACATATAGTACAATATATACAATATGATACAATTTCCCACCATCCACTGACCAATGCACACCCAGATGTTGAGGAATGAAAATCAGACCCAGAGAGCCCGAGAACCACAGACCGAGAGTGTTCGCAGCCCGAGAGCCGCGGCCTGAACGCCGGAGCCCGGGAGCCTAGGCAGCAGATTCCGAGCAAACCTTATCACTGATAACACGGCCAGAAAACTCAAAACAATCCACCAGCTCCCACACAAATGAGCCAGCACAGGAGTTAGCAAAGCAGCTAACGCAGGAGGGTTAGCAAGTGCCCGGAGAGACGAGCAAGGGAGTAAGGGAGAGAGAGAGAAGGGAAGAGTAATGGCTACCGGACCCTCTTCCCCACCCAAAGAGACTGGAACATGACGTACTATGGGATGAAATACTTCCTTGGTTAGTCTGGGTCAGCTACAGTATCCGAAGCGGACAAAAGCCCTTGAGTTCAGTACAGGCCATCCCCAGCACCAGCTGAGGCCTTATCAATGTTTTCACCTACTGTCCAGCAACAGAGTTCCCTGGCAACCAGAGTAAAGGGAGTTAGCCCTTTCCTGACTGAACCCAGCACATCTGGGAAACTGCCACAGCTCTGAGCCCTCTCTTGATAGTAGCAGATACCTTGTTTTCCACGACAAACGAAGCAGCAGAACTGTGGCAATGTCACAGGAGGTGTGTGGGGACACGCACACTCGTTTGGCTGAGGAAAGGGCGGGGTGGAGAAGAAAATAAGGGGCTTGGAAGGCAGGGGAATACAAAGTTGCCACAACTCCTATTACTCCTCTTTTCTTTGATAAAATCTGAAAAGCCATGTTTTTGGTGTGTACCCAGAAAATGAAACCAAATTGTTCACATCTTCCAAAACCATAGTTTAAAATATTAAAAACTTTTGAGCTGTCAAGCAGTGATGGATGCTTACAGGAAAAAGGAATAAAACTATGGCAGGTTAGGTAGTTTGTACTGAACCTGTGATGAAGTCAAACGTTCTCGAACCATTCATTAACGATGTTTCTGCAAAACGACCAAAAGACAAGGTGTTGGTAAGTTAGTTGGCTTCCTTTAATATTTGCAAAAGCAAGAAAATTTCTTGTTAAAAATCCAGCAAAATCCAGCTCCCATTTCTGATGTTTTTTCCTCTAACAAATGAGTACTGATATTTTGTTTTCTGCTGGGCTTCAGGGATCAGTGCAGAAAGCAAAAGTAATTTAACTAACTGGGATAAAATAACAAGTTTATTCCTTAACAAACAAAACAAAATATTCAAGCTTATGGCTAGTAGCAATGGTTCAAGAGGGCCTGAATCCTGGTATAGTCTCTGGAGACAAAACTTTTCTGAAGAAACAAAAAATAGCAACAGGCAAGAATTTCCTCGCTACAGAGAAACAACACTCAATCAGTTTTAGTAGATAAAATGTTTTCTTAACTCCTATGGCATTTCACAATTGATGAACATTTCCAAAATAGAGATAGTTAAAATATTATCTCTTTCCCACAAGTCTTTTTGTGTTATTGTCTGGCTTTGTTACAGTTGTGACCCAGGCAGTTTAAATTTATAATCTCACCTCTCCACCATCTATGCTGAGATGACTAATTAACCTGGCTGCCATGTGTAATTGCAGTAACGGATATCTCTCACCTTCACATTGTGTTTTGATGTATTTTGCTATCATTTTGAACCAGGGGTTGAAAAGAAGACAAATATTGTGCTAGTCAATGTTTTCATTCAGCTGACGAACAGGCATAAATGATCTCTGGGTATTTTAGCTCAGCTCTGTCAATTAAAACCATAGGAATGATGTAGGATGCTTTTCTACCAGGTCACCCTTCCAGAATTATTTGTGATTATTAAAGGCCAGATGATAGCTGTACAAGTAGGAAGATGGTCAGAAAAGACATGACCAGAAACTTGCCCTGTTTTCCCCTTGTCTTGGACAGTTGAGGAAATGGACACAAACCAGGGTTTTCTCTCAGTGTTTCTCTGAAGTTGTGTTGGGTTTCAGTGGTGGGCGGTTTGATAGCAGGGGAATGGCCACAGGGATGGGTATTGTGAGAAACACCTCTAGTCGTGGCTGAGCCAATCAGTCCCCCTGTGAATTAACATGTTCAAGTTGATGAATCAGATGATGGACTAAAGTCAATGCAGAAAGGAGGAGAAGGGTTTGCCCGGAGCAGAGGTTCCCCTGCAGTCCATGGTGAGAGGGCAGGCTGTGCTCTGCAGACATAGAGGGTCATGGGGGAGCAGAGACCCTCCTGCAGCCCGGGGAGGACCCCACGCCGCAGCGGGTGGCTGTGCCTGAAGAGCCCATGACTCTGTGGTCAGCCCACGCTGGAGCAGTCTGCTGCTGAAGGACCACACGCCCACGGCAGGGACCCACTTCAGAGCAGTAAGAGGAGAAAACTGCAGCCCGTGGGAAGGACTCATGTCAGGGAGGTTTGTGGAGAACTGTCTGCTGTGGGAGGGACCACATTCTGGGGAAGGGGTAGGGTGTGAGGAATTCTCCCCCCATGAGGAGGAAGAAGCAGAAGAGACAATGTGTGATGAACTGACTGGGAACGCCCATCCCCTACCCCCTGTGTCACTGGAGGGGAGGACGCAGAGAAACTGGGAACAAAGTTGAGCCCGGGAGGAAGGGAAAGGTGGGGGGAAGATTTTTAAGTTCTGTTTTGTCTGTCATTGCTGTACTC
Organism: Rhynochetos jubatus; assembly: GCA_027574665.1. Taxonomy (NCBI): domain Eukaryota; kingdom Metazoa; phylum Chordata; class Aves; order Eurypygiformes; family Rhynochetidae; genus Rhynochetos; species Rhynochetos jubatus. The sequence goes on along the minus strand of CM050648.1, from coordinate 3,981,589 downwards.
TGATCTGACTGGTAACTAATTAAATGTATTTTAGTTCCCTAAGTCGAGTCTGTTTTGCCATATGTCGTATATCACATCATGTCTGTGACCATAATGGGTGAGTGATCCCTCCCTTCCCTTGTTGCAGGCCATGAACGTGTCCTTATATCTTCTGCTCTCTGTCCCACCGGGGTCAGAGGGAAGTTTGTCCAGGAACCTGACTCAGTCCGAGTATTAAGTTGCTAATGAGAAAAAACATGTAGACCAGTGATGTGCACCTACCTGAAGATAATCTGGCAGTCCAGGGGAAATATGGATATTTATTAAAAAAAAAAAAAAAAAAAAGGGGGACAAAATGAAGCATTCAGCCAATTGAATGCTATGAAAGTATTTAATCTGACACTCTTGGAGACAGTGTATATATTTCAATAGTATAAGATTCCACCACACCATTTTTCAAATTTATCTCCATGCTCTCCAGAGGGGATGCTGGATCTTTATTGACTGTGAACTGTTTTTTCTCAGTGCTGAAAGGAAAGACAGCCAGGTCAAGAGGTAAAAGCACTCTGGCTTTATGAGAAAAGCAGATATCTGGGGGAAACAAGCTTTTGCATTGTAAAGCTATTATGCAGTAGCAAGCTCATGTCTGCTGCCATTACACATGGAGGAAGTCCTTAAAGTGTAAGCCCTCTTACTTAACACACTTTTATTTGTCTTACTGTCATACTGACCATCAGCAGTACTTCACCAGTGCTTTAAACATCTGGTCCTCATCTGAACCCTAATGGCTATGCCACTCTTACTGGAGACTCTCTCCAGAGTGCATGGCTACTTCTCCTTCAGTCTCACCTTTTCCATCTTTTCCTTGCTGACCACAGCCTCTACAAATTAGGGTTAACCTTCAAACTCGATGATCCATATGGGTCCCTTCCAACCTGAGATATTCTATGATTCTATGTTCTAAGTTGCCTTCCCTTTCCTGGTATGCAGTGTGCTTTCTAAATGTCTTCAAAGGGCCTCTGTTGTGCTTGCAGTTTCTCAATAGTGAAGATACCAACAAGAAAGGCTTAAAGAGTGAAACTACCTTCTCTTTCTTTTTTCTCTCTCTGAGTGGCTCCTAGGCTTGTCTTCAAGCAGGTGGGGTTAGGATTCAGTGGTAGCAAGTCATGACTATCTAAATATGGTCATACTGGAGAAGAATAAAGGGTGGGAGTTTCTGATGTACAAGGACAGGGACTATTCAGCCTGAAGAGGAAAAGGCTCAGGCGGCCTTATCCCTGTGTATAAATACCTGATGTGAGGAGGTACAGAAGTCAAAGCCAGATGCTTCTCAGTGGTGTCCAGTGTCAGGACAAGAACCTGAAATACAGGAAATTCCATTTAAACATAAGAAAATGCCATGCATTTTTTTTTAATTTTTTATTGTGAGTGTGGTCAAACAGTAGAACAGGTTTCCCAGAGACCTTGTGTGTCTCTCTCCTTGGAGGTATGCAAAACTCAACTGAGCAAACTCCTCTAGATGAGCCTGTTTTGATCAGAAGGTTGGAGTAGGTGATTTCCCTGCTGACTTCAGCAATTCTGTGATCTTTTCATAAAAACACCCCAGATTATTTTAAATCAGAGACTCTTTATACCTAAAGATTAAAGCAGGTAAATGAAAAGAGTGGGACAGTTAACACTAAGGTTTTATCTAATGCTCTTTAATTTCTGAAAGCTTTACTTTTTTTCTTGCTTAGTCAGACATTAAATGGGTTAGGACCATGGTAATACAACAAAACTTCTAAATACAAGGTGCTTCATCTTCAGAGATAAATGATCTAAGGACTTTTCCCTTGATAAATCCATGACAGCTTCAACCTTTCAGTCCCTGCAGCACTCTTGGAGTCATAGGTAAATCAGTGACACTGTGTGTAAGAATGGGCACTGGCTAACAGGCCAGAGTTTATTTTGGAAGAGACTTAAAGAAGATTTTGAAGTCTTTTTGCAAATGTTGCCATGTCAACAAAGTTTTCTGGTCAAATACCACTAAGACTGTCCAAAACCAAACAAGCAAATAAACAAACAAAAAAATCCCACAGCTGAGTGGTATCCTTTCTTCCTTGTCTTCAAGACTGTATATGCATATTTTTATATGTGTCTATCCATATTCCTGTATAAGTGTCCAAAATGCTAACTCTTCTCTTTATTTGGAGGTGATTGTATTCTAGTGAGTGATTTAATTTTAAAATAGGTAAAGTTTAAGAACTGGAGACAGGTTTTCTGCTTCTACAGCTGCTGTTAATAATCCTTTTGTTCGTCATCACAGTGTTGTGGTAACACACAGAGGATGAAGGACCGTTGCTCACAGTCTGCTCCTCTTCCCTTGCCTTCTTTTGATAACCTGAATTAATTTATCTGTGATGACAGTATTTTTCCTGGATAAATTTGGAGTGTATGTCTCTTTCTATCACTGTTGGTAAATGTACTGCCATTGCTGGACGTGAATTGTATCATACAACTACTTTCAGGGAATTCCAAAGTCAATAACCATCCATCATCCTGGCAAAGTCTCAGTCCTGACATCTCTGTTAACTACAGCTGTTGCAGCTTTGCAGTAGATAAATGGGCTTGCTGAGGAGATCTGCTTCATTTTTCTAAGGACTTGAGAGATGACGATGAGAGCCTAAAAGCAGAACCAGTGTTTGTGATACCAGAAATGAACAGAAAGCACTGGTAGGAGTTGGTCTCCTCAGATTTTTTGAGTGGGAATGTGCTATCTATCCAAATGAGCCAGAGATTCTGCAAGGTCATTATAATTAGTATTGAGCACAGCTCCGGGAAGCGGCTTCATTGGGTGGTGAATATGTCGTGGTGACAATGTAATCTCACAGTACTCCCTCCACTTGGAGCAGAAGAGCTACAGTGGGGTGGTCACTGAAAGTCCTATTCCTTCTTGGAAGAGATGAGGATCCACAATGGTTTCAAGCTGCTCAAGCAAGAAACCAGAGGTCTAGCTTGATCTTATTTTCTGGATAGTCATAAAGTAGATCTGGTTGTCATGGAAAGTGATGAACTGATAAACTGAGGGACTGATGATGCCTTTGTACAGAGCAGAGAACAATGAGGAGCACAACACATTTCCTGTGTCCTGTCCTTCCACTGATATCCACTGCTTCCCATAGGACAGGTATGCTAGAGACACCCATCGAGCAAGCACGTTCTTTTCTTGGATTTTTGTAATTAAATATATGGGGCATGTCAACAGTGACTTGGGTCCTATTTTCAGGTAGGGATGTTCCTAAAATCAGTGTAGCCACTAAAGCAGATGATGGGAGATTATATGACCTTTTCCATGACCTGTCCTTATACTCTGTAATTACCCTGTGCTTGCCATATCCTGGCTACAACACCAGGAGCTCTGATTTGGGCCTGTGCAGATGTCTTTTGGTCTTTCCAAGGCTTGCAGACAAATGGTGAAGGGGTACTGTGATGCCAGTATTTATGTTTATGTTGTGTGTGGCTGGCATCTAGACCCCTCTTGCTTCCAAGGGGGACTTTATCTCCTCCAACATCCCCTCTCTTCTGATAGAAATCCCTCTAAAAAATTCCCCCTCCAGAACATAAAATGATTTGAAAATTCACAGTCTCTAGAACAATGGGAATGAACAATTGGTAGATTCAAATATCACTCATATGATATTCATCTAGTACCTTGTCTTTGAAGACTTTGAAATATAGCATAGTGTGTTCAACATTTTATTAAATATTGACCATGCCTGACATGAATGTCAGTCATTGGCAGAAATCTTTTCTTAAGAGATTATTCCCCACTTTAAATTCCAACAGAAATGGAAAGATTTGGAGCTGAGAGAGACATTTCCTTTTATGAAAATGCTGTTACTGGCAGTCCTTAAAGGTAGGATCAAGGGATTTAGTAAATGTAATTTACTTTTTATTGCTGCTCAGAACTGGAGCTACTTTGGAGTGAAATGGGTATGTGCTGTGGGAAAGTGCTACCATAAATCTCTCCCTGTCAAATTAATCTGCCCCAGAGAGGTATTTTAGAACAATGTTTTGAAATGGGAAGGGTAAATCTATGCAGTGGCTTCAGGAGCAGTGTGTGTTCATGCCCCTTTGCTTCTTTAACCCAGTCAATCACGTTTGATTCTTGTGTCTCAGAAACAGTTGGCCAGCCAAATTGCCTGGGAACTATTCTTTCTGATATCTTCCTAAAGAAAATTGATTAATAAACACATTTTTTGAGTGTTGTTCCTATGCCGCAATGGGTCTTTGTTGTGCAGAGGAAAGATAGGCCCTGTTCCAAGTTTTTCCTTCAAAGTACCATCTGTAAATTTTAACTCTGTTAGCTAAAGGCTGCAATTCTCATGCAGCCAAGAGTAGCTTTCTCCTTGTTTATCCTTCGCTAAGAGGTAATTTTTGCTATTTGTAAAATGTATGATCATCTAGAAAATCACACAGTTACTAAACTGAACACCTGGGGAAGTGATTTAGTTTAGTCAAAACCGGTGTCAGGATTCTTCCTGCAGTGGAGCAGAATACAGCTTGAAACATCCTTCTGTCTGACAGGCAGCAATGAGTCTCTGTGAACCAAGAAATACAGCACAACTGAGGAAATATTGAACCTGTAAGGAGAAGTGGTGGAGAAAACGGTGAGAAAAAATCCACCAGGAATTACTGACCTGTGTCATTTGCAACATCCTGAGGAGGGTTTTGGTGTGTGTCTTTTTCCAACCAGTAAATTGCTCACAAGTCTGCTTTACTTGCAGGTTGGTTGTCAGTGTCATGCTGGATGGACAGCACCTGTCACTATCTTGCTACCTCTGGAGTCCTCCACTTCAGTGCCAATGGCTGGGAGACATGGTAGCTGGAAAACCAGGCTTCCATACTCTGGGGAAGAAAGAAACATTGAGGTTTCATTATGAATTACAACTGGTCCACATTTGGGAATATTTGAATCTTCCATGTCATTGCATTGGGCCTTCTTAGTTTTTCACTTAACAAAGGCCAGGGATGGTTCACTTAAGCCACTGGGTCCAGCAGTTGGTCCAGCCATGTGATAGGATGTTGATGCAGAAATGGAGTAAGATTTTTCACTCTAGATCCTTCCACTTCCAAACGCTTCCCAACACCTTCTCACATATATAATACTTCTAGTGCTAAGCCCCTAGGGAATGATGACGTTCTTCAGGAAGAAAGCAGTGGAGATCAAGGGCATTTCCATTGCTTCAGGTCCTTGCCATAGCCTGGAGCACATGTTCTGTAAACCCCTGTATGGTCCTAGCAGATGAATGATGATTTTGTTTCCCTGTTGCATATTGAAGATCACAACTTAGGTAAATATATTGGAACCAGAAGAGAAAGGGAAAGTAATTCCTTGAATGTCAACAGCAGTTTCACCCCAACTCGTAAGGATGCTTTAGAAAAGCTCTCCAAAGTTTTCTTGCTTGAAGTGTGAATTCTCTCTCTCTCTATCCAGCAATCAGATTTTTAGGCCACCTCTCCCTGTGATGCTGAAATTAAGCACTGGTCTCCTGAGAGTGAAGAAAATCCAGAGTGGGAGAAGACTGACAAAAGGATGAACTGTAAGGGATAACATGACACTGGCAGCATTTGTCCCCTTCTGTGATGCAACTTGGCTATATCCTGATAAGTTCTGATGTTTTCCCTAAAATAAACCCACACACCTGCCTGCAGAAGGCTTGTTAAAACACTCCAGATTGTCACTGATGATATAATTAATTTTGTTTTATGAAAAAACAAGTGAGGTTTTGTTTGTTTGTAAAGCTCAGACAGGGTGCGATGGATTAGTGCTCTGAACATTAGATCCACTGAAAGAATAAACAGTTACAAAGGCTCAAGGTATGGAGAAAGATGTCTTAGGTGAATATTCCGCATGGTTTTATAATCTCATTCGGATTGCTGCTTAATGATTTATCACCACTGTTTTGGGAAGGATATCCAACTTTAATTAACGAGCTTAAGTGGTGGAGATTTTTTCCTTCATCCCACCATAGTAAGCTCCAATAGTTAATTGTCCTCTGTTAAAATAAGTGTCTCGTTTCCATTTCAAACTTTGAGGACTTTCAGATTGAAACTATTACTGTATGATTAAGAAACTTCCTCCAGCAGCAAGCTTCTGGCAGGGCAAAGGGTTGCAGTTCATCGTAAAGTTTCTTTTTTTCAGAAGAAAAATGAAGCTAAGTCTTGTCACCTGTCTTCCCTCAAGTGCCTGCACTGATGGTGGAAGGGATTGCAAAGGGTTATAGTGCCCCAGCTGCAAACTGGAACTTAGCTGGGCAATGATGGAAAAAGAACAGGTTCATGCTGATTTAACTGACATGGGAATATAGTCTTTGGGCTTAGTGTCACCAGCATGCAGGCAAGTAGTTTGGGAGATGGCTTTCCCCTTCATGCAATAAGTTTGGAAAATGAACAGGTTTCCTATTTTGAGAAGTTTTCCTTGTATAGGCACAGAATCTAACACAGATGGCTCGAGATTTGTCTCTCTTTGTTATGACATAAAAATAGGGCATACACACAAAGATGTTTAACAGTGTGCCTTAGGAAATGGGAATCCTTCCCTTTCTAAAACAAGCTGGAGAGAGAACTTTGTACTGAACAAAGCAACTATTAAGCAATGAAATCTCTCTTGCCCTAAATGCTGCTGCAATTCTACAGTTGAGCAACTGGAGAGCTCATAGGTTGTCAAAAAGAACATTCAGCAGTTTTACCTTCTTTGTGTCTCATTCCTAACATATTCATAGCTGCCTTTCAGATAACAACGTGTTCCGATTACCCTTGTAGGCAGTGTACCTTGTGCAAGGAGGGGATGGCTGGCACTGCCTCAGAGCTAAGCTGCCTGGCTGTGCAGCAATCAGCTCGTGAAAGCTGAATCCAATGAATGGCTTCCTTCAGATGGCTCAGAATCAGACAGGAATGTAATTGAACAAAAGTAATAATGTACTTATTGATCCCTTTAAGGTCTCTGATTTCCTTGAAGGCAAAGGAAGTAAATGAGCCTTGAGCAGCATAATGCACCTGAAGTATTGAAATAATGGAGCTCCCAGCTCTGAAATGTTTGATTCCTGCTTCCTCTGGAAATCTGCTCCTCTCTTTGGCATGGAATAACAGCAAGAGAGAAAAGACAGGTTGCGTATAATCAAAGATTAGCACTTGCATACCCTGTGTGCAAGGGCATGTGAGTTTATGGTCTAAGCACTTGATGAAAGATGGGAGGAGGGCACAATGGGTTGTGCCAGGAAGATCACGAGGTGAGAGACAGTTACAGTCGTGAGAAAAATCAGTGGCTACAGCATCGAGGCTCCAAAAGCCGTGTACAAAGTACTGCAGCTGATTTGAAGTGATTGATTTTGAAATGAAAAATTATTACAGACACTACATTCGTTCCCTGGCTGCTCCTAGTTACATAGTTTGTTAATATAGCCATCACCATACATTGTGACAATTGGCTTTTTTTAGCACTTTTGGTCAAATGATGCTTGGATATTTGATGAACAGGGAAGAAAGACAGCTGTCCTCCTTCCCTTACACACACGGTTACAGAAAAAACATCTTTGCTTCTCAGCTGTGTGCTAATGACTTTCCAAACGGTTGCTCCTAGATTTGATTTCATGTCACAAATGGTGGAGGATTAGACGATAAATGTAGGATTTCCTAAAGATCAGAGAATGGACAACATGAAGTAGAAATGACACTAGCTTACTGACCCTTGGCTTTTAAAAGCCTCCTGTAGAACAGTGTCATCTAGCACATCATCATCATCTGTGTGTCTAATCCCTGTCACCTTCGCTGGCAAGTTTACTCTGTTAGGGATCATCTTTTTTCTCTTGGGTTTCTTCAGTGTCTAGTCCTTTCCTGTACTGAGAGTAATGATTTGCCCATAAGAAAGGTAATTTCTTACATATCTGTGATACCATCTGAACACCCTCCGTCTGAAATGAAAGCTGTAGTCAATCATTTAAGACTACATGGATGTCTTCTGCATAAGCTTCAGAGAGATATTCTCCACCATTCCACTGAGATGAGACTTGGATAATAGCAGGCAGGCTGCAACGTTACTAGGTTGGGATTATGACTGTTTCTTAGTTGATCCTGTGATTGATCAAGTCCTAAACATGGGTAGGGATGTCACAGAGCTATAGCAAAGAAATTGCTCAGCTACTGATGTGGGGCTGGTCATAGCCCATCATCTGCGCTCAGGACACCCATCACCCAGCAAGTCTCTGTGTCATGTGTTGTCATCTGTCTTAGTCATATGGATCATGAGATTTATCCACTCCTGCACTATAAGAATGGGAAACTGAGAATGACAAAACAGTTAATCATTCTAAGCCATGATCTGCACTTCCTTCTGCTTTGTGAGACTGACTAAACTACTTGAGGTCATAGATTTTTGAAGTGGTAATGCTTCCTTAGTTAAAAATAAGGGCTCTTCAGGAAACTGAAAAGGGACACATAGTTTTCCCAACAGTGGTTAGTTTTTCTTTTTTTTTTTTTCCTCTTGCCTGATATTGACATTTCAATTTATGCTAATTTATACCACTTGAAAAGCCCAGATAAATCACTCGGGTGGAACTGAAGAGAGGGTGAGTGTAAGGAAATTAAAATTATAAAGTTGATGTCTGTGCTAAGATAGCACTTGAGACACAAAGCATTTGCAATCACTGTAGCATGCATCTAGTCTGTATGATACTTAATTAGTTTTTCAACAAGTGGTATGAATTCCTTTGAAAATTTGTGGACCTTTGTTTACTGCCAACCAGTTTTCTCATGTCCACACAATAAATAATCATAGAGCTGGGGCCATCTGGAAACCTGAAAACAGGATATTTTTCAAGTCTTGATAAAGAAGGTTAAAAAAAAAAAAAAGCCAGAAGGTATCAAAACTTTTTCCCAGTTATTCCAGATAGAAAGAACTGTGGGAAGTGTCTTCAGATGGCTGGTTTGGCCCATTGAGTTTTCTTTTCTATGATACCAATAAAAAGTTTGCATCAATGGGCAGAAAGGATGATGGCCAGTGAGGCCACAGTGAATATTCTGAATTCGGATTTGAACAAGAGGTGACCATGGACAATCAGTTTGAAAGCACTCACAGTTCCTCTAGCCAAAATTATTGTGAAGAACTAGTTTGAGATATTGAGACACAAAGAACAGAGATGCAGTGCTAATGAAGTCCCGACTGGCAGGTGCTCATCCAAAATCTCTTCCAGAATATGATAATCCAATGCTTAGAGAAGACTTGGATTAATGTCTACTGCCAACATTTCCTTGCTGTCAATGCTAATTCAAACATTGAAACAGGTTGCCCAGAAAGGTTGTAGAGTTTCTGAATGTGAAGATATTAAAAACATTTATGGGGAAAGGCTCCAAGAAATCAGGTCTAATCTTGAAGTCCTTTTTTGAACAAACAATAGGATTTCTTGAGGTCCTTTCTGACTTTAATTTTGTTATGATTGTGACAACTGTGTGCAAACTTCATAAAGGAGGATGCAGTGCAGAAGGTGCAGGGAAGGACAGCAGGATGACAAAAAACACTGTTTCATAGAAGAAAGCTTTTTTAGGTCAACCATGACCAATACTTGTCCCAGAGTCGTTCAGAAACTGTTCCTAAGCACAAACCTCACACACCATAGTGAGCAATACTCATATACCATGCAGTTGTGTATATCTAATGTGCTTGTACACATACCTGCAGATATAAGGATGTATTAAACATAAGGATCAGCAGGAGATGCGCTTCACACCAGAAGATACACACAGCTGTGAAAGATGAAGGACCTACCCTTTGCTGAGGCAACATGTTATTTGGTCAGTCAAGTGTTGGAGATAACACATGCAGAGAGGCATTTGCCTCTCCAGATCCTTGTTTCAGTTAAGAGGAAGAGCAAGACTGTCACCTGAAGAGTAAACAGTTAAACCAAAACTCGAGAGGAAAGCTGAATATATCCAAATGGCTGGGAGACCTTGGCTCTGAGGACAGTGGTCTACAATGACATATTGTTCACGGTGAGGGATACAGAAGGAAAGTCTTTGTCAAACTGAAAAGTCTACAGTAAATCAGATGAATAAAGGGACAAAGAGAGGGATCTCAATGTTTGAAAGTTAAAAATATTTTTCTTTCATTTCCTCACGATTTTATGAACATTTTTAATTTCTTGCCACACGTTAATGAGAATGACAGAAGTCTGGGTGGAGTAAAACAGCAGTGGCTAAATTAAAAGAGTGAAAAAAATCCATCAAAAGTCATTAAATGTAGAGATCACAGGTCTGTCTGAGGAAGTCCCTAATGCTAGAAAATGATCACTGTGCTGGCCCTGAGCCAAATAGCTGTTCTCAATTTGTACTCAGTGTTGCTCAACACTTTTGTTCCCCTTAGTGTTTAATACATGGTTTAATATATGGGTCTAGAGCTGACCTGATGTGAAAGATATTATGGTCTGCTCATTTCAGACCCATTTTCTGGCAGTCACATGGCAGCCAGCACAACTCTGGAAAAATTGTCTGGAAAAGCCCAGATATGAGAGGTGATGACAGTGCCCTTGTTCCAGCACAAGCAATTAATTTGTGGCAGAAATTTCCAACTGAGGAGCTATGTCCAGGATAAGCCAAAGAGTCTGATTTCATGACTGTAACACAGAGGTATTGAAATTCAGGTACCCCAATGCTGTGGAGAAGATGGATGTTAGACCACTGTAGAAGGAACCTGAAATTTTAAGGTTTGAAGGAGCTGGGATGAAATCATCCAGTTGGCCAACCTGGAGCTGTATAGAAAGACTCCTTTCCTATTGAGTCAGAGGAATCACTGTGATGCCTTTCAACAGTATTTCAGCACAAAACCTAACCCCTTTACATGGCTATTAAACTCACATGCCAGATCTGAGCATACTTGAAAGCCTTTAGCAGAGATAACAGCCACAGGGGTTGCCCTCAGGTCAAAGCCTGCTGCTGTGGAAATGAAATATTTGCATAACCTTTTCTTTCAAGAATTTATGTGATGCACAAATGCATTCATTCAGGCTGCTTCCTCAGTGCTTCGCTGAAGCTGCCAGACACAGGAGAAAAAATGACGTGTATTTCTGGGAAAGAACATGATTATCAGCCCTAAATAGGTATAAGGTAGGGCTGTGCTAGAGAATACAGGCACAGTTGCCCCAGGGAGAAAGTAACTAGATGTAGCTATCCCTCTCCAGGCTTGTATTCCTGTGATAGGGCATGAGCACATCTTGCATCTGTCAGCCAGTTCAATTGCTTGGTCTTTCTGGACACCCTGGGAAGCAAAGACGTGTACATCAGTAATATGCAGCACTTTTCTCTCTCCCTGTGGCTATGGGGGGGTGTCTGGGGCAGAGTGATAGTGGGTACTACACACTCATTGTGCATCTTGGAAGATAAATGTATCTCCTGCAAGACAACTGCTCCCTATGCTCACCAGATCAAAGTCCAACTGTTGGCCCATCTCCAAGCAGGACTAACTCCCTGGCAATCTCTCAGCTAACTCCTCCTGAAGAGTACAAGTTGTTGACTTTGTTGGCTGCAATGACAGTTTACACCAGCAGATAATGTGGCCCAGGGTAACTGTGGCACAGTGATTTAATATTTTTGCATTGCCCATAGGAAATGTGTGGCTTTATGATTTCCCTAAAATCCCAAACACCTCTTGAGATTAAGGGTTTTGCCTTGGTGTAAGAGTGGTTCAAGGAAGAAAGTAACAACTGGACTGTTTCTTTCTCAAGCAACTTGATTGAATGCACTGCTATAGTCAGCTTAGCAGCTTCTCACCTTCCTTGCTTTCCTCCAATGCTTTGAATTGTCTGGATTCCTTCCCAATAAGTATTCCTATCTATCAGGATGAAATTAGACCTCTGCAAAGCAGAGTCTGCCAAATCATTTTGTACCCCACAACATGGAAAGTCGTCTATAACTAGCATTTACTGCTATGTGCTTGACTGAGCTCTGAATTTTAGGGAAGTGCAAGGGTTATTTTCAAATATGCAGCTAAATATATTAATGCTCACAGTGATGGGGTAACAGCAAACCTTCGTGGCCCTGGATGTCATGGGACAAGGAACAGAGTGGGGTTTTCATTTTCCTCAGTACTTTATTTTTCCACAAATGAGAAACCAGTTTGTTGGTTCCTGATGTTTGTGAACACACTGCTGAGGCTTTTGTGAGGTTTATTCCCATTTTAATCTGTATCCTGGGTATGAATGTTGATTTTTTTTCCCTTTTTTTTTTTTTTTTTTTTTTAAACCAGACAAGTGTAATCTGAAATGGAAAAAGCACAAGGATTACACATGGCTGCCATACTGCAATTTTTGTTGCTGCCTTCCTGATGTTACTCACCTTCTGATGACTTTCTGCCACTCAGAAAGACAACTGCTGCTGATGTTCCTGCTCTCATGCTACTAAGGCTTCATTTTTTTTTTCTCCTGGTAAATGGCCTGTTTTACTTGCTCTAAGTTTTCTTTCAATCTGCTATCCCTAACTGGAGAAAGCTGCCAGAGAGTGACTGCCAGTGGATACAAGTGTGCATTCATGGTTTCCTGTAATATGCTCTTAGAATTGCAGAAAGAAAGTATCGTTCCGTACTGATTTCATCTAACAAAATGCATATGGGTTTGTTTGTATTTATTTATCTTTCTTACTTTCTGCAGTTTTCAAAGCAGTGAAATCATCTCTGTCATATTTACTCTTCTGTTTGTGCATGAGAATAGTCATTGTGCCTTAAGTGTCTCAGAAACATTCTTAGGTGTGAGATAATTTTATCCCTGCCTCATATTATATGGAATGAGTACATCTCCTACAGAGACATTTTCTCTTGGGAATTTGCCTTGAGACGTGCCTCTTATAGAAATGCATTATTAGAATTAAAAATTTGGGAAGACTACAAGGAATCGCACCAAGGAAAAGATAAATGTTCAACCCTCAGCATGTGCAAAATTTGTGTGCATAATTTTGCTTTGAAAACTACCAGAAATAGTAATTGGCTTTTACTGCACGGTCTCAGAATGTTCTGAAGGTTGAGAGGTAGTTTCTATGCAGGCAATGTGCCTGGAACATCACATTAAATTGAAAGCAAGGAGATTTAAATTGGATATCAGGAAATAATTCTTCATGGAGAGGGTGGTGAGGCACTGGGACAGGTTGCCCAGAGAAGCTGTGGATGCCCCATCCCTGGCTGTCTTCAAGGCCAGGCTGGATGAGGCTTGGAGCACCCTGGTCTAGTGGAGGGTGTCCCTGCCCATGGCAGGGGGTTTGGAACTAGATGATCTTTAAGGTCCCTGCCAACCCAAACCATTTGTCGTGGTTTAACTCCGGCTAGCAAAATACCACAAAGCCGCTCTCACAAATCCCCCTCCCCTCCTCCAGTGGAGGGAAAGAATCGGAGGAAAAAGAAATAAGGAAGCTCGTAAAATTGAGATCGGAACTATTTACTAATTAAATCTAAATCAATAGATACAGATACTACTACTAATAAATAATTAAAATAGTAGAAAATAAAACATAAGATACAATATACACAGTATGGTAGAATTTGTTATGATTTCCCACCATCCACTGATCAATGCACACCCAGATGTTGAGTGATGAAAATCAGACCCAGAGAGCCTGAGAACCACAGCCCAAGAGCAATCTCAGCCCAAGAGCCGCGGCCTGAAGGCTGGAGCCTGTGAGCTAACGCAGCAGATTCCGAGCGAACCCTGTCAGTGATAACGTGGTCAGAAACTCTAAACAACCCAGCAGCTCCCACACGAAGGAGCCAGCACAGGAGTTAGCAAAGCAGCTAACGCAGGAGGGTTAGCAAGTGCCCGGGAGTAGATGAGCAAGGGAGTAAGGGAGAGAGAAAGAAGGGAAGAGTAATGGTTACCAGACCCCCTTCCCCACCCAAGAGACCGGAACGTGACGTACTATGGGATGAAATACTTCCTTGGTCAGTCTGGGTCAGCTACAGTATCCGAAGTGGACAAAAGACATTGAATCCAGTACAGGCCATCCCCAGCACCAGCTGAGGCCTTATCAATGTTTTTCTTAGCAACTCCTTAGTAACCACAGTAAAGGGAGTTAACCCTTTCCTGACTGAACCCAGCACACCATTCTATGATTCTATGATTCTGTTATTCATGGTTCCCCACCCAAGTGCTGAGCCAGTCAAGCTACCAAGAATGAAGGTGGCTAAGATATGAGACCATGTTAGTTTAGTGCCTGATCAACATGGAAACTAGAGTTGTGTGAGCAGGAGCTTAAGCACATAGGATGCAAAACATACATTCTTGTTTTACCAGTATTTAAGACTATTATGCCTGGGCTGGAACAATGCTTGCTCTGGAAAAAGCTCCATTTACTTACTTGAGAGAGTCTGAGATGTTTGGGAAAGGTTTTTGCTCTGAAGTTTCCACATCACAAACTATGGACGTGTTGAAGATTGCAAGATCACCTTTAAATTACAATCAGAGGGAAAGAGTGTCTGTGTACATGCATGCTAAAAAAATAAATGAATGAGAGCAAACCTTTTAAACTCAGATAGTGTTGTGGTTTAATCCCATCCAGCAGCAAAGTAGCACACAGCTGCTCACTCACCTCTCCCTCTTCTCCAGTGGAGGAGGATAATCAGTGGAAATAACAACGAAACTTACGGATTATTGTAAGAACAACTTAAAAATTGAATATGAATGAATAAAATAGTGTTACTAATAATACTAAAAATACTACTAATAATATGTAATGAAAACAATGGAAAATAAAAAGAAATGATACAATTTCTCACCACTGACTGACTAATGCCCAGTCAGGTCCTGAGTAGTAAAAGCCAGAGCCTGAGAACCCAAGAGCTCCAAAGAGATTGCATCAGAGTCATATCAAGGCCCATGAGCTAGACAGCAACGGAGAAAGACAACCAGCCAACCTGTCCACCCCCAACTTAAATACTGAGCATGATGTTTTGTGGAATGAAATACTCCCTTGGTCAGTTTGGGTCAGCTACCTGGACTGTGTTCCTTCTCTGCTTCTTGTACCGAAAATTTGGGAACACAGGCTCAGTATCAGAAAGTGAAAAAGTCCTTGAATTGGTACAAACACTCCTTAGCAACAACTGAAAACACCAGTATTATCAACACTGTTCTCAGCACAAATACAAAACACAGCCTAACACCAGCTACTGTGAAGAAAATTAATTTTGTCGCAACAAAACCAGCACAGATAGACAGCATTGCCACAGCATATGCTTATGTGTTTGTGCTTCTTTTGTTGAAGACAATACTACTGATAGTATTTGTTTAACTGTCTACTGTTTTCTATTCTAAGCAGAGTGAGGGGTCTGCTAGCTGAACCAGTCAGGAAGCTACAGAGGTGACTGCTCACACCAGGGCCCATCGGAGATGAAGTGCCACCTTCCAGTGCGAGGGAGCGGTGAAGGCCCACGGAAGAGGCAGGTACTCAGATGCTGGAAACTGGTGGAGGCTCTGCTCATAGATATTTTGTGGTTGTTGCATAAAGAACAATGGTCACTCACAGCATCTGGCAAACTTCAGAGGACTTCCGAGCACTGGGGTGAATGCTGCTTGGCAAACCCATTTCATTTTAAAGCACATTCAGCTCTATAGCTTTGAAATGGAAAGTTGCTGGGGAGAGGTCACCCTGGGCTCCTTCTCTTCCTGCAAGACAACCAGGAAATGCCAGAGGATAAAAGAGCAAGGGAGAAAAAACAAAAATCCATCTAACAAAGCAGGATTTCACCCAGCTTGTTGGGTTGCCTCTGTCTGATGAGCAAGTGAGACACATCTGAATGGATCTTGCAGCTTTTTTCTTTGGAACACAGATTCATGATTTTCCCTTTTGAAGCCTCTGCATCGCTTCCCATCTGTTTGCTTACTCATGGAGGGAAAATGTATTCATTATTTACTTCTCTCTCTGAAATCATGTTTGTGGACTTGATTTCATGTCTTCAAGGTTTCCTTTTATGTCCTGTAGAGCTTCGGACTCTTTTATTAATATACATTTTGCTTGGTTTTAGGAAATCCAATCAAAAGTTAAACATGGTCAGAAATGTATACAATGTCTAATTTGTTAGATGGCCACAGCCATACAGAACCCTAAAATTAATACTAATGCACATCCCAGGCTTGCAGAAACTTGTGTGTGAGTCACCCCACTGAACTGTAGTTAGCGTAACTGCTCTCTGCATAGTGTCAAGCAGATGCCCATGTCTGACTGCATGCAAAAAAGCCAGCAAAACACAAAGATGGCTAAGGAAGGACTTGCCAATTGACTTGTTTTGTTGTAAACTGCTCCTGCTCCCCAGCTTGGAAATCACTTGTCTGGATAGAAGGCAAGTGCTAAGTCTCCTTCCTGTCTCACTAGGCTTCATGATGCTTGGGTGGAAGTATTGATCTGCCTGAGAGTAGAAAGACTCTTCAGAGAGATCTGGAGAGGCTGGATCAATGGGACGAGGCCAACTGTATGAGGTTCAACAAGGCTAAGTGCTGGATCCTGCACTTGCACCAAAACAACCCCATGCAGTACTACAGGCTTGGGGAAGAGGTGCTGGAAAGCTGCCTGGTGGAAAAGGACCTGGAAGTGTTGGTTGATAGTTGGTTGAGTAACAGTCGGCAGTGTGCCCAGGTGGCCAATAAGGCCAATGGCATCCTGGCTTGCATCAGAAATAGTGTAGCCAGCTGGACTAAGGCAGTGATTGTCCCCCGTACTGGGCACTGGTGAGGCCACACCTTGAATACAGTGTTCAGTTTTGGGCCCCTCACTACAAGAAAGACATTGAGGTGCGGGAATGTGGCCAGAGAAGGGCAGCGAAACTGGTGAAGGGTCTAGAGAACAAGTCAGCTGAGGGAACTGTAGTTTTTTAGCCTGGAAAAGAGGAGTCTCAGGAGAGAATTTATTGCTCTCTATAAGGAGGGTGCACAGAGCTGTGGGTCAGTCTCTTCTCCCAAGTGACAGGTTATAGGACAAGAGGAAATGACCTCAAGTTGTGCCAGGGGAGGTTTAGACTGGTTATTAGGAAAAATTTCTTCACCAGAGGGATTATCAGAAGAGGTTCTTAGGGACATGGTTTAGTGGTGGTATTAGCAATGTTAGGTTAACGGTTGAACTTGATGATCTTAAAGGTATTTTCGAATCTAAAGATTCTAAGATTCTATTCTATGGTAACATCTCTTTTATGAGAGAGAACTCTCATTCAAATTGCAGCAGTAGTGCAAAGCCCATCTTCACACATAAGACAAAGCCAGAGCAGGACAGTATCCATCAATTTGGAAGAAACCTCTGCCTTGATAAAGAAATTAAGAATCAGGGGTTTTGTCAACAAAGAATTCCCTCCATGTTCTTCAAGTACTGCCCTCAGTACTGCCCTCCTCCAGCTGGAGCCCAGAACTGCCTGTGAGGAAGCCATTAACCCTTTCCCAATCAGAATTTTTTTGTTTGCATTCTGGATTTCCATGTCCTAGAGCTCTAATTAATTAATATAAACACCCGTTCTTGATGAAGTTATACTTTGCAAATCCCAGAGCCTTCCACATGAAGAAGTCAATAATTTAATACCAGCCGCTGCAGTACAACAGAGACAGTACTAAAATCTAAGTTCTCTCCTGGGCCCAAAGCCACTTAGAAGCCATGAGCTCAGCCTGGCTGGAATTCATTTTGAAAATTAAAATTTAAATGAAAATACATGCAGAAAACAAAAATGTCAAATTTTGTTTCTCTCTGAAAAGCAGTGATATCTTACCTTAGCATCTAACCAAAACCCAAACCTGTAATTTGCAAATAGCCCTTATCCTAAATTGTTTTCACTCTGCTTGCCTATACAGCGCAAAGTGCATGGAAGGCAAACACTGGATATCTGTGGGAAGAGCTGTTGGTCAGGGCATGGGCAGTCACACCTGGAGCTACAGCAGAATCAAGACTGAGGTACCGAAGCCAAGGTGAGCACACAGAAAAGTGATGTGATACAACAGTCGAAGGGCAAGGCAGGACTCCATGGGTCCACGAATGATTAGGACAAGGAGTGAAAGGTGAGTCAGCAAGAAGTGGGGCTGAGCAGCTCAGTAGAAGAAGTAAGAATTGGGACCATCAAAGAGCTGTAGTAGTCCAACAGGGAATAAGGTTGAAAGACCATTAGGTCTTTGCAAGGACAATGCAAGGATCTAGACAAGGAAAGGATAAAGGGACTGAAAGTATAACTCTGGGCCAAAGTGTTTAGAATTTAAGTTTTATGCTACCTATGATTTTATAAGAATCATTGCCTTGGTCTCCTATTACCAGTAGCACAGACATACACACTTTGCTTGAGTAGGTACAGCTCCAGAGGGCAACAGAGTGTGGACAGAAGACTGTCCCAGGATGAGAAGTGTACAGACAGTGAGCTAGTAGGACAGGTAAATTCAATCCAGGTGCTGTACACATAGAATAATATATATGCCCTAGTTACAGTCATCCTGTGTCTGTAGTGTCCCTGTGTATATAGTGAGATTGTCACACAGAAGTGTAGCCCTTCAATATGTGAGTAAATCCAAGAATCCTTCTTAAGCTGTGGGGTGATGGGAAATACCCAGGAAAGCTGACACAGTTCAGAGGCATATCATCAATAGTTGTCACTGGAAGGAACCAAAGCTAAGCTGCAGTTCTTCAGGCCATCATTTCTGATGGTTCCTCTTTGACTTTAGTGGTGCAGTCTAAATCTATGAAAGAGAAAGGTCTTATTTTTCGCTGTGAAATACCACTGAGCTATATCAGTCATCCTAAAATAAATTCTGCTGTGTCTAGAGTCTAGTTTCTATGGCAATGTTTCATGGGTAAGTTAGGGTCAAAGTCCGTCCTTTGATCCGGAGGACACATAGCAAGTTGGCATGTGTATGATTAAACACTCTCACCTGAAATGGGTGATGTTCTGCCCTTTGGGAACAGCCCTTGTCTGTGCCACTCCTCAAATGTTGTTTAGACATTGTCTGGGAAAGAGATACTTGAAAGAGAACACAACTGCTTTAAGTTAAGATGGGAATGGTCCAGCCAGCAACAAATAAATTCCCAAACCTCTGTCCTTCTTACATTTCCAGCGTAGACCACTCTGTATGGCCAAAGAGCTGGACAGAGAACAAGTCTGTAGTTAGAACTTGCCAGGAACATTTTAAACATGTTGTCGAGCTTGTTGACAACCTCTGTGACCTCTGTGGCTGATATCTGATCTGCGTGTCATGTACTGTCTCTTCTCACTCTTGTCCTGTTTAATAAATATTCTGAGTATGGACCTGTGTGTGTGATCTTACCGCAGCCAGCAGGTACCTGGCAAGGTCTCACCTCCCTCTCCCTGTGGCAGGGAAAGAAGCACAGAGTCCTAAAATGTGAGGCAGATTAGAAATAAACATTTTTTCTGCACATAGAAGTGCATCTTTCAGAGCCTTGTGCCCTGCCTGGGTGGCTGCTCTGCTGAGGCAGCTCTCAGGCTGAGATGGAAATGGCACAAGTAATTGCTCAGGTCATGCACACAATTCATCACCATGCAATTAATCAGGGTGGCTGCTTGCCCCCCATCCCCTCCCAACACACACATGCCTGACTGAGTTTCAAGACCTGAGACACCTATTAAAGAGCCATTTTTATTAAAAAAAAAAAACAAAACCAAAAAAACAAAAAAAAACCCCCATGCCCAACAATTCTGCATGAAAAAGAGTATTTGCTGCTGTGGTGATGTTTGCCATCAGAGTGAAAAACAGTAATGATCAAATTACCATGCTCAGATGGGGAGCTCGGTGCATATTGCCCAAGAAACGTGCCTATGGCATTTGGTTAATCCTAGCACATATATTGCCTGAAGTCATGGTTGTTTAAGGAAGAAGTGGGGGGAAAGCCTGTGGGCAAGCAAAGCCCAAATGGTTTGTAAATGTTAAATGACATGCCCTAAGCAAACGGTATGTGTTCCACTTGTTCCCTTTACACAAGATGCCTTAGGCCAGCAGCTTCTGAGATAAAGGTAGTCCAAGGTATTGGAAATACTTTTGTATATCAGACCTGTTTTGGACTGAGCTCATACTGCTTCCTAAGAAAAGACTTCTTCTTTAGATAGATTTCTGTCATTGACAGGGGTACAAGAGGTTTCTTAGGTACTCATTACACCTCACAACAATAATAATGTTTTACAAAGCAAACAAAGCTTTACAAGCATCTTCCTGAGAGTATGTGTTGGCATTGGTAGCTAGGAAATAAGGTGTAAGCTAGGAGAAAAAAACAAACCCAGACTTTGAAGTAGCAG
This sequence comes from Rhynochetos jubatus, assembly GCA_027574665.1. Classification (NCBI taxonomy): domain Eukaryota; kingdom Metazoa; phylum Chordata; class Aves; order Eurypygiformes; family Rhynochetidae; genus Rhynochetos; species Rhynochetos jubatus. Next base: position 3,961,338 of record CM050648.1, on the reverse strand, counting down.
AAAGTAAGACATGTTGTTGGTTTTGTAGATTTATTTAGCTTACTGTTCCCTTCCCAGATCATGTCTCCTTGCTTTCCTACTTTCCTGCTGTCTTACAGACCTGACTTTGGGAATTTGAGGTTCTTGGTGGGGACCCTGAGACAGAAGGGACTAACGCATTACTGGGACTAACTTGGACATGGTGTCATAGTCCTGGGACCTTCTGAGTGATTGAAATGATGCTGGAAGCTGAATGCTGGGTCAATATTAGAAAGAGGGCCTGAGGGACTGGTATGACACTGATGTTAAATGTAGGGGTTTGGAATGATATTAGTGGGAAGAGGTGGGACATACTGGAAGACCAAAAGCTGTCTGTTGGAGTGAAGGGTTGAGTGTTTGTGTTTGCACTGATGGGAAGAGGGGATATTGCTTACGTGAAGGATATAACAGGTCCTGGGCTAACAGGACATAAGAAAGACTGTATTGACTGTGTACCCTAATGTCCTGTTTCTGACAGTGGTCCAGGGTAGTACCAGGTATAAGAACAAGGTAAGCTTATATTTCCCTAAATTATTCTTCTGGCATCCAACTAGTTAGTGTTCAGAGATTTACTGACCTGGAGGTGTTTTTTGTGTATTTTGTAAAATCAGTGGCTCTCTTAGCATGAACGTGCGTGAATCATAGAATCATATAATCATAGAATGGTTTGGGTTGGAAGGCACCTTAAAGACCATTTAGTTCCAACGCCCCTGCCATGGGCAGGGACACCCTCCACTAGACCAGGTTGCTCCAAGCCTCATCCAGCCTGGCCTTGGACACTTCCAGGGGTGGGGCATCCACAGCTTCTCTGGGCAACCTGTCCCTGTGCCTCACCACCCTCTCCGGGAAGAATTTCTTCTTGATATCTAATCTAATACTTAACACTTTTCAGCACCTATAATATCCTGTAGTAAAGAGCTCCCCAGCTTCCAGATAACCTCTTTGGGTTTGTTCTGAATTTGCTCTATGGGGTGATTTGAAGCTATATCTTATTCTTGCTCTCTGTCTCCTTATCTCCACTAGAGAATAAAGCACAACAGTGGGAGCAGTATCTCATGGGACTTAGAAAGGGTACATTCTTCCACCAACCACAACAGACGGGCATGCCCAGTGAGGACTTGTCACTATTGCTTCTCCAGTGACCTTGTGGAAACCAGGAGGGATGAAGGGGTAGAGGGATAGAGGAATGAAGGGATGGAGAAAAATGAAGATGGACAGAAAAATGAAAGCATGGAAGTATGGATGGATGGATCAAGCCCAGTGCCCACTCTGTCCCCATAGCTTCCCTCTGTGTGCTCAAGCCATCAGTGAGGCCCACAGTAAACAACTCCCTCCAGGAGATACAATTTTGAAAATATTTAAATTTCTGGTGACACATTCAATGGAAACAGGGCAGATGGAAACACTGCTGATGGTCTTCATGAAAGGATCCAGTTCCTGCTGGACACTGACCTGATGAGGACCAGCCAACACTGCTATCAGTGTTCTCACAATTCTTTGGTTGAATAATGAAAGCATATGCATTTTGGTTTTTTTCCCCTCTGGTGTTTTTTGGTTTTTTTTTTTCCCGTCATTGTTTTATTCCAACCACATCCCTCTCCAGCTGCACATTAGCATTCTTCCTTTCTCCAAATCCTTCTCCCTCATTTCATGCCCACAATGGTCCCTTTCCTCACTCTTCCACAGAGCTGCTAATCATCACACAGTGAAACAGGAGCCACTCTGGACACTGGTGTGGAGTTGTTGCTCCCCATTACAGCACAGGAAACAGTAGGACAATGGCAGCAAGAAGAGCAGATGTAGTAGAGCTACCATGCTGCCATGACCATTTCCAAAGTGATATTGCCTTTACCTGGCAACAGAAGCAGTTGCTGAGGTGTGTTGACTTGGGAAATTGATAGCTCTGTGGATGGTGCATCAGAAATAACCCTTTACTGGTATGTGGAATGTAACAGGAATTTCCACCTGCAGCACCTGTTATGGTGCTTTCTTTATGGCTCTGGAGTGCTTACTGTCACCCATATATTTACCTGACAGGACAGTGCCTATAGCTTGATGTGAAGTCCTCTGAAGGATACAGTAGGTCACTGGGTCACTGGAAAAGGCATTAAGCCAATACGTTCTCAGCACGTGATGAGCTGGTCCGTAGTTGTGGAGGTGGTGGTGATAGAGCAGGAGTGTTGATGAGGGTTCTCCTGTTTGCAGTCTTCTGCAACAGATGTGACTGGAAGATCACACTGAGAGCTGCAACCTGTTGTGCATCCTGGATGTAGTTTAAATTGAGAAATTGGATGCGATCTGAAGTGAAAGGAAAATAATTTGTTTTGCTCCCTTTGTTTGCAGCACATTTTCCGTCTAAATTAGCTGGTGTGATAGTTCAGTCACTGAGAAAGGAGAAGAAAAAGAGGCCTGGGAATCCATTTCATTGTGTTTCATACAGGGATGAGCTTCAGCTAATAATGCTTTTGTTCGTGACAGACAGGAATCTGCTTTGTGAGGGGAACACTGCTGAGGCATGCAGTGAGCTGAAGAAGGATGTCACTATGGATATATGATGCGGGTGCACCC